>CAWUFW010003291.1:707500-1307500 GCA_963921515.1 Calotriton arnoldi | reverse complement strand
GTATTACTGGGCAATGCAGTTGATAGTCATAAATGATTGGGTGTTCATGGACAGAGATGAGCCAGCATACAGTATGGATTGGGAGGCTAAGGACATTCGGGGTAATTCACCATTGCTCTATAAAAGGAGTGAGGGTGATCTACTGACATACACCCTGACAGTGGTGAGGGCATGGCGTGAAGCCAATAAACACCTGGAATGGGAGGACAAATTAACAGATAGAACCCCACTGTGGTACCAAAACCTTCTATGGGAAGTTGGGGGCCTGAAGGGATTTTCCAAATGGGAATTAATAGGCATTGAGCACCTGGGGGATGTGTGGAGAAGACAAGCCTTGGTACCATTTGCAATTCTACAACAGACATATCTACAATTGAGACACGCTTTGCGGCGCCACATACTGGAGGGTGAGCAATTGCCCAAATAGTCACCACTGTAGGATCGGCACCTCTTAGACCCCATGGTAGATAAGGCCATCTCCTTGACCTATCAGAAATTAATGAACTATTTCCCTGACCTTTTGCTGAAGCTGCGAGAAGCATGGTAGGGAGACATTTGTCTTATAGAGGAGGAGGATTGGTTTGAGGCACTACAGAGCCCCAGAGAGGTTGCTATACATGCCTGTCTCTGTTTAATCCAGCTGGGCATACTACTCAGAGAATATAGCCTTTTACATCGCATGCGTTTACAACGCATGCGATTACAACGCGGTCATTACAACGACCGCGTTGTTACATCGCAATACCCTTACAACGCAAGTCGTTACAACGACTTGCTCTAGGGGCGCGCTGGACTTAGGAATAGTATAATTTACTATTCCAACTCCAGTGTGTGCAACAGTAGGGAAGGTGTTGGAATAGTAAATTATACTATTCCTTAGTTTAGAGCGCCCCCTAGAGCAAGTCGTTGTAACGACTTGCGTTGTACTGGTATTGCGATGTAACAACGCGGTCGGTGTAACGACTGCATTGTAATCGCATGCGTTGTAACGCATGCGATGTGATGGCTGTTTCCTCTCCACAGATCATACTACTCTCAGACGCTCCTACATCGCCTTCGGAGGTGCGACACTGCCCTATGTGCCAGGGGTTGTAGGATGGTGGGGTCTTTTTCCACATACTCTGGGATTGCCCAGAAATTCAGTCTTATTGGCAGGGAGTGGTACACATAAAGACCTGAGTCACGGGACTCAATGTTTCGTTGGTGGCTAGATGGCACCTTTTGTGTTTAACTGGCGATGAGGAGTGGCCCAAATATCAAAAGATAGGGCTTGTGTTGGCATCAGGTGTAGCTAAGCGCAACATTGCATGAGCCTGGGGGTGAGTGGGCCACCACGAATTGCAGATTAGGAAATCGATCTAGACTGGGGTCAAAGGGCTGAACACATAGTGTACCAGAGTAGGGGTTGCCCAAAGAAATAGTAGAAAGTTTGGGACAACTGGTGCACCTATAGGGGCTAGTGAGTCTCTCCAACTACACAATGACTGTTACCTCTGGAATTGGGCCCGGGCTACTAATGGAATTCTGTCCTAATGTACTGTTTACTGATGTAAATGCCATTACTTTCTCAGTTTATCCTACAGGAAACTCAGAATGTACTATACCTTGTTCTTCTATGATGCCTACACTGTAAGTGATAAACCAATTATGCTTGATTTATGCTGAGCAGCTGTTCAATAAAAAAGATTATTTTTTTTAAATCACTGTTGCAGGAGATACTCAGGGTTACCAGTCTTATCAAAGTTCTGGGCTTTGCAAGATTCACTGATGTGTTCTCTGAGCTGAGGCAAAGCCGGGAACTTCTGAAATGGGCAGAACCTGCAATATTACAAAACGTATGCTGTTCTACTAAGGGCCTGATTACGAGTATAGGTGCTATTTAGTGCACCCGATGAATAACAATACCACGAGCTATGTTTTTATCGGGTGCGATAAATAGAACCTATCAGGAGTTATTGGGGAATAACATGCAGATTTTCTTGTTTAACACACCACAATCCACATGGTACGGTAAATATCGTACACATTTACCCTGTTAGATTTTGGTAGTTTTGACTTGCCCAAATTTAATTAAACTTAAGGTATTTAACGCATCCGATATGCTAAAATTGAAAAAGTCGATGTTATCATGAAAAATTATACACTCATACATAAGAACAAAATCGAATTCACTCATTGTAAACTCCACATCAACCCGCCTCTGAGACCTAAGCCAAAGTCACTGATTGATAAGTCACAGGTGGGGTGGCACGTAGCCGGTAGACAAATGCATGAACAGGAAATCCCAGCTCAATCCCACAGATAGGCGCAGCAACACCACAATGGTCCAGGGCGATTGGCCCTAATAAAGCACACATAGCCGGAGGGTATGCGCGCTCCCAAAAACACCATAAAGTCAGATGCCACACGAGTAAAGAACATATAGCCAATCAGGACACAGCACGCGCAGTGATCACACGCTCCCCATGCCGGACATCTGGATACGTTACCCACTGGCCGCATTGTGTCAACGAAGGTTGAGGCCCACCTGTTCTTTCCATTAGACAACTAATTTATGACACCAAAGACAGCAACTACATTCCTTACCTTACATGGACCTCCAGACATACTTTATTGTGTACAATGAACTGTATAAAAAGAGGCCGGAGACCAATTGTAAATTGAAACAGTCTTTAGACCCTATGCCTGTAACTGATTTCCCGGCCGCAATGTTTAAACAAATTAACTGTTCCTGTTTTGCCATACGCCTCTTGTCTCTTGTTTTTTCCAAAATATTTCATGTTCGAGAAACATTTTTGTGAGTCAACACCAGAACTGATTTGTACCTCGAGCCCAACTGCAGCCAAAGGAAGGGTACCCCGCCCGGACAGATTCACATTTGTGCAGCAAAGAAGGTGAGCAGACACCACAATTGATTGGAAGTTCTGCTGAATCCACAGGGCGGAGGTCCGTACTGAAGCAGCCATCACAGAGGATAAGAGACTACATCAGAACCTAAGTTTAAAGCATTTGACGTATGGCAAACTAGGGAGAAGAGTAAAAAGATAACCTGTGCACCCTGCCTTTGACAGAATCTGGAATATTACTTATTTTATATGTCCTAGCTGAGTCACAAGGCGGCTTCTGAGGCGATCCAGCAGAAGTCACCTTTTTTCGATAGTTAGCACGCTAGGAAAGGTGAATATTTATTGTATAGCTGTTTATGGCTCCCAGGATGCTATTTTTGTGAAAAAGCTATCCTGATTAGGTGGAGTTGGCACAACAATCTCATATTCTCTAGTCTAAACGGGTTTCTCACTGACACTGGTTTCTTAACACCTCTGGTATCTGAAAGAAGTGAGAGGTGTTGGTCGCTTAGACCACTGGGCATGACACAGATAGTACGCTTGGCCGCTGGGTTTGATACAGGGTGCAATTCGGACATTTAGGGAAAAAGATTTGGACCTGGGAAACAAGGTGTAACTTGTGTGTGGCCAAGAGGGGCCTGTGGTTCTCAAGTTATTCCTTTTTCCGTATCTATTTCCATTACATTTGTCCCGGAGACGATACTGGCAGACTATCTGGCTCACTTAGTACCTTGTACTGCGCAGAGCTTCCCCTGGTCACAGGATAGCATGCGCTAGGAGCGGGCTAAGAGATTTTTGACAAATCAATAATTTTCATCCTGTCAGTTTTTTGTTGAATTGATAATGTAAATGATGTTATGTTGCTACTATTTATTGTAAATTGTATATAGTTTATATCATGCAGCTACTGTCCTATGGTTTCCTGATTTGTCGTCTATGTTTTATATTTCATGAGATGTTGCTATTCATTAGAAACTGTATTCTGTGAAAAGTTGACACTGTGTAGACACTGTTTCATTGCATTGTTTTCACCTGTATTGCAACCCTTTGAATGCATTGTGATCTCTGTTTTTGAAATGTTCATATTGAAATGTTTGATGCATCTTTAGATAGCACTGAGCTCATTGTATGTAAAACTGTAAGAGTGCACAATGTACGTCTGTCCCCACAATTAGATCAAAATACAGACTCCCAAAAAGATCGAGTAGCATATTTATGCACAAAATCACTAAAGTTATCATGGACTCCCCATTAAAACATATGGAGACCAGGTTCCCCACACAGACAAAGAAGCTTAATACGTTTTGCCAAAAAATGACACACACAAACTCGACCCCCCCGTCTACCATGCCCAACACAAAACACCTCAGCAGCATGGAGAACACACACTCCTACTGGTTCAGATGAACATACACGAGTGACAGGGAGATTTGTGGCTGTTCTAGACAGTAATACTGCAAGTGGGGGTGAAGAAGGGAGCCCCAGTTCCCCAGGAACCGATGACGAGAGTGAGGCTACAGGATTTCCCCAGTTAACCAATGGGGGAAGACAGGAACTGATGCTTGAAGAGGAGAAGGCACACAACCACACACGCCTCATACTCTCAACCACGGGCCCACCCGAGGACGAACCTGTCGTCATGGTACTCATGAACAATACACCATACAGCTTCCAAATAGACACGGGGCGACCAGGTCATGCCTAAGGGAAGGAAGAGTCCCCTTATCGAAAAACACTACAGTCAGGCAGGGATTTTTGGGTACAATGAGAAGGGACCCCTTCACGAAACCCCTTGAACTGGATATAGGTAGCAGTCGCGTAAGAGAACAGCTATTATATTTTCCCTCATCCCCGACTAATCTATTGGGATGAGACTTGATGGCCAAACTAAAAATGACCATCTAGTTCTCAAACGATGGGACTAAGGCTGGCTCCTCCCCTGGAGCCCCTTCCCTGGAATCCACGTAATCAAAACACCCCCGCATCACAGGTAGACACGCAGAAACAGCACTTGCCAACCAGACAGCCTTCACTGAGGCAGTCTTGGAGAACATGATAAAATTCTCGGGTCATTGTGAAGTTGTTAGGCAGTGGGTACGCCACACGCACCGTCTCCTACTTGGGGCAACTAAAAGGGCAAAAGCCTTCATAGCGAAGAAAGTATTTGAGAAGAAAAGAAAAAGAGCTGTGATTGTGCTACATACGCGCCCACTAGGCCCCCTGTGACAAATCAGGAAACTGGGGTGAGGCACAGGGGCACAATGGCCGTAACAGCTACAACCCATGCACCTTTAGAAACGTTGAACTCAGCCTATGCCCCCACCACAGTGCCCCCACAAACTAGGAAAAATAGGAGATTAATTTGGGAAAACGTATTGACCTTAAGATGGCTCAGTTTATAGAAACCTTGAACTTTGAGATCCTTTACCTTGGAGAGAGAAAACAATACGTTTTTTCCAACTAACCACCTCTTTTTCTTTCAAGCCAGTTATCCCTCCAAAGAATGCCACTCCCTCCCCAATCCTTCTTGTTGTGCGTTACTGTGTCCATCAAGACAGCAGGCACCTTGACTTTCTGTGTCCATGATAATCTATTACTGTACTCAGTAATGCTGAATTGTTAAAAATATATAACCAATTAAAAGAGATTACCTCAAAAATGTCAGTAAATAATCATGACCATTTAACAAATAAGACAGCTGAGTGTTTTTGTGTCTTTTACAGAACTTCATGTGTAATCTTGTTTCGCTCCTGCCCTGCAATGCTGTAATGAGTACTCCAAAAAGAAAGGGCAATGGCCAATATTTATGAGATGTGTGTATAAAATATATTTCCCAGAAAGTGTCACGTTCTTAATAGTCAGACCTGCAGAGCCCCCTGATGCCCTAGATCCCTGTATGGCGATATCTGGTAGGTGATACCCCTGTTGAAGGAACTGGTGGAATAAAGGTAAAAGGGATAAGAGATATCCAGGACTATAGTTGCCCTCTTGATAATCTCATCTTAATCAGTAGAGCCTTCTGAGGACTTCTATCAGTGAATTTATGGGACTTCAAGGGATTATGAACCAGCTATAAGGTAAGTAGAATGCAAGAGGTAGGAATATGGAATATGGTATAACTTGTTTCACTTTTCCATTGGATCTTTCAAACAGTTGTCCCAAAATGGATGCACCTAGGAAAAACACAAAAGAACTCAAATCCCACCACCAGGCCACTCATAAATCGAGTTTGGTCAAGTCAACTTGCAGCTCTCTGTCTTTAGTCAATTTTTACAACTGATCATATGCTGTACTATGTTAGGTTGCCAGTATTTGTAGCTTACCCCTGCTATTTTTTTTGGTCCTGTGGGCTATTGGAACTTGGTCGACCTCTCCATATGGCTGTAAGATTTCTTATTGACACGAGCCATTTGTCTTGATGTCAGGGTGTTTAGTCATTGAGGTGATCACCGTGCTGTTTGTTGTATATTTTAACGTTACAGTTTCTCTTATCAGTCAAATCATGATCTTCCAGATTATCTTTGTACCTCGTGTCCTTTCAACTATTTTCCGAATTTAAACGCAGCAATATTGTGCCTAACTGTAGGAATTATCTGCCATTCTTGCTTTTTGATGTTTGTATTCAACACTTAGGGGCCGATTCCGATTCGGGCCGGAAATCTCTCCGACCGAGCCGGACTCGGAGAGATTTCCGACCGAATCGGACTCTGGCAGCCCGACCGAACGAGTACGATGCGCACGTATGCCATCGGACTCGAGTCGGTCGGACTCCCATTGAAGTCAATGGGAGCCGGTCGTACAACGCGTACGCGGGCTCCCATTGACTCAATGGATGCGAGGCGGTCAAGGGCGCCCCCTACAGCGGGTACGCGTCGAAGCGACTCGCGCCGTACACGCACAGGTAGGGGGGACCCATGGGTCCCCCGTGTGTGCGACTCGCGCGGCTACGCGTACAGGACACGGACCCCCAAAGTACGTCTCTGTCTGCTCTTTGGAGCCGGAGTGCGCGGCTCGGTCGGACTGCTCGCGGCGCGCATCGTACTCACCCGGCCGGGGAACGTCTCCATTGCGCGGTGCGAGTCGAGTCCGAGCGAGTCGGTCGGTGCGGTTCGACCCGGGAACGAGTCGGTCGGAGCGGTCGGGACGCCCGGACGAGTCGGTCGGCGAATTCGCATCGTACTCGCTCGCCCGGACGCGCGTACGAATCGGTCGGGAAATAGGGCTCCAAATCGGATCCGGTTAAGCCGAATCCGATTCGGAGCCCTAACGGCCGAGATCGGAATCGGCCCCTTAGTTGAATAATTCCATGTAATGCACATAAATGGCAATGTTAATAAAAACCATGCGTGTTCTGCACGTACAAACCTTTCCCACTGCATAGTTTGCAAACTATTCTAATGTAAATATTCAGAAATGTGCAAAAAATCCGTTAGCTAAATTTACTCAGATATGCATTGAGCAATGTTCTTTTGGCCCGCAGATTTTTAAAACTTTGATTGTGAACTGCATGCTTCTGTAATGTGACGTATTGAGACTGAGTGTTATAAAAAACCTTGTTCTATTATGGGTTGGAGCAGTCCAGTCATGAAAAAACTATTCGGGTGACTTTTCAAGCAAATGCCACAAGAGGGTAGCCTTCTCCTCTTAAAAATAATCTCACTCAGCCGTGCTTAACAAAAGCAGAGAAAAGTATAACACATACTTCATGACCATCCTTGTGTTTCAGACTATTTATTACCTGTGAAATGATACTGTACACACCCAGATTAAGTTTTCATTGTGAAAGTTGTCTGCCGGTGAATAAAAGGATAGATAGTTCAGGGAAAACAGAACGTGAATTCGGTCAGAAATGTTCTCTACCGAGAATGGAGAAAATATGTTGTGTAGACTATTGCATAGTTTCACGTTGTATATACAATTTTAAACTAGCCCCAAGTAATTGCATTGGTGTGGTTATTTAGAGTTAATAATGGACTTGCGTGGGACAGCAATCAGCATACATTGTTATTAAATACTTTCATAAACCTTTTATATTACAAGCTCTACATCGTTACCTGATACTAAATACAGGGGATTTAGTACCAGTATACCAGAATGTCCTGATACTAAAAAGAACAATGGATCAAAGCAATTGCTTACTATGTGACCTGTGTGTATTCAATTTTCAAACATCATTTTCATTGTTACAGTGTACTTATGAGTAGCATTCTACTATCTAATGTGTGGCACTTCGAGTGACACTTTCTTACCAGTAGAACCAGGCAAAGAAGTCCATATAAAGAGCTAAATGGAACTTACCGCCTTTTGAGCAATGAGAAGCACTAGCCTGACTCTTTATGGTCCATACTAACCCCATTAACGGCCACCACAAGTAGCCAGCCCTACCATTGTATTCAAACCCTATACACATCCATCAGATCTACCCCTGCTGAATGTCCACTATCCCCATTCACATACATCAGAGCCAGCCCAGCCAGTTCATAGTCATTCTATCCGCCAGAACCAGTTGGCCCTGTCCAGTCCATTTTAGCCCCATTAACACACATCAGAACCAGCCTGGTCCGGACCAGTCCCTCTAGCCCTGTTCTCATCTGAACCAGCTTGGGCCGCCACATGGAGATTCTTTTTGCCGGCATGGCCAGTATTGGAGTGTCGGGGGCCAGTACGAAAATCACATAAAGCTGGTATTTTTCCTCTTATCAGTGCAAACCTAAAACACCAAACATAAGAAGAAAGGGCTTCAAAATGTGTTCTATAGCAGCCTTAATGATCCATGTCTGATAACTGGGTGAAGGCAGAAAAGTAGTATTAAAAATGAATATGGACGGAGTCCCTTCCAGAATTTCACCTGCTAGAAGGCCGGTTACTAATGGGGGACCTAGGGGCACGCAAAATTAAGCAATTATATCAGACATTAACCACTCATACACAGAATACATTACATAAGACCAGAGCTGCCTGGGAAGTCGATGTGCCGACCTTGACCGATGATGACTGGACCAAGGCCCTAGCTAGCCCCAGACACGCTGCGGTCTCCTCGAGATTCCGCCTCATACAATTTAAATATCTCCATCGCATATACTATACTAGATCCCGGTTGTGGAAGATGGGAGTTATCCAGTCCCCTCAGTGCCTCCACTGTACAAAAGAGGAGGGTTCATTTCTCCATACGGTATGGAGCTGTGAGGTGATACAATCATTCGGGAGGAGGGTGGTGTCCTGCCTGGGCCAGGTGCTGGCCTGGACCAATCCATTTGATCCCAGACTGCTGCTCCTCCGTAGCACAGAAGAGATTGGAGGAAATCGCTACAAACAGCACCTCCTGTTCCTGGGCCTCACTCTGGCCAAAAGGGACATAGACCAGAAGTGGAAAGCGTCCTCCCCACCGGGGATAGGGGAGTGGAAAAAGGCCCTAGATAGATGCATGGGCGCTAAAATTGTTGTTTTTCAAGCACGGGGATGCCCACAGAAGCATGGGAAGATGTGGTCCCGCTGGGCGACATATCAAGGCATTACCTTGCCCCCTCTGCCACATTCAGACCTCCCATAATTCCTCAAGAGACACAAGTGATACAGTCGTACATCAGTGACAGATAATTTTAAATGCTTTTATTTGACACACCTTAAGCTTATGCAATTACGAACAGTCAGCAGGGTTCGGTGTAGTTTGTTAATTACCAGGTCTGGTGTTCTACAGGCCAAGTTGTTATTGGAACCTAATATCAGGTACGCTATGTCTTTTTCATTAAATGCATTGTACTTGTCGGACTCTGCCCATTTTGTACCTATAAAAACGAATGAAAATTTGTTGTTAAAAAAAAATGAATATGGACATTTCAAGTACGTTTCTGTTTACCACGTCTGAGCCTTTGCTGAATCTTTAAACATAAACAAATTAATGGTATTTTTCTCTAGAAAAGGTGGTGACCCCACTGGCGTATCCAAGTCCACCTTATCCACATTCACATCTCAACTCACCCAGTCCCAAGTGCCCCCAGTGATTCACTGCCAGGATGATCAAGGCTTTCTTCATCGGTCTGGGGGGGGCTACTGGGCATTGCTCTGCAGTACCCAATACTGCATAAGAGAGGCATTGTCTAGTGTTGCCTGGCTTGCTTCAGACATTTGGGTTTTCCATTGCTCCTGCTATACAACATGCTCTGAGCTCTAGGAGTGGCCGCACTGGGCTGGGCTTTTAAAGTCTGTGGTCCACATCCAGCCTGGACTTTCAAGGACCCTGGCATTGGTGCAAACCGTCATAAGTGTCACGGTGACCGGAGGAGGCAGTGGCGGCTGTGTTCAATAAAAAATGGTGAGGCGCGAAGGCGCTACTCACCATTAACTTGGAGCTGAAGCACGAACACTGCAGCACT
This sequence comes from Calotriton arnoldi, assembly GCA_963921515.1. Lineage (NCBI taxonomy): Eukaryota > Metazoa > Chordata > Amphibia > Caudata > Salamandridae > Calotriton > Calotriton arnoldi. The sequence continues at coordinate 1,297,281 of CAWUFW010003291.1, read as the reverse complement.
TCTCCCTTCCATGAGCAGGAAAAGAAAGGACTTCCTTCCTGCTCGTGGAACGGAACTCCAACCAATCCTGAAGCTGCTCTTACGCTGCTCAGCTGCTCCAGGATTGGTGGGAGCAGGCTCACCCAGCGCTAATTTTTAGGTGGAGGCCTGTGCAAGCAATCCCCAGGCTGTTTCACAGCCTTTGGATTACTGTGTCTACAGTGCGCATGTTGGATAGGACGACTGTAGGCAGCCAGTCCGTCATATGCACTGTAGGCCAGTGCTGTAATCTTCCATTTGCAGAATTCAGCCCCGCCCCCACCCTGGTACTGAACACAGCGTGAGCCGGTGAGGTGGCAAATAAATAAAATGGCATTGTGTTTGGCTGCTGCGCTCTCAGCAGGCGTGGCAATGCTCATCCACTTCTGAGGAGGGGGCCACACCTGGGAGGAGGGCAGGTGGTGCTGTGTTATGCAGCCAAAACCATGCCCAGTGGACTACAAAATTCAAGGGATAATAATTAAATTAACTGGCCTGCAGCCTAACAAATCAACAACTGTGGGCCAGGAAATGCTCAGCTCCATGTGGTTGGATCTGGAGCCTGCCTTGTTTATAACGCACAGATCCAATCAAATCCATGTGGCTAGAACTGATGGCAGGCTGTGCCCCAAAGGCGCAGCCTTTTTTTTCCGTAAGCAGAATTAATACTTATAACACAGGGGATAATGAAACGCTGGCGCCCGTATTGTTTTTCTGCCCTCAGTAAAGTAGGCGTTGGGTCAAGTGGATTGTGCCCCTTTGCAGGAACCTAGGCCCCAGAAGTCACTTGGTAGCCTTTAGAATCCTGAAAACAAGTACAAGTAGACTCTGTCGTTGGTGTGGCAAAATTTCTTATGACCTTCTAGATTCGGCGTGCCAAGTTCCAATGAAATGATGTGGATGTGGGGTCATTGGGACTCCATTCCACATATGGTATTTGCTGTTGGGACACTGGCTTTGTATTTGTAGCCCCAAAGCCAACTTATTGCTTTTATATGTCATGTGAAGATCATTTTAGCAAGTCATTAACTCATAGATTGCAGCTTTTAGTTTGTAGGAAGCATTGCATCTTTTTATCCTTAATATTCATGCTTTTATCAATTGGTATGTTGTAACTTCTGTATTTACTTCTCTGTCAACAGCGGGTTTGTTTTTATTTATGTATTTTGTATTTTGTTTTTATTTATTGTGTGCTTTGATGGTCTTTTTGATCGAAATAAAGTATTTGTATGGTAATACTTACAACAACAACTCAGTCAGACGCAGGTCATCACCATAGCAACTAGTCACCTCTCCATGATCTGGGACTGTCTATTTTTGCCTGAGGCAGCAGTGCACTGGCTAAACACCGTATTAATCAACGAAGCTGCCTGCAGTGCCTCGTGACTCTGCAGGAACCACTAATTATGGGCACTGAGCATTTTAGTGGAGTGATGCGGACTTCAGGACTAAAATGTGTTATTCTAACCCCTGATGCGCGGTACTTGGCAAGGCTGAAAGTGTTGCTCATCCTAGAGGCAATGGATTATAACATAATAAACAATTTAAAAAATACTACATTCTCTACCTTTCTGTTCGTCTCTACGAATGGCTCCTCTCTTTTCTGCCTCCATAAAAGGGATAGCCTAACCCCTGATGTGTGGTATTTGGCAAGGCTGGGAGTGTAGCTCATCCTAGATGCAGGGTTTTATAGCATAATCATATTGTTTTTTAAATACTCCATTCTCCACCTTTTTGTTTGTTACTACAAATGGCTTCTCTTTTTTGGCACCATAAAGGGTGCCTATACCTACCAGTGACCCAGTGTTTTTTCTGTCTCCCAGGGCAGATAAGTCCTTTCCTAATCAGGTTTTCTGTTGCCCGTTTCTGCACAGTTTGTCAGTTAGTTTGTGGCAAGTCGTCAGTGGTGGCTGATGGTCTTCTAAAGAGGCAACGTGCAATACTTGCCTTGAGTTCCTGTGAGAGATCATGAGTTCTTCTAAGAGGATTGAAGGGAATAAAATACAGTTAAATTTTGCACATTACTTTCATGTTGCACCAATGAAGACTGACACTCCCATGGAGTTTACCTCATTTTTACCAAAATGTGCTGAGATTAGTGTTTTGTCATGGGTGTGCCCTTTATGCCATGGGTACCACCTTATGTTAAGAATTATTTACAAAATGCTAGGCTTTCCCATTGACGATGCCCATATACCATAGGTGACCCAAATATCAATTGTTGCCTCCACTATGTCAGAGCCCAGACCTTTTCATGTTTGCGTGCACTCCTCTTGCATGTCATGGTTGTCCTCACTTACGGCAAAGCTTACCCCAATACACTAGCACTTTGTCGCATTCATATGCTCATGCAGTGCCCCACTCACTGTCTCACTCACATGCTCACACTGTCACTCACATGCAAACACACTTTCTCACAGTCACTCACAGACTCCCTCAATGTGTCACACATTGTCTCACTCACATCCTGTCTCACTCACATAATCAATAATGCTCATTCTCTCACTCACTCTCACATTCCCCCTCATTCACACATTCTTTGTCAATATATCTTCACACACACGCACGTTATTAAGAGAGCTTATATAGTGCGACAGCTACCCGCAGCGGGGTTTCCCGGCGCTTAGAGACCGATAGGGTAGAGTCAGAGCTCACTAACTCAGAACAGCCATGTCTTCAACAGTTTCTGAAAAGAAGACAGTGAGGTACATCCTCTCAACATTTGTTGGAGGTTGTTCCAAAGTTTGGAGTCCTTTTAAGCCAAGGACAAACCTCTCATGTGAGTCTGTCTGACTCTCAGAACTGCGCATAAGGAAAGATCACTAGACCGTATTGCACGGGTCAGTAAATAAGATCTCACAAGTCCATGAAGATAGCGAGGGCCAACTCCTGATCTAGCTCAGTGCACAAACCACAAGGCTTTAAATTGGATTTGCTTTTCTAACTTACGCCAGTGTAACTTCTTCACGAGAGAGGAAGCAGAGTCACCTTTTGGGAGTCTGTAGAGTAGCCTGGCCGCCGTGTTCTGGACTACTTGCAGGCTTTTTAGGAAGGATTTCTGTACTCCCAGATAGAGGTCGTTGCCATACTCCAATCTGGATAGAATAAGGGCCTGAATGACTATCATTTGGGCTGAGAAAGGAAGAATCCAAAGGATTTTCCACAGCCATTTCAAGAAACCAAAGCAGGTGGCAGCCACCTTTGAAACCCGAGGTTTCATGGTCAGTTTGTTGTCCAGCAGGAATCCAAGGTTCTTCACCTTTTGGGCCGGCGCAGGAAGTGCACTCAAGTTTTGAGACCAGTGCTGTGGGCCCCATAGGGCTGGGTTCTTTCCCAATACCAGTACCTCAGCCTTTACCCCATTTAATTTCAGAGAATTCAAGTTCATCTATGAGGCAACCCCAGCCAGGCAGGAATTCAGGGCCTTAGAGGTATGATCCTGCACGGAAGACAGAGAGAAGATAATTTGTGTGTCATCCGTGTAGGAAAATTTGGTCAGGCAAGAGCTATCAACCAAGTCAGCCAAAAGTTGGACATAGATATTAAATAAAGCGGGACTTAAGGCTGAACCTTGAGGAACCCCTGACGTAAGAGCATGTCGTGTGGAAGAGGCGTTTGCTGAGGAGACCTGAAAGGTACGGTCACTCAGGAAAGATTTCACCCAGGATAAAGCTGTACCTTGTAAACCTAGAGTGACTAGTCTCTCCAGCAGCATAGCATCGGACAGCTCTGAGATCTAGTAAAATCAGTGTTTTGTCTGGGTGCCTGTGAACAACTTCTACATTGAGTCAGTTTACAGAACCACCACCTGGGATCTGTTCAAAAGTTGAGGAACCTGAGGTTAGAAGTTCCTTCAGAAATTGTCTTTCTGGTGTATATTCTATCTAAATGCAGATTCCTCACTGATCCTCCCATACTCCCCATTCTGTGAACTGCACTCTTTTCCCACCCCGCCTAATAAGGTCTAGAGATTGGCACACAGGTCAAAGCAAATCTGTAATTGGGCTCTGCATCTGGAAGTGTGGACAGCCTAGAAAGCAACTGAAGTCAGCATGCATGGTGGCACTAATATGCGGCTTCATGTGTCACTTCCAGAGTGGAACGATGTCAGCATGGAGCCATATGACACAAATGTCCTGATTAAGTCTGATGCCTGGGGAATATTCAAAAGGTGAGGAATTTGTGGTTATATAGAGTATTCACTAGAAGGAGCGTTACTGAAGAATGTAACTTGTTCAACTGCTCAACATCTCCCTCACCTCCCTCTGTGAATACGTTTTCTCAGTTTGTCCTCCACATCTTCTGCATTTATCGCAACAATATAACTTTAATTATGTGTTGTCTTACCACGAACTGTTCTTCTTTGAAAATATATGGAAGCCAAAGTTGTAATTTTTAATACCTCCTCTTAAATATGGTTTGTAATGTGATAAAGAGTCCACAGGAATGCACTACTGACTTTCCCACCACTGTAATGCTTTTCTAATGAATAACCCTTTACTTGGGCAACATAGAACCATTTTAAACGTTCTTATGCACTTGTTTTGTTTGTCACATATTAAAATAAGTCTCTCGATCCATGGAAGTATTTCTTTTTAATTTATGTGTTTTTATTACACTATGCTGGTGAGTTACTTAAAGCTGTCTCTATGCCAGAAATACAAATTTACAGGGTAATAGTTTTTTGTTTTTTTTACCTGACTCCAACCCCGTCCACTCGTACTCAATCACTCCATTACTCTAGCAGAACAAAGGGCCGTGCATCTGCTTTTGTAGAGCAGCTGGTGCCTCTAATGCGATGAGGGATGTTCAACTGCTGTGGGATTTGCCATCCAGCCCTCGCTGCCAGGGCAGTCTCATGGCTTTAGTGAATCATGCTCTATGAACTCAGCCTCCCATATTTCCTAAGAAATGAAGGTCGCACGGATTCATGAACTCTTCAAAGACTTAATGACAGATAAACAGCATCACCCCTGCTACTTTGTCACTGTTGTTACTGTGGCGCTCTTAAGGTAGGCACGCCTCGCTGGATAAACACAAATACCGGATCAAAGCATCCACTTATTTCGTTTTGGAAATTCAGAGACGGCCACCCCTTGGATTGTGAACGCAACACACGCTGCCCTCAGGACACGGTTGATTCAATAGTGTCTCCCGATAACACTGGGGGCATATTTACAAGCCCCTTGTGCCACCGGAGTGTCACTTTTTTTTTACGCTCCGGTGGCACAGTGTGCTGGCCCATATTCACAAGGCCACACAAAGCCACCCTGTGTGACTTTTCATGGCCTTGTAAATATGTGCCCCTTTCACGCATTACTCTGCGTGAAAAGGGGCATTCCATGGATGTAGCTGTGGGTGTCCCCATGCAACACCCATGGATTCTGACACATTCCCAGGATTACAAAGTTTTGTAAACCTGGGAATGAGTCAGATTCCAACGCCTCCCCAGCGGAGGCATAAAAGTGGTGCAACGAGGAGAAATACCGTTATTTCTTCTTGTTTTTTCCTCTTTCTATGCGTGCTGCTTTCTGCAGCACACATAGAAGGAGGAAAACACCATCAATGATTGTTTTTGTACAGGAAGGTGCCTCTTCCTGCACAAAAACAATCATCCCTGCAACGCAGGCACCCTTGCACCAAGGTGCAAAGGTGCCTGTGTTGGCGCTAGGCAGCCAACTGTGCGCCAGCGCTGAGGAAGGCACAGGGATTCGTCGTATTGCTGTAAATACGACACATCCCTGCACTTTCCTAATAATGTAGCTTGGCGCAACAAAATGGCTTGCAAGGCAGCACTGCATCATTTTCTAGTAAAAATGCCCTTCTGTGACAACAAATGGGTTCTATCTACGTGAAGGGCTTCCGGTCTGCTTCTTGTAGCCACAGGTGACGCACACCTTGTTACCAGCAGTAGCTTCAGTGAGTTTAACGTTCAGCACCAGAAAATATGAGATGGAACTTCAGTGTTAAGCTGAAATACACAACCATCACAAAATAGTAAGATAAACATGGTAAAACAGTTATGAAGAGAAAAACTGTTTTGGGATGACTTTTTTGAAGAATGATACTTGTAACAGTTGTCGAACAAAGAGGTTTGGCACTGTATAGTCCATCCACACAATGTCATAACAATTACTGATAAGACTGCATACTTAGATGACACACATACCAGCAACTGTAAGCATCTATTTGCACAAACTCTTATAAACATAAAGACACCCGTGCGTGAAGACCAACCAATAAATAGGCATCACTGCATACAACCATTCATACATAACCATGTGCTGCAGACGCCATGTGCATCAGTGGAGTACAGGATAACGTGGATGATGTGGCAGAGTGAAATACAATAGAGGCAAAACGTGATGTGGATTAGTAGCGGAAATCACATTTTATTTGTAGGCGTGCATTATAATCACACGTGTAGAGCGCACCCGCATATAATTCTTTCTTGTATTAACATGAGGTATTAGAATTGTGAAATGTATTAAGTTGAACGTGATGTTCTTAGGCATTTGAAAAGTAACATGGAGAATTAACATAGAAAGTGAATGTAAGTAGTAGAAAACATTAACGTGAAGAACTTGTGTTGTGAAACTGACAATTATTCATGTATTAAACGTGTTTATAAATTGTTTCATTTTAAATGTATGTAAATGCATTAATTGAATCTGCCTTATTTTCCTATGCAAATTCGTAAAGCTCATATATTGGTTTCTTATGTTAGCTAAATCTTGTAGGCCTGAAATGCATTTCTCTGGAAACTCTCACTTTAGAATTAATAGTTGAATTTTATGTGTGCTGTGGAATTTGTTTCTTCTCACGTTTTGTGTTGCCGGTGAAAGAAGCATTCTCGTTAGCTAGAATAATGTCTTTGTTTTACTGGTCAGGCAAGGAGAGAAGAAGTTACAATCCTGTCGCTTGAGTTGATAAAGGAAGGTCATTGTGCTACATACAGGTGAAGGCCTGGGAACCAAGGACAAACTGTTGCAAGAGAAGAACACCTTTATCCCATGGAAAAATACCTTTAGGATTGTACCCAGAGCAGATGGCGTGACCCGCAAAGACTCTTGGGAAAGATACCTGAAATAATGCGATATTGGGAGTAGGATAAGTGTCCACTTCTTCTTCTGCCTTTGGAGAGAGAGCATCGTAGAACAAGCTCTGTCTCTGTAGCTTTATGCTACATGACCCATTGACTGTGGGGAGAGTTCTTAGGAAGACTCCACAAGCTGATACCTTTTTATTCCTCGCTTCTGAAGATGCTTAAGTAGGGATGTCACTTTAGTGTTAGTGTAGGGATAGATTAATGCTTTTTACTCACCAACCCATTATGTAGGGAAACTTGGACTCATGCTTTTTGATCCTCTGCATCCTATTTCTTGAATTAATTGTATTACTTATGCTACATCATCTCAATTGGATATGCCGATTTGACTTTATGCTGATTCCAATGTATTTCTACACTCTCGTCTTGAGTTGTCTTTATATCCACTTATTTCTGGCTTTGTAGTAAACTTACTAACCTTACATAGTTGTCTGTGGTTACGATGTGTCCAAAGGATTTCTTGTTGGTTGATTTGATTGGCAATAATAACTAATTTTCTCCCCTCTACGCTTCCATGCTGCTAAAAAGAACCATTGGATTGAGATTTTACATTAGGTCCGGAATTTATGGGCCCGGCCCTTTCACACCTGAGGAGAGAACTAGGTGCTCACCTCAGTAGTGTACTTGATGTTGTGCATGATGAAAGCACTGGGTGTTTTGCATCAGCAGAGCATTAGATAGTGTACGCTTAAGGGGCACAATGCTGTGGGTTTTATATGAGTATTTAAGGGATAAAGTACTACCTGCTGTACATTATAAGGATACTGCAAATCTCTGAGGAGTTCCATAACCATGTAGAGCAGGGGTCTTCAAACTGGGGGCAAGCCTCAAGCGATCCCAAGGGAGGTGCCAGGCTCTGGCCAAAAGAAGCATTATGCAGATAACAGTGTTTAGTTTTAAGCGGATAACAATGAGTTGTAGTAAGCCACTCTGTAATGGGCATCACTAATCCTTTGTCATTTATATCCTAGCTGGGAGTATGTGTCAAAAGAGAAGGCACTCCAAATATTCTTCAAAAACCCCACCCCCATTTCTAATATTAACATTGTGGATACTTTTACACGTTAGTAAGGCCTGCCTGGCCAGAATAGCATGTTTGGCAATTATGTATTTGATTGCATTTTTAAAACGGTAACAGAACTTAACTGCAATGTTTACCTAAGTCTAGACATAGTTAAACATTGCTAATTTAATAGAATAATTGTGAACAAATCTGAGGGGGGTCCAGGTGATTTTTTTTCTCCACTGGGGAGCACGGCATTAAAAGGTTTGAAGATCACTGATATAGAGGAACAAGACAGAAAGGGGTAGGTACTTTAAACCTCGATACTTTATACCAGCTTTATGGTATTTATATTTTTTAACATTTCTGTTTGTATTTATCATATTTACCTTTTGGTCATCTGATTGGTATTTATCCATATTTGTTTTCGTTTTAAGAATAAATAGAGTGGTAACATGGTATATCTCCATATTTATTTAATTGATAAAAATGCATTCATACTTTGATGCCTGTTACATTCTTGCAAATTAAGCAGCCAATATAGCAAAACACTACACCCATATGTAAATATTAGCATTACATACAAATATATGTTAACATAAGCCTGTATTTAAGGAAATCTCATCCTGGTTTTTAACTCCCCATGCTGACTATCTGCTCAGATGTTGGCTTGGAAATCATGAAGGACAGCATCGAAAGTCACTCACAAGAAGCACGATTTTCTGTATTTTTCTGCTTTTAAAAATAAATACAGACAGGAAACACATTGTTTTCTGTATGTATTTATCTGTAAAAATCAGTAAAAACAGAAAACTGGGAGCCTTACATATAATACATGGTCACACCATCACCTTTCTAACAAACCACTTAAAACTTTGGTGTGTAGCTCTCTCATATGAAAAACAGTTCAATAAAAGTCAGTTTAAAAAAAAAAGCTGCAGTAGCTTGGAATGTGTAGAAATTATGCCTGGGCAGAACTCGCAGAGTTTTACTCTGCGGAATTCTGCTAAGTTGTAAAAAAACTCTGAAGGATTCGGCTGAAGGCAGAAGAGTGCTCGTCTATCAATTCACGCTGCTTTTTCAGGCCAGTAGCGTGTTCTGCACTGAAAAATCAGCATGGACAGCACCACACAGTCTGCATGAGTGCGGCCATTTTGTTTTGCTTGCTTTCTTCTTGCCTCTCTGGCAACATTACATTTTCTTTCTCAATCTATCCAAACCAATCTGCTCTTTCCTATTCCTCTATCCCAACATTTTTATACTTAGTTTGTTACAGTCATTGTCCCCATGTTTATTTTTGTGTTTATTTTATGTTTTGTCAACTTTTTTGTACTTCAATCCATTCCTTTCCTGCCCTGTCCTGTCTGTCCTCCTACTGTTTTTTGCTCCAATCCCACCCCTTCCTTAGTTCCTCCTCGTGTCTCTCACTCTCTCTAATGTATCTATGGCAGAAATAGGCAACACAGGGTCCACCTGCTACCTCTTGGGCCCCGCCCCGCCCCATCTTTAGTGAGGTGGAGGTGGCAGCTTTCATTTGTTGTGTGCAGTGCCACCTCCCCCGTATGCTAGCAGCAGGCAGCATGCCATGCAAGGGCTATGCATGGCGGAAGCATCAGTTGCTGTGTGGATGAGTGCAGTGGTGTGTGCGAAGTAGCACCAGAACTACTTGCACGCAGCAGCTGACGCACCACGGGGTAGATGTCCTTGATCGTGAACAAGACCTGCTCGACCTGGTGGGTGTCAGGGTTGTGGTGCTGGATGAGTAAATAATAATTTTGTTTTAAGAAAATTCTAATATTTTTTTTGCAGGTAGCATGATCACGGGTATGGTAACTTAAGTTTAAGTAATGGTTTTGATTATTTAAGCCTCGAAAATGGGCTGTTCCTGATGCAATGAACTTCAAAATGCAAGTAAATTAAGTAAAATTACTGACATCACCCACCGGAGGGAAAAATTAGGGAAAATTGAACTGCAAGGACCATAATGCATTATACTCACTATGGGCGTCCACTAGGGGGCGAAGACTCTATAAATGAGTGGATAAACTTGTTGGTTTCACTGTTCTCCAAAACGATGTCAGCGGCGCACCTTTGAGAAAGTTCAAGTCGAACGAAACATGTCAGGAATGCCGACTGCGTTTGAAATAAAATGGATACAATCTTCATTGTGGAGTGCGGCTGGTTCTCTGAAAAGGAGGGTATGTAAACATATATAATATATATATATATATACACATACATACATATATATATATATATATATATATATATATGTATATATATATATACATATATATTATCTACTGGCGGTCGCCAGTAGATAGTTATAGTTACAACCTATTATCCATAGGAAATCCGCGACATTCTATTTGAAATAACTCTCTTGCCGGTTGACGTATCTTCGCAAAATTTTCAAACTTTGTGGGGCGCTCCGGTCCGCTCCTACCCTGAAAGTCTCGGGGGATTCGTCAAGCGGGGGCCGAGAAAAAGGGGGTCCCAAAACGCGTTTTCCCCATGCAATTTTCCATAGGAAACTTTAGACACGGCTACAGCCCGAACTGCTGAACGGAATTACACCAAATTTGGCAAAGAGGTAGTTCTTGGTTCAGAAAGAACCCTTTTGTTAAATGGTGTAAATCCGTTCAGTAGTTGCTGAGAAAATCAAAAGTAAAAAGATAGATATATCTAGGGCCGCGGATCCTCCCGAGCACGAGTGTTAGACCTGGCACCATTGGCGTGGGTCTCCCTTCCATTTTTCGCTGTTGTCTCCTCTGTTTTACTGGTGTTAGATGCTCTGGGCGCTGTGCCACTGCCATTCAGTGTCACAGCGCGAATGCTCCCTGTATAAATATGTCTATGTGAATTGGTATATCCCTGATTGGCTTATTTGGTTTACCTGTTAGTCCCTAGTAGTGTGGCCTATGTGTGCCCAGGGCTGGTAAACCAAATGCTGCTGGTGGGCCTGCAGCACTGATGTGTGCCACCCACAGAAGCAGCTTGTAAAGTGTGTCTCAGACCTGCCACTGCAGTGTCTGTGTGCAGTCCAGAACTGCCATCTTGGCTGTGAAGTGCAACCACTTCCCAGCCCCTGAACCTTCCCTTGGCATCCTGTAAGTCGCCCCTCGGGTAGGGTGCATTGTATGTGTAAGGTAGGACATGCCTGGGTGTGTGTAGCATGTCCTGGTAGTGAATTATGCACCATTTCGTTTTTCACTACTGTAAGGCTACCTGTTCCTCATAGGCTAGAATGGGCAGTTTGACTATTACATGCTATAGTCCTAACTGACCCCAGGGACATGGTAGAAAAACGAATTTAGTATGCCTGAGCTCAGAATATTAAAATACCCCTTTTAGTGAAGTTTATTTTTATATTTTGTGTTTGAAAATACCACTTTTAGAAAGTAGGTATTTTCTTGCCTAAGCCTTCCAGTGTGCTCTGCCGTTATGTGTATTGGCTGTCTGGTTTTAGAGGGGCAGGACAGGCTGAGTCAGACCTTGGTGGAATAGAGAGATCTGCATTTAGAGTGTGGGGAAGGGTGGCTCTTTGATCTGAATAGGGCTGTGCCTGGCAAGGTGAATGCTGGCTCCACCTCCCACTGTGTGTCTGCTAGCAGACCCCTCTTTCTGAAAGGAAGGATGCAGCCTGGTAAACAAAGTGCTCCAGGCCTGAGCAGAACTGGTTCTGGCTAGGTTCAGGGACTGGTAGCTTCAAGGATCAAAGGCTTTTGGGGTATAAATATCTGTGCTCAAACCCCTACTCTTGTATTGCTTTTGGATCTGGAGAGGAAACTCTGTCCGTGCCACTGGAGGAATCTGCAGGAAGTGACTGTCCTTGTGCTTGTGTGTTTTTCTTGCACTGGCCTGCAGCAGTGACCACTGGACCTTGAAGAAGAGGAAAAGGAACTATTGAGAGAACTTTTATTTTTGTACAGCAATCACCCAAGGGCTAGGAAAAGAGCTAGCCTCCTGCTGGAGTCTCAGGCACAACAGACTCCACCACCAACCTCCTGCTTCCTCCCTGCGAGGACTGCTATCTGCTGAGGAGGCTCCTGTGAGTTCCAGGGCCTCTAGTTTGCATCAGAGAGAAGAGGGTAAGAAATCGACGCTAACGCATCTTTGCGGGCCGCTGCAGTCGAGAGCGCTGGGAAAATCATCGCGCTGCTGCCGCCGAGGGCCCGCAACCCGAAACCATCGCTGACGCCCCTTTGCGAGCCGCTGCAGCCGAGACGCGCTGGAAAGATCATCGCGCTGCTGTCGCCGCGCACTCGCAACCCTGACAGAAATCATCGCTTCGAGACATCGCAGTGCGGACGCCGTGCGTTCGCCACTTTGATCGCATCACACCGAATTTCGTCGCTCCCTCGCGGAGCGTCTTGTCTTCGCATCGCCACACGATCGCACAGCGCAACAGGATCACCGCATCGACTTCTCCCACGCGGCAAGAAAGTCATCGCATCGGTGGTTTAGCGTGCAGAAGTTTGTCGCATCGTCTCCGCACGCATCCCGCAGATCGGCGCATCATCCTCCCTTGCGGCAAGGATTTCAACGCATCGCCGGCCTCGCGTGCCGAGAATCATCGCTACAGCTTCTTTGCGACACTTTGTTGGTTTTGCAACTAAACCCAGGTACTTTGTGAAAGAAAGGGTCGCAGAGGCCACTGCTTTGAACTTGAACCTTATTTTTGCAACCTTTGAACTATTTTTGACAGTCCTTCAACAGCTATCCTATTTTTGACAGTATTGTGGCTTTTACAGTTATTGGTCTTGTGATAAATCTGCCTTTATATAAAGATACTTATTTTTTATAATAACTACTTGTGTGGTGTCCCTTTGTAGTGTTCCTCATTGTGTTACTGTGTATGATCATAAATGCTTCACACCCTGCCTCTGAGATAAGCCTACCTGCTCGTGCTACGTTACCACAGGGTTGAGCAGGGGTATTAAAGAGGGTAGCCCTCTCACTCTGACTTAGGAAGAAGGGTCCCTACTTGGACAGTGGCCAGCCATTGCCAACTAGAGACCCCCATTTCTAACATTGGTGGTCAGCGGTGAGGATCTGGACTTGCATTTATGATCGCATACAGTAATTATAGTGTACACTACTAGTGAGTGCAGACCATAACGTACCGCATACATTTTTTTGAGAATTGTTTTTTTTGCTTCTATATTGTGATTGATATTGCCGGTGATTTTTCACCCGCGCGCATTTTCTGAGAGTTTTTGGGATCCTATATTGTGATTGATATTGCCGGTGATTTTTCACCCGCGCCCATTTATTGAAAGTTTTTGATCCCCTATTGTGATTGATATTGCTGGTGATTTTTCACCCACGCACATTTCTGAGAGTTTTTGGGATCCTGTATTGTGATTGATATTGCCGGTGATTTTTCACCCGCGCACATTTATTGAAAGTTTTTGATCCCCTATTGTGATTGATATTGCTGGTGATTTTTCACCCACGCACATTTCTGAGAATTTTTAGGATCCTATATTGTGATTGATATTGCCGGTGATTTTTCACCCGCTTACATTTTTGAGAAGTTTTCTTCTGTCCTTTATTGATATTGCCAGTTATTTCTACAATGGGCAAGCCCAGATCCAATGCCTCAGAAGATCTCTCCTGGGAAGAAGAGAAAATAGAAACCTACAATGCCAAGCAGCTCAAATATTTTTGCAAGCAATTCACAGTCCCTATCACAGGTCTCACTAGGAGGGAGGAGTATTACAAGGCGCTGAAGGCCTGGCTAGAAGCCAGGGATGCCCCTAAGGATCTAGGAGAGCTTGTGGAGGGAGGAGAGCAGCAGGGCGATGTAGTAGACTTAGTAGGAGACCCAGCCCTTTCCAACCCGGGCTCTAGTGTGTCCGTTAAGGGTCTGTCCCCAGAAGAGCTGGAGGACAGGGAGAGAGATAGGCGGCATAATATGGAGATGGCTAAGCTTAAAATGGATGGTCACCGGGACCTAGAGAACAAGAAGTTAGAAATTGAGATTATGAGGATGAAGCTTGAGCATGAGAGAGTATTGAGGGAGTTGGAGATTAAAGCTAAGAGCATGGAAATCTCCCCTCTGGTGGCAGCGTACCTGTAGTGCACCCTGAGAGTAGGGTGTATATACCCAAGGAGGTTATTAAAGATTTCCACAAAAGTGAAGATATTGGGCAATGGTTTGCCGCTTATGAAGTAGCCATGGTGTCCCAGCGGGTCCCTGAGAAGGATTGGGGAGCAGGGTTGTGGGGACGCTTTGTGAGTGAGGGGAGGGATACCTTGTTGGACCTGCCCCCAGAAAGTAGGATGGTTTACGCCCACATGAAGGAAGCGTTGGTGACCCGCTATGGTTTGACCCCTGAGATGTATAGACAGAGGTTTAGGGTCTGTAAGAAGCTAGAGGGTACCACGTGGGTTGAATATGTGTCCTTTTTTGCAGAGCCATGGAACGCTGGGTAAGAGGTAGCAAAGTAGAAACTTTTGCACAGTTTTATGATTTGATTGCATGGGAGCATTTATCTAGCAATTGTTTTCCTGAGCTACGCCAGCACCTAATTGATTGCAAGCTGACTAACCCTAGAAAGCTTGCTGAGGAGGCGGACCGCTGGGTGAGCACCCGGGTCCGCAAGGGTCCAGTGGGAGACGTCGCCAAAGGTGGGCAGGGTCCCCAGCAGAGGAGTGGGGGGGACAAGGGTCAACAGAGGGAGTTCCCCCGAGGGCCCCAAAGTAATCCCCCAGGGAACCCAGCAGTGGTGTCCCAGCCCCCCCAAGAAAGGAGGACCGGGCCCCCACCAGGTAGGCCTGTTCCCAGGGGGCCCCCCACGTGTTACAACTGTGGTCAAGTGGGCCACAGATATTTTGATCCCCAGTGCCCCCAAAGGGGGGCCAGTGCACCCCCCCGTGCACCACCCCGCCAGATTGCTAGTGTAGCCCTGGGAGAGGAGGAGATGGGTGCCCAAGAGGGGTGGGATCCCGTAGAATTGACCCTTGTCTCATTAGGGGACTTTGAGATGGTCCCCAAGCCTGCACTGCCTGCTAACACTAAAAATACAGGCAGTGGGTGACCATCAATGGCCATAGGGTGGAGGCTCTAAGAGACACAGGGGCCAGTGTAACTGCTGTCAGCTCCCGGTTGGTGTCCAAAGAGCAGGTTGTCCCCCATGCATTCTACCCAGTAGTGTCCGCCGACAACTCAGAGAGCCAATGTGAGGTGGCTCAGGTTCCCTTTGAGTGGGGGGGTCTCAGGAACTCTTCAGGTAGCTGTGAGGCCCGCCATGCCTGTAGACTGTCTGCTGGGCAATGATTTAGAGGACTCCCCGTGGGCTACGGTGGAGAGGAAGGCTCACTTAGAGATGTTGGGTCTGCCTGAGTGGGCGTGTGCTACCACGCGGTCCATGGCAGCCAAGGAAAGTGTTGAAAAGGATCTGGAGCCTGAGAGTAGGGCCCAGATCCCTGCCTTAGAGAGAAGGGGCAAGGGGCGCGGGAAGCCGGCCCCCTTGGTTCCCACGGCCCAGGAAGAAGCAGACCCTGAGGGGGATGCCCTGGAGCCTACCGGGGAGCAGATCACCGAACTGGGGGACCTGCCTGAGCTGACCCATTGGCAGCAGGAAGGGGGACCCACCAGGGAGGAATTTTGTGAGCAGCAGAGAGTTTGCCCCTCTCTTGAGGGTATGCGGCGACAGGCTGCAGCCCAGGCAGAAGGTGACATGTCTGGTTCACATCTGATTTATTGGGAGAACAGTCTCCTGTATAGTGAGCCTAAGGTTGCTGAGCCAGGGTCAGCCCGTGTGCTGGTGGTACCCGAGTGCTTCAGAACCTTCCTACTGGGGTTGGCTCATGACATTCCATTGGCAGGACATCTGGGGCAGACCAAGACCTTTGAGAGGCTGGCTGCCCACTTTTATTGGCCCCAGATGCACAAGAGTTCAGACTCTCATTGCAGGACCTGTGAGACTTGCCAGGCAAGTGGGAAGAGTGGGGGAAGATCAAGGCCCCACTCCAGCCCTTTCCAGTTGTGAGTACCCCATTCGAGCGAGTGGGCATTGACATTGTGGGGCCTCTGGACCCCAAGACAGCCATGGGCAACAGGTTCATCCTGGTCTTGGTGGACCATGCCACCCGGTACCCTGAAGCCATCCCGCTCAGGACAGTGACGGCCCCGTGGTGGGACGTGCACTGATGGGGATTTTCTCCCGTGTGGGATTCCCCAGAGAGGTGGTGTCTGACAGGGGGACCAACTTCATCTCCCAGTACATGAAGTCTCTGTGGAAGGAGTGTGGGGTAACGTATAAGTTCACCACTCCTTACCACCCCCAAGGTAATGGTCTGGTTGAAAGGTTCAACCAGACCTTGAAGGGCATGATCATGGGCCTAGAAGAGCCCCTGAGGCGTAAGTGGGACGTCCTCTTGCCATGCCTGTTGTTTGCCTACCGGAAGGTGCCACAGAAGTCCTTA
The DNA here is from genome assembly GCA_963921515.1 of Calotriton arnoldi. NCBI lineage: Eukaryota > Metazoa > Chordata > Amphibia > Caudata > Salamandridae > Calotriton > Calotriton arnoldi. The sequence continues at coordinate 1,280,716 of CAWUFW010003291.1, read as the reverse complement.
GGGTTCAGTCCCTTTGAACTCCTCTATGGCCACCCGGTTAGAGGACCTCTGAGTCTGGTCAAGGAAGGCTGGGAGCAATCTCCCAGGAAACCTCCCCAAGATGTATTTAGCTACATGTTGGCCTTCAGGAACCAGACTCGGCGTTTCAGAAAAATTGCTGAGGCAAATCTGGAAGCCAGCCAAGAAGAAATGAAACGTTGGCACGACCAGAATGCCACTCTGGTCGAATTTCAACCCGGTCAGAAGGTTTGGGTACTGGCCCCAGTGGAGCCTTGTGCGCTCCAAGATAAGTGGACCGGTCCCTTTGAGGTGGTGGAGCGCAAAAGTCCAGTTACCTACTTGGTGGACTTTCAGTCTCCCAGGAACCCCTTGCGGGTCCTGCATGTGAACCGCCTAAAGCCCCACTTTGAGAGGTCTGAAGTGGGCATGCTTCTTGCCACAGATGATGGGGTTGAGGAGGAGAGTGAGCCTCTCCCTGACCTCCTGTGTGCAGAAGAGAAGGATGGGTCAGTGGAGGGTGTGATCCTCTCCACCACACTGACCCCTGAGCAGCAGAGAGATTGTCACCACCTGTTGGGGCAATTTTCTGATTTGTTCTCCCTGGTACCTGGTGTCACTGATTGGTGCGTCCATGAGGTGGATACCGGGGACAGTTCTCCTGTCAAGCACAAGGCTTACAGGGTAACTGACAGGGTCAGGGCTTGCATTAAGGAGGAGGTCTCCAAAATGTTCGCCCTAGGGGTGGTTGAGTCCTCTAGCAGCCCCTGGTCCAGCCCCGTGGTCTTGGTACCAAAAGCTGCGACGCCTGGTGCCACTCCTGAACTTAGGTTCTGTGTGGACTACCGAGGTCTCAATTCGGTCACCAAGACCGACGCGCACCCCATCCCCAGAGCTGATGAGCTCATAGACCGGTTAGGGGCTGCCCGGTACCTCAGCACGTTTGATCTGACGTCTGGGTACTGGCAGATCGCCTTAACGGATGGGGCAAAGGAGAGGTCAGCATTCTCCACACCAGATGGGCACTACCAGTTCCGTGTGATGCCCTTTGGGATGAAGAATGCCCCTGCCACCTTCCAGAGATTGGTCAACCAGGTGTTGGTTGGGCTGGAGGCTTTCAGTGCCGCCTACCTGGATGACATTGCAGTGTTTAGTTCCTCCTGGGAGGACCACTTGCGCCACCTCTGGGAAGTGTTGATGGCGCTGCGCAGAGCAGGCCTCACAATCAAGGCCAGTAAGTGCCAGATTGGGCAGGGTTCTGTGGTGTACTTGGGACACCAGGTGGGGAGCGGCCAGGTGGCGCCCCTGCAGCCCAAGATTGAAACCATCCTGACTTGGGAGCCCCCAAGGACCCAGACCCAGGTGAGGGCCTTCTTAGGACTCACGGGTTATTACAGGAGGTTTGTCAAGGGGTATGGCAACATTGTTGCACCCTTGACTGAGCTGACTTCCAAGAAGCGGCCAAAGATTGTGAACTGGACTGACACCTGTCAGAAAGCCTTTGATGCCCTCAAAACTGCTATGTGTACAGCACCCGTACTCCAGGCGCCCAATTTTGCTAAGGAATTTGTTGTCCAGACAGACGCTTCAGAGCATGGGGTGGGGGCCGTTCTGTCACAGATAAATGAGGAGGGACTAGACCAACCTGTGGCCTTCATCAGTAGGAGGTTACTTCCACGGGAACAGAGGTGGAGTGCAATTGAGCGTGAGGCATTTGCTGTGGTCTGGGCACTGAAGAAGCTGAGACCATACCTGTTTGGGACTCACTTCCGGGTTCAGACAGACCACAGGCCCCTCAGATGGCTGATGCAGATGAGGGGTGAGAATCCCAAGTTGTTGAGGTGGTCCATTTCCCTACAGGGTATGGACTTCACGGTGGAACACCGCCCTGGTACAGAACACGCCAATGCTGATGGTCTGTCCAGATTTTTCCGCCTTAGCGATGAGAACTTCCAAGGGGATGGGTAGTTCTCCCCACATTTCAGCTGGAGGGGACGTGTGTTAGACCTGGCACCATTGGCGTGGGTCTCCTTCCATTTTTCGCTGTTGTCTCCTCTGTTTTACTGGTGTTAGATGCTCTGGGCGCTGTGCCACTGCCATTCAGTGTCACAGCGCGAATGCTCCCTGTATAAATATGTCTATGTGAATTGGTATATCCCTGATTGGCTTATTTGGTTTACCTGTTAGTCCCTAGTAGTGTGGCCTATGTGTGCCCAGGGCTGGTAAACCAAATGCTGCTGGTGGGCCTGCAGCACTGATGTGTGCCACCCACAGAAGCAGCTTGTAAAGTGTGTCTCAGACCTGCCACTGCAGTGTCTGTGTGCAGTCCAGAACTGCCATCTTGGCTGTGAAGTGCAACCACTTCCCAGCCCCTGAACCTTCCCTTGGCATCCTGTAAGTCGCCCCTCGGGTAGGGTGCATTGTATGTGTAAGGTAGGACATGCCTGGGTGTGTGTAGCATGTCCTGGTAGTGAATTATGCACCATTTCGTTTTTCACTACTGTAAGGCTACCTGTTCCTCATAGGCTAGAATGGGCAGTTTGACTATTACATGCTATAGTCCTAACTGACCCCAGGGACATGGTAGAAAAACGAATTTAGTATGCCTGAGCTCAGAATATTAAAATACCCCTTTTAGTGAAGTTTATTTTTATATTCTGTGTTTGAAAAATACCACTTTTAGAAAGTAGGTATTTTCTTGCCTAAGCCTTCCAGTGTGCTCTGCCGTTATGTGTATTGGCTGTCTGGTTTTAGAGGGGCAGGACAGGCTGAGTCAGACCTTGGTGGAATAGAGAGATCTGCATTTAGAGTGTGGGGAAGGGTGGCTCTTTGATCTGAATAGGGCTGTGCCTGGCAAGGTGAATGCTGGCTCCACCTCCCACTGTGTGTCTGCTAGCAGACCCCTCTTTCTGAAAGGAAGGATGCAGCCTGGTAAACAAAGTGCTCCAGGCCTGAGCAGAACTGGTTCTGGCTAGGTTCAGGGACTGGTAGCTTCAAGGATCAAAGGCTTTTGGGGTATAAATATCTGTGCTCAAACCCCCTACTCTTGTATTGCTTTTGGATCTGGAGAGGAAACTCTGTCCGTGCCACTGGAGGAATCTGCAGGAAGTGACTGTCCTTGTGCTTGTGTGTTTTTCTTGCACTGGCCTGCAGCAGTGACCACTGGACCTTGAAGAAGAGGAAAAGGAACTATTGAGAGAACTTTTATTTTTGTACAGCAATCACCCAAGGGCTAGGAAAAGAGCTAGCCTCCTGCTGGAGTCTCAGGCACAACAGACTCCACCACCAACCTCCTGCTTCCTCCCTGCGAGGACTGCTATCTGCTGAGGAGGCTCCTGTGAGTTCCAGGGGCCTCTAGTTTGCATCAGAGAGAAGAGGGTAAGAAATCGACGCTAACGCATCTTTGCGGGCCGCTGCAGTCGAGAGCGCTGGGAAAATCATCGCGCTGCTGCCGCCGAGGGCCCGCAACCCGAAACCATCGCTGACGCCCCTTTGCGAGCCGCTGCAGCCGAGACGCGCTGGAAAGATCATCGCGCTGCTGTCGCCGCGCACTCGCAACCCTGACAGAAATCATCGCTTTGAGACATCGCAGTGCGGACGCCGTGCGTTCGCCACTTTGATCGCATCACACCGAATTTCGTCGCTCCCTCGCGGAGCGTCTTGTCTTCGCATCGCCACACGATCGCACAGCGCAACAGGATCACCGCATCGACTTCTCCCACGCGGCAAGAAAGTCATCGCATCGGTGGTCCAGCGTGCAGAAGTTTGTCGCATCGTCTCCGCACGCATCCCGCAGATCGGCGCATCATCCTCCCTTGCGGCAAGGATTTCAACGCATCGCCGGCCTCGCGTGCCGAGAATCATCGCTACAGCTTCTTTGCGACACTTTGTTGGTTTTGCAACTAAACCCAGGTACTTTGTGAAAGAAAGGGTCGCAGAGGCCACTGCTTTGAACTTGAACCTTATTTTTGCAACCTTTGAACTATTTTTGACAGTCCTTCAACAGCTATCCTATTTTTGACAGTATTGTGGCTTTTACAGTTATTGGTCTTGTGATAAATCTGCCTTTATATAAAGATACTTATTTTTTATAATAACTACTTGTGTGGTGTCCCTTTGTAGTGTTCCTCATTGTGTTACTGTGTATGATCATAAATGCTTCACACCCTGCCTCTGAGATAAGCCTACCTGCTCGTGCTACGTTACCACAGGGTTGAGCAGGGGTATTAAAGAGGGTAGCCCTCTCACTCTGACTTAGGAAGAAGGGTCCCTACTTGGACAGTGGCCAGCCATTGCCAACTAGAGACCCCCATTTCTAACAACGAGCTTTATGTTAATTGGCTGTCAACACTCCAAATCAGGAAGTGTTGGCAGCCATTTTGTCCCTCGGTAGAACCGAGGGACAGAAACAAGTGCGCAAAGCGCACAAAGGGGGCAGGGTAGAAACACCCTGACCCCCTAGGTCTGCTCAGGGGATCCCACAAGGACCCCCTGGGCAAAAAAAACTAATTTTTTTTTTTAAAAAAAATCGGCAGGATGCGCTCAGGGAGCGCGAATCCTGCCGAAAAAAAAAAATCGAAGCACGGTCTCCCGCGCTTCGATGTTAATTGCCCCGGGTGGGCCAAGTCCCGGGGTCATGCTGGGGGGTTAATTTTATGTGTGGGGGGCCTCTAAGGGCCCCCAAGCCCCGGGGACCACCACCCGCCGGGGCTTTATGTATAATGGTGCGGGAGGGCTCTGAGCCCTCCCGCAGCCCCGAGGACCACCACCTCCCCGGGCTTCTTTTTTTAAATTAAAAACCTGTGTGGGGGCTCCAGCCCCCACACGCCCCGGGAACCACCACCTCCCGGGGCACTAAGAAAAATTAAAATGGGGGTCCGTTTTGGACTCCCAAGCCCCGAGGACCACCACCTCCCGGGGCTTTCAAAATGTAGGGAGGGGGCCGCGCGGCCCCCTCCTGGAGCCTGTGGTGGCCCTGGGGACCGCCACCCACCAGGGCCGGCTCCTGCAGTGTCCCGGGGTGCCTACCCCGGGACACTGCTGTTTGCAATGACAGGGCGGGAGCCTCGCGGCTCCCGTCCTGTCATTGCAAACTTGCTTTGGATATTGGAAGAGAGAGCAGGGAAACCTGCTCTCTCTTCCAATATCCAAAGCCGACAGCTTTCCACATGGGGAGCTGCATCTTAGCAGCTCCCCATGTGTAAGCAATGCCGGCTCCCGTAGGACACGGGGAGCCGGCGGGACTGTGGGGGCTTGGGGACCCCCACACTCCCCAACGAGAGGCCAGGCCCCGGGGGATGGGGTCACCGGGGCCATAAGTGGCCACGGAGGGGGCCACGCAGCCCCCTCCCTAAAGTAAAAAAATGGCAAATTTTTTTTTAAAAAGTGCAAGGCCGGCCCGGGGGATGGGGTCCCCGGGGCCTTAAATGGCCTGAGGAGGGGGGCCACGCAGCCCCCCTCCAAATAAAAAAAAAAGAGGCCATGCCCCGGGGGATGGGGTCCCCGGGGCCAATACAGGCCCAGGGAAGGGGGGCCACGCGGCCCCCTTCCCGTTTTTTTTTTTTTTATTTTAATTAAAAAAAAAGGGGTAAGGCCCTGGGGGATGGGGTCCCCAGGGCCTAAAAATAGGAAAAAGGAAGGGGGGCCACACAGCCCCCTTCAGAGGGGGGAACGATCGGGCCCGTAGGCCCCGCCCCTTCCTTCACCACTCTGCAAACGCGCCCCTGGCGCGTTTGCAGAGGGGAACGAATTCCCTTGAATACTGGGGGTCCCTGGGGGCCAACTAGCCCACCAGGAACCTCCAGTATGCGCCAGGGAGCTGCCTTGCAGAGAGGTGTACAGAGGCCACGCCCCTTTTACACCTCTCTGCAACGCAGCTCTATGGCGCTTTTGGAGGTATATGGTGGGCTAGTTGCACCCCAGGGACCCTCAGGATTCAAGGGGAGTTAATCCCCCGACTTAAAACGCGCCACGGGGCGCGTTTGCACAGATGTCACTTCAGGCCCCGCCCCCTCCCTTCACCATTGTGCAAATATTCCTCTAAAATCAGCCGAAATACGAATTCCGATTTACTCACCTGTTATCAGGAGAGACCTCAGTGCTGCATCTTTCAGCCCAGTACTGATCCTCAAAAGTAATTTTAACCGTACTTACCAGTAACTTGAATTTCCTTCCATAGGCTAACATTGACTGGTTTCACTTGGAAATTCTTCTAAGTGTGGAGTTTTGGAACTTTAAAATATTCCTCTAAAATCAGCCGAAATACGAATTCTGATTTACTCACCTGTTATCAGGAGAGACCTCAGTGCTGCATCTTTCAGCCCAGTACTGATCCTCAAAAGTAATTTTAACCGTACTTACCGGTAACTTGAATTTCCTTCATAGGCTAACATTGACTGGTTTCACTTGGAAATTCTTCTAAGTGTGGAGTTTTGGAACTTTAAAATATTCCTCTAAAATCAGCCGAAATACGAATTCCGATTTACTCACCTGTTATCAGGAGAGACCTCAGTGCTGCATCTTTCAGCCCAGTACTGATCCTCAAAAGTAATTTTAACCGTACTTACCGGTAACTTGAATTTCCTTCATAGGCTAACATTGACTGGTTTCACTTGGAAATTCTTCTAAGTGTGGAGTTTTGGAACTTTAAAATATTCCTCTAAAATCAGCCGAAATACGAATTCCGATTTACTCACCTGTTATTAGGAGAGACCTCAGTGCTGCATCTTTCAGCCCAGTACTGATCCTGAAAAGTAATTTTAACCGTACTTACCGGTAACTTGAATTTCCTTCATAGGCTAACATTGACTGGTTTCACTTGGAAATTATTCTAAGTGTGGAGTTTTGGAACTTTAAAATATTCCTCTAAAATCAGCCGAAATACGAATTCCTATTTACTCACCTGTTATCAGGAGAGACCTCAGTGCTGCATCTTTCAGCCCAGTACTGATCCTCAAAAGTAATTTTAACCGTACTTACCAGTAACTTGAATTTCCTTCCATAGGATATCATTGCCTGCTTTTTGCTGAAAAAGTTTCTAAGTGTTGATTTTTGAAACATACAAATATTCCTCTAAAATCAGCCGAAATCCGAATTCTGATTTACTCACCTGTTATCAGGAGAGACCTCAGTGCTGCATCTTTCAGCCCAGTACTGGTCCTGAAAAGAAATTTTAACCGTACTTACCAGTAACTTGAATTTCCTTCCATAGGCTAACATTGACTGGTTTCACTTGGAAATTCTTCTAAGTGTGGAGTTTTGGAACTTTAAAATATTCCTCTAAAATCAGCCGAAATACGAATTCCGATTTACTCACCTGTTATCAGGAGAGACCTCAGTGCTGCATCTTTCAGCCCAGTACTGATCCTCAAAAGTAATTTTAACCGTACTTACCGGTAACTTGAATTTCCTTCATAGGTTAACATTGACTGGTTTCACTTGGAAATTCTTCAAAGTGTGGAGTTTTGGAACTTTAAAATATTCCTCTAAAATCAGCTAAAATACGAATTCCGATTTACTCACCTGTTATCAGGAGAGACCTCAGTGATGTATCTTTCAGCCCAGTACTGGTCCTGAAAAGTAATTTTAACCGTACTTACCGGTAACTTGAATTTCCTTCCATAGGCTAACATTGACTGGTTTCACTTGGAAATTCTTCTAAGTGTGGAGTTTTGGAACTTTAAAATATTCATCTAAAATCAGCCGAAATACGAATTCCGATTTACTCATCCGTTATCAGTAGAGACCTCAGTGCTGCATCTTTCAGCCCAGTACTGATCCTCAAAAGTAATTTTAACCGTACTTACCAGTAACTTGAATTTCCTTCCATAGGATATCATTGCCTGCTTTTTGCTGAAAAAGTTTCTAAGTGTTGATTTTTGAAACATACAAATATTCCTCTAAAATCAGCCGAAATACGAATTCCGATTTACTCACCTGTTATAAGGAGAGACCTCAGTGCTGTATCTTTCAGCCCAGTACTGGTCCTGAAAAGTAATTTTAACCGTACTTACCAGTAACTTATATTTTCTTCCATAGGAATCCATTGTCTGGTTTTCAGCAGAAAAGTTTCAAAGTGTCGATTTTCACAAACTACAAATATTCCTTAAAAATCGCCTGTATGACTTAAACGCATTCTTTCAACTGTTTACAGGAGATGCACCAGTGCTGGATCCAGGATCCAACACTGAGTAAGAAAAAGTAACGATAACAGTTTTTACCTGCTAAGTGAATTTCCTTCCATAGGATAACATTGGTGATTCTATGAGAAAAAGTTTCTAAGTGTCAACTTTTAAAATACAATAATATTCCTTAAAAATCACGACTGTAACCAAAACGCTTTTACTCAACTGTTTACAGGAGATGTACCAGGACTGAATCTAGGATCCAGTCCTGTGGTTAGAAAAGTAATCCATAAAGTAACTAATTGCATTTAACTAGAAATTCACATTGAGCTGAATGTTGCATTGTGTTTGAAAATGTGTTGCCCATTGCAACAACTGTAACTACTGTACTTAAAAGTCTATTGCCTATGTGCAAAGTATTTAAACTAAAGTAATTCATTCTGAGAAAGTATTTTTTGTAATGTAATGTATAATGTAATTACAATGTAATTTAAAAAATAAAATATGTAAAAGAAATTGTTTCTAAAAATGTAGTAAATCAGTATGAAAAAAATTAATATAAAAATTAATACATTTAAAAATTGTCACTTAAAAAACCTTTGAAATTCACTGAAAAAACCGTAGGTTTCAGGCACGTTATAGTTACAAATTAGCATTTTAAAAACCTTTGAAATTCACTGAAAAAACCATAGGTTTCAAACACGTTATAGTTAGAAATTAGCATTTAAAAAACCTTTGAAATTCACTGAAAAAACCATAGGTTTTAGGGACAGTTATAGTTAGTTGGACATTGCACTCGTACAAAACCCGTGAAATTCCCCGTTATATTTAGTTCAGCTAACTATAACTCGCGCCCCGCAATGCACTGCTGATGACGTCACATATTACATCACTCATGACATGGTCAGTGACATCACTGATGACATCACTGATGACATCTCAAATGACATCACTGATGACATCATCCACGTGATAATCTGATGCAGCTCCTCACACCCTAATATAACCTTTGATACACCCAATCTAAATTACAGAGTGCCATTCGCAAAACCATAGACACTCCAACACCAATAACTACATACCCACTCACTGATTCTTAGGTCTACACACACACATCCACTCACTCACCCGTACAGTCACTCATACTTATGGTCACTCAGTACAGGACTATCATATGCACTCTTACTCCTATATAGACACTCAAACACCGCCACTCATCCATAGAGGTACTCACACACCTAGTCAGTCATGCAAATAATTAAACACACTGCCATTTACTCACCTATACAGTTATACACACACCAGCTCACTTAATCATACAAATACTAGCACATTGTTACGCTCTTATACAATCACTGATACAAGCACACACTCATCCATACAGCCACTATCACAATCACTCACTCTCGCTTATAGCTATTTATATACTCCAATACACATATATACTGCCTTTCACATATGTAGTTACTCACACATGTACCACTGGGACATACATTCACTCACTAACACACTCTTACACACACTTACCCACCCATACAGTCTATCACAGATGCACTCTTGAAACCATCCACCCAGTGAATCACCCACTCACACATCTATGCACAGTCGCACACACCCCATCCACACAAACACTCAGGCACCCATACAGATACTCATAGAACCAATCAATAACCCATATAGACACTCATGTAGCTATTCGCAAATCCATGCATCCACTTACACACCAACTGACGGATACAGACATTCACACAGTTTAGTCACTAACCCATGCATTCAGTAAGATACGTTTAATCACTCACTTGTAGAGTCAGTCACGCACGTACTAAATCATCCATTCAGACACTTATACACCCACTCATTCTTCAATACGCCTTTCCCTATATATATTAAACATATTTAAACTTTACAGAAACACACAGTCACTGGATGATGTCATCAGTGATGTCATTTGAGATGTCATCAGTGATGTCATCAGTGATGTCACTGACCATGTCATGAGTGATGTAATATGTGACGTCATCAGCAGTGCATTGCGGGGCGCGAGTTATAGTTAGCTGAACTAACTATAACGGGGGAATTTCACGGGTTTTGTACGAGTGCAATGTCCAACTAACTATAACTGTCCCTAAAACCTATGGTTTTTTCAGTGAATATATATATATGTATGTATGTATATATATATATATATATACACACACACACACAGGCACGGCACAACACCCTTGATTGTTTTGTGCAGGGAGGTATACCTCTCTGCACTAAAACAATCCTTAGAGGCAATGGCAACACAAACCCTTGATGGTTCCAGCCTCACAGGGAGGATGTAGGAAGCTGGGAACGCAGGAGGGTAGTGGAAGTCAAGTGAATGATACTGCCAGGATTCTGTTCCAATGTGAACTAGGCAGGTGCTCGCTTGGGCATCATGTCGCTCACTCTTACAATGTTAGTAAAGTACATCAAGGCTGTCGTCTAACTAACTTGCCTTCTTCTCTGTGGCTTTATCTCTTTATTCAGCTCATACTGCCAATCTACCGGATGTGCAGTAAGCAAAGGGGGACCGATTTGACTCATCAAAAGGGGGTGGAGAAGCAAAGATCATTGTTTCGAATGCATGAATAGTTCAAAATGTTATGGTTTGAGGTTTAGGATTACAAAACAAGGAATAGACTACTAAAATTATGCCCTTCTGTATACTTACTATTTGTTTTTCATGTTGAATGTTTGTAATCTCTGCATTACCTTGTGTTGTTCTATATTTCCTGTTTCCGTAGCTGACTTTCTCCTATCTGTTCCTTTCTTCTGAACATTTTTCTTAAGCTTGCCATTGCATGTCTTGTTGTTGTTGTGTAGTACCAAGAGGGGAAAACCCTCTTGGTAACGTAAAGAGGACTGCATAGCCAGGCCCAAGAAATACTCTAGTCACCAAACATGTTGACCGTTTTCTTGATCAAACAAACAGTGAAAAAGTACAGGGGCAGAGAAAGAATGGTCATCATGGTCATAGACCCCCAATGTTGTCTTATACTAGCAGTTTCCATAACAGTACAGCATGGCAGGAATAAGATACCACATCCACAACCAACACTATATGTTCTTTGCATTCTCTTCTACCCCTTATCCATTCGTAGAATCGTGGCCTAGCCTTACCTCATGTCTTCCCTTATTCCTGAATCCTGCTAATCCAGGTCCCTATCCCTCCATTAATGTCAGGTCTTATGCCATTCCTCAGAGCTTGCTTGATGCTAGAATGTTACACCTCCAGGCATTTCCTAAGTCTGAATACTGTTATGGCGCAGACTAATGGAGTGGCCAGGTGAGGGAAAGGGTGGTTGGGGAAGGAACTGCGGGAGGGAGACCTGTAATGTATAAAAGAAGAATCGTGACCAGTTCCTACTATGATACCCCCCCTTAAGCCCTCAAAATTCTTGGACCCCAGCGATATTCGCTTGAGCCCTATCTCGCAGTTTCGAGGCGATGAGTTAATGAGGGTATTTTCTACAAGACAATGACACAGGTTATGAGCAAGAAACACATCATGTGTGATTTGCCAATATATACATAAACATCAAACTGCTCTTCTGTACATACCTTCCAGGCTCTGCTCTTTAGTAGACTTGAGCAAGCCTTATGATCAATTCTGTGAAAACAGTTATTCAGCATTGTCATTCTTGGCTTCAGTTCAAACTTCTTAGCAGAATCACTAAGTTTTCCCCAACAGTTATTAGTTCAAAGTTCTTAGCTGAATCGCTGGTTTTCCCCAATAGCTATGAAATTGTCACATTATCCGTAAAACATGCAGGAACTGCCTCGCAAATAAAGAAAGCATGAGGTTTCCAAACATTACTCCTCTTGGTGTTCGAGAGAGAGTAGCACGATGCGCTCTTACCACTGAGGTTCGGCCAATCACAAACCTCCAGTGTTCTCAGTGATTAGATGCTGTGCAGCGAGTCCGTTCTAAACTATTGCCCCAATTGTGACTCCGCTTTCCGAAGAAAACAGCCATCAGATCCTCAGAAGTTGTCATCAACTGAGGACCATACCCAAAGCTGACGCGGCAAGCAGGAACTCTGGTTGGGACAGCTCTGATGCCAAGCTGAGGAATAGCGAGCGTGTGGTCAAGGGCAGGGCTCGTTTTTTACCAGAACACCTCCCTATTTGGCTACTGTGCTCAGGAGTCTGGGCAATGTAGTTCTGCAGCAAATCCAGTGCATTGGAGCATGTCTGGAAAGGGGATATGGCCTATAGACAAAGTCTGCAAATGGGCAAGCATTGGAAAGGGCATTAAATACAGGACACTGCACTCTGAGCACACAGGCAGTGGTTTTAAAGACACAATAAGTAAACTTGGGCACCATAGAAAGTACATGGCACCAGCATGGCACTAGTATTGGAAAAACATACTGAGTCTAAACAGCGGCCATATAACAGTGGAACCAATACTTGGATGTGGCAAATGGTCCATGAATCTTGCCACACATCACACGGGGCCATAGCGGTTTCACAGAGGTCAGACCCCTAGAGTAACCGACCATGACAATTCGAATTAGGAGAAAAGGTTTTTTATGGTTGACGCAATGGCTACCTTGTTTTTAAAATGTTGTCAAGCAATAACTAACACAAACCTCCCAAACTAATTACTCTTGATAGACAAAGTTACTGATACATAGCTAACCTAACTGTAGTGAGGTATTGCTGTTGTATCTTGCACAAAATAAATACATAAGTAGCTACCTGGTACCTAAAATGGGTGCATTGCATTTTTCACCAGGCACAGAGACCACCACAGTAGCGCCGTTGCAGCCGGGACGTCAGTGGAGGTGCAGGCGACCAAAGGAGAGGGAGATATTGTCCCAGTGGTGGCAGGGATAAGTAGTAAGTCACCTTGCTTTCATACTGACAATGTACTGTACTAGTTAAGCGATGCAGACATCCTGCCCATCACCTCCAGAGTCCAGTCCCTGCTCTTGGCAGCTCACCACCTAAAACTGCATCGCAGTGTAATCTCTGGTGCTGCAGCTGCTTTGAGTGCAGGCAGTGATAGAATTCAAGTGCATCTGCTGTGTCACAGCGGCGCAATGGACCTTAGTCTGCAATGCACAAACCACAAACCGAAGACAAGGTGTGTTTCCCAGTGCCCACTCAGTCACCTACTAGTGCTTCACTTCATCATTCTGTATTCCTGTCCCAGCCTACCTAAAGAAGTAAATTCTATCTCGGCATATGATGACTGTGCCACATTTCTCTGCTCAAGTGAAGTTATTTCCACTATCAAGCAATCAAAACTATTTGAACCATCAATCCATAACACAAGAATATTTATTGTGACCCAACCAACCATTCCATGGCTAAACCTCTACCTAGCCCAATCCCTATAACTTACCTTCCTATGGACTAATTTTCCCCACTGCCAAGCGAAGGTATTTCTTGAGAATAATCTGTGTTGGAGGACTGGGTGTAATGTGGGACTAAGGGCCTGATTTAGTTTTGTCAAATGGGATACTCTGTGAAAAATAAAAGATCCCATTTGCTGCAGTATAGTTTATCTTATTCTTCTAGACACTGTCTACTGTAATACGGTGGATGGGCTATTTGTTATCCGTCAATTGTGTCACATCTGCCCGACTATCAGCCTAAACTTATGACCTAAGTTTGGACTTAGGGTAGTAGAATGGAGGAGGAAGTTGGAGAAGAGCAGAGCCATTAGAATTATAAGTTCACATAACATGCTACTGCTGGGCTGCTCAAAAAAACATGCTGGAGAGTAACAAGACCCGCCAGCATGGCTACGCTATGTTGCATAGTCAAGTAATAATTGTGCAACATACATACTTATATGCCTTGCTCGTTAATGGCAGGTAAGGTAATCCAAATGTCTTAACACACAAAGTGTGTGTTCTGTTTCACTATGAAATTAAATCCTTAAAGAAAAATAATGCTTTCTTTTATCATATGTTGGTGTTCTGGCTTAAAATTATTAATTGCAGTCAGTGCAGGGATTGATTACCTAGCTATGATATGATGCATGGGTGGGAAAAACTTGCCCAGGTCCTGTGTAACTGTGTAACTGACTAGCATCACTACCAATATCATCAATCATCACATCCAAATAAAATTCAGTGGCCCTAGGGGAACAGCAATGTTTTGATACTGTACTGTGCCACTATAGACAGTATAAACAAGTGTTTAAGGTGAGCATCACAATTTGTGTGTTTGGTATTTTGTCCTTCTCTTATTTTCTTGATATAGCTACTTCTGCTGCTGGCGACAGGCAGCAACCAGCGCCGGCCCACCCACCAACAAGGAGATAGCCGCCTGGCTGCACCAGCAGAGGTTGGAGGCACTGGCTGCCAACTATCGCCGGATGCTGGCCCAGGAACTTGAGGAGCAGGATGTACCGGCCCAGGTCCAACAACAACAGGATACCTCAGGCCGCCAGCCAGGCCTTCCTCCAACTCGGCCATGCCACCACTGCCGCCTGCAGCTGGGGTCCCCCACTGCCACTAGTACCACACCACCCTCCCCTCCTTGGATGTAACACGCCACCTTCTCCATGCGTCCTATGACAGCTGTCACACCTTACACGCAAAACGTCACTGCTCCGGCAAGGGCAGCAGGACTTGGCCCGTGAACTTGATGCCCTCAAAGCCCTTTTTTAATGATTTTTTGTTTTGGGGGGAGGGCATGGTGTGGGTGGGGACACAAAGTTGGAGAAAGGGTTTACATTGGACTTTGGGACTTTGGACTAACTTTCCAGGACATTTTGACATGGGGAGGGGCGGGCCTGTTGTGGGTGGAGATGGTGCGTTCTAAAAATATATGGATTTGACTTTTTATGTCATCATTCATTATCTGTCTTTCTATTGTTAGTTGGCGTAACATAATTTATTATAGCATTGTTGAGTGTACTGTTATTTCCCCTAAACTTTCCATACCTGAAGCCAAGTATTATTCTTCAGTAGGTTGCTTACCTCTTCCTGCATTCCAGTTATACATTGCCTAGGAACAGAAAACTGTTAATTTAACTCTGTTTCACTTGATGAGGTTTTGCAGCACCCAGCCACCAATCAATCATACTCTATAGTATAGTAGTAGTTAGTGTACTAACTGCTCTTGTCCTACCATCTGTAACGATTTGCCGAGTAAGGAGTCTGCCAACATACACAAAAATGTAATTTATCTCTCCTTTCAAAAGAACAACTTAACTACTAAGTTAACACGTTCTTCTAGTTCTTTCTTTCTGGAATTGAACCTTATTGCAGGGTTGCCCAAAAGGGCCTTCTTATTGTATTGTTCAGGTAAGAAGATCCCGCAGTGAGTTAGCGTCACTTTCACCACATCCCACTCACAAAGTGTGTGATCCATTTATGGTGAAAATTAAGTCACACCTCAATAAATCACAGAGCCATGGGGATGAGGGTTAGGGATTTGATGAATAGATAGGAACGGGGAGTTGGAGAAAGGTGTGACAAAGACAAACACTATGTAACGCAAATACAATATTCATCAGGTCGATGAGCAGCACATCATCAAACTTGTTGTGGGAGGAAATGAAAACCACAGTGCAATTAATTGGAATGCAAACAGTCCTCCATCCCCACACTGACCCAAGTTATTATTATATATCTTAATGTTCTGTCACCCACACAGTTCTAAAAATGATGATTGTTAAAAGAAAAATTATACTGTGTATAAATGCCAAACTGGGCGGTGCATCTGCATTCTTCTCGGAATGACTGTCTTGGGTGCCTGGCTGAACCAGTCCATTAAGGTGAGCAGGAATATTACAGCGTTTTTGCCAAGTTGTTTCCAGCAGAAGAAGAGAAGGCTTGTGGATTGTAAAACAGTAACGATAATGTAGAGTCAAGGAGAAGGACAGAAGGTAAGCTTCATGATGGACCAAAAAGCAGAACAAGAGCATAGGCTGTTGCAATCATGATGACTTGTACGAGTAACTGAGAAGTTGCAACCAATCCCAGACAAGTAGCTGCATGTGCCCGGCTAATCAATCTCACAACTGTCATAACATTTAGCCGAGTGCATCCATCATGTGATATGACATGTCTGTCTCCAGTCACAGCCCCCTCCACCAACCACAACCACTTCATTAGAGAGTTTGGCAATTGAGTCAACACACTACTCAGCAATTCCCACATCAACGCACCTCTCTCCAGTGAAGTCAAAAGGGCTGAGTAGGCCTCTGTGAGTCATGTTGGTTTGCCCTTTGAACTTGAAGTAGGTAAATTAACTTCCTTCATCTGGCTCTTGTTGAGTTAGTCCCACCCTGAGTCTGCCCGACTCCAAGTTCCGACTCCGTCCAACTCTTGAGTCCTATTCCTCCTCAGTCCTCCCCCAAATAAGCATGAAAGAGATAGACCTGCAGTGCACTGCTGTAGATGAACAAGAAGAGCAATAGAATTTGAGCATTTTTTGTGTAGATTGTATTTGTTAACTAAACTTACTGGTCTCTAAACATCTTGGACACAATAGTACAGCAAAGAGTGGACCATGCAAATAAATCTAGCTAAGTATGAAAGAAAGGGCCAACAATCACCTTCAGGCAGAATTACCCATCAGCCCCCAAACATTGCTAATCAAGTAAATCAAGTTTACAAATATTAGTCAAACAGCACCCTCACTGTCTGCCACCACAATCAATCATCACAACTGACAGTCACTCAATAATATCATGTATTGGTGCAATAGTTACCGCTTCCAATCCAAGCATGGTGGTACACAGTTGTCTATTGATGTATCTCCTCTTTTTCTTATGCAAGCAACACAATGGTAGTCTTATAAATTAATGTTCTTTAGTGGGTCAGCACAGCTAGGAAATGAAAAAAAAGCACAGGGATTTGATGGAGGCAGGCATTGTCTTCATGTCCTTTAAGCGAATACGGAGGCTTCTTCTGTGCACACTGGTCCAACTCTAATCCAGCCATACATCTGAATAAATGGTGGGGACTGCATAATTCAGACACCAGATATATGCTGTTCCCCCAGCAAAGCAATTCGATGACACTCTGAAAGTTCCATGGTGGCCTCCAAAGTCAGGGAAGTAGAATTCATCCTCAAACTCACAGAGTTCGCCCTGAAGTTGGTCAGCTAACGCACTTGAGTCTGACAAATCGCCCTCATCCTCCTCCTCCTCCTGTGGTGTTTCAGGAACAGTGTAATTGTGTGGTATGAAGTGTTGCTTCATTTTAATCATGGTCAATCTCCCCGCATTTTGAGGCGGGAAACTGGTCCTTCTAACTGCTACAACTACACCAGCAGTACTGAACACACACTCAGCAGACACCCTAGGAACTGGACAAACCAGATGCTTTATTGCCAGCCTGCTGATCTCTGGCCATTGGCCCATGTTCCCATACCAATAGACCAATGGGTTTTGATCCACATAGACTTCTTTTGGGTCATCCAGATATTCTTGTTATATCCTCTGAATGGTCATTGGTGCTGCCACTTGCTCAATCTCCTTTGCCTTCACCTCTGCAATTGACTTAAGCCCTGCCATTTGAAACCAAGCCATTTCAGAAGTTCGGTCTGATTTTTCTGCTGCTGTTGTTGTTACCGGTGTTTTTGTTGCTGGTGTTGGCTGCTGTGAAACAACAGCACTGCCCTTTCTGGAGGTTGAAGGCTGCACCCCAGAACTTCTGCCCGGAACTCTAACTTCCAGTCACTCTTCTTCCAGGTCTCTCATTTGTTCAACAATCCTCATCTTGTATAGTGAAACATCCACTTCTGAAAACGAATGTAAGTGGCCAGTATTTGTTTTGTACCGTGGATCAATTATTGTGGCACAGATGTACTCTATGGACGACACAATCTCTTTTTGCAGCCTTGGATTCACAGCCAAGTGAAGGATTAAGCTCTCAACCAACTCATGTGCTACAACTTTTACACTGGCAAACCTTTGCAACACCTTTTTTAACTGGTCCTGTAGCAGATGCAACAACAGGATAGCTTGGCTCATTGTACTGTCTGCCTTCCTAACTTCCTTTGTGAAAACCTCAAAAGGAAGTAGCATCTGTGTCAGGCATTTGACTAGGCCCCATTTGTCCACCTCCATGATCATGCTTTTCCCAGTTGCATCCCCTCCTCTTTGAAGGACATAGTCATTGATCAGTCTGTACTGCTCAAACAGACATTGCAACATGTAATAGGCCGAGTTCCAACGTGTTGGCACCTCCTGTATGAGGGCTTTAACTGGTACTCTATTAGCAGGGAGTCAGTAATCAGTGCGTTGCTGACTATGACTTCTTTTTCGAGAAAGTCCTGCACAATCAGGTTGCTGCAATGCGACAAACACAGGACCCTAAAATAGCCACCATTTGCCACGGCCTTGAGTATATTACTACCTTTGTCCGTGGCGACAAATCCAATTCTGAGACCTCTGGGTCACAGCCATTCAAACACCTTGCTATTAAAGTCTTCCAAGATGTTTGCAGCTGTATGGGATTTCAACATGGCAAACATCGCTACTGTTGCATGCCACTGAACGCCCTTAAAAGTTTCTTCAGCGCTGAGACCTGTAGATAGCTGTTGCCTAACCCCCACACAAGAGATTCAATGTGCAGTGATACACGTGTAATCAGTTGCTTGACAACTGGTCCACACGTCAGGTGGATAGTGTGAACAGCATTTGTTTGCAAAGCTTGTCCAACCAATTGCAGGACATGGTGTTGGAGCGCTGGAACAGCAACTCTGGCAAAATAGGTCCATCTGGGAACTTACCATTACAGGCAGCTGGCCACCACAAATTCTAAAAATCCCACTCTTTCCATAAAAGAAAAAGCGAGGAGGTCCAGCGTTATCATTTTAACTAACTTCCCATTGTACAAATGTGCCAGTCGTAGTGCCCCTCCTGCCTAAAGATGCCTGTAATAGTAGTTTGCATTCTTTTGTGGTGACACTTATGCAGGCGACTTCCGGAGAGAACAAGGAGGTGGTAGACTCAATGTGCATCTTGGGGCAGTCATTGCATGCGGTGGTGTCTCCATCGGAGTCTTGTACCATTTTGCGGTTGCTGATAGTGGGGATTGCTTGGGACAGGGCTGCTTTGCATAAAGTGGTCACCTTCTTCTTCCTCCGCACCTCACACCGTGATTGGAGCTGATTCCTCTCTCTGATTACCACCACCACCACCTGTAGCAATTATTTTAAGGTGCTCCTCCCACTGGATGGCGTGATATTTTTTCATATGGGTCGTTTGGCCTCCAGTACCATAGTGTGAACCAGGCTTAGGTCGACAAACGCTCGTGTGGCAAATGAAGCATATTGCAATGTTATCCTCCTGCTTGCTAATCGTACAGAAGTCACCTGGAAGTTTCCTCAAAAAGTAGGAGGCCAGCAAGTCAGTGGTGGCAATCTGCTTCTTCTGTTCCTCACTGGCCACTTTCTTGGCAGCACCTTTCTTCGGGGCCATCTCCAAGCTCTGTTAGTTGCCACTTAGCTACACAAGCGGAAGAGAGGAGGACCTATGTGTTGTGGTCACGTCACTTTGCGACGGCCTTCTGTCTGGCAGTACTGTGGATGATGTCTCTTGGGCACCTAAAAGCAAACAAGCAGGCAAAACGTTTAGTGAAACGTAGCATTTTTGCAGTTTTCATTATTTATATAGCACAGACAATATAATTTAGTGAGGTTATCCCAAATAATTAATAACAATAGTGCATCAATTCCAAAGTCAAACCACACCACCATAAGTAATATTTCAATCAAGCTAACAACATAGAGATGTAAGCGTTTGCTTTATGTGTAAGGGGAAACACGTCTGGCAGGCATGGGGGTGCTAGGGAAAATAGAATAATCCTTAAAAAATGAATGCTGGTGTGCGCTGTGGCAGGCAGGGGGTCAACAGGAAAATGAGTAATGACAGTCCTTAAAAAATTAATGCTGGTGTGCGCCAGGTGCCTATGGCAGGCAGAGGGCAGAGGTAAAATGTAAAAACAAATAATAATATTAAATTTTAAAAATGTAAATAAATATTTTTTTTTAAGAAATTGCGAGTGTACTAGGGACTATGAGAAATCCATTGAAAGGCAAAGAGGTGCAAGGGAAAAATTGAAAAAATGCATATAATATTAAACACTGTTCATATATACATATACTACAATGATTCTCAAGCACATTAACCTGATAAATGTAAAATAAATTAACAAAAAACAAAAAGTCATAGCCCTTTTCTATCAATTGTCCTAAAATAAATGGCTTTGAAAACGGGAAAGAAAGGATTTAACACACTGGCTGGCTGGCTGCACAAAATGGCCCCTGCTGACATGGTCAAACAACAACAACAAGCAAGGAGGCATGAACAACAAAGAACACATGCAGGCCTATGGCAAAAGCACACTAGCTGGCTACACAAAATGGCCACCAGCCACATGGTCAAACAACAACAACAAGCAAGGAGGCATGGACAACAAAGAAACCATGCAGGCCTATGGGAAAAGCACACTGGCTGGCTACACAAAATGGCCGCCAGCCACATGGTCAAACAACAACAAGCAGCTGGCAAATCTCATTATGCTTGCCAGCCCGCAGTAACAATTGCCTCACGCATGCCAACGGGATTATAATTCCACCACACGCCGGATGGTGGAATGTAGCAGGAACTCCATGTTACAGCCGTAGCGCGAAGTTGCGGAAATTCTGCTAATTCCCACGAGCGGAATTATAATCTGCACAGGCCTAGTATAAACATGCAGAAATATTCTAGCTTTTATCTATCCAAGGAGTGCAAAAATACACATATTCTCTCTATTTGTCATTGTAAGCTACAAAATAGAGCAGAAGAAATAAAAACAACCCTCCGTTTTTGTTGCTTTAAACAGCTGCTTCAATTATGCTTCCTGACCTAATCTTTTACCTCAGTTGCTGCCTCTGGCAGCAGGCATTGTGACGTCAGAACTCGATTGTAATAACTTATAATCATTCAGTTCTGATGTCTTTTCTTAATAAACGGCGACTGAGTGTGGCACTAGTCACTGATTATAAAGAAATTAGGGAAGTGCATTTATACAGGGATGATAGACTCCCATGTATTATAAATTAATATGTAGCAGAAGACACAGAGTGAAGAGGCACATGGTGATGTCAGAGGAGCACTCCCCTTGCCCCTACCCACTTGCCCCAACTCATTTGTTATATCGTCGACCAGATCTTATTTTTTTGGCTAGCAGGTTTTGGCATGGTGACTTTATTAAGCCTGTACAATGTGTGTATGTATAATGTTAAAAATAAAACTGCAAGTCTTAGAATGCACAGTTCCATTGGCTAAATAACTAGAACTGGCTGAAAGTGTTGTATGATATGGCCCACCTGGCTGCAACAAATGCATTGATGAAAAATAAAAACAATATGCATTCCCTTTTTACTACAACTTGATTTTCGTTTTGCTGCTTTAAAATGTTCTGGTATTTCTGTATCAAGCATTTTGAACTAGAATGTGCATATTAAGTAGGGATGCCACCTGGCCGGTTTTTTGAGTGGTATTTTTATATCCTTCCAATAAAAAAACAATAAAAATCACCTAAATGTTGTCTAAATGTTAGAAGAAAACAAAACACTTTAAAATGTGTTCTACAGTTGTCCTGATAATTAAAGTAAACAAAGACAGAAAGGAAATGTTGAAGATGAATACAGACCATTTCATATAAAGTTCTACTAAAGAATCCGGTCTGGGCCGTTGCAGAATATTAAAACATGAACAGATGGTTGGTATTTTTCTCTGGGAAAGATGGCAACGGTAATAACAAGTAATATTTTCACATCTTTTATTTATTGCCCTCTTCCTAAAGGTGTACTAGCTAGGGAACACTTCACTCCAGACACAATAAATGGTTCTATTGGGAAACATGCGTATTGTTGTAATCTGGCAATGTAATGATTTACCCAAACGATTTCTGTATAGACATGTTTTGTCTTCACCCATGCTTGAATCAATACAAACAGCAAATGCTGTAGAAATAATGATGTGAACATGAAACCTCCTTAACTGAACCATGACAGTGGAAGTTCAACCAGAGCAAGCAATTCCACTTCTCACATCACAGTCCGTGTTACCTCCATTAAGCTGGGGACCTACATGCTGCTTCACTCCATTTGTAAAGCAAGCCTGACAAAGAAAAGTAAAAATTAATGTTCACTTAACGACAAAGGAAGGGTGTTGAGAGAGATAAAGGGAGGCAAAAAGTGAAAAACATTCACAGAAAACTAGCGGCAATGATTTATTTTTATTTTATTTTTATTTATTTTTTATGGATTTATATAGCGCTTGAATCACCCCCGAAGGGGTATCTCGGCGCGCACGGACCCACAATAAGAAAGCCGTCACAAGGATCAAGAGCTAGAACAAAACAGTTTTCAGAGCCTTTCTGAACTGCATAAGGTCCGGGCACTGCCTCAGTGAAATGCTAAGGATGCTAAGCCCTTGCAAATGAGGCGAAATGTAAGGTTAGTTGAGGGTCAACATAAGTGACTCAAGGCTGATAGAAGTGAGATGGAAATTAAAGAAAGACAATTATGGCCATCCACTGGCATAGCTGATTTTGATGGCTTTAGGACTCTGTGAACTTTACCTGTACTAAACAGGAGCAACGTTTCTGTGCTTCCCCCTTTAAAATGTGATGTAAACTGCTGGTTCTAAGTTAAACCTAACTGCTTTGTGCCAAGCTACCAGAGGGTTAAGTACAGGTTAATTTGGGGTTTGCTTGTGACTGCACCTTGACAGAAATTGTGGCTACTGCTTGAATAGGGTTCACTCCCCTCAAACAGCAACCAACTTTTCAACATTGGTGTTCAGTGGGGAGATTTGGCCTTGTGTTTGTGCTGTGCCATACAGTGATTTTGTGTTACAGTAAAATACCAGATAAATAATTTGATACATTGTCAAGTTTCTATTAAATTTTCTTTGATTTGCCTTTTTGCTTTATCCAAATTCACTCTCATTCTACCTGACTGTCTGTGACCATACCTGCAGAAATTGAATTCGAGCTCATCAAACTGGAGAGCTACACAGTGGCTGAGCTCATCCAAAAAGGCTCCAACAAGTCGCTGGCAGCAACAGATGACCAAGATGAGAAAGATGATGTGGAGGAACAAGGAGAGGACCTGGTTTCAGTTCCTGAGATTCAGCACACAGGGGGGGGGAAGTCTTGCCTCCAGAATTAGACAACCCTCCCAGAGCAGAAAGCAATGTGTCCTCCCAAGGACTGTCTCCAGAGGAGCTGGCGGACAGAGAAGCAGATAGGGAGTTTAGGCTGCAGATGGCCAAACCTAAGATAGAGAAAAAGTAACTGGCAATGAAGGCTGAGGCAGAAAGAGCTTTGGATGAGAGAAAAAAGTTGTTGGCTCATGAACTAATGGAGCTGGACTTGAAGGCCAAACAGCTATCAGAGTCCAGCAGAAATGGTGGCAGTGATACCGCAGTGTCCAAAGGAGATCAAGGAGCCCACATACCTAAATCCCTGGAGCCCAGCTTTGAGGTGGGGATGCTATGGATAGGTGGTTTGCAGCCATTGAGGTAGCCCTTAGAATACATAGGGTTCCAGAGGAGTTTGGGGTTGGGGGGACAGTACATGGAGGCACATGTCATGTAAGGAATAGATACCCTGTTGGCTTTAGAGGTGGCTGACCCGATGTCCTACACCTCCATGAAAGCAGCCCTTATTGCTAAGTTTAGTACCATGCCAGAGGGATACCGCTTACGGTTCAGTGGTAGTGACACACTGACTGGCCAGTTTTGGGTAGATTTTCTGGACCTCTCCAGTAAGGCACTGAATAATTGGGTAAAGGTCAGCCAAGTGAGTAGCTTTGAAGGGCTGCATGATCTAATTTTGAGAGAGCACATGCTCAGTAACTGTATACTGAGACTTATAAAGAAAAGGACAGAGATGCCTGGTGTTATCTTACCAAATAGCAAGGTTACACAGTTCGTATGACAAGATTTTTAAAAGAGCCAGTCAATTCCTTAATGAATTCAACCACGACAAAAGATAAAAATAAAAAACACTTGAAATCTCAAAATATATTTATCAAGTCAAAAACTTGCATGTATTGATTTTACGTTCACTAAATCTTTATACAACCAAGGGAAAGGCCGCCTTTGCATGTGAAGGAGAAATAGTCTGAAATAATTATAAGGGTAATGTACAAAAACATTTAATCAAATGAAAGCAAAAATTGCTGAGGTAATATTGACAATTAGTGTAAGCTGACAGAAACTGACACTTACTGGGTAAGCAGCATAGTAACCGCACCATCTGGTCCGAGTGCAAGGTTTGATGGAGGCAAATGCAAACTGATGTGTGGCAAACATGGGATATTTATACCCATCGCCGTAAAGTTAGGAGTCCTAACTTTACTACTACTAAATGCCTTCTGTGAATACCAAAAGTAGTAAGTTTAGGATTTTATCTCAGTTTAGTAGTAGTAAAGTTAGGAGTCCTAACTTTACTACTACTAAATGCCTTCTGTGAATACCAAAAGTAGTAAGTTTAGGATTTTATCTCAGATTAGTTCTGTGAATCGGCCCCATTGTGTTTAGCGTGCATGGTGTGAGGGCGTGGGGCACGCCACACTTTATGGTTAAGCTTTCGGCAAAGGGCATATGGCGCTATATATTTAAATAACCTCTATGGTTAGACACACATCAAAGCGGCACTAGAACGCACAATGTTCAATGTTTTTTTAAAATATTAGATTTCCTGAGGAGCATGCCAAAGAGAAAGAGAAAAAACAAGAATAATAAGGAAAAATAAATATTTATTGCAAGTTGTGTTTGAAAAGTAATACATAGAAAAAAGGGGTTGAGGTAGATTCAAACAACTTATCGGGGACAGTGCTCTGTAATTAGAAGGCTTCTATGATCGAGTAACGGTCAAAAGACTCTGAAGTGTGCAATGTTTTATTTTTTAATTTTATTTAAATTCTTTTTATTAACTTTGCAATAAACAATACAGGTCATATTGGCTTCTGAATAAATAACACAATTATGCACAAAATACGAGGGACGTTTCACTGAGGGGGCCCCCCTGGGCATGTACGATCATATGTGTCCAGTTCCTCATCTTTCTTTCAGCACCATTTCAGTAGTTGGGGAGATACATAGCTCTCCTCTGTAAGTGTTCCATTTTCCCCACTTTTTATCCCATTATTTGGGACACCCTCTATTTTTAAACACTTCTTTCTCTGCGATCATGCATTTGTCCATTTCTTTAGCCCATTCTTTCGAGGTCGGCACCTCCGCGGCTCCCCAGCGCATTGCTATGCAACGTTTGACCATTGTGTACCCCAAGGTGGCCCATTGTTGTTCTGTTGTGGTGAGATCTGTTGCATCCCATATGTTGAGAAATCCCAATTTTGGTGTTAATTGAACTTCTTTACCTATAGCCATATATAGGTGTCGTGTAGCTTTCCCCCAGAATGGCGCTATGTTAGGGCATTCCCATAGTAAATGATAGAATGTGGCCTCTTCAGCACAGCGTCAAAGGCAAAGTGGATCTTCTCTATGCCCAATCTTGTTAAGGGTGGTCCCGGTTAGGTATGTTCTGTGTAAAATCTTGAGTTGGATGAGGCGGAGTTTTAGTGGGATAGCCGCTTCACGTGGGGACATTAGTGCAGTTTGCCATTCCTCATCCTCAAGAGGCCCTAGTTCAACTTGCCATTTTTCTCGGAGACGTTGGAGTGGGTGGGGTTGATTGTTGCTCATTTTCCTATATGTCAACGATATGGCTTTTTTCCCTAGGGGTTCTGATAGTAATCTATCTTCTAAAGGGGACGCCTCCGGTATCTCCCCTGGTGTGGAAATTGTGGCAGTCAGGGCGTCACGGATTTGTAGGTATACGAAACACTTCCCTCCGGTCCAGTTCGTATTCTTTTTGCAGTTCAGAGAATTTTAAAATTTTCCCCTTTTTCCATAGGTCACCTATGCTAGAGATACCAATGGTGTCCCATCTATCAAATCCCGGCTGGTTGCATAGCATCCCGAGTCTCTGGGTGGACCATAATGGCGTGGCTAGGGTCAACGTATCCTGCCAGCCGAGCTTTTTATTGGCCTAGCACTTGACATCAATGGTTAGGACAGTGGGGCCAAAATAACCCCCTTTCTCGGCTTTTGAGTATAGAGCCCCATTGTACCCTTCCCTACCCACCTGGTATCTGTCTTATTAATAAGCAGGTTCTGTCTGGGGATGGTACACCCAGTGATTAACAACCACTAGCTGTGATGACCAATAATAAAGGCGCATATTGGGGAGTGCAATTCCGTCGTTGTGCCAACTTCTGGTTAATTTATGCATGGCTATACGGGGTGTCTTGACATCCCATAGTAGTGTCCTGATTTCACTGTCTATGCTTGAAGTGTGCAATGTTTAATGTTATATTTCAACATTCAGTCTCCTTATATGTAAACGTCATGACAAAAATAAAGAACAAAATACATTGATGCACAATGTTGTGCACAATCATAATAATAAAAAGAATTGTCAAAATTACCAAAGCTGAGGGGTAATATGGATTTAAAACTTGCTTAATCATATCTTTTGTATTGAAAATATAGGAACTTGGAAGTGCACTATAACCCAAACAGAGTGTGTTCTGTGCATTTATTTCTAAAAGGGAATCACTGTGCATATAATTCCAATTTGTTATAACATAGAAAAGCATGCAGTTCTGCATGTTTAAACCATACTCTGCGGACTTTAGTTTGAAAATCCAAAAATGTTCACAGTTTCTCAATGTGTGCTCCCTGTATATGCCTGTCTCGCTTGATTGTGCATATGGCCACAAATCTTATTTCATCAATTTTAAATTTACATTCTGAATTATGTAGGTTTACAGACTTAGGGTATTTTGTGTTCAACTTTTTAAACACTCCAAGGTGCTGCTTCCAACGTTCTTTTACTGCTCTTTTTGTGGAACCCACATAAATCTTTAGCCATGCACAAAGAATTATATATACACAATATTTTGTGTGGCAGTTCGGGAAATCAAGCATGCAATAGTCTTGTTGTCTTAGAGCATCAAAGAAAGAATATGATTTGTCTAAAGTATATGAGCAACAAATACAATTGGAGCATATGAAAAACACTTTAACATCAATCAACATTGTTTTTTTGGTTTGCACTTGGCAGTATTTATATGTGTCAATTGAACTAAAAGAATTTCTCAGAGTCTGACCCCTTCCAAAGGTGATGGCTGGTGTACTAGTTGTGTGTTTTGATATAGCTTTTCCAATAGGCCAATTATACAAAGGCCAGTGTTTTCTAAAGATTTTAAATAATAATACATATCTGATGACTTTCTTTTGAATAATTAGTTATAAATCTCAACTCAGAATCCGATTCTCAACTATCTATCTATTTTTTGGAATGTAGCAATTTATGTCCAGATTTGGAAAGGGCCAGTTTTGTAGCAGTGGATACTGTATTGGGATAATAGCCTCTATCTAAGAAGCGTTTCTCAATTTTTCCAGTTTCTTGCCAAAATCTGCCTGAGAATTACATAATCTACTAGCTCAAGAAATCTCTCCAAAAGGAATGTCACTAATTTGATGTTTCAGATGAGAGGAGGTAGGTTGTAAAATAATATTTACTGTTGTTGGTTTTCTATGTTGGTTTCCTATCTTGCTTACTTTGGAACCTATTATCAGCAATAAAAATGTCCATGTCCAAAAAAGTAATCCTTGAATTACTGTATCCCAGGGTGAGTTCAATGTTCATATTGTTGTGTTTAATCTTTTATGATTATCCTCTAACGAGGCAGCATCTTCTTTTTATATTAAAAGATATCATCTATGAATCGTAGCCACGATAATAGGCATGGCTCATAACTCTGTGGCTCAATTTGTGAAGATTGCTCTTTCTTGAATTAACCCACTGAGAGGGATGCATATGAAGGGGCAAAACTAGATCCCATCGCAGTCCCTCTTATTTGGCAAAAAGGGTGTTTTCATGAAAGAAAATATTGTTAGTGAGAACAATGTCTGTTAGTTCTAATAACATACTACTATGGAGTAATATGTTGTCCGGTATATAAGAAATGTTGAAAACATCTTTTGCCTGTCTCATGGTCTATACATGTTTATAGTGATCTTGCATCCATAGTGGCTAGTATCAAGTCTTCCTCCCATGGAATATCAGAAATGTGCAGTTTCCAAGTTTATTTCAGTAAGGGACATACGATCTCACTAGAACCTGTACCTATGGAAATCATCCCTTGAATAATATAACTTGTGGAGGCTTGTTGGAAGAGCTAGTTGATAGCAACTTTATTTAATGGTAATAGCATAGAAGGCGAACAACATTTAGAGACTCTGACTGAGGTCACAAGAAGTGGATGGAATTAGGGCACTACACATCAACCACTTTGGTGGACATACTGACCATGTTGGTGGCAATGCGGGCCAAGAGTGATAGTGGTTGAACCTTACACCTAAAAATGTCCTCTACGCGAAGACAGAAGTATGGAACAACACTTCACCAGCTCCCAGATGGATAAGGACACTTTCGTCACATTGGGCATTCCTAGGTCAGAGACTCATGCTGGTGCAAGCGTAGTGCCCCAGAGCTACTGACAACAAAGAAACTATGTTAGGCATCCCTTCCCATCTTGCCAATCTCTATAATCTATGTGGCAATCCTGATGGTGCCAATTAGACCATAAAATACATTACCAGTGTGCCTGTGATCCTATGACTCAGAAGCCTGGACTCCAAGCATGGGTCTCTGCTGGAATGAATACATCAGCACATGGGGTTGATGCATGACAGACCTGCTGCTGTGCTCCATCTTTCCTGCATCTGCCAACTCCTGTGACTTTGGGGATTATATCATTTTCTATGGGGGCTAAGCAGTGGGTACCCCTGGAATTTCCAAAGAGGATCCCTCGTCATGAAACCCCCATAAGAAAAGGATCTCACAGAGACTGTGAAAAGAATATCTCAGGCTGGTTGGAGGAAATCCTGGATAGAAATATCACATAGGCTAAACCTGAATATCATAGATATGGTAATTAAAAACCTGGAGTGGAAGGTAAAGGTCACTAGGAAATTGAACATTGTATTGGATTTATAAAGGTTAAAAAGATCTCAGTGACCAGTACTGAATGGTGAACCTCTTTGAAGGAACACCCTTATTTCCTATTACGTAACTAATTACATACTTGTTGGTATCATGATATCACAAAAAGGATCAAAGTGCCCAACAAAATGAGGGAAATATTTAAAATCTACCACAAGCTGATTGAACCTAATCTCTGAAATGTAACCAATTTGCACTCAACAACACAGTGAAGATCTACTTCAGTTCTTGAAATCTAATACTTACACATTAACTGAATCAATCTCCAGCACACCAGCAGCTTCTGCCTACATTGCCCCTTCTATTACTGCTTGGACTCACCTCCTTCAAACTAAGAGAGATCAATGAGATAATAAGGTTGACAGACAACAACAAAGGCAATTAGTTCTCCAAGTGACTTGGGCTCAGCCTCATGCCATAAAACACCCCCTCTTGCACTGGAAATAACAAGCATGATAACTGTCTCCCTCCTAACAAGAGTTATGTCAGACCATCTAATGTTTGTCATCATCAACGCACATCTGAAAAAAAACAAATGCAGACCCAAGATTATTTCTAATTACAGGTCCATCTCGAACCATCCTTTCCATTGAAACATACTGCAAAAGGACAGGAAAGGAATGCGTCATAATGTGTGGAATTTAACTACCTCCTCCGCAGCACTAAAACAGCAATTTGCTGTTATAAAAGATGATCTCCTCTTCTCAATAGATCGAGACAAGACTTTAACAACAGTCCTCATACTCCTACACCTGACTGCATCCTTTGATGTTATTATTATTATTGTAAAGCTTATAAAGCGCATGGTTACTCCAACGACCAATTGACCAAAAATATTGCTCTATAGGCTGAAGTCAGTAAAATTAGGAGGCCCTGCCCTTTTCTGAGTCCAATCTTTTCTTTTGGGCCACAATCAAAATATCAGGATTAAAACAGCTGAATCTTTCTCATGTCTGATATCTCCAGGTGAACTCAAATGATCATCCCTGTTCAATAGTTCTGTATAATGCTCTTTGAAGGAGTATCAAAGAAACTTTCAAATGAAAGCAGATGACAATCAAATACACTTTCCATTCAACAAGAACTCAAACAACACCACAAACATCACCATATGCTTAGACAACATACTCCAATGGATGGAGGAGAGATTTCTCTGCATGAACTGACCCAAAACTGTGGTCATCATAATGGGAAAAAGTAAGTCCATATTGCTACTCTTTGACTCGACTCCCGTTTTTGGGAGCCCCTATGTCCACCGTGTGAAAAGCAAGAAACTTTGGGATACTCTTTGCCTCTGATCTGTTGTCCACTCCAAAAACTAATGGTGTGGACTAAGGGATTAACCTTGAGCTCACTATAGAATCTTTCCTCTTCTCCAAACCAACGATCAAGTTGGCAGAGCCCTTATCATGCCCTATCTGGGCTAATGCAACATCATTATCACTGCCCTCCCCAAAATGCTCATTGGCAGGATTAAAATCACACATAATTAGGCTGCTGGAATGTGTGTTAACATATATAAATTCCACTATATCAAACCTGCTTTGAAATGTCTCCACTGGCTGCCATTCAAAGCCAATATCAAATTCAAAGTTCTATGCAATGTTCAATGAAATGTGCAAAAAGCCTTCTGGGAAATGGTGTGAAATACCTGCAAAACTAGCTGCACTCTACACCCTAGGTAGGAATTTGTGATCACCTGCAGCGAACTTAAAACAGAAGCATTGGTTAAAGCTGGGAGGCAGATCACTGGGAATATGAGGTTCAATTCTGTGGAATGCCTAAAGCCCCACTTTGAAATTTTAGCTACTTCACCTTCTTTGCTTTCTTTTTCTGGCTATTCTTTTACCACTTCTTGGCTCAGATGTAACTGAAAGGCTACAAATAGTACAATACAAAACGGCCAAAGCTTTTCGTTATTTCTTGGAGAAAGTTAAAGTAATGGCATTTGGTGAGTATTGTCTGAGCATCCACCAACTCAATATTTTTTCTCTTCCTTTCAGCTCCTTACCAATCACTTCAGCAAATGTTGCTGCATTAAAAATCCCTCAATGGACACCTATGTCATGCCTGCTGCAAGTCTAGTCCTTCTGCAGCTGAAGCAAATGTATTTCTCCAGAGGTATTCTCATTAAAGAATCCAAGTAAGGGATCATTTCAACGGCATCTGAGCAGCTTCCCAGATGACACAAGAGGGTGCACCCTCCACTGCAGCTTGACAGTTGAAATGGGAAAGGGCTTCCCAAACTAATGTCACCAATGTCACTGATGTCACCAAGGATAAATACAGGGTCCTATACTGGGTAAAGAGAGGGGAGAAAATGTGGTGGGTTTTTGTGCTAATGCTCTGTGTGTCCTTCAGTGGTCTATAGTGTGAGGGTTTAGATTGTGGAGATGCTTCCTAAAAGTTAGTAATCAATCCACCAAAAACTTTTTTAATTGGCAAATATGCTTCTATTGGCATCAGGAGGAGGAGGAAATGGCCTGGTCAGAAATGTTCACATACTTTGCTTAATAGGAGCATTCACATTAGAAAGGAAATCATCCTCTCTAAATGACCCAATTCTTCAAGAATCAAAAAGCAACTGGTGACTGCACTTCAGCCACCTTCATAACACAGAAACAGGGAAAATTATAACTAACCTGAATCCTACAAACCATTTTGCAGACCATCTCCTGGCATGCCTAGTAAAAAGACTTGTAAGAAAGTGGATTATTATTTGAGGTGGGCAACTGCCCTCCTCAAGGAATAATAACATTCCTCATCAGAGTGAATCCCCCCCCCCAAGTCACTAAATTATGCTGAGCTCAACCTCATAGTAGCTATGGCACAAAGAAAACAGTCTTAAAATAGGTTTTGTGCAAGGTATTGCTGCACTATTAAAACAGTAATAAATACAAAACAACAAGCAATAAAAATTACAAACCAAATTAGAAAAATACAGTAAATTTCCTAAACAAAATATGAATGTTTAAAGTTTTAAGTAGAGATAGCACCAAAAAGCGCTAACCACCAGTGATAGTCTATGGAAGCTGTAGACCGGGACAGGGCACAATTAAAGATTGATGTAGCCTGACGTGATGGAGCCCATGTCAGCTACACTAAGTGGATTGGTCCCAGTGGAAGTCTGAAAGTTAAAAAGCTCAAAAAAGTTTATAAGTCCACTTAAGAAAGGGGCTTTCTTACTTTTTTGAAAGAAAGGATTGAAATTTCTTACAAGTTTCAATGCAAATATTTTTGAGAAGAAAAATCCTCCTTGTGCGAGAAGACGATGAAATTGTAGCCGCCACTATGGAAAAGCAATCCAGATACCTAGAACAGGTTGGTCATGCTGGCTCTCAGGAGCTTTGAAGTTTTTTTGCTGAAACATTTCTAAGTCCTAACGCAGAAAGGGACTTAGTTGTTTTTTCTGAGGACGAAGTTGAAATTCAGTCTGACAACATGAAACTGCCGATCAAATACTTTTTCCAACGGGTCCCTCTGGAGAAAAAGTTTTCAAAAGTTTCCAGACTTTCTTCTGGTTCACAAACAATGACAGGTGTACACTTCTAATGCCCCCAAGACTTCATTGGAAGGCACTTATAGACTCTCTGGGTGTCAGGCAGAGGATAACAGCAAAATTCAGTTATGTTATGTTGTGAAGATTTCTATAGCACCTAATCACCCATGAAGGCATCCTGGCACTTAGAAGGTGCGTGATGCTGGCCTCGAGGGATCTTACAAAAAAAGCCATCCTCTCTTCAGCTGCTTGCGGTGTTCAAGAAGTGATGAGGAGAATCTATGGTGGTGTGGGAGGTTGTTCCACAATGTTAGAAATGGGATCTCTGGTTGGCTAAGGCTTGCGCCAAAGCCAGGCAGAGACCACCACTCTAGTCAGGGCGAAGGAGTTACACGCCGACGATAACCCCTGCTCACCCCCTTGGTAGCTTGGCACGAGCAGTCAGGCTTATCCCGGAGGCAATGTGTAAAGCGCTTGCGCAATACCCACTCAGCAGCAACACACTAGGCACACCACAAAAGGAGACTCCACCCAAGGTTATATAAAAATAGCCTTTGTATTATAAAAACACATTAGAATATAATCACACAAGGTACACTGTGCCAACTGGCACTAGGCAGTATTTACAGGGGACTATATACAGGACCGGGCCAATCGGGCCACGGTCAGAACCATCCGAACAGGTAAGTAAAATGTAAACCACAACCAGTAATCACTGGTACCTAAGCATTATATCACATTAGACATAAAACCTATTAGGCCCACCTCATCAGCATAAATCACATTACGCAATAGGCCTCACTAGCCCAGATCAAGTGCACACCGCACCTTCCCAACTGACCCCAGGCCAACTGGCCTCTTCTCTGGGCTCAAAAGCCCTATGTCCCGCAAAAGTCAGGGCTGGCTGCACATGCAGCGAAGTCAGAGTGCGCAATTGCGCAAGCTAAACGTGGCATGCATTCCTATGGGAGGGCAGGACAATCTCACCACATGCACTCAGAGTGCGCACGCACTTTACACTGGGACACAGTGCTAAAGTGCGCAAAGGCCAAAAACTACTAAGATCAGGTCATATTAACAGGCAAAAAGTTTAGGGGTGAACCTGCCAAAAGGGCCAAGTCCAACACAACCCCCTTCCAGCCAAAACGCAGGGCAGACCAATCACCACCGTGATGGGCTTCCCTGCTTGGGGCGATAGAACACGGACGCGGGCCCGCAACTGCAGGGACACCCTCCTGTTCTACGCCACGGTGAACCCATGTGGTTCCTTCTGAAAAAGCTGTCCGGAGCAACTGGGCTACCCCACTGGTACTCCCTAGCTGTCCGCGGCCAGGACCAGGCCCTAGGCCACCCAGATGCCACTGGTCCTTGCCCATTCACCAAGTGGGGGGTAGTAACCCCTGGCACATAGTAGCCATTCTCCACTCTTCCCCTCATCAGGGCAGGTCTAGACTGCCACTGATCCTCCTGCCTAGGGTCGGCACCCTCAGGCGGACCAGAAGTCATGGGTGAGGCTCTCCTCCCCCTACCTCTCCTTCTAGGGTTCCGCCCTCTCCTCCTTGGAGAAGCACCCTCAGAACACAACTCTCCCACCAGTTCAGGACCTCTCTCCCACAACTGGTCTCCCAACCTAGGGTCTAACCCTTCAGGTTGCACCGGGGTCAGAGGCGAGGACTCCTCCCTATGCACCCCTTCCAGAGTTCTGCACCCTCCCAACTGGAGCGGTACCCTGGAAGATGAACCGGTCAGGACACTGGTTACAGATGTCCTTTCCTCCAGGTCAGGCGGATCCTGAACCTGGCCTCCCAACCTTGGGGCTGAACCCCACGGCTGAGCATTTGCCTGGCACACCAGGACTTCCGGGGCGCACACAGCAGCCCCCGAGGGTAACACATGACTCATGTGTTGCGTGACAGTCTGCGTGGCGCAGACCTCC
Source organism: Calotriton arnoldi (assembly GCA_963921515.1). Classification (NCBI taxonomy): domain Eukaryota; kingdom Metazoa; phylum Chordata; class Amphibia; order Caudata; family Salamandridae; genus Calotriton; species Calotriton arnoldi. The sequence continues at coordinate 1,246,081 of CAWUFW010003291.1, read as the reverse complement.
CGACCCCTGTCCATCTGACAGTGCGCAGAGATCCCCCACGACAGAAGTGGTGTCACCATGGTCACTTCTAGGAGACTCAGCCCTTCTGGCTGGCCCCTGACCCACTGGTTCTTCCACTGGGGAACACATCCCCCTCTTACCCCTCAATCCGGACTTCTGTACCCTCCCAACTGGAGCGGCACTGCCAGACACCAGAACCACTGGAGCTCTATTTACAGACGCTCCCGGTTCTCCAGACACTAGGAGATCCTCCTCAAATGGACTAACAGGACAGCCTAGGCTCCCAACCTGGTGTTCCCTGAAGAAACCATCCAGGCTCTGAGACTGGGTTTCGGGCACCTGGGGACACTCAGTCCCACACTCACTCCTACTCCACTGAGACAGGACGTGAGCCCCTACACCCCTCCCACTACACTGGGACCTAGCTGGGCTACACTGAACCTCTTCCTCAATACAGGACTGGAAGATACCTGAACCATTACTTTCGGAATCACTCCCCAATGCCTCATCAGAACCTTGGGCCTCCACCCAGAGGTCTGCCTCTTGTGTTATCTCCCATAGATCAGAAAACCCACCCTCCAACAGGTGTTGGCGCAACCCCGGCAAACAACAACTGAGCAGGTGCTCTCTGATAACCAGATCGAACAGTCCTTCAAAATCCTGTTCCGTGTTAACCCTTACCCAATCAGCCAGTGCATCATTACATTCATCCGAAAAATCCACCCAAGACTGGTGAGACAGTTTCCTACTGCCCCTGAACTTCAACCTGTACTTCTCTTCTCTGGAACAAGGTACCATACTTTGGGAACTGGGAATGGGACTTCCTGCACTGGACTCCATATTGCTGCCACCACTGGATCCCACCCTCACTGGTGAATCCAGACAACTAAAACTACACTCAGAGGACGTACCAAGAGCTAATTTCTCCTTGGTAAAGGCCCTCTCCTCAGCCATCCTCTCCTGCGCTAAGACTCTCTCGGTCTCTAGCTTTTTCTCCTCCACACTCAGCTGCGCTATCTCCTTGGTATGCTCTAACCTGAGCTTCTCCAAAGCCAGCTGATGCTCCCTTTCTTCCCTCCTATCCACCCACTCCTCTGGGGACAGGAAAAGGGATGGGGCACTGCCCCCAACACTGGACCCAGCAAGGGACTCCCTATCTATGGGGTCCTCACTATCTACTGGCGTCCCTGTCTTGTCACTTTCTTCCTCCTCTTCAGACTCCTCAGGGCTCCCCTCAGACCCACCACCCTCTTGGCGTGCGGCCAGGGCCCTCTTCTCCTCATTGTGCTCACGTTCCCATTCATCCTTTTGCCATTGGATCAGGTTGTCCCTAAGTTTTGACTGGGTGTCTGACCCACTCACTGCTATGTCTCTCTCCTTACAGAAATCCACCAACTCCCACATGCTGTATCTAAACAGACCACAAAAATTAAAAGCAGACTCCATTTTGGCAGGACGCTCAGGGACACGTGCAACACAGGAGACCTAGGTTTCTGAGCTGAAGCAAGAGTACACAATTTACAAATGACACTTTTAGGAGAAGAATTAAAACAAAACTCAGAACAATAATCCCCAAACACGTGATTATCTAAATGCAGAGTTTGTAGTGCAACCAGTTGTCGCTGTGGTACTGCGCAAACGCAAGTCCTATCCTCACCGCTGACAACCAATGTTAGAAATGGGATCTCTGGTTGGCTAAGGCTTGCGCCAAAGCCAGGCAGAGACCACCACTCTAGTCAGGGCGAAGGAGTTACACGCCGACGATAACCCCTGCTCACCCCCTTGGTAGCTTGGCACGAGCAGTCAGGCTTATCCCGGAGGCAATGTGTAAAGCGCTTGCGCAATACCCACTCAGCAGCAACACACTAGGCACACCACAAAAGGAGACTCCACCCAAGGTTATATAAAAATAGCCTTTGTATTATAAAAACACATTAGAATATAATCACACAGGGTACACTGTGCCAACTGGCACTAGGCAGTATTTACAGGGGACTATATACAGGACCGGGCCAATCGGGCCACGGTCAGAACCATCCGAACAGGTAAGTAAAATGTAAACCACAACCAGTAATCACTGGTACCTAAGCATTATATCACATTAGACATAAAACCTATTAGGCCCACCTCATCAGCATAAATCACATTACGCAATAGGCCTCACTAGCCCAGATCAAGTGCACACCGCACCTTCCCAACTGACCCCAGGCCAACTGGCCTCTTCTCTGGGCTCAAAAGCCCTATGTCCCGCAAAAGTCAGGGCTGGCTGCACATGCAGCAAAGTCAGAGTGCGCAATTGCGCAAGCTAAACGTGGCAGCTGCCCACTACTTGCTGGGCAGCTGTGAAAATGAACACGGGCACCAGCGTGCCCCCTGAGCCCCTCTCTGGGACTCGCAATTTAAAAGGAACCTGTCCCCCAAGGTTGCAGCGGCCTGCGCTCTCGCAGGGCAGCTGGGAATGGCACGGGCACCACTGTGCCTTGTGAGCCCCACTGGGACTCCACCACAAAGAATATGCCCACTGTCAGGCGGGGCAGCTGTGGCAAGGAAACTGGCACTAACGTGCCTCTCAGCCCCACTCCGGGACTTCTACAATAATGCCCCCAAAAAGGAAATCAGCACGGGCACCTCAGGGCCCCAGGGAGCATCCACGCGGCTCCAGGCACCGACAATGTGCCTCGGGGGACTCTTAGAAACCAATGTGGCCCCACGTTGCAGCTGCCCACTGACAGACGGGGCAGCTGGAGAAAATGAGCAACGACACTGGCACAGGGGGCGGCACCGGCAATGTGCCCCGACACCCCCCCAACCCCTTGAAGGCTGAGCCCCACTCACCGGGCTCTCTGAGGACTCCTGGCTGGCGTTTAGACTGCACGCGGGGCTCTCCTCACCACACGGGAGCCCCGCCTCGCCGCAAGTGCAGTGCCGCCTGTCCCCTTTGCCTGGACCATCACTGCTCTTCACCTGGGCCCTCTCGTATGGCTCAGGACTTCTCCTTTGCTTCGCCCGGTCCCCTCTCTCGGGACCGGGGCTTCGACGTGGCCGGGCGGGCTCCGGACGTCTTCCTGTGGCGCTGGGCCGCAATTGGCCTCTATGGTAGCCCCGCCCCTAGTCAGGCAACCGACGCCTGTCTTCCGCGTCGCGTTGCTCTAGAGGCGCTGGAGCCCTTTTCCTCAGGCTCAAAGTGCGGGAATTACCACAGCGGGGTAGGCACCCGCTTTCTTTAAATCTGGGCAGCTCCTCCGGACGGCGGCAAGGCAGGGTGGCCTCCCGCTCGTCTATGCACACCAGAGCGGGGTGGGCACCCGTTTTAGAACAGAGCTCAACTGCGGGGTGGGCTCCCGTTTTCAAATAACAGACATCCAAAGCGGGGTAGGCTCCCGCAAAGCTAAGGGCTAAACACGGTGCAATTACAGCGGGGTGGGCACCCGCGAAGGATGGCAATCCTGGGTAGGCTCCTGCTTGATTCCCACGCTGGGATTCCTTCCAGGCGCTCTGGCAGCCCAGCGCTGCAGAGCACACACGCTCCGCTCCTCTCCGCTTCCTCAGGTAAATAAAATACAGCGCTCAGCCTGCCTCCTACCTGACACAACCAGGGAGCAGGCAGCCCTTCTTGTCCAGAGGTGCGCAGGCAGGCAGAAATAACAAGTCCTTGGGGCTGGGGACACCCAAGCACAGCGCAGCCAGGCAGGCCAGCACGCAGGGATCCCCAAGAAGCTGCAGCTGGGTCCCACGGCGGTTCCTCCTGGCAGAGTGTCTCCCCCAGCCCAAGTAAGCACAGAACAGAACAGAACACTTTCATGGGGTCACAGCCCCTTCTTTTATACACCTTTTCCTTTGTCTAAAGGTGCAGGGTTTAGGGAAAACCAGATGCAACTGGTTTGGGGGAGCTTTGGAGCACTTTGTTTTGCTCAGCTCCTCTCTCCTTTCACAGGACAGGCTAGGGACATCAGACGCACCACAGGGGGGGGAGCCAGCATTGTGGAGGGAAGGCACAGCCCTATTCAGGTCCCAGGTGCAACTCCTCCCTCCCATCTAGATGCAGATCTCCCTATTCACCACTGCGCTAACTCACCCTGCCCCTCCTGGAGCCACACACCTCCCAGCCCCTGTCACTCACAAGCCAGACATGCAATTCACATCAGGCAGGCAGACACAGGGCATACATAAATGCCAACTTCTAAAAGTGGCATTTCTACACCAGTCATAATAAATCTGCGCACACCATTGCGCAGCATTTATTCTCACGAGTTCGCACATACTAAACTCGCCCCTGCACTCCTCTCACACCAGGAATTACCATGTACACACATATCCCCCATGCATTCCTATGGGAGGGCAGGACAATCTCACCACATGCACTCAGAGTGCGCACGCACTTTACACTGGGACACAGGGCTAAAGTGCGCAAAGGCCAAAAACTACTAAGATCAGGTCATATTAACAGGCAAAAAGTTTAGGGGTGAACCTGCCAAAAGGGCCAAGTCCAACACACAAGATTTATGAGAAAGCATGCGAAAGCATGTCCTCTGTTCTGCTTTTTGGTATGTGTGGTATGTGTCAAAGTGAGAGTATGGCTGAGCAGAGGTGCCTGGTGGATTGGTGGAATTGCACGCAGTTGTTCAGGTAGGCTAAACCTGTGTTGTGTAATGCGTTGTATGTGTGGGTAAGGAGCTTGAACTGTTCAAGGTTATGTAGACTTTATTGAAAAGGCTTCCTGGGTGTCAATGTAACCACTCAGGACGTCAGCCAAATGACCCTCGGAGTCTGCTTCATTGTCCTGGGTTAATGAGGCAGCAGTTCCTGTCCTTCAGGACTCCTTTCAGATTACAGACTGTGGGTCCAGTCCTCTTCTGATCTTCCGCAGGTCCAGTAAGAGTTCTGAGGAGGGTTCCTTGTGGTGCCATGTTTATATTTGGCAGTAGCTAGTGGGTGAGTCGTGACACCTGCCTCCTCCCTAACCAGTGTTGTAAACATTCCCGGGGGCAACCCTACACACTTTTTCAGCAGTTCCTCTTTGACCTACTACAGACAATCAGACAGTGCCCCAAAGTCTGAAAATTCAAGATGGAGAACCCCTTTCTCCCTTGTGTAGAGTCTGTGTGTCCACCCAGAAGCGTGTCAAGGATAATGAACAGTTCCCTCCGCTGTGGTAGCTCAAAACTGGTCTGGAGTAGCTTTCCTCTTATTGTGTTTGGCACTAGCCTGATAAGAGAGACAAAGGCTGGGGCCATTCCATGTGTCACCCAACATTTACATGTGACAGGACAGGCCACTTTGAAGTTTAAAAAGTTAATTGAGTAACATTGGCCTTAATTGGCTCAAAATTATCAATCAATCAATCAATCCTTTTGTAGAGCGCACTAATCATCCGTGAGGGTCTCAAGGCGCTGAGGAGGGGGGGGTGCAGCTACTGCTCGAACAGCCAGGTCTTGAGAAGTCTCCTGAAGGTCAGCAGGTCCTGGGTCTGTCGCAGCTGTGTGGAGAGGGTGTTCCACGTCTTGGCGGCGAGGTAGGAGAAGGATCTGCCGCCGGTGGAGGTCCTGTGGATGCGTGGGACGGTGGCAAGGGCGAGGTCGGCGGAGTGAAGCTGGCGGTTCGGGGTGTAGAAGGTTTGTTGAGGTATGCTGGTCCGGCGTTGTGGAGTGCTTTGTGTGCGTGGGTGAGGAGCTTGAAGGTGATCCTCTTGCTGACTGGGAGCCAGTGCAGGTCTTTCAGGTGGGCAGTGATGTGGGTGTGGCGGGGTATGTCGAGGATGAGGCGTGCGGAGGCGTTCTGTATGCGCTGGAGTCTCTTCTGGAGTTTGGCCGTGGTTCCCGCGTAGAGGGCGTTGCCGTAGTCCAGTCTGCTGCTCACGAGGTCCTGTGTGACCGTCCTTCTGGTTCCGGTGGGGATCCATCTGTAGATCTTGCGGAGCATGCGGAGGGTGTTGAAGCAGGAGGAGGAGACGGCGTTGACTTGCTGTGTCATTGAGAGCGATGAGTCCAGGATGAACCCCAGGTTGCGTGCGTGGTCAGTGGGTGTGGGTACGGCTCCCAGGGCGGCTGGCCACCAGGAGTCGTCCCAGGCGGAGGGGGTGGATCCGAGAATGAGGACCTCTGTCTTGTCCGAGTTGAGTTTTAGGCGGCTGGTCTGCATCCAGCTGGCGACGGCCTTCATTCCTTCGTGGAGGTTGGTTTTGGCGATGACGGGGTTTTTGGTGAGTGAGAGGATCAGTTGAGTGTCGTCGGCGTAGGAGACGATGTTGAGGTTGTGCGAAACGGACGATGTTGGCGAGCAGTGCCATGTAGACATTGAAAAGGGTAGGGCTGAGGGAAGATCCTTGGGGCACGCCGCAGATCATCTTGGTGGCTTCAGAACGGAATGGGGGAGGCAGACCCTCTGGGTTCTGTCCGTGAGGAAGGAGGTGGTCCAGTCCAGGGCTTTGTCACGTATTCCTGCATCGTGTAGGCGTGTGCGTAGGATGTGGTGGCAGACGGTGTCGAAGGCGGCCGAGAGGTCCAGGAGGATGAGGGCATCTGTAAACCAAAGGAGATTTCCTGATAAGCCTCAAGTCTGGACAGTGTAACCCCTTCTCAAAATCAGTGGCGGCTGGTGATATTTGAAAGTGGTGCGGCGTAAACATTGTGAGTGTCTTGTGGTGAACGAGCATAGCGGGCGAGCCCGACTGTAAAAAGTGGGGTTCTCCCCCCGAGAATTTATTTCAAAAAGAGTGGGCAAATGGTGCATGTTCAAGAAAATTTGAGGAAGCAAGAAGTTTAATAAAGCAATTGTGAAAGTGTAGTTATGACAACAATAAAGAGATTTCACATGATAATGATGTAGGTAGCTGCTTATTTAGTATAACCAAAGAACTTCATAACAGACTTTAAGATAACAATGCTGAGTACCTCACAGATTTCTTTATTTATTGATATACCTTGAAGAGGGGCATCACAGGGCTGCCTCTGCCCCGGAGAGGGAGAAGAGCCCCGGGGCTCTGGAGGAGAAGAGAGCGCACAGGACATCGCTCATCATTGCACAGCCAGTGCAGGTTATTACAAGGGAGGACATGCCAGGAGGGGGGCATAGAGCCATCCAGTTCCCACCGACAGGTCGATGTCTCTTGGAAGCCAGTAGGGCTGAGGCAGGGTCTGTATTACACTTTAGGGGAGATAGGATGGTTCCAAACTGTCTAAGGCAGGTGGAGCTGGAGCCAGAGTCTGTACTAGGCTTTGGGGGAAAGAGGGTGGTTTCCCACCAGTGATGATCCTTTTAAGGCTGGTGGGGCTGAGACAGGGTCTGTACTAGACTTTATGGGAGAGGGTGGGGTCCTAAAAGTAAGGGTCGGTTCTAAGGCTGGTGGGCCTGTGGCAGCCTCAGGGCCGACTGAAAAGATATAGGTGCATGGCTTCAACCTCCCTAGCAGTGCCCGAGTTAAGACTGTGGCAGGGTGGGGATTGAACCCACACCATGTTTACTTGGGTTTATAAATAAAAAAAATACATTTGGGCGTTTAATTTAAAGCCAACCACATACTCAAAATCCGACAAGAATAGGCAGGGACATCTTCAAAAACATACACAACTTATGTTAGATGTGTTTGTGGCCTCATTTCACATTTCTAAATTCTGCACTCTTGCTTATTGTCTGCCTGCCCTGCCGCCTTGCTGCTCTCCTCCTACGTATCTATCGAGATGCAGGCTTGACATATCAACGCATATGTATGAGACGGCTCAGGTATGAGGATAGTTAATGGCTGCTAGGAAGTACATATCACTCAAACCCAAAAGACATCACAAACCAAACTAAGCAGGAACACACCACACTTACCCAGGGTAAGTGGGGTGTTTTACTGCTTAGTTTGGTTCGTGATGTCCTACTCAGCAAACTGCCAATAACGCATCCTCGCCTTCATTGGACTTCTAGCCACACGTTCGACCCAACAATAACACTACACGCTATTGCTGCAGTCTGCAACAATAGTGTATAGTGTTATTGTTGGATCGAAAGTGCAAACTTGCAGTCACACTAGACAGAACCCTTGCACTCTTGTGCACACGTGTGGGGGAACCAGAGTCATATAGTTGGTAAAGCGCGCCACTGTCATCTCAAGAGGACTGTCCTGCAACGCACCAAGGTACATCATCAAAACACACAGATAAAGTTGCACGCTCACAGCACAGCAATATATCTACCAGCACAACCTCAAAGCACTGCATCATAGCTGCCTGCACATGCTCACAGCAGTGCATCATAGCTGTCTGCACACCCTCACAACACAGAAACATAGCTACCTACACACCCTCACTGTTGGACTTGGCCCTTTTTGCAGGGTCATCCCTGAACTTTTTGCCTTCCTCCTGTACTTTTTCTGACCTGTTTTTGTTGGTTTTATGACTCTGGGCACTTTACCACTGCTGATCAGTGCTAAAGTGCATATGCTCTCTGTTATAAATTGATGTATGGATTAGTGACTCCATGTTTGGCCTATTTGATTCACTGTCAGACCCTAGTACAGTGCAATGTTTGTGCCCAGGGCCTGTGAACCAAATGCTGCTGGTGGGCTTGCAGCACTGGTTGTGCCACCCACAGGAGCAGCTTGTAAAGTGTGTCTCAGGCCTGCCATTGCAGAGCCTGTGTGCAGTCTGGTACTGCCATGTTGACTTGGTAAGTGCACCCACTTACCAATCCCCAAACCTTCCCTTTTCTGCATGTTAGTCACCCCTAAGGTAGGCCTGCAGGCAGGGTGCATTGTATGTAAGAGGTAGGACATGCCCTGGTGTGTGTGGCATGTCCTGATAGTGAATTACAGCCAATTTCGTTTTTCACTATTGCAAGGCTACCTGTCCCCATAGGCCAGAATGGGCAGTTTGATTATAACATCTTATAATCCTAACTGACCCAGGGAACATGGTAGAAAAACGAATTTAGTATGCCTGAACTCAGAATGATAAAATACATCTTTTAGTGAAGTTGCTTTTAACATTCTGTGTTTGAAAATACCACTTTTAGAAAGTAGGTATTTTCTTGCCTAACCATCCAGCCTGCCTCTGCTAGCTTGTGTATTGTATGTCTGGGTTTGTGAGTGACAGGGGCTGGGGGACTCCAGGAGACAGGGTGAGTCAGCACAGGGCTGAATAGACCTATCTGCATGTAGAGTGGTGGGAGGAGTAGCACCTGGGCCTGAATAGGACTGTACCTGCCTTCCACAATGCTGGCTCCACCTCCTGTGGTGCGTCTGATGTCCCTGGCCCACACTGACAACGGAAGAAGTTGTGCACTGGCAGAATGCACCCAGAACTGGTTTGGACTAGGTACAGGACCCTCTGCCTTCAGAGGACAAAGGATTTGCTAGTATAAATATTGGGACCCAGACCCCAAGACTTTAGATCACTTCAGGGAAACAAGAAGAACCTTTGCTGAGGAGAGGAACCAGAGAAACTGAAGGAGGAGACTATCCCTATGCTGTGTGCTGTTTGAGGCATTGGCCTGCAGTGGTTGCCTGATTGCCAAAGAAAGGAGAAAGGAACTTTGTGCCTACTTTCATCATCTTGCAGAAAATCTCCAAGGGCTTGAAGATTGAGCTTGCCTCCTGCTGAAGTCTCAGGGATACAAGACTTCACCAACCAGCTCCCCTGAATTCCCTTGCTGGGAATTTGAAGTGCCTACTGTTGTGTTGGGCCTTCTGAGAGACTGTGTGTCGCTGGGAGCTGGAAGCGCGACTCACGAAGAAGAAGGGTGTCGCCGCCGCAGCAGCTGTCGTCGCATCGTCGAGAAAGCGTGCCGCCGCTGTCGCCATCGCATCACCGAAGCGCCTCGCATCACAGGAGAAGAGTGTCGCCGTCGCAGCAGATGCTGTCGCATCACCGGAGAAGCGTGTCACAGGGCCTGTCGCGGCTCAGAAGATTCACCGAGTCGCCGCACGGCCATCGGGCGTGCACGCATCGCCCATCGGGCGTGCATGCATCGCCCCTTCGTTGTCGCATTGAGAAGAAGACGCCATTTTGTTTCACTGCACCGGGTCCTCATCGCATCGAGGTGCTGCTGGTCGCATCGCCACAGAAGCGAAGTAAGAAACCGATGCATCACCTCCCCACGCGGTGAAGAACCGACGCATCACCTCCTCTCCGGTAAGGAACCAACGCATCACCGTCCCCTACGCAGCAGTTGGGAACCGACGCCTCACCTCCCCCGGAGCAAGGAACCGATGCATCACCGTTCTTGCGTGTAAGGAACTGACGCATCACCTTCCCTGCAACTCTTTTGTTTGTATCACGTTACGCATCCAAAGGTACATTGAACGTAGAGTGTCGCATTTATCACTTGCATTTGAACTGAACTATTTTCTACCATTGACAGTCATATTTTTCATAGTGTATTGTGGATTTTTGTCGTTTTGGGTCTTATGTTAAGTTTATATAAAAATACTTATTTTTATAATACAACCTGTGTGGTGTCCATCTGTAGTGTTGTCACTGTGTTACTGTATGTGTTCACAAATGCTTTACACACTGCCTCTGAGATAAGCCTGCCTGCTCGTGCCAAGCTACCAAGGGGGTGAGCAGGGGTTATTTTAGTAGTGTATCCCCCTTACCCTGACTAGAAGCAAGGGTCCCTATTTGGACAAAGGTACCTACCTCTGCCAACTAGAGACCCCCAGTTCTAACATTGCTGGTCAGCAGTGAGGATTCTGGACTTGCATTTGTGACTCATATACAGTGATTGGTGTACACTACTAGTGAGTGCAGACCAAACGCAACCACGTACTATTTCTCCCTGTTTCCCTTTGGACTTTGGTTTTTGAAACTCTGGTTAGTTGTTGCACCTGTTGGGCCTTGTCAAAATGGAAGTCAACTTTTGGCACCTGTACATCTACAAGATAAAGGAACTGAAAGTGTTTTGCAAGGAGAGGGGGCTACCTGTGAAGAGGAGATCCACAAGGCAGGATCTTGAGGCAGCCCTGCATAGCTATGAGGTGCTACGCTGGGAAGCAACACTAGCAGATGACTCTGAGGAGGAATCTGAGGGGGAGGATCCCCAGCCAGAATACCAAGAGGGCAGTGGCCCTGAGGAGGAAACATTTTGGGAAAGATTGGCTCGTGAAGAGAGGAATCGGATTCGTGCTCGTGACCGGAGGCTGAGGCAGCTAGACCGGGAGTGCGAGGAGATAGAGCGAGCCGTAGCTGAAAAACAAATGTGTGTAGCTCAGGAAGTGAGCTTGGCTGAGTTGGAGGTGGAGTCCAGCTCAGATGGTGGCAGCAAAATTATGTTATCTAGTGCTGAGGGAGCAGTACACACACCCAGAGATGTGGTGCCTGACTTGAAGGAGGGGGTTAATATAGACCAGGAGGTTCAAGGATATGAGGTAGCTCCAGTGGTGCGCAGTGTCCCTGAGGTGGATTGGGGAACTGGCACACGGGTTCATAGTCCTAGTGGTGGGAGGGACACTCTACTGACTCTAGATGGGAGGTGCAGGGAGAGGGGTTCCCCCACGGTTGAAGTCCTGGTGTGTTAGTGTGGAGACCGCCCAGAAGAGTGTGGGTTGAGTGACAGTGACAGTCAGATACTGTCTTGCCAGTCTCAGGAGAGTGGTGTGGGATACGTGTGCAAGGCATTGGATGGTGAGGTGAAGGATAGTTTGGTGGGACTGTGTGATCCAATTGAGGGAGAGCATATTGTAAGTCCCTATTTTCCAGAGCTATGCCAACACCTGGTGGAGTGTGAGTTCTCTGACCCCAGGGAGCTCACAATGGAGGCAGACCTTTTGGTGGATTCCAGAGGGTCTGAAGAGGCATTTGGGAGTGACCCTAAGAGGAGTGGCTCAGGTGTCTTCCAACCCAGAGTGGTGGGAGAGGATCAGTGTAGCCCAGCTAGGTCCCAGTGTAGTGGGATGGGTGTAGGGGCTCACGTCCTGTCTCTGCGGAGAAGGAGTGAGTGTGGGACTGCATGTCCCAAGGTGCCCGAAACCCAGTCTCAGGGCCTGGAGGGTTCCTTAAGGGAACACCAGGTTGGGGGCCTAGACTGTACTGGTAGGCCATTTGAGGGGGATCTCCCAGGGTCTAGAGAACCTGGAGCGTCTGTAAATGGAGCTCCAGAGGTTCTGGTGTCTGGCGGTGCCGCTCCAGTTGGGAGGGTGCAGAAGTCCAGATTGAGGGGTAAGAGGGGGATGTGTTCCCCAGTGGGAGAGCCAGTGGGTCAGGGGCCAGCCAGAAGGGCTGAGCCTCCTAGGAGTGACCATGGTGACACCACTTCTGTTTTGGGGGGTCTTCACGCACTGTCAGGTGGACAGAGGTCGGGAGATCAGCGCCAGGCAGACTGTCACACAACACATGAGAGATGTGTTACCTTCTGGGGGGGCATGCGTGCTCGCCACGAAGTCCTGGTGCGCCAGGCAGATTCTTACACAACTCTAGAGGAGTGTGTTTCCCTTGGGGGGGGTTGGTGTACCCTCCCGGAAGTCCTGGGTTGCCAGGCACAGGGTCAGCCTAAGGGTACAGACCCTGGGTTGGAGGGCCAGGTTCAGGGTGTCCCCCCTGACCTGGAGGAAGGGGCAGCTGCTAACAGTGCCCCTACTAGTTTGTCTTCTGGGGGCACCGCTCCAGGTGGGAGGGTGCAGGGTCCCAGTAAGGGGGGCGGGGAGAGGACAGCCTCACCCCTGACCTCTGCCCAGTCTAAGGGTACAGACCCTATGCTGGGATCCCAGTTACAGGATAGAACCCCTGAACTGGTGGGCGAATTGTGCAGGACGCCTGCCACAGGTGCCCTGACAATTCTGGAAGGGGGTACCGCTCCAGGTGGGAGGGTGCAGAGCCCCGAGGAGGAGGACCATGTGTGGGAAAGCCCACCCCAGTCTCCGGTCCAGCTGCCGGGTACAGGCCCGGGGCTGGTGGGTCAGTGTCAGGATATAATACCTGACCTGACAGGAGGGAGAGTGGACAAAGCGTGCCAGGCACCTGGGGCTACTGCCCCCGCTCTCTGATGCCACAGAGGTTTGAGAGCCCTGAGAGGCATAAGGCCTGGGTCTCATCACTGACCACTGTCAGTGGCCACTGTGGCTTACTGTCTGTCTGTTGGGACACACCTGTGAGCAAGCTAAGGTTAGGTGCTGCACAGATGGTGTCCACGGGTGAGGAGAAGGGTTCCCCATGGGTTAGCTTAGTGGGTCCTGAGAGTATGGACAGAGGGATCCAGATAGGTTCAGATTGGTGTAGAACTGGAATATGCCCCTGCTGTTGCGGGCCAGGGTCCAGGTTCTATCGCCCAAAGCAGGGAAGCCCATTAAGGTAGTGATTGGTCTACCCTGCGTTTTGGCTGGAAGGGGGTTGTGTTGGACTTGGCCCTTTTTGCAGGGTCATCCCTGAACTTTTTGCCTTCCTCCTGTACTTTTTCTGACCTGTTTTTGTTGGTTTTATGACTCTGGGCACTTTACCACTGCTGATCAGTGCTAAAGTGCATATGCTCTCTGCTATAAATTGATGTATGGATTAGTGACTCCATGTTTGGCCTATTTGATTCACTGTCAGACCCTAGTACAGTGCACTGTTTGTGCCCAGGGCCTGTGAACCAAATGCTGCTGGTGGGCTTGCAGCACTGGTTGTGCCACCCACAGGAGCAGCTTGTAAAGTGTGTCTCAGGCCTGCCATTGCAGAGCCTGTGTGCAGTCTGGTACTGCCATGTCGACTTGGTAAGTGCACCCATTTACCAGTCCCAAACCTTCCCTTTTCTGTATGTTAGTCACCCATATGGTAGGCCTGCGGGCAGGGTGCATTGTATGTAAGAGGTAGGACATGCCCTGGTGTGTGTGGCATGTCCTGATAGTGAATTACAGCCAATTTCGTTTTTCACTATTGCAAGGCTACCTGTCCCCATAGGCCAGAATGGGCAGTTTGATTATAACATCTTATAATCCTAACTGACCCAGGGAACATGGTAGAAAAACGAATTTAGTATGCCTGAACTCAGAATGATAAAATACATCTTTTAGTGAAGTTGCTTTTAACATTCTGTGTTTGAAAATAAACACTTTTAGAAAGTAGGTATTTTCTTGCCTAACCATCCAGCCTGCCTCTGCTAGCTTGTGTATTGTATGTCTGGGTTTGTGAGTGACAGGGGCTGGGGGACTCCAGGAGACAGGGTGAGTCAGCACAGGGCTGAATAGACCTATCTGCATGTAGAGTGGTGGGAGGAGTAGCACCTGGGCCTGAATAGGACTGTGCCTGCCTTCCACAATGCTGGCTCCACCTCCTGCGGTGCGTCTAATGTCCCTGGCGCACACTGACAAAGGAAGAAGTTGTGCACGGGCAGAATGCACCCAGAACTGGTTTGGACTAGGTACAGGACCCTCTGCCTTCAGAGGACAAAGGTTTTGCTAGTATAAATATTGGGACCCAGACCCCAAGACTTTAGATCACTTCTGGGAAACAAGAAGAACCTTTGCTGAGGAGAGAAACCAGAGAAACTGAAGGAGGAGACTATCCCTATGCTGTGTGTTGTTTGAGGGATTGGCCTGCAGTGGTTGCCTGATTGCCAAAGAAAGGAGAAAGGAACTTTGTGCCTACTTTCATCATCTTGCAGAAAATCTCCAAGGGCTTGAAGATTGAGCATGCCTCCTGCTGTAGTCTCAGGGATACAAGACTTCACCAGCCAGCTCCCCTGAATTCCCTTGTTGGGAATTTGAAGTGCCTACTGTTGTGTTGGGCCTTCTGAGAGACTGCGTGTCGCTGGGAGCTGGAAGCGCGACTCACGAAGAAGAAGCGTGTAGCCGCCGCAGCAGCTGTCGTCGCATCGCCAAGAAAGCGTGCCGCCGCTGCCGCTGTCGCCATCGCATCACCAAAGCACCTCGCATCACAGGAGAAGAGTGTCGCAGCAGACACCGTCGCATCACCGGAGAAGCGTGTCGCAGGGCCTGTCGCGGCTCAGAAGATTCACGGAGTCGCTGCACGGCCGTCGGGCGTGCACGCATCGCCCCTTCGTTGTTGCATCGAGAAGAAGACGCCATTTTGTTTCATTGCACCGGGTCCTCATCGCATCGAGGCGCTGCTGGTCGCATCGCCACAGAAGCGCAGTAAGAAACCGACGCATCACCTCCCCACGCGGTGAAGAACCGACACATCACCTCCTCTCCGGTAAGGAACCGACGCATCACCGTCCCCTACGCAGCAGTAGGGAACCGACGCCTCACCTCCCCCGGAGCAAGGAACCGACGCATCACCGTTCTTGCGTGTAAGGAACCGACGCATCACCTTCCCTGCAACTGTTTTGTATCGCTTTACGCATCCAAAGGTACATTAAACGTAGAGTGTCGCATTTATCACCTGCATTTGAACTGAACTATTTTCTACCATTGACAGTCATATTTTTCATAGTGTATTGTGGATTTTTGTCGTTTTGGGTCTTGTGTTAAGTCTATATAAAAATACTTATTTTTATAATACAACCTGTGTGGTGTCCATCTGTAGTGTTGTCACTGTGTTACTGTATGTGTTCACAAATGCTTTACACACTGCCTCTGAGATAAGCCTGCCTGCTCGTGCCAAGCTACCAAGGGGGTGAGCAGGGGTTATTTTAGTAGTGTATCCCCCTTACCCTGACTAGAAGCAAGGGTCCCTATTTGGACAAAGGTACCTACCTCTGCCAACTAGAGACCCCCAGTTCTAACACTCACGCACACTACATCATAGCTACCCCGCACAAATCCTGCTCATAGAGCCCCCCACCTTCATGCAATAATGGTGCATGAAGCAGTCATTCTCTGGCACTGCAATAAGAACCCGAAACTCTCCCTCACCAGATCTACCTGCTACCTCAACCGTGTGTTGCTACCTTTAAAAAAGACACTTTGGTGAATGATTATTCCTAACCCCAGCATCTAATCTCCACTACCTTCCATTCAATTATAAAGCACTCTAATGGCCCAGGGCCACGTTCACGGTATAGAAAACTGCAAACATAAAATAAAAACTAGATTACTCATTTGTTTTAGACAGAATTGTAACACGAAAGACAAAAGCATTACCTTTGAAAAGCATCGACATGGTTCTGTTAGAGATAAACTGCTAAGAGAACAAAAAAAGATAAAGCCTCATTTCCTAAATGCGTAGTCCTCCGCTGGTAAAAGATGAATGTCACTGTTCTAAAAAGAGAAATGGGACTCGCAATCTCTGCACAGAATTGAATGTTTAGGAATGTTTACACCATGGTTAACATTTAAAATCCTCTGCCCTAGGCGTTCGGAGAGTACCCGTGTTGTAACATAGGCAGCAAACTCACTTTACCTGAGTGGAAGGAAGCAGGAAACTCTTCAATGTGCTGTACTAGCACAACAAACGCTGCCACCTATCTCTCTTCATGCCGCACGAAAAGGGAAGAGAGAGATAGCCTCCTCCCTGCCCCTCACAGCGTCCCGTGCACACACTACCCAAGGCCCCTAGTCTCTAAGCCAATCCAGACACTGCTCCTGTTTTTATAGCAGCACCTGGCTTGCCTGGATGCAGGGAACCTCAACGCTCATTACTGAGCCCAGGGGCTGTGGCTAGGAGTCACTCCGGGCTCCAGTATGAGCTGATGGAGAGACTTTGAGTGGCCTCTATGGCCCATGTCGGGCTGGTCGGAGAGAGGCAGCCGCCCAACCCGGCATGCGCACTTGGGACCCAGGTGCTGGCTACTAACTCTGATGTTACATGTCAATAATATTATTAAGCCCCACCCGCTCAAGCCCGCACTGGCTGCTACAGGACCCGCCTCAGCCTCAGGCCTCTGTATACTGAAACCGGCCCGTCCGCTGCAAAA
This sequence comes from Calotriton arnoldi, assembly GCA_963921515.1. Lineage (NCBI taxonomy): Eukaryota > Metazoa > Chordata > Amphibia > Caudata > Salamandridae > Calotriton > Calotriton arnoldi. The sequence continues at coordinate 1,229,311 of CAWUFW010003291.1, read as the reverse complement.
TGCCAGTGTTCTACTTTACTCACCTTTAATTGGGGGCCCAAATTATGAGTGGGGCAATGCCCTAAGGGAGGCACTGTCCCTGCTCAAAATACCTTTCCTGTACCCAATAAATCTTATGTTACCAAGAGAGTGGAAAGATTAATTCACTCCCAAATCATGAGCTTCTTGATCTAAAATTATCTTATATGGAAATATCAATCTGTGTTCTAATCATTCTTCAGTACATATCCAATACAAATAATGTGTGGTTGAGAATCCTATTTCCTCATCTTGCTAGACCTTTAAGCAGCTTTCAATGTGATTAATCACACTATTTTAATAAACATCCCGGAGAGCCACATAGACAATGACTTATTTGCACCATTCCTGGAAGAACAATCTTATCTCAGTGCAATGAAGAACACAATATCCTCACCTGTGGTGCCAATGTCATTTGGAGGTTCACAGGGCTCCTTTTCTGGAGCCAACAGATCCCTTTAACTTTTCTACCTTCACAACTATCCGCTCTCAGGGTTTACCTGGTAATCCACCATAGGGCCACTGAGGAATTTGTTGCTAATTAGCCCTCATACCTGAAAACCTAGTCCAGTGGTGTCAGAGATAGCAACACACAGTCAGATATCCCCTTGGAAATAAGGACTGGAAGTTAAGTTTCATCTAACCATTATAAAGAGGACAACTCCATGTACACATGCCAGCAAGAGGAGGCACCTAAAAAAAGAAACAGTGAGAGGCTAATGTAAACCTTTTCCTCAACTTCCCTTACGTAAAGTGTATTCCTGTCTTTTCAAACCACAGACACAGATTTCTCAAGGAATTAAGTCTGAACTACGTGGAGGAGAAGCCCAAATTCAAACACTAATAAATAAATACCGTAACTTAGATTCTACCTATCACTGAAACCAGGTATATGTTATTGGAGCCCAGTTTCTTCATTAATAATTGAGCAGCATGTAATTCATTGTGAATTTGATTAATCTTTCCTAACCTCAATTCTTCACAGTTGGCGTGGATAAAGCCACATTGCTGCCCTGGTGGAATCATTAGGCATCAATATTATCTCTTATGCAAATGTTACGCAGCTAATGATCTCCTACTGGGGTTCCATTGCAAAGGAATCTGTTCCAGCATGTATGAGAGTGGTCTTGGGCTAGCTCAGAGATACCCACTTGCAATGAAACCAGGACAAGACCAAAATTCTCTTTATCGGTCCTAACCATAGTCTGGGTTGGAATGGATACTGTCTACTGATGTTCCAGCCCCCCACACCCTGCTGCCATCACAAGCTATCAGAAAACTTGGAGTAATCTTTGATGATAAACTCTCATTTAAGGCCAAAATTCTTTCAGTAGTGAAAAGCTATTTGGGGATTTTTAGAGCCCTTAAATTTGTTTTGCCCCTTCTTCCATCAGATGCCTGAAAAATGGAAGTACAAGCTTCTAGCATATCCAGAATAGACTACTCAAATGTTCTATATCTGGGTTTACCTTCCTTTTTGATGCAGTGACTACAGGTAATTCAGAACACGGCAGTTCATCTGCTGGTCAATCTTCCTAAGAGCACCCCGACATCACCTTACCTTAAACAACTTGATTGGCTACCAGTCAACAAGAGGATCATTTTCAAAGTGTTAATACTAGCTCACCGCGCCTTCAATAACTCAGGTCCTCATTACTTGAACAAGAGAATTCAGGTTTACCAGTCAAATAGGGACATGCGGTGTAGTAAAGTTCATCCGACAATGTTTCCCGCTTTAAAAAAGCAAGATGGGTGGCACGTCTTTTTTGGTCCTTGAGGCTAAAATTTTGAATCTTCTCCCCATACAACTTAGAAGCCTATCAAATGAGACCGCTTTTTGAAAATTATTAAAAACTCATCTTTTCAGTCAGTAATTCCTATCCACCCCTCTCCTAGTCACATGTTATAGCAGCAGGACAATCTCTGAGTAGCTGTGTGCGCTACAAGTTACGTCATTCATTCATCTACAAGTGTCTCAGAAGGTACCAAATGAAATAAGGTAGTGAAAAAAACAATACCTAGTAGGGGGTTGCATAGTGGAAACAACTGCTGCCACATGTGCTTGGTATTGTCTGTTAACAAAGTCTCTATGTGTACCCTGGAATCCTTCATAGTCTTGCACATGGGCTCATAATTATAAGGTAAATACCTAAGCAAAAGTTTCCCGCCCCCCCCAAGTGTTGAGTCACAGAGGTGGGCTTGGTTGTGAGTTGTGGGCAGGGTTGTGTGAACATGTTATATTATGTTATGCTATGTTATGCTATGCTATGTTATGTGGATTTGTATGGTGCAGCTTATAACCCATGAGGGTATCCAGGCGCTGGAGCAGGAGCGTAGGTCCGGCGGTGCTCCTAGTTGAACAGCCAGGTCTTCCGTTTCATGCTGAAGTTGAGAAGTGGTGTGGTAGACCTGATGTGTAGAGGAAGTTCATTCCAGTTTTGGCGGCGCTGAATGAGAATGCCTGCCTTCATGTCCTTCTTCTGCGGATGTGGGGGATTCATGCGAGGGAGAGAGAGGTCGAGGGTAGCTGTCTAGAGGGTTGGTAGTGTTAGATTTGGTCAAACAGGTATGCTGGCCCTGTGTTGTTGAGGGCTTTGTAAGCGTGGATGAGTAGCTTGAATTTGCAATGTTTCTGGATGGGTAGCCAGTGTAGTTCAGTGAGGTGGGGATCATCTTGAATCTTCAGAAGTATGTATAGTAGGCTTTGGCAAGTTCCACTTGCCACTTCTGCATCCATTTTTGGGAAACAACTTACAGAAATAAGGGTTGGATATTTTAGGCTGGGCTAAATCCAATATTGTTGCTGCATCTCGTGAGAGTATGAACTCTTTTGAGATGAGACAGAACTATCATGGAACAAACATGGGGTGAGTGCAAGCAGATGGGGCTGCAAAGACTGTTGTATCAGTTCTCATTGATTTTTGTTCTCTTTCCAAATGGACCTCTTATCGATGAGGTCACTTTACTCATATTCAATTTCATGCTGTCAGAAACATTTGGTGGAGCAACAAGTGTAAGGCTATCCCTTGCATGATGGGCATGCTGAAACTATGGTTTAGGATATAGAGTTTGGTGGACAAGTTACTCTGTGACAAACTTGGTGGATAGTCCGTCCACCTTATTGTAAGTGTACTATATCCTATGGCACTCGTAATAAGGCAGATAGGATATCGGTCACATTGGGATAGAGTAACCCACCTGCCAAACTCTGAATCAGGCCCAAAATCATAACATAACACATCCTCTTGTCTAGCCATCTGAGTGGTACTAGTTTTCTAAGTGTCTGTGGTGATTAATTTATCTTTGGTGGATGGTCTGCCAATTCCTGAGGTGAGGATATTTTGTCCAAAGTACTCCAGCTGACAAAGTAGGTCCACTTTGCAAAGTGGTAATGCCATCTGGCCACCATGTCGTAGCAGTCTGTATTTATTTTGATTTTTGGGGAAAAAACTTCAATAGTGAGTTTTCTTTTGGAAAATAAAAGGAGTTTTTTCCCTGCGTATCAGGAACATTGGTGTTTTTTTCATGTTTGCAATCACTGTGGTTTACATTGTAGTTACAAACATGAAAAATATACATCCCAAGCCCCACCCTAAATAGCGTTGGCCTTCCAATGCAGTCTCCCTGATTGTCCCACATGCAAATAGAGTATTTTGTAAAGTCTTCTGACAGTGGAGTGTTGTCTTTTTACTGTGTGTACTTTATTTTCCATTAGTTCTGTAATGGATTAATTACTATGTCATCAGGGGTTCTGGGGTGGAATGTTGGGTGGTTGAAGCAGACAGAAACGGAGGAGAGTAAAGATCTGTTTGGTGTTGCTCTTGACCTGAAATTATAAACCGCCTGTTTCACTAAAAGAAGGTTTGGATCTCTGTTTCTTTCATGCACAGAACACAGCAGAAAGCCAGCTGAGTCTCCCCTGTCTAAAAGCATGTGTTTATCCTACAATTAAATGAGGTGGCAGAACTGGCAGTTTGGAAGAGTGGGACAACCAGCTGTTTACAGAGATGTCTCACATGCACCAAATCCTACTGGAAACCCTATAAATCTGTCCTAGCAACTGGTTTTCTGACATCTGCAACACTGCCAAGTCGGATGAAAGATGCGTCTGCTCCCAAATTATGACCTTTATGATGCAAAACAGTCTTTTATGGGAATAGTTATTTATATATTGATCAGGGTGGAGTACAGAAACGACTATGTTACATATCACTAAAGATACACAGTAAAGTATGGAGTTTTGAGAAAACTGCCACACTGATTTGGCCAAGCTTTCAGCAGCTTTCGATATGATTAATCTCTCTATTATGTATGGCTCGCATAAAGAGCCATTAGCGTGAATAACTGGATTCTAAATCAAGTAATTCACTGCTACGGCGTAGCAACAGTGGGTAACAAAATGTTGCTATGTTATAAAGGGATTCCAGGCTATTCTGACTGGGCTCTCTGAGAGCCTGTCAAAGCAGGGCTGGACAGCAGAGAGCACAGTTTCTAGAGACAAGAGAAGGGAAGGCACAGAGAGTGCTGGGGAGAGTGGCAGAAGGCCAGGCATGTTTTTTTACATTGAAGCCATGGTATGTATGGCTTTCCCATCACTTCTCTTACCCTGCATCTCAGTTGAAAGCAGAGGCAGATGATTTTGGGGGCTATACATAAAATAAAATTACAGCCAGTGAATAATGGATGTGTTTTATCTTGGGGTTCCCAGTGTCATCCAATAGACAGAGCAAGCTATTTGTTTTACTTTTCAGACCTATGGTGTTGGGCATAACTTTCCCAGTGAAAAAATGAGGCCTAGAGCCTTTATCACCGACTTGCCACCATAAGCAACTCAGGCTTGACTATTGAGTGAAAGCTTTCTCCAAGGTAACTATCAGCCATTCTGTCATAAAATTAAAAATGGATACAAAATTACAGTTAGCAGAGAAAATACTATCTCTCCTAGGAACGCCTAACAACAAGTATCACAGTGCAAATCTTCTTTCCTCACTGTTTTTCAATGGGGTTAACCAACACTAAAAACCTTGCCTTCTACAGTAGTCAGTGAATGTACCTCTGCAGGCTTTAACACAGAGTAATACCAATCCACTCTTAAATGCCCCTTGACTTTAACATATACTTTTCACAATAACTTGATTAGAAGTTTGCCACCATAACCACTTCACTCGTACTGTATTGATCATAAGTTGGCTCACAAGGCAAAACTCTTTTTCATTGGAAACACACAACTTCTGCCCAACCAAATGCTGCACTCAATGTAACGAACATGTGGTGGAGCCTAAGCCCCTCTCTCAGTAGTACTTCTGAAAGCTCCAATTCTGTTTATCACATAAAGTCAGGCTGTTGAGGCAGAGTACAATCAGACCTAATAATAGGTGTGAGGCAAGAGGAATCCAGGAGGTGGATATTGAACAAGCATTGTCAAAGCCAGTAGGTCTTACCTGTAAGACTTGTTGGCTTTATCAATGTTCTTTAGCCATACTGTACAGCAATGCAGATCCTCTGCAGCATGGCTAAAAAAGATGCAGTGACGCGGCTGCTGCATTTTTTTATACAACCAAATAGAAAAAAGGATAGAGCCTTTTTTTACCAATCCGAGATGGATCAGTAAATATAAACAAGTAGCGCAAAAGTGCTCTGTTAAAAGTAGCAGTAAAGATTTGTTTAAATTAAATAGATGAACTGGTGTAAAGCAGCACAGCGGCCGGGGTGTGAAGCAACACTGTGGGTGAGATGTGAGTGCAACATGGAGCGTGGGAGAGATCAAGACAGACGTGAGAGCAACGCGGTGTGGTGAGAAAAACACAGAGGGGCAGATTTACAAGAAAGTGCCACAGCGCGGCACTGCAAGCCCTTTGCTGCGCCACGCTGCAGCACTTTCAGAGCACAGGAATGCGACATATTTACAATGATATGTTGCATTCCTGTGCTCTCTCCTGCGCTGGTGCACAAACAGCTGCCATGCGCAGGCACCCTTGCACCATGGTGCAAGGACGCCTTCGTCACGGGGAGATAGTTTTTGTGCAGGAAGGAGCACTTTCCTACACGAAAACAATCACTACAGGCATTTTCCTCTTTCAATGCGTGCTGTAGAATGCAGCACGCATTGAAAGAGGAAAAAAACGAAGAGAAATTAAAACATTACTCCTCGTTGCACCTCGCTACGCCACCCCTAGGGTGGCATAGCATACTGACGCATTTCCAGGTTTACGATTCCTCGTAAATCTGGAAATGTGTCTGGTTCCATGGGTGTTGCGTGGGAACACCCACATCAACACCCATGGAACGTCCCTTTCACGCAAAGTGCTGCGTGTAAAGGGCCCGTATTTACAAGGACAGGAAAAGCCACGCAGGGTGGCTTTTCCTGTCCTTGTGAATATGGGGCAGAGAAATGCGCTGCCAGTGCGTCACAAAAAGTGACGTACTGGCAGTGCAAGGGCTTGTAAATCTGCCCCATAATGAAGATGTTAAGAAAACATATGCACTCTCATGAGTGCTTAAACAAAAAGTAGTTCTCAAAAAGCAAGTAGAGGAAGCAAAGAAACCAGCCAATCAAAGAGATTATGAAGAGGCTATGCTCCAGGTCAGGCACAAACACAAGACGGGCATGCCGAAACAAGGAAAGCTATTCAATGGTAAGTAAGGGGCTGCTGCAAGCCCCAGGATGTTGTTGATAAGCTCACAATGTCTTTCACAACTAGACAGTTCTCACTGTGTGGTAGGCTCGACTTAAAAATGAGGATCATTGTCATGGGCAATAGAACTACCTATTTGGGATAGGACTGGTGCCAGAATATCAGTCTGGTAAGGGCCAAATTATTTGCACAAGAAGTGTAGTGAGTTGCTGATAGGCAGTGATTGCTAGAGCAATAAGGGCCTGATTACGATGTTGGTCGAAATGATCGTCTGACCGACATGGCCGCGTGAGATTCCGACCGACTAAACCGCGAGGTCTCCGAATGTCATATTATGATGTATACCAGGCAATTTTGTGACCGCGTCGGCCGAGACGACTCCGACACGACCGCGTCGGTCGGAAACGAGCTCAACACGACCACGTTGGTCGAAAAGGCTGTTCTATAGGGATTCCGATTCCCCAAATGCATCAGTTGTACCGCCGAGCCGATTATGATGCATCCGACGTAGTTGCGGTTCCATGGGAGCTTGTCTACCACATAGCAAGTGTAAATCAGAGAAACTGGCGCCAACTAACACAACACCACCCATTGTATGCGTTAACAAAACTACACAGCTGGTGTCAATCCAAAGAGTAGATACACCTACCAATCAACCTATAAAAAAAACCTTACCAGACCATGATCCTTTGCTATCACAATCCTGCAGAGTCTGACGGAGCACATTGCTGTTTCCAGTTACACCGCAGCCAGCCCTTTACACACTCACGCACCGAAATAGCATCACTCAATGCACATATCACATTTTTTTGGTTCTTTCTTTTCTTGTACCCCCCTTCAATTTCACACTCACTAATTCACAATGACCAAAAAGAGGCAGCCATGTTTTTCAGTTGAGGAGTTCACAGTGCTTATGGATGAAATCGTCAGAATTGAGTCACAGTTATTTGGGACCCATGTCCAACAAACGCCCATCACCCAGAAAAACCTGATGTGGGACAGGATAGTCAACAAGGTGAATGCAGTAGCCAGCACCCTGCGTATAATGGAGGATATCAGGAACAGGTGGTACGATGTCAAGAGGAGGGTCAAGATCATAGCCAACAGAAACCACCGCGTCACACAACAGACTGGCGGTGGCCCTCCCGTGCCATCCTTACCCATCACTGCCTGGGAGGAGAAGGGGCATGCCATCTTGCCATTGGAGAGCTTGTTTGGAATACCTGCAGGAATGGAGTCATGTAAGTGACCATCAAACATCAGCCGCAAGTTATCCATGACACCTTAGCACACATAACTGCAATGGTCCAAGTTTTGTAATTATGATTTTTAAAAATAAAGCAGTAGCCAAAGTATTGTAGATGTGTAACTAATGCTGACAACCAGTATACCTCCACCGAACATCCAAAATTATCCAAGCAATCACATTTACAAATGTCTGCATGTAGGCTATCAGTGTATACCCACTAACTTATCATGGAACCAACAACAACATCTGTAAACATTCCCAAAAAATGGCCCTTAACTAGAGTAAGTAGTTACCAGGTATGTAATGCCAACCACTTCATCAAGTAATTAAATCTCCCAAAAGGAATGGACTATACCTACCATCAGACACTCACACTCCACCTAAAAACAACAGCCTCCAGTGTCAGCAATCTCTCCTCGCAACTTCCCCTCACTGGCAGGAAGCAATAGGCCTGGGTGGGCAGGGTGTGCTGTGTGGGAGAGGGCTCACTGCATTGACCACAAATCCCAGCAGGTCTTGTACTCCAAACTACAGGCACCTGGGTCAGCCATCTTGCTAGTACACTCCCCCTCACTGGCATTAATTCATTGGTCAAGTGGGAAAGGTGTGTTAGAAATGACCAAAAATCCAAGCAGGCCTTGTACTCCAAACTACAGGCACCTGGGTCGGCCACTTGCTACAAAATCTCCACTCACTGGCAGGAAGTCATTGGCAAATGGGGGGTGTTAGAAATGACCACAAATCCCAGCAGGCCTTGTACTCCAAACTACAGGCACCTGGGTCAGCCATCTTGCTACTACACTCACCCTCACTGGCAGGAAGCCGTTGGTCAAGTGGGGGGAGGGAGGAGTGTTAGAAATGAACACAAATCCCAGCAGGCCTTGTACGCCAAACTACAGGCACCTGTGTCAGCCATCTTGCTACTACACTCCCCCTCATTGCCAGGAAGTCATTGATCTAATGGGGGGAGGGGGGAGTGTTAGAAATGACCACAAATCCCAGCAGGCCTTGTACTCCAAACTACAGGCACCACGGTCAGCCATCTTGCTACTACACTACCCCTCACTGGCAGAAAGTCATTGGTCAAGTGGGGGGTGTGTTAGAAATGACCACAAATCCCAGCAGGCCTTGTACTCCAAAGTACAGGCACCTGGGTCAGCCATCTTGCTACTGCTCTCCCCATCACTGGCAGGAAGCCATTGATCAAGTGGGGGGGAGTGTTGGGAATTATCACAAATCCCAGCAGGCCTTGTACTCCAAACTACAGGCACCTGGGTCAGCCATCTTGCTACTACAATACCCCTCACTGGCAGGATGTCATTGGTCAAGTGGGGGGATTGTTTGAAATTACCACACATCCCAGCAGGCCTTGTACTCTAAACTACAAGCACTTGGGTCAGCCATCTTGCTACTACACTCCCCCTCACTGGCAGGAAGTCATTGGTCAATTAGGGGGGGTGTTAGAAATGACCACAAATCCCAGCAGGCCTTGTACTCCAAACTACAGGCACCACGGTCAGCCATCTTGCTACTACACTACCCCTCACTGGCAGTCAGCCATCTTGCTACTACACTCCCCCTCACTGGCAGGAAGTCATTTGTCAAGTGGGGGGTGTTAGAAATGACCACAAATCCCAGCAGGTCTTGTACTCCAAACAACAGGCACCTAGGTCGGCCATTTTGCTACTACATTCTTCCTCACTGGCAGGAAGTCATTGATCAGTCAGTGGGGGAGAAGTGTTAGAAATGACCACAAATCCAAGCAGCCCTTGTTCTCCAAACTACAGGCACCTGAGTCAGCCATCTTGCTACTACACTCCCCCTCACTGGCAGGAAGTCATTGGTCAAGTGTGAGGGGGGGAGTGTCAGAAATGACTACAAATCCCAGCAGGCCTTGTACTCCAAACTACAGACACCTGGGTCAGCCATCTCGCTGTCTTCATTCTCCCTCACTGGCAGGAAGCAATGGGCCCAGGTGGGCTGAGTGTGCTGAGTGGGAGGAGGACTCACTGCACTGACTATACATCCCAGCAGGCCTTCTAACATAAGCTCCCAAAAACAGTCACCTGTAATGTACCTCCAAAACCATTTACCTCACAACTTACTATGGAGTGTAAGGTAAAAATCACTGAGCTATGTGTACACAATTATGCACATACATGTATGCCTACTTAAGCTGATGTACCCCAGACTCTTGAGTAGAAAAGAATGAGCACATCACTCACACCATGACTACATTTTACCAGACAACACACAAACTGTTCGCGGTTATGCTGTTAATTCAATGTGCCTGATGATACATAGACCATGTACAGCACACAGGAATAACATCAACTAACATTTCTAATTGATGAGTATGTATGTCATGCCAATTATTTAGATGTGAAGCTCACTAATCCTCAAGTGTCACCTACAGAGTGTCAGGTATGAGTAAATGTCAGCAGACATGTTTCTATTCAATTTGAGAACATGACCATATGAGCACATAGGTGGAGCAAGGCCATAATCCACACCATGATAAAATTGGATTGTTTATTCCAAATAAAAGCTATTATCATGGGGATAGATACCAAATCATCCATCTTAAACTGTTTCGGGATCCAGGCATTTCCTTAATGTGTACCAGTTGCGGTACAATGTATAATCACATATTTGACTGTGTCATATCTATACCAACAGGGCGATCTGGGAACACCTCCATGCAGATTGAAGAAACCAGCCAGCCTCAGACTCCAACCCTGACTGAGCTCCGCGGTGAAGAAGACTCTCCTGTACCCTAGGACGAGGAGGAGGAACCTGGGCCATCAGGTTTGGCTCGGCAGACAGCACCAGCATGTCCAGCAGGATCCACTGCGACATCTCTCACCTCAGCTGCCAACACACAGCTGACCCCTACCACAACAGACACACTATCCATCACGGGCAACAACATCAACACAGCAACACAGTCCACTCCGGAGTTGGCCAACACAAATCCAGTCAATGAGGAAGGAGGATCATGTTCGACTGTGCAGGCACAAACCGTGCCAGCCCGTGGAGGTAGGGGTGGTGGGAGGGGATGTGTGGATCCACATCGGCAAACAGCTGGTGCCACTGATGTCCAGGCCAACCTCTCCTGGGTACTGGATGCCTATGAGGGGCACCAGGGAGCAATGGGCCAGGTTTCTCAACACCTCCGGAACATTGAACAACTGCAGGCGTCCCAAGACCAAAGACTTAAGCGTTTCAATTACCAAATAGACGAGGTCATGGGGTGCTGAGGGAGATCAGTACCACCCTCCGCCAGGCATTTTCACACACAAGTACCACTCCCTGTGTGACGACTCCATCTGTGCCCTCAACAGTTCACCTGATATCCTTCTTTGTGCGCTAACAGTTCACTTTGTTGACTATTCATATCAAATGTTCCACATCAGAAAGAAGTACACTGTTGGACTTTGGAATCTGATAACTATGGCTATGATTTGTTGGATTTCAACCATGAACACTGTCAACTTCACTAACTTCTTTTCTTTTTTTACTGAATCATATTGTGTGTAATCACCTATTCACCATGTTTGTCAAATAAAAACACTTTTCACATCAATACCAGCTCATGTTGTGCCTTTGACATCTATCTCAAATTGTTGTAATTATCATGTGATCATTTTGATGAAAGTGTAATCAACCTAGGTCAACAAGTACATGTAAATTGTAACTTAAGTGCCACAAAGTCAATCAAAAGATAGTTATACAGATTCAGTTTATCATACAAACTTTAGTCCATGGTACCTATTTACAGATAGTCAATTGTATGAACAATCATCACAAGTTGACATCCCACTCAACAATCTATGCCACCAACTTATTTTGTCATGTTCAATCAACAAAACAACAATTTAGGAGGAGCTACATCAGACAATGCAAACTTCACTGCGAAACACAAATTTTATTTTTCGTGAACACATGGTAGCAGATCACAAACACCATAAATGCCATACACAATCAGTAGACAAAAGAAAAGCAAACAGGACTGTACTACTGGCTAGTGTGAACAGGTGCCATTACAACAAGTTGTGCTGCATCTTTAGGTAGGTTACAAGCATATGTCAGTGGTGTGGTGCTTGCACTATGACATACAATGAGGACACACATCTACAGCCACATCAAGTTTTCACACATTGATTATCTAGGTGATATGAATGGAAATTACCATGGTCAATCCCCACAACCACTTTGTATGTGAGCACATGTTGGTACACATATTGCAAAACAAAGTACACATGATGATATGAAAGTCCATTGGCGTTGTAGCAACTTCCATTCCTAATATTGCAAGCAGGTGTCATAACAAATATGTATGATTTAAGTCTGTGCCAGAGATTCCCAGGATCATTCCCTGTCCAGGTATTACTCAGACACAGCATCATATGCCTAGTGATGGCACAACTCAGATACCCCCCTCAGTTGATGACACGGCAAAGTAAACTGAAACAACAAAATGAAATAAGATTAGCAAGGACAAATTATGTCTCATAAGAGAAAACTGAAACTTCAGCCAGAACAATGTTACTGTTAATACTAGTTAAACATGAATGACACAGTGTGCATGTAACTATAACCATATCCAAAGCCTGTCCTGCACAAACATTAACACACTTATCCTACACTCTGATGTGGACATACACATAGTCCACACAGCTACACAACAACAAACACAGTGGAATAGGAACTACATCCCAGTGCATACTTACAGTCATGAAAATAAGTTGTTGAAAAGGGTAACTAGTCATAATATCGAATTTTTAATATCGATATACTATAATATCGAGTTTAGTATATCGACAATACTAAAATATCGATGTTATATATCGATGTCAAAAATATCGGGTTTTTTTTCTTTTAAATATCGAAGTATAAAATATCGAATCAAAAAATATCGTAAGAAAAAAATATCGTTTTTTAGTGTTGTGTAAAATATTGAAAAAAAATACATAGAATGTATAATATATCGTTTTTTTAAATATCGTTATAGTATTACTTTATAATAAAATATTGTTGTTTTGATGTAATAGTTGTTTAATATTGTAAAAAATATTTTCTGTAATAGAAATTTTAGGAGCGGGATGTTGGGTTTTTAGGGGATAAGGGTGGGAAGTGTTTTAAAATAATTAAAAATGAAAGATTTAATTTTTAAATATTTGATAATTTAAATTATGAAATGTTGTTTTAGGAGCTGGATGTTGGGTTTTTAGGGGATAAGGGTGGGTGGGGAGTGTTTTAAAATAATTAAAAATGAATTATTTAAATTTTAAATATTTGGGGGCACATTACGATACCCGGCGTAAATAACACCGCCAGGCATGGAAGCGGCAAAAATCCGCCCGCACACACCGCCTGAACACCGACCACGCCATTACGATTACACAAACCGAATACCGCCATCGGCGGAAAAAGCACACAAAATATCGCCCGCCAACGTCCGAGTCGGAGACAAACCGCCCGCCACGGACGGAAACACGCACGACAACACAAAACCGCCCGCCCTCACGGCCGACACACCGCACGTGAGATTACGATCGCACCGCCATGAGCGCGGAAAAACCACAAATATACCGCCCGCCAGCGCAAACAACGCCGATGAGAATCGACACGGCAGAAGCCATGGTGCCCACGTACCTGCACAGAAACCATCCGCACACAAAACCAATAGCACACAACATGGCCAACAAGTCCACACAGCAAGGCACGCACAAATACACAAGCACAGTACATATCCCGAAAACATCCCCCCGGACAAACAAAAAATACAAAGGCCAGAACCCCAGACACAACACACCTGAAAACAACAGACCATGAGGACACACCCACATAGGTGAGTACAAAAGCAGCACTCCCACAGACCACAACCCCTTGCTACATTGCAAACCAGAGAGGAGAGGAGAGGACACAGTGACACAGCAAGGACAGCAGCACACCACAGAAACGCACACATCACAACCACCACCACCACCACCAAACACCGGCACCACAAACCCCTGCACATTACACAACACACACCGCACCAGCACCACAAACACCATGGCACCACAAAGAATGCCCAAGTTCACGCCCATGGAGCTGACGGTCATGGTCGACGAGATCATCAAGGTGTACCCACAAATCTATGGGAACATGGTCCAGCACACACCACTAGCCACCAGAAACAGAATGTGGAACCGGATCGTAGACCAGGTCAATGCAGTCGGGACCCTGCCCAGGAACAGAGTCGAGATCAACAAACGTTGGAATGACGTAAAGAGCCTGGTCAAGAAGAAGGAGGGCAAAAACAGAGAGCTGGCTGCCGTCACTGGCGGAGGGAATCCCGCGCTCTTTAAGACCTTCAAAGCGTGGGAGGAGAAGGTGCGAGTCGTAATCCATCCGGAGATCCTCGCCGGATTAGCAGGGGGAGTGGAGGCTGGTAAGTACAAACTAATGTATACCAGCACACCACTATGTACTCACATGCACTACCACCATGCCACAGCTCCCAGGGACAAACACCCCCATGTCCAGCACACAATACACAACACATCACACACACATGCAACAGACACCACCACACACAGCCCAAACCGAACAACTGTAAGATGCGTGGGGACATGTGTACACTCAGCCAGCCACGTAACCACCAACAGGTCCCCAAATATGCCAGAAGCGCCACAACGAGCACCCACCACACCCATGTGTCCGCCACAGCTGCACTAACCGACAAGTAACAGGTAAGTGGCAGGAACACAAAGTGCAGTGGGTGGGACGGTGGACAGCCCAAGTACAACACACACCAGGCCCCTAGTCCCACAGCACAGCAAGGAGGAGCATCCCCCACACCCCACAGCCACGTGTCAGCCAATGCAGTGCACAACGACAGCCGAAAGGCAGACATCACGGTCCACAGCAATCGGTGTCAGTGGGTGTCCAGCCACCCCACGACCCACAACACCCCCTCACCCCCACAGACCTGCAACATGGAGCACCCCCGCTTAGAACCATGTGGCATCCAGTACAGTGCACGCACGAACAACCTGCAGGTGGGAAACTGGACAGGGCTGGATTACTGGAGGCATGAGGACCGGAACACGACCAACACATGGGACATGTCACGTAGCAGACGAACACGCAGCACCGCCCACCGTCACGAACAAGTGAACAATGTGCACACGGACATGAACAACAGACTCACACCCCACATGACCCATCACAGACATAGCAACACCCAAGGAGCCACGTCTGCATGCACAGGCCACACTGAATATAGTACCACACGGCAGCCACTGTGCAACTCATCACACACAACCGAAACACCATTGAAGTCCTGTCCATGTAGCCCCAACTGCCTGTCAACCACACACCCCACAACTACGCCTATGTAAGACAAACAACACTAGACGCAACAGAGCGGAACAACATATATGCACACAAACACCACTGAACCCATCAAACACACAGACACACCATGCACAAACAACATACCATCCATCCCATCCGTCAGCCCCAGTCTCATGAAAGGCATGTCATCCGCACAGCTGCCACACATACAGCAGTCACGCTAAGATACATGCCCATGACCAACCATGTGCCAGAAGTCAATGAAGTGCACGACACACTGTGAGCAACAACACACAACATGGGCCACACCCCCCCGAGCACTGCAGTGATGCACATGGCACAGGGCAGCACGCACACCAAGGAGATGGGACAACTGCAATACGTTGGCTGGCACACAACCATCACTCACTCATAACGATGCGTCCAATGCCATGTCCAGTAATCACAACAGACAGCAAATATGCAGGCCATGTCAAGCATGCACACACCTCAAACCATGCACTGTCATGCTGCCACAACACATGTCACGTTCGGCACCCATGGCTCACAGCATGTACCCCAAAAGCATATTCCCTCCCAAATGCGAATCTGGGGCATGGCCCCCATGTTGCCATATGCGTTCCTAAGCGTTCCATTTGAACCCCAAAAGCATATTCCCTCCCAAATGCCAATCTGGGGCATGGCCCCCATGTTGCCATATGCGTTCCTAAGCGTTCCATTTGAACCCCAAAAGCATATTCCCTCCCAAATGCCAATCTGGGGCATGGCCCCCATGTTGCCATATGCGTTCCTAAGCGTTCCATTTGAACCCCAAAAGCATATTCCCTCCCAAATGCGAATCTGGGGCATGGCCCCCATGTTGCCATATGCGTTCCTAAGCGTTCCATTTGAACCCCAAAAGCATATTCCCTCCCAAATGCCAATCTGGGGCATGGCCCCCATGTTGCCATATGCGTTCCTAAGCGTTCCATTTGAACCCCAAAAGCATATTCCCTCCCAAATGCGAATCTGGGGCATGGCCCCCATGTTGCCATATGCGTTCCTAAGCGTTCCATTTGAACCCCAAAAGCAAAGTACAAACCAGACCCAGGATGGGCCAGGAGCCCGCATACACCAGAGTCACAATAAGTAGGGGCACAGCAACACACCCATCGGCATGGCCAATCCGTCCCATGCCACATGTGCACAGCACACAGTCCCATTGCCAAGCACACACAACTACAGATGCTACAGCCACACACACGCCTCCGGGAAACCCATGTACGAGATTGCACGAACTGTCAATGTCAGACGACAAATACATACTTCGCCAGGTGCAACACAATAACTAATCTCATTCTCTCCACAGGTGACGAACTGCTGGATGCTGGGGATGGAGCCAGCAGCCAGCACAGCCAGCCTACAAGCCCCCAACGAGGACACACGGATCTGGAGGATCTGTCCTCCTCCTCGGACACGGACAACGAAGCAGGCCCATCTGGTGTGGCAGGGCCCAGCCGCTCCCCAGGACCCCTCCTACCCACCAACCCATCATCCAGGGCTGCTGAACATTCACAGCCCCCTGCTGCCACTGTCGTTGCGGCCACACCCACGGTCATTGTGGCCACTACCACTGCCGCCACCATCGCCGCACCGACCACCACCGCCGCCACCACCGCCACGTCTCCGTTGCCACCAGCCCCAGCGCAGGTGGTGGCCCGGACGACTGGATCCACCCTGGGAGCCACAGCGAGGACCGTGGTGAGCAATGTGGCTAGTGGGCAGGCCGGTGGCAGCAGGACTGGTAGGAGGAGCAGGGTCAGGGAAACGCCAGCCTCCCCTGGGAGCCATGCCCTGCCTCACATGGCCAGAGTCCTTGGGGCCTATGAAGAGGCCCAAGGACAATGGGTCCGGTCTGCCTCAGACACGCGTGAGGTGCTGGGGGTGTTGAGGTCCATGGACGCCCGTATGGGCCAAATCGTGGACCTCATGGGACAGCTGGTGGTGGCGGTGAGGTCACAGCCAGGGACAGCAGCTCCCCCTCCGCCACCACCTGCCGGGGCGCAGGGTGGAGCAGCAGTGTCCAGTTCCCCTGCGTCCACAGCCAGTGATCACACCTCAACCACCAGCATGTCGCAAGCAGGCACCCCCTCGCAAACGTGGAAGGGGCCGTCCGAAGAGGAAACAGATCTCCCGGGAGGACTTCGCACGCTCCAGTCGCAAGTGAGGCAGCCAGCCAGCCTTCCGCCAGCCTTCCTTGACCAGCCACTGCATTGACCTGGACTACGATCCCACTCCACACAGCCATCTGGATGGCATGTGTGTGTTGGACTATGGACATAGAACCAGTGGGTACACCCTGATCATCACGCAGCCATGACCGACAGCTCATTGTCACTGCACGCACCACTTTTGTCATCACCTTACACACAATCACATGTCACAGTTTGTAATAAATGCACCTTTTTCACTAACTGCTGTTTGTGCCCTGTGTCTTATTTGTACGGAATACAACGGCCACCTTGGGCGGAAAGGCACCTGATGCGTGGCATGGCATTTGAATCCGGAGGGCCTGTAGGGACCTAGGGGTGGGAGACAGAACAGGAGCACATTCAATGAGTGTGTCACACACCCATCACACAGTACATGTCAACAACTACAAGCAATGTACACACATCGCACAGAGCAATAGGGCACAATGCCACAGCCACCAACAGTGGCATACTACCCTGGCCATGGAGCGTTGACACACAGCACGCAGTGAACAAATGGCCACCCTGACACAGCACACACACACCTGCACAGATACAGCCACATCAGCCGTCGTACATGGACACTCACCGTCAAGTGAAGTAGCGGGCGATGAGCTGCTGCCGCACATTACCAGCTTCCTCCTCTCCGCTGTCCTCCTCACTCGAGCTGTCCTGGTCTGCGGGCTGGGGCCCTGGTTGATCTCCGTCATCCACGATGAGGGGGATCTGCTTCCGAATGGCCAGATTGTGCAGCATGCAGCACGCCACCACTATCTGGCACACCTTCTGTGGGGAGTACGCCAGCGCACCCTCGGTGCGGTCCAGGCACCTGAACCTGGACTTGAGGAGGCCAAAGGTACGCTCGACCACACGTCTGGTCCTCCCATGTGCCTCATTGTAGCGATCGTCTGCTGGGGTGCGAGGATTCCTCAATGGACTGAGCAGCCATGCCCCATTTGGATACGCAGAGTCACCTGGGTGTGAGGGACACAGAGAACCGTTGCTAATCCAACTGGACAGGGGACAGCATCGCACAGCCAGCACGCTACACCACTCCACATACTCACCGACAATACAGGCACGATCCTGTTGCATATTGGACATCAGTCGTGGCAAGATGCTGTTGCGCATTATGTGTGCGTCATGGGCCGAGCCTGGGAACTTTGCACACACGTGGGTGATCACCATGTCCGCAAGGCACACCACTTGCACATTCAGGGAGTGCGTGTGCTTCCTGTTGCGGTACAGGTGCTCAGTGGCCTGTGGTGGAACAAGGCCGACATGTGTGCAGTCAATGGCTCCAACAACGTGTGGGATTCTGCCAAGGGCATAGAATGCACCCTTCACTGCCGCCAATTCACGAGCCCTGGGGAAGCGGATGTACCTGTTCCGGTACAGCATCATGGCTGCCAGTACATCCCTCAGCACTTTGCTGAACATGGGCTGGGACATCCCTCCTCCAATGCCCACTGTGTGCTGGAATGACCCAGTGGCGAAGAAATGCATGGCGGCCATCACCTTAGCCGTGGGGGTGACAGCAGTCGGATACACCCTGCGGGGACGGAGATGGGGTTCTAACATGGCACACAGTCGATGCAGGGTTGGCCTGTCCAGCCGAAACTTCCTAATAACCTCTGTATCGTCCATGTCCGCCAGCAATTGGTATGGGCGGTCAATGTTCGGTCTCCGCCTAGGGACAATGGCAGAGGACACATGTCAAAGCAACACGACACATGGCAATTTCGCATACACATCACTGACATGACTGAGTAAGCACAGGAGCCACAGCCCAGCTGTCAAGCTGGGACGGCACGGCCACAATACACTTACACAGGTCTCCCAACAATGGCAATGGCTAGTGATACAAACCACTGCCATGTGCATGCACATGGGGATCTAGGCCCCAATGACTTGCGGGGCGTGCTGATGGGGACTGACTGCATATCCGTCAAGCGGCAACGCCACGGCAACATGAATGTCTGCTGAGCATGGAACTGCTTCCGCGGCTGGATGAGTATGGCACACGACGACGACGATGTGGGCACAGGCTGAGCGGCCAAAACAAGTGGGACCTGTGGCACGAGGGGATATGAGACAGTAGTAGGTGTCAGCACTGCACCCTATGTACAGCACTGTACGGATCACACCTCCCGAAACATTGACAGGTGTCCACATTGACAGCCCCATGCCAAGACGGCTGTGTGCTTGCAGTCACACGTCACAGGTGAGAGGTTACATTGCACGTGCCAGGTGGCAGACGTACACAGTGGGAGCTGGCATGTGTGTGCATGTGTCTCCTGTTCAGGATCCACCAGATGGGCGCTGACTCTGTACTGAGCATTGGACACAGCATGTTCCGTGGAAGGCTTGTGTGTGTGGGATGGTGGCACTGGATGTGCCTCCGTTGGGTGGGGGGCCATGCACAGGGCGGGTACGTCGATGATTGCGCATTGTTGGTCACGGTGGGTGCACCAACTGAAGATGTGTTGCCCTGTGTTCAATTCCTATGTCCGCATGATGATGGACTGTAGATGTGGGCAGACTACACATTGGTCGATGTGCTGTCTATATGCATGTGCCTTCACACCAGGCACAGCTGCCCCTGCACATGTGACCCCTGCTGGACTCGCTGCTGGGTCTGTGGAGCTGATGCACCTTCTGCGCGTGGGGCGGACAGCTCTCCTCACTTCCCTCATTGCGCATGTCATGACTTTGCCGCAGGTGACATGGATCATGGAGGGCCCACATGTACGCGTGGGTAGGCTACACATGATTGTACACTGGTCGCCACCCCCAGTCAGTGTTTCGAATGGGAAGGTTGTCGTGCTGGTGGTATGTTCGTTGTGGCGGATGGGCGGGCCTAGGTGCGGGCTTACATTCCGGACATGGAGGGGTAGTTGAATTGGCGACTAGTTGCAGTACACACGGGACACGTCTCTTCCTTTCCACATCTGGGTCATCCCTTGTACTAACTGACAGTGATACAGTCATCTTCGCCCCAGCCCTCATGTCCTCCCCTCGCTCCCCCAATATGCATGCTCACCTGCGAGGCTAGCGCTTGCACAGGCAGCCCCAAGCTCGCACCAGAGAGGGCAAGGAGTGTATGTGTGGGTCCAGTTGCACGAGTGGGCTGTCTCAGGGTATGATGTGTTGCGGGACGCCGTCCACCTGCGTGGTGCCCCAAATGGAGACCCGGCCTGCATGGACTATGCATCACAGTCTTCGCCTTCCGGATCCGCCACCTGCGACACCCAGTGGCTGTGGCTGCCCTTGCGGCCAGGCCGCGTCCGTCTGTGGCTGATGGCCCACACATTCACTCTTTGGCCTCTCTGGGGAGGGCTCGGGGGTGGTGGCGCACGCGCTTGCACTTAGTCGCAATGGCATGTGGCGTGGTTGGTATGATGGGCAATGGATGGGATGGTGCGAGCCACCTCCCGTGACGTCAGTGCTGCTCGTGCTGTGGTGCGTCCCCCATACACTTCCATGTGACTTGTGCCATGCTAGACGTTGAGGTTCTATTGCCTGCGTGATATGACCAGGAGGAGCGCGAGGAGACCTCTCACACACCATGCTCCACTGCCATCCCGTGCCCTGTATCGCCTGTGCGGATTGACTATGTTGGGGTTACACCTGGTCGACTGGGGCTGTGTGTGCCTTGTCAGGGGCATGGCGGGCGCACAACAGGATCCAGCTTGTCCACAGAGGGTGGGCTGAGGTGCGCCTGGTACCGCTTTGTACGTGTGCCCGGCTGCTATGCACACACGTGTTCACTCCCCCCGACAGGTGTCCTCTCACAATGCCCAGGGAAGCGGTGGTGTACTGTTCATGACCCCTCCCAACACGGCGTGCTCCAACTTGGCATGTGCGCATCTACCCGTCGCACCCACCCACCTGAGCACTGCGTCCATATGACTTCACACGACACATGTGTGTCTTCCACAGTAGTGCTACTCATTTGCGTTGACATCCAATACCAGTGGACTACATGGTCATGTCACGACTGCCGTGTACTTCACATACTCTCATCCTCTCTCATTCGTACTTGTGAAATGAGTCAGCGGAGACAGTTTTGGTTTCAAACATTATATTGAGTCTTCTGTCCTCTGTGATGCAGTATAGTGGACACTACTGGCAGCGGAATACATGTTGAGGATATACTGAGCATGATTGCAAATGGGATAGGGTGTGGGGTTACATGTGATTGGCTGTTGCATGTGGGATGTGGGCTTCAGAGTGACATCTGCTTGGCCAAGGCTGTGCTAATGTACATTTACGTATAGCTGCGGAGCTGCGGACTTTGACACAGACGGTATACATGTAGCCTACCAGACCGCTTGGCATCATGGGCACAGTCCATCTCAGTTCCATGTGACAGGTTTGCTGCGGTTGTTCCTCATGCACGCGTGCATGTGAGATGACATCAGGGCATGTGCTTGCGTGCATGCAGCGGCGTGCCACTTGTTGTTGCACTGTGGTGGTTACTGGACATGTCACAGTCACTGGGGTCGTGTTGTTGTTGTATGCACTTGTCGTCCATGCAAAGGTCCTGGTATGGGATTCCCGGGGCGGGGGTGGGAGGGGTGCAGCACCCACAGACTCCAGGCGACCTATTCATGTCCACTGAGCGGTGTGTGTGTCCATGTGCGCTGGATCCATGTCGTGTCCTGGTTGTTCGTGCAGTTCCGTCCATGTGGGTGCGATACACAGAGCCCATGCCACTGCCTCCCACGATGCATGCGGTGTTCCTGGATGTGATGGGGAACAGTGTGCATGTCCCGGTCATATCCGATGTCATGGCGATGTCGTTGATGGTGTGGTTACTGTTGCCGGTCGTTTGGTATGGCTGTTGTGGTGGTGACTGGCCAGTCCGTGCGGAAGCTAAGCATGGGTGCGGGGTTGGACATCATAGGTCACTCGGGAACCTGCGTTGTGGTCCGACGTATTTACAGGTTGTCAGGTATGCGATGCCGTCCAGCAGGGCTTCCATGTCATTGGTGGTGTACATGTTTGCCAGCCAATGAAGCGGATGGTGGCTGTCAAGGTGTTGTTCGTAGGTTGTCCCTTGGAGGACCATGATGGGGCATGCTGGGTGACATTCGATGTAGCTGTTCTCGATGATCCGTCGTGTGGAGGCACAGTGGTCCCATTTCAGTGCGGGTGCGATGTTGGCCACATACGCCATGCCCCCATAGGCAGAGCAGGCCCTGTCGTGTGCGTCCAGAGGGAGGAGTAGTGGTAGCAGGTCCGCCTTCAGACATGCCGGGTTGGAGAGGCATATCTCGACGGGATGCTGGTAGGGACACCTCCGACAGTAGAAGACGGGCATGACGCAGCTGAACAATGTGATGCGGTAAGTCAGTCGGTAAGTTACGTTCAGCAGGGACAGGAGATCGCATCCCAATGTATGGAACAGGTTGGTTTTGTACAGCTTGAGCTGTTCGGCGTAGTTGGGTAGGTGTGTTGCGGTTGCCATTTCGCAGCGGTTCGTTGAGGTGGCGTGCTCCGGCTGTGTGTGCAGTCTGCAATGTGCACGCTCCGGGGTTGCTGTGAGCTCTGTGTAGTCGTGGGGAGACAGGACTTGTGTTCTGTTGGCTTGTTTGGAGGACACGGGCCCTCTTCCCACATGCTTCTCAGACAGTTCAAGGTCAGTGCTGTGTGACTCCTTCCAATTAACTTGCATGTGGCCGACATGGGGGAGTGTTTTCTTCTTTCTTCCCCGTCCGTTGTGTGCTTCTGTGATATGCGCTATCTGCCCTGTGGTCGGTCTCCTCGGCATGCCTGTGTTGGTCTATTCTTGGACAATGGCTGTATTCACCGGCTTCTGTCGTAGGGCTGTGGTTTCGGAGTTGGAATGGAAGGTCATTCAGTGCTGTCTGCTCTCCCTTGTGTGGGCGGCAGGCTGCCTTTCCGCTCTGCGTTGGGCCTTGTGTGTGAATGTTATTCTTGGGCCACCTGTTGTCGGTCCCCGGGCTCTTTGGTGTTCCGTTTTATATGTCTTGTTCATATGTGCAGGGTGGTATGGGTGTTTCTGTGTGGTACTGGCGTTCCTCTTCCCGAAGGGGCCCTGCTTCTCCTAGTTGGTGTTGCCGCCGCTGTGTGCTACGCCATGTTTGTTACACTGGGGTGTGTCCTGCTGTTGCGTGTCTTCACTGACATGTGTGCGTCGGTTGTGTGGCGTTGGGTGTTGTCCGTGAATTGGGCGTTGGGGACATGTCTGTGGCCGGCCTGTCACGTGTCATGTGCGTTCGGGGTGGGGCTGATGTGTGTGCTGCTTGGTTGTGTCCCTGTGTCTGTGTGCGACGCATGCATGGCGCTGCGGTTGGCCTCTGCGTTGTGCGCATGTGTGGCGGCGTCATCGGCGCTTTGGGGCCGTGACGGGGTGGTTGGTTCCTAGTCCCAGGTGGTGTGTACACATGTGTTCTGCGATGTTACGATTTGGCCTGTGTGTCATCTGTGGATGCGATGGTGGATGGGTTGTGTACACGCGCTGGTGGGGGGTTGTCCGCTTTTTCCGCCCTTGCACTGTGTGCGCTGTTTGCGTGCACTTGTTGTGTGTGTGCCTACCTGCGTCTCCGCGGTACGTTGCGTCCTTGGTGGTGCATCAGCAGGAGCATGGGGAGGGC
Source organism: Calotriton arnoldi (assembly GCA_963921515.1). Lineage (NCBI taxonomy): Eukaryota > Metazoa > Chordata > Amphibia > Caudata > Salamandridae > Calotriton > Calotriton arnoldi. Next base: position 1,205,208 of record CAWUFW010003291.1, on the reverse strand, counting down.
CTGCAGTGCTGGATTCATGCTCGGGGGAGCCGCTTCTTCGTTGTCCGTGCTCGGCGTCCGTGTTACCGCTTCGGTTTGTCGTACGGTATCTCTTGGCCGTGGGAGCCGTTTGTTTGCGGCATCGTAATTTATGCGCCGGGCGGGACGTGTTTCGTCGGACGGTGTGTGTCAGTTGTGCTGCGCCGCTATGTGAACGGGCGCACTTTGATGGCGGACGGTGTTGCTGGCTTGCCGGCGGTGTTTGGCCTACTTTTCGCATCATAATTGGGCGGGCGTGTGGACTGCTGCGTGCCGGCGGTAACTGGTGGTTTTTGCATCCGCCAGCACGGCGGTTGTGCTTCCGCCCGCCATCGTAATGGGCCCCTTGGTCATTAAAATTATGAAATGTTGTTTTAGGAGCGGGATGTTGGGGTTGTAAGGGATAAGGGTGGGGAGTGTTTTAAAAATAATGAAAAATGGTATAAATTAATTTAAAATGTAAATTAAACATTTACAAAATTTAGGGGCCCATTAGGATAACGGGCGGCGGTGGCGATCCAACCGCCAAATGTCCCTGTGTCACCCCCGCCATATTAGTATGGCGAGGGGCACCGCGGCGGACGGAAAGACTGTCCGCCGCTTTTCCGCCAGTCGGATTGCCGGCCGGGCGGAAAAGGCACACAATATGGTGGCGGTGCCTTGCAGGCACCGCCATCCATATTATGATGCATGCGGTGTGCATGCATTTCCATGGCGGAGACTCCGCCATGGAAAGGCATGCGGAGATTGGCTTTGGGGGCCCGTTGGGGGCCCCCGGGGTGGGTGGGGGGTTGGTGGCTGCACTGGGGGGTACCTGTGGTACCCCCCTTCATTGCCATACAGAAGGTGGCAGGCACCGCACGGTGCTTGTCACGTTGTGCATTGCAATGCACTACATGCACCTTTAACATTGCGGCGGGTGCTGTTTACAGCACCGCCCGCCGTAATGTTAATGGCAAGAATTGGCCTAGCGGGACCTCGGCACCTCTGCCGGTCGGTCCCGTTTACCGTTACGGTGGTGGGCGGACAAAGTCCGCCCGCCATCGTAATAGGCCCCTTAGTTATTAGGAATGGGATGTTGGGTTTATAGGTGATGAGGGTGGGGAGAATTTAAAATTTGTAAAATACATTTTAAAATTAAATTGAAATTTTAAAAATTTTATTTGAAATATTTAATTTATGAGTGCAAAATTGTGTTTATAGGGAAGAGGGATGGGGAGTGTATTAAAATATAATGTAATATTTTAATCAATTTAAATTTCTTTTAAAAAATTTACAAAAAATTTAAAATTAATTATTTCAATTACATTTTAATAATTAGTGTGTGTAAAATGTATGAATTTATGGAATTTTGATTATAAAATATTAAATAATTTTTTATTTTAAAGTAATATGAATGGTAAAAGATTGGTGAAAATAATTATTTTAAATGTTAATTTATTAGCTATATTTAATGAATATATTTGAGTTTATTAATAGATTAAAATATTTAATTTGATCAAATTTATATAATAAACAATTTAAAAAAGAAGTTGTTTTGTTTTATAATATTTATTTATGATATATTATTAATTCTTTATTTTAATAAATATTAAAATAATTTAAATTTGAGAGTAGTGGTTTATCAATTATTAATTATGTATAATATGTTGTAATTAAATTTATTAATGTGTAGTGTCCAGCACCTTCCCTGACTTAATACTAACTGGAGTGGGAATAGTAAATTATATATCTTTAATGTTCAGCACCTTCCCTGAGTATATATTAACTGGAGTGGGAATAGTAAATTATATATCTTTAGTGTCAAGCACCTTCTTTGACTTAATTCTAGCTGCAGTGGGAATAGTAAATTATATATGTTTAGGGGCCGATTCCGATTCGGGACGGAAATCCCTCCGAACGAGTCGGATTCGGAGAGATATCCGACCGAACCGGACTCTAGCAGTCCGACCGAACGAGTACGATGCGGACGCATGCTATCGGACTCGATTCGGTCGGACTCCCATTGAAGTCAATGGGAGCCGGTCGTACGACGCGTACACAGGCTCCCATTGACTCAATGGGTGCGTTGCGAACAAGGGCGCCCCCTACAGCGGGTACGCGTCGGTGCGACTCGCGCCGTACATGCATGTGTAGGGGGACCCATGGGTTGCCCCTGTGTGCGACTCGCGCGGCTACGCATACAGGGGGGTCCGACACGGACCCCCCGAAGTCCGGCTCTGACTGCTCTTTCGAGCCGGACGGCGCGAGTCGGTCAGACTGTTCGAGGCGCGCATCGTACTTGCCCGGTCGGGGAACGTCTCCATTGCGTGGTGCGAGTCGAGTCCGTACGAGTCGGTCGGAGTGGTTCGGAGCCGGGAACAAGTCGGTCGGGGATTTCGCGTGCGCTCGCATCGTACTTGCTCGCGCGGATGGGTGTTCGAATCGGTCGGAAACAGGGCGTCCGAATCGGATCCGGTAAAGCTGAATCCGATTCAGTGCCCTACCGGCCGAGATCGGAATCGGCCCCTTAGTGTCCAGCACCTTCCCTGACTTAATACTAAGTGGAGTGGGAATATTAAATTATATATCTTTAGTGTCCAGCACCTTCCCTGACTTAATAGTAACTGGAGTGGGAATAGTAAATTATATATCTTTAGTGTCAAGCACCTTCTTTGACTTAATACTAACTGTAGTGGGAATAGTAAATTATATAGGTTTAGTCTCCAGCAACTTCCCGGATTTAATATTAGCTGGAGTGAGAATAGTAAATTATATATGTGTAGTGTACAGCACATTACTTGAGTGAATAGTAATTGGTGTAGGAATTATTACATTTTTAAAATCTGTAGTCGTAATGTGTATGTATAATAATTTATTTTATATTTAGAATTACAATAATTATAACAATATATTTTGAAGACATGGCTAATCTCCCAAATCTAATCTTCTTATGTTCTGTTGTCTCTCTTGGTGCTCATCTTAGCGCTGGGACGCCCCGTTGCTGTGGCAGCCATGCGCTCTACAAATACATTAACATTAACATTAAAAAATATACATTGCATTAAAATATACATTTTAGGAAAATATTTAATAAAAATAAATTAATAGAAAAATAATCACACTTGTAAATCTTTTAAATGATCTTTAATTTTTAATAATAATATAGTTAGAGTAAAGAAACATATTTTATTAAGGGAATATAATACACATGATGAAATATACAAAATAAATACATATTTTTAAATTTGTAACATAAAGTATTTTGGATATATGTTTATTTACATATATGATATTTTTCAACATACATATTTTTAACATTGTTATATTTTAGGATACAGGTATTTATGTTTTGTAACAGAAAACATTTTTTGAAATTTTTGTTTAGAATATTTTTGTAATATACATTAATTTTGCAGTATAATTTTACAGTTTATTTTTGCTTGTATAACAGTCAATAATTAAATACATATTTTGTTAAAATAAAACAATATAACATAAAACAGATTTATTGAAAAGAAATTAACATTTTAAGTGGTTAACAATTTTTGTACATGTAATATATCTTTTTAATTAATATTATTAATGTATGATATATTAATAATATTAATTATTACATTGTTACATTTTATATAAACATGTTTTTGAAGAGGTAAGTTTTTATTTAACATTTGAAAAAAATTGTAATTTTTTTTGTTGAAAATTATTGTAAATAATACAAATAAATAAGTAATTATAATAATATTTAATATATTTTATATTAATTATTATTAATTATTATAATAATTTTACAATGTAGAAAAATGCTACATTATTTTTAACATATAAGTACAATAATGTCATATTTTTAGAAAACATATAAGTAATTTATTTATTATTGTATTACATGTTTTTAAATTAATTTCTATCTTTTTTATTATTTAACCAGCCATAATTCTTTTACAGGTACTATTTTGTAACCGCTTACAGTTGTTTTGGGTTATTTCTGAGGGGACAAGCTCGCGGTTAGAAGCTGCGTCGCTTCGAGGAAGGTAAGTGTAATTTGTTTTAATTAAACTAAGTTTTTACTTGAATTTGAATGTAGTTAGGTGGTAGGTAGTATGTCTAGTGTTAGGTAGTTGTGTTTTTGGTGTGTTTTAGGTGTTAGTTATATTTTCGCTACATATCGATAGTTACTGTTTGAGGCATAGGTGTCGATTCCGATTTCGGCCGGAAAACGTACTACCCGACACGGACCCGTCATTTTTTCCGACCGAACCGTACACACGCCTTACAAATAGCTGAGTACGATGCAAAGCTTGAGAGTTACGACCGACTCGGCCGGAAAATATATTATACGTCTGAGTCAGCAGGAAAGGAGGCTCACGCGATAGACTCGTACGCGCAAAAATCGAGATAGCCAAGCGTCAACCTACAGACACGTACGCGAACGACTCCATGTAGCCAAGCATCAACACGACCTGACCGACTCGGACACCAACGATGCCACATAGCCAAGCATCAACACGACCCGACCGACTCGGACGCCAACGATGCCACATAGCCACGCATCAACACAACCCGACAGACTCGTACGCCAACGATGCCACTTGGCAAAGCATCAACACGACCCGACCGACTCGGACGCCAACGATGCCAAATAGCAAAGCATCAACACGACCCGACCGACTCGGACGCCAACGATGCCACATAGCCAAGCATCAACACGACCCGACAGACTCGGACGCCAACGATGCCACATAGCCATGCATCAACACGACCCGACCGACTTGGACGCCAACGATGCCACATAGCCAAGCATCAACACGACCCGACCGACTCGTACGCGAACGATACCACATAGCCCAGTATGAATGGAACAGACTCGTCCAAAACAAATTACTCAAGGACAAGCATCAAGTGCTGTCAAAACGAATTACAAAATGAAAATAAAATAAAACAATGGAAACAGAAACAAGACTACCAAAAAACGCATTGTCATCTCCACAAAAACACATTTTCAAATAACAAGACACACCCACAACACAACCAATATAAAGGGAGCCAAAAGTTCCCAACACCATTTGCTACTTCGACAGACATGCAAGCACACCACACCACTAGACAGACAACCCATCTAGCTACCACAAACACACACATCCCATCCACCAAACAACATCCACACAACTAGCACCAAAGAAACACACCTCCACTCACACACACTCACCCTCACCTTCACACACATCTCCACCAACACCCATCACCATGCCCCCAAAGAAGAATCCACAGTTCTTAGCTGCTGAGTTGGAAGTGATGATAGATGAAATCATTCGAGTTGAGCCACAGTTATTTGGCAGCTTGGCCCAACAGACCTCCCAGTCCCAGAGAACCAAGATGTGGGAGAGGATTGTAAACAAGGTGAATGCCCATTCAACTACCTTGCGCACAACGGAGGATATCCGGAACCGGTAGTATGACGTTTGCAGGAGGGTAAAGAGGCTCATTGCCAGAGAACATGCCCTGAGCACCAAGAGTGGCGGTGGACATCATAAACCGGTGCATTTCACCACCTGGGAGGTGAAGGTGCGGGACCTCCTCCCACAGGAGGCCATAACTGGACTAGCTGGAATCCCTGAACCTGGTGAGTACATGTACAAATAGTCTAAATTCACCCCAAATACACAGCCACAGACACCATAGCAACACATCTTGAATGTAACTATGTACACACTGTCCTGGAACCCTGGAACATGCTGGACCATTTGTCCTGTGTGGGAGGAGGAGTGGAAGCAATGACTACTGCCAACAGCACACACTAGTCCTCCCCAGTCCCACAAGAACACACCTGTCACTATGCTGTCCCTGAGAGTGAATGCAAATGCCCTGTCAAGATGGCTGACACTGGCCACGATGTGGGGAACACAAGGCCCTGTAGGCAGTCCTGTACAGCATGACTGCAGGCACCACTGTCAGACATCTTGAATGTAACTTTGTACACACTGTCATGGAACCCTGGAACATGCTGGCCCATTTGTCCTGGGTGGGAGGAGGAGTTGAAGCAATGACTACTGCCACCAGCACACACTAGTCCCCCCCAGTCCCACAAGAACACACCTGTCATTATGCTGTCCATGAGAGTGAATGCAAATGCCCTGTCAAGATGGCTACACAGGGCCACCCTGTACGAAATCTGGAAATATCTACTGCCAGTTCTTGGCCTACTACAGACCATAACCTTAACTGCACATTACACACACTCACAGGTATAGACCTCTTTTGTCTTCTAGGTATAGATCAGTCACATGTGCCCTCAATGTGCATGCTACAAATGTGTGTGGCGGACAGGACACACTCTAATTAGCTGTCACACCACATAACACAAAACACACACAGATAAACACACATCTGGGACAATGCCCACAGACAGTAGATGTGAGGTGTAATGCAAGACGGCTGACACTCTTGCGTTGTGTCATGTGCACAAGGCATTGTTGTGTGTAGCATTGTAATTCAACATCATTCAGCGGTCTCAGCATCCTTCAAAAATACCACCCTCACTGTCATTGCTCCTCTGACTGATGAGTAAGGTGGTCTGTTAGCCATTGGAAAGTGGGCTAGAAGTCAACACAGCCTAACTCAAGCACTAAACACACTGTACCTCACAGCTCTGACCATGAAAAGGCAAAAGACCATCCCTGGGAAAGATCTCTCTGTCCATGGAGAACAAGTAGAATGTACATGAAGTGATCATGTGCAAAAGTATGCAGCAACCAATAGCACCACATCAAGATAGACACATGTGTGCAAAGTGATGAAAAATATCGACATAAATATGACTACTCACATTGCATACGTTCACAAACAATGCAAAAAATACACACGCATAACAACAACCATGTTGGGACATAGCAGAACAGCACAATGCGAAACATCACACAAACTTGCTGTAGTCTCTGCGCAGGAGTACAAACTTAGATTATTCACCATTACAAGTCCAGTGTGGGCAACATTAGGGAATGTCAGATCATACTATTATCGCATTATACAACTACTCATGTCAGTTACTCCCCTACTGCATGCCAATGTAATTAATTGTGTTTCAAGGCCTGCCATGTAACAATGCATTTGTCAGAAGAAACGCGTTGCTATTGCATACGAGGTTACACATGTGAATGTCATTGATTGTTCACATCAACACATACATCCAAGCAAAATCAACTAATGATGACACATATTCAGGAGAGTGAGTTTGCATGTCACACCAGCAACGTAACTGTGAGAAACTCCACAAAGGCAAGCACAGATGCACCATTCCTGCCAAACATAAGATTAGTTACAGTATGTATGTCATAGTGAAAACACTGATGTGTGAAATAACAACACACCTGGCTCATGCACAGTGTGACATTTGCCAAACAACTAATAAGAACAGTCAAGGATTTAAATACATGCACATTGATGCACAGAGCTGGACATGCTCAGTAAACCACATGTCTCCAAAATAACAATGTCCAATTACATAAAAGCTCAGTGTCTGTGACGATTGATGAGTAGAAATAAGAAGGAAACGCAACATTATCCACAACATCTTCACATTTGGCTGTGCATGACAACATAACATCTGAAAATACACAACTAACATTGTGTCTCTCTACTACCCACAGGCACTCCAGAACAGAGGGCATCATCTGGAGAAGATTCAAAGTCCACCAGCAGCTCCAGCACAACGTCGGACACTGAGACCTCCAGTGTGGACGACTCTCACACCTCCTCGGGCGATGGGAACCAACCTGGCACCTCCGGTGAGGGTCAGCATGCGGCACCAGTACGATCAGCAGCCCCAGCAACCACTCCTGCAACGTCCAGTAACATCCAGACGCCCCGGATCCCCACGGACACACCCAGACAACAAAACCCTGGGAGCACAGCAAGACAGCCCAATCTGGATTTGGCAGGAAATACCAGCCCTGTCAACAATGAAGGAGGACAGGAGCTGTCAGTGCGTGCTACGCCAGGCAATGTCCGTGCGGGTAGGGAAAGGAGTGGTGTGAGGGTGCGTGGTGGGAGGACACGTCCCACAGCTGGTGCCGGACAACAAGCTGACCCCGAGTTACAACGCATTTTCGATGTATATCGCGAATGCACCGGAGTCTTTGGCCAGGTTGTCGGGATCCTCAGGGATATAAAACATCAGCAGGCTGCACATTTCGACCGGATGGACAACCATATGGACTGTGTGGACTAACACATGGACCAACACATGGACCATATGGAGTCCAACTGGTCGAAAATAGACAATCTCACGGCGGTGCATAGGGACATACTTACATGCCTATGCCAGATAACCACCAACATTACCACACCTCCCCGTGTGCACTCCACACCTGTTGCCTCTACATCGGCAACTGCCACAGGGAGGGATGAGGAGTCTGGCGTAGAGTCCCCTCCGCCGCTGCAGCCTGATACTGAGGGTCCACCCCCAACAAAGAAGAGGAGGGGCCGTCCAAGGAAGGATGGCAAGTGAGAGACTGATGGACATGCATCCCCCTGGAACCAAATAAATGCTCTGGATATCCTCCACTGTGTGCAAATCATTCACTTTGTTGACAGTCCCTGGACTCTCCCACATGGGATGGAGCATGTAAGTTGGACTAAATGCCAAATGGACTGTGGATTTCGCTCAGAAGGATTTTCATCTGACAACACTTCCAACTCCTCTATGAACTGTGGATGATAAATTTGGGAATGCAATCACCTTTACCTGTTAGATTTTGTCACATGCACATTAATAAATTCATATTCATACAAGCCCTGTGTCATCTGTGAATTGTACACTGTACCCACTTATTAGCTCATGATCTGTATCACCTAGCACTGTCTCACACTGAGGTGCATGAGTCCTGTGGTAGTGATTCTTCTCATACAGATGTATGCATGGCAAAATAGGCCGTTGTCGAAGGATGGCTGGACATTAGTTTCACATCAGAACACACAATCCAATGACCTACTACCTCTGGTGTTTCATCATCTCAACAAAATATATGCAGAACACACCCAATGATTCTACCACCCAGTAGCGAGCACCAACAACATCTCCGAAGCAAGGTAGCAATGCACACATTCACGCTCACTCACCCATGCTTGTCCACCCAATCAGGAATCAGAGTGTGTGTAATATTCAATAATTCACGTCTGAGAAAAAAACAATCTCTGACTGTTGTCCTACAATGCAGCATACGAGCCAGCCCCTGCAGCAGTAAACATGATTCTCAAACAACATACAATTCCATAATCAAACATAATAGTACAGGTGAAATGTGTTCACAACCTCAGTGTGGAAAGCACCACCCTCCCTGTGATGGTGACAGATTCTACAAACCATTGAAGAACTCAGTGGCAATACGGGTCAACCGCTCATCTCAGACAGTAGGAGTACTGGTCACAGCATATGCACATCAAAGCGCTGGTGCGTATACGTAGATCTTCCATCTGTGTAGATTATTGCCCTGTGTGTCAATGTAATGCAAGTATCCCACTTATGTGTAACAAAGTGTAGCAGTTCATGGTGAAACTATCCATGCTGACTAGTTCTACCATTACAAAGGGCCTGATTCACAGAACTAACTTACGTCAAAAACGTAAAGTTAGTACTTTTTGGTATTCACAGAATACACTTACTCATTTTGGTATTCACAGAATGAACTTACTCATTTCGGTATTCACAGAAGTTAGTAGTCCTAACTTTAGGACTCCTAAATGCCTTCTGTGAATACCGAAAGTCTTAAAGTTAGGATTTTTCTCAGTTTAGGAGTAGTAAAGTTAGGACTCCTAACTTTACTACTCCTAAACTGAGAAAAATCCTAACTTTAAGACTTTCGGTATTCACAGAAGGCATATAGGAGTACTAAAGTTAGGACTACTAACTTCTGTGAATACCGAAATGAGTAAGTTCATTCTGTGAATACCAAAATGAGTAAGTGTATTCTGTGAATACCAAAAAGTACTAACTTTACGTTTTTGACGTAAGTTAGTTCTGTGAATCAGGCCCCTAGAGTCCTGTTTTTCAACCTTGTGGCGCAGCGCTTCAACAGTACCAAAATGATCTCATGTGGACTCAAAGGCATCTTGCACTACAATCACAGAAAGAATGTGTGCTAAAATGTCACACACAAAGCTATTATGTCAGCTTGGCTCTGGTAACTTTAGCATAACACAGCATGATCCTAGGGACCAGCTTACAATTCAGCTACCGCCTCATGAAGAAATGTCACATGACACATACCAGAGATAGCCACGCAAGGTAAGCACAACACACATAGCACATGCAACATTAAACATTGCACACACTGTTGTCAAATTAAAACCATTGAACCGCACAAACAAAGACCATTGTCTAATGAAATGAACACCATGGCAGAATAACATGATATGAACGGTTGTAGCATATTTTTGCAACGGAGAAGGCAAACATCAATGTGTGTAACAGGTTTATTACACAGGCAGAAGCTCTGCTCAAAACAAAAGCAAACTGATTACAGTCCAAAGTATCCAAATAAACCAAAGAAAAGACAAATCTGACCAAATAGATTGGCTGTCAGAGAGTACTGGTCCAAATTGAAAATCCATTATGGAACAGCGTCGTGTGTACCCACACAACAGCCAAAGGAGCCTGTGAAGGAGAGACATAATACAGTCTTAATTACAGCTTGCCATGATGACATATCCAATCATTCACTCACTATTGTCCATTGTAAATTCTGACCAATTGCTAGGGTTGAATACAGCAATGTAGTGGAGACCATCATAACTTAACATACACTGTAAAACGGCAAGGAGCCTGTGAATTAGCTGACCCACACACATATCACAACATATTGTCCTACTTACACACATCACGCTTAGGAAAGGCATCATCAGACATACATGCATACTTACACTCAAGCAAAGAAGTTGTCAATGAGCTGTCTCCTGACATCCACCTCCTCTTCCTCCTCCTCCTCACTGGCAACGTTCCCCAGGCCTGGATCCTCCCATGAGGGAGGACGTTGGTCCCTGTCATCCTGAATGAGCGGTAGCTTATTCCTCACAGCCTTGTTGTGAAGCATGCAGCACACTATAATGATTTTGCACACCTTCTCCGGGGAATATTGAAGGGCACCTCCTGTCCGGTCAAGGCAGCGGAATCTGGTCTTCAGCAGCCCAAATGTGCGCTCAATCACACGTCTGGTCCGGCCATGTGCCCCATTGTAACGGACATCAGCAGGTGTGACCGGGTTCCTGAGCGGTGTCAGCACCCAGGGCATGTTTGGGTATCCAGAGTCTCCTAAAATTATCAAATATGAAGGATCAGTTGAGCAACAACAGGGTACAACATGATAGACAAAGATCACACAACTGACACTGACAACTTGACTCACCAACAAGCCAGGCACGCTCATTCATGAAGTGGGACATCATTTGGGGGATCCGACTCATCCTCATTATGTATGCGTCGTGTGCAGATCCCGGGAAACGCACACATACATGGGAGATGATCTGGTCCGCCAGACATACCACAAGGGCATTGATTGAATGAAAGTGTTTATGATTCCTGTAAACCTGTTCATGGGCTCGTGGTGCAACCAAACCCACATGTGTCCCATCAATCGATCCAATCACATGTGGCATGTGTCCCAGGGCATAAAAGTCATCCTTAATGGCACGGAACTGTGGCGGTGTGGGAAAATGTATGTACAGGTCGAGGAACCTCAACATGGCCTCACACACGTCCCGGAGCACTCGACTGAACATCGTCTGGGACATCCCACCAGCATCAGACACAGTAAACTGGAACGAACCTGTGGCAAAAAAATGTAGTGCCGCCATCACCTTCACCTTGGGGGTCAGGGCAAAGGGATATGTGCGTCCAGGTAGCAAGTGTGGTGACATCTGGTCTGTCAATTCCAAAATTAATGCCCTTGTGAACCTGTATTTCCTCATGCACTCACGCTCCACCATGGTTTCAAGATCCGGGAAGGGTCTGTGGACATTTGGTGCCCTGAGGAACACATGACAAAGTATGTACACATATTACTATATGAATTAAACTTCAATTAATACAGTATCAACAGATTGCGTGGCACTTACAATGATGACACAGTGAAGTCAGATGTCTGAGGTTGACCTAATCCAGAAATTACAGCAATGTGAGCATGAACATACACACAATTATTTAAGGTATTACCAAATATTCCTGTGTAGTACTGTGACTACTCACTGTTCTCTGACACTGTCCATGTGATCAATTGTAACATGCACAACACACACACAATTAAGTATCAGCCATAGATTCTTAGGTCAAATTGCACATGCGTTGAATGTACACAGACATGGACAAGGTATTCCGACCTAGCAACAACACTACATACAGACAGCTTGTCACCATGCACAACACTGTCTTGGTCTGGACATTGTCATGATGTGATGTATGACCTACACAACACATTGATCCCCTGGGACAGTGGCCAAGCATAGGAGGATGATCTGTGAAGTGGTCACTCACACTAGTCATGTCCCTCACACACACTGCTATAGTTGCACTGTAAGCTAGGATCATAATGTCAGTAGTCTTGTCTATTGTGTCTGTCCCATTTGACATGTGCAGGACTACATCCACACAGGACATACAGCATGCCATTATTCATACATACATTGTCTGAGTTGATGAGTGGGCATTGCATGCACGCGCCTGCCACATCCGGATCAAGCCGGACTGACAGATTGCATGCTTGATTCAATGCTGTACGACGCGGATGAGTTTTCAATACACGCGTCTGCCACATCCTGAGCGAGCCGGACTGACAGATTGCATGCTTGATTCAATGCTGTACGACGCGGATGAGTTTTCAATACACGCGTCTGCCACATCCTGAGCGAGCCGGACTGACAGATTGAATGCTTTATTCAATGCTGTACGACACGGGTGAGTTTTCAATACACGTGTCTGCCACATCCTGAGCGAGCCGTACTGACCGATTGAATGCTTTATTCAATGCTGTACGACGCGGGTGAGTTTTCAATACCCGCGTCTGCCACATCCTGAGCGAGCTGGACTGACCGATTGAATGCTTGATTCAATGCTGTACGACGCGGGTGAGTTTTCAATACACGCGTCTGCCACATCCTGAGCGAGCCGGACGCACTGGTTGCCTGTTGGTTGTCATGGTGACAGACGCGCATTTTGCATCGTGCACGATTCGCGTAGGGTACGATTCGGTTAACTTTTGGTACAAATGTATCAAACTCAAAACTGTCATGATGCAGGTATTTTGAAAGTTGCAGTAGGCGTGTCCGATGCGTCCTGTCTCATGGATTGGACAAATTCATAGGATGCGAACGAGTCTGACCTATCGTTTTGTACGCATGGGACCGATTCTGCCTCTGCAGCACTAATATAAGGCTGTGTCTTGCCCTGAGAGCTCACTTGCCTGCACTGAATGCTCCATACAGACATCTCTGCTACCACTGCTGCTGTCTCTGTATCCTCTGGCTCCAAGGATGGCACGTACTGTGGAGAGGGCCCCAGCATTCACAGAGGAGGAAAACCAGGCCCTGCTGGACAGCCTCCTACCACAGTACAGCAAGCTGTATGGGAAACCAGGGGAGCAGGTGAGTGTGCAGTCCACATCCTCTCTCATTGTGCATCTTGTCTGACTAGCACTAATGGCATTGTGTGAAGCATTGGCTAGCATGTTCACTCTGTAGTTGTCACACCCAAAGTGTGCAGGTACCTGCACTGAACAGGTTCTGTGCTGTGAGAGTGCATTTAGAGACGGTCATAATACCCAGGCAATGTTTCCATGTTGGTGATGCAGGACAAGTGTCCATCCACATAGTTGCACTAACTGTGTACATCAGATGCCCTTGTGAATAGCACATGTTTCTCCAACTGTGTGATGCACAAACATGTTGTATGTGTGTTAATGGCCCTTTAACTTTGTCATCCTCACAGGTTGATGCCCATCAGAAACAGGAGATCTGGCTGACCATTGCCAGGGCAGTTCAATCTGTGGGGGTCCACAGGCGTCACATCCGCAGCTGCCAGAAGAGGTGGCAGGACCTACGTGGCTGGAGCAGACGCATTGCCAGAGTCCTGCTGAAGCTGTCGCCTCCTCGCAGTAGGGGCGGACACCGGACCCTGACCCCCTACATGCGCCGGATTCTGCCAGTGGTCTTCCCTGACCTGGATGGGCTGTTAAAGGCCAGACAGCAGCAAGGAGGGGGTAAGTGCATGCCTTGTCTGTGAACTGTGTCTAACATGATCTTTGCATTCCTTCAGCCTGGTTACGCTACCGCAGTTTGTCTGTCTGCTTGAACTAGAATCATGTCCTTTATTTCTGTAATGGCCCTTCCTCATCTGATACACAGGTGTGTCCCTTTCAGTCAGTGACATGTCTCACGGGGGGCCTGCTGTTGTCCAAGGTTGATGTGGGGGACCGCATCTGCTACTGGCAGTATGTATTAGCCTTCAGGAGTGTGTAATTTATTGACATGTATCTGCACATTGACAGATATGTGACATGCACTCTGTGTGGGCCATACATACGTGTCCTAGTCGATGCTCTGCCTCGCCATATGTGCCTGGAGTGTTAGCCACACACACATGCAGCATGTGTGACAATGTTGTGATCTCTGAAGTATGTCCATCATGTGTGTCACACATGCATGGACACATGCCTACTGTTCGGGCTAATCCCATGTTGCACATGGACCAGGTCAGGTATGTCTACTCCGGACATGGTGTACACTCAGTTTTCCTAATCATGTGTGTCAAAGTAAATTGGATGCATTGTGCAATGTGCAATCAGGTGTCAGCCTCTGTCTCATTGTGGAGTGGGCTGGCTTTTAGACTCCTGGGGTGTCAATTATTTTTGGGTGGTCAGACAGCTGACATGTGGCTGTTGGATCTTCACGATGGGGTCAAACATAGGTGTGTAATCACTTGACTGTGCCTGATGGTGTTTCCAAAATTTAAGTGCAGACAGCTGTACTTCATTGTCATCAGACTGTGATGTGCTCATGTTGCCAGACTTGTGCTTGCTGTCACTCTACTGCGGCATATGTTGGAAGAGGGATCATCATTTGCCTTCACATGTGGGTAGCAGTGGGGCAACATGTGCACTTGACAGATGCAGGGCTTATATTCCCCACAACTACATGATTGAGATACAGTGCAGACTGTTTGTTTTGTGATGCACTGCCCAAGTGACAGAAGGCAGCAATGACTGATTACCCAGACTGCCCTGAAGCATGTTGTTTAATTTGCTCTAGTGTATCCTGCAGTGATGGAAGTTGTCCTGCATGCACTCAATTGTGGCATCGTCCAGCAAGACATGAGCACATCATGGTGTGTGGTGAAGGAAGCATATCCATATTACTGACAATTACTTTGTCCATCCCTTTACCTGACACATGTACAAACTCAGTGGCAGGAGATGGTATATGTGTGTGCTGACACATTCCCATCACAAATCCTGCAGTTCATGCAACTGTTTATGTGGTGCATGTGTGCACAAATGAGTCGTGTCTGGCTACATGCACCAGACTGATGTCTCCATGGACATGTAGGATATGAGGGGCATGGCTTGCTGGCAGACTGACATGTGTGTTTTGCAAATATGTGTCTGCACTTAAGAGTATTTACTGCAAATGATGCACAAACGTGCACTGTCATGTGCTGTTCTGACTGTGATGTGTGATGTCTATACAGGTGACTGATGTTTCTCTGTTTGCCCTGTTGATTTGCAGTTACATCTACGGACTCTGGAGGAGACAGCTCCATGGACCATGAGGAGCCAGAGCGCCAGACAGGGTCCGCTGCGGAGGATTCGGAGGGACCCAGTGGAACGGAGGGTGAGGGGGCCACACTGAGGAGACCTCGGCTATGTCCACCTCGGCTGAGGAACACGCCAGCTTCAGTGATGACTCCCTTGTGGAGGCGGGTGCCAGCAGCCCCCAGTCAACACCTAGCAGGTCTGGCCCCGCCACCACCACCATCTCCACCCTCCCTTCTGCTCCCATTCCAGATGTCCGTGGAGGCTCCCGTGTAAGGGAGCATGTCTCCTTCATGCCAGGCACCGCACCACCTGCCCCTGTCTCCCCTGCTGCCCTGAGTGTGGAGTCTGTGGACTTACTGAAGCAGCTCCATGTAGGTCAGACAGCGATGCTGAGTGTCCTCCATTCCCACACCAGTCTGTTGACACAACTGGTGTCCTTCATGGAGGGCATCTCATCAAGCATGTCTGCCCTACATCGGACCATTCAGGCCATGGCCTCCACACAGACGGCAGCAGTGTCCCTCATCCAACAGGCCCTCACCCCTGCTACCTCTGCCACATCCACAGTCACCACTCCCCTGCCTGTCCAACAGACACACACACCCGCACATGCACGTACCACATCAGGCAATGGCAGCACACAGACACGCATGCCAAAGTCTCGAGCCACAAGCATGCACACTCCGGGGACTGATGGCACACACACAGGGGATGGGTCACAGACACACATACAGGCATCCACATGGACTCCGCATTCATCAGTTGCCTCTCCCTCCAAAACACCTTCCCTTGCCTCACCTACTGCCCCCACTTCCAAGCAGCTCTTCCTCTGTGACCTTGGCCTCTTCCCCACAGAACCATCTGCTCCAACTTATAGGGGGAAGAGGAAGTCACCCCGCACAGAGGGGAGTTCCCCTGCTAAACGGACACCGTCCCCCAGGCGCATGGACACTGAGGCCCCAACCCGCAAGTCTCCCCGGACCAGGAAGGGTAAGACACCACCAAAGGCACAAGCTTCCACCTCACACTCTCCATCCTGCAGCCCCCCGGATGCCAATACACAGGTCCTACGGCCATTCCCTGCACCAGGTTCACCCACACACCCATACCGCATACCCAGGATGCTTAGGCCCTCCCCCCCTTCCACATGCACTTCCACCCCCGCCTCACATGCTCAGCCTGTTCCTGCCACTGGTGTGGAAACCGTGTCTCCCCCCTCTGTCCTGCCCACCTCATCTGAACCCCATTTCACTCCTCTTGATGTTGGCACTGCAGTAGGAGGGATATCCTACCCTCTGCTTTGGGTACTGCAGTTGAGAGCCCGTCCACCACATCTGTCCTGCACACTGCAGTGGTGCAGGTTGACCCCACATCTGACTTGTGCCCAGCAGTGGTGACGGCGTCCACTGTGTCAGACCCCTCCACTGCAGTTGCTGGCGTCACTCCTGCACCCACCACACCTCCCCTGCCCCATTCTCCTGTCTCCTGATCCTGTCCCTGCGGTGCCTGGCCTGCCACTATGTATGCCCCTCCAAGGTGTGAGATGTCCCTGGTCCATAGCAGTGCAGGCAATAAATGGATTACAAGTTTTCACCTGTTACCCTGGTTGGACTCTTTGATGGACTGGCCATTGGCCTTTTTGCATCGTGGCATGAACATTCATAGAGATTTTATTGCTGAATAAAGCCATTTTTGTTATCCAGTGGTGTTGCATATTATGTACATGATGTTGATGATGTGTATCATGAACTTGCTATTGTAATGGTGTCTGTGTTTGTGCTACGGCAACACTGCAATGTTATGTCTTTTCCCGGCCAATGGCAGTGTGTTTTTGGGAGGTTTTACCCTAGTGTCCCTGTGTCTCCTGGATCATCGGCCTGCACATTCATCATGTTTGATATCTCCCATTGCTGACATGGTATGGAACTTTTTCACATAAC
The DNA here is from genome assembly GCA_963921515.1 of Calotriton arnoldi. Lineage (NCBI taxonomy): Eukaryota > Metazoa > Chordata > Amphibia > Caudata > Salamandridae > Calotriton > Calotriton arnoldi. Next base: position 1,187,477 of record CAWUFW010003291.1, on the reverse strand, counting down.
ATCTACAGTCTCCACAGGATTCCTTAGTGTGTGTGTCTGTTGGTGTTGATATGTGTGTATTCCTCATGGTGCTCACTTTGCACATTGTATGACTGTTCACTGGAGTCATTGTCAAGGGTCATGGCCATTGCTTGTCTGCACATGGCAGGGGTGGTTCTTGTGATATACGGCAATATTTGCCAAACCAAATCTATGTTTGTATGTGACACAACCACTACATTGCCACAACATTGCTTGTGCAATTTGTACACAGACTCATGCATGCTGTTTTGGAGATGCTGCTATTTTCAGGGACACAATGACCTTTTGGTCACTGTGGTGATGGGGGTTTATGTCCCATAACAACGGTGATCAGTTGCAGCAGGATATTAGTGACACACATTTGCATTTTGGGCACACATGTGTTGTGAGTCACATTGTATGTCCACTGCCACATTCTGTGTTGTGAGCATTTGTCACATTAAACATGCAATGTGGCAAAGATGGTAGAGGGGGTGGTTTGCTTAGTCTCCCTATGTGTGTGTATCCTGGTGTTGATGGGCATCCTGCCCCCTATGAGTGGGGATGGTCATTCAGATAGACATCCACCCCCCTCTGGGGTGGACAATACTGTGAGTGATAGGCATCCACCCCCCTATGGGTGGGATATGCTGGGAGTGATAGGCATCCACCCCCCTATGGGGTGGACAATACTGTGAGTGATAGGCATCCACCCCCCTCTGGGGTGGACAATACTGTGGGTGATAGGCATCCACCCCCCTATGGGGTGGACAATACTGTTGGTGATAGGCATCCACCCCCCTATGGGGTGGACAATACTGTGGGTGATAGGCATGCACCCTCCTATGGGCTGGACAATACTGTGGGTGATAGGCATCCACCCCCCTATGGGTGGGATATACTGGGAGTGATAGGCATCCACCCCCCTCTGGGGTGGGCAATACTGTGGGTGATAGGCATCCACCCCCCTATGGGGTGGACAATACTGTGGGTGATAGGCATCCACCCCCCTATGGGTGGGATATGCTGGTAGTGATAGGCATCCACCCCCCTATGGGTGGGATATGCTGGGAGTGATATGCATCCAACCCCCTATGGGGTGGGAAATACTGTGGGTGATAGGCATCCACCCCCCTCTGGGGTGGACAATAATGGGGGTGCTAGGCATCCACCCCCCTATGGGTGGGATATGCTGGGAGTGATAGGCATTCAACCCCCTATGGGGTGGGCAATACTGTGGGTGATAGGCATCCACCCCCCTCTGGGGTGGACAATAATGGGAGTGATAGGCATCCACCCCCCTATGGGTGGGATATGCTGGGAGTGATAGGCATCCAACCCCCTATGGGGTGGGCAATACTGTGGGTGATAGGCATCCACCCCCCTCTGGGGTGGACAATAATGGGAGTGATAGGCATCCACCCCCCTATGGGAGGGATATGCTATTTGGGATAATCATCCAACCCCCTATGGTGGTGTTTCCTTTCGTGTACTCGTGACATTTTGGTGTGTGATAGGTGTCTGACTTACCTTCTGCGTCGTGCGCGTCGGTAACGATGGGCGGACAGTATAGGGAAGACATGCGCGATTAGATACATGGCTGCTCCGTCTCGTCCCCGTTGATCGTGTTCTGGCGTGACTCGGAGCTTTCATTCATACGCCTCATCCGGATGCTGTGACGTGCTGGAGCCGGCGCCCTGTGCGACGCGTATTGGGGACGCATCGTACTTGCGTATCCGGATATTGGTTCGTTTGCGCCTCCGTACGACTCGCTTTCTGTGTTTCCTGAGACTGTTCGCTACTGACATAGTGCACGAATCGGAGCGGACGATTCGGTCGGAGATTTGCCTGTTATACGCATCGTACTTGCTAGTTTGTAGGAAAAAGCTCCGGATACGAGTCGGACGTAAGGTAAGCCTACGAATAGCATTGGGAAGGCACTTTTGGCGACATCGGAATCGACCCCTTAGTGTACAGAGGTTAGAATATGTACAGAAATGTGTGCCTATGGTATTAAAAGTGTTTGTAAATGTATTTAATTCTAGTGTATGTTTGTGTGGGTGGGTGGGTATGTTTTTTTACTATTTTACAGGTTTTCAGTTTTCGAAGTCGCGTTTTGGAGAAGATAGCGTTTTTTTAATTAAGAAGTGTGTATTAGTATTTTAAACTAATATTTATTTAACACTTTCTTAATTTGTCGGTTTTCCTGAAGCGTTTTTTTTTTTAAAATATATTTTTCGGGTTTTTTATGGTTTAATCGAGTTGGATTTATCGACTTAGGATTATTTTTCAAACAGTTGCATTTTTGCATTTTTTGGGGGGTTTATTTTTACATTCATTTGGATTGAGAGATACCTGGATGGATTAACAATATTTGGAATATGTTTTCTTCAGCTACACAAACCGTAAGTAATTTAATTATTTAATGTGGGAGAGAAATGTTGAGAAAAATGCTTTTAAAATGTGTTATATTTTGTAAAATTTAATTAAGATGTCACTATATTTATTTTATTAAATTAAATATATATGACAAATTATTTATATTTTACAAAATTTAGAAATATTACATGTATATATACAGTTTGTGTTTTGTAGAAAACTATTTTTAATTACTGTAGATTAATCTTTTAAAGTATGGTTTTAGCTATTAGTGATAGGTATTCTAGGCCTCTTGTGCTTGGGTATAGTGTTACTTGACTTTGTAGTAATTCGAACATTTTTTTCGTTTGTTTGGTGAGTTTTGGACCTATTTGGGTCACAGATTGTTCCATTCTGAGTTGCTGATAGCTTTGTTCTTTTTGGAGAGCTTGGAGTAGTTTGTGTAGGGTAGGTGTCCCTCTGCCTGTTGTCGCTTGGAAGGCATTATGACATCCTTCAACAGCATTGTTGGTTTTGGCTTGTTTGTTTAGTGTGCTGAGGTACACATTCCACCACGGAATGTGGAATTTAGGTAGTCTTCTGTGCCCTGATCGATGCAGTCTTCCCACCCAGGTATCTTCGAAGTAATCTAAAAGTGGGCTTAGTTTTTCTTCATTTCTGTTGTAGTAGGGGCTTTCTATTAGGAGGTTATAGTGTTCTGCTACCGCAGTTACTGGGACATAGGCCAGTGCTATGAGTTTTTTAACTTGGTATGCAAAAGTACTGTCAGTTGCATATTCAACACTTAGGGCCCCATTAGGATGACTGAAGTCCGCCCGCCATCCTCGCAGTGCTGGGACCAGCCACCAGACATGTGACGGTCCCGCACAGCTGATTAGGATGCGACCGCCACCCTGGCGATCGCATTCCGCATATTTGGCATTGCGGCGGGTGCTGCTTACAGCAGCACCCGCCGCAATGCCAAATTGACATGTTGTGCATTCCCATGCACAACGTGGCAGGCACCGCGCAGTGCCTGCCACTTTGTGCATGGGAATGCAGGGCCAAGTGCACCCCCCACCCCACCTGGGGGCCCACAACGGGAGCCCAGAGCACATCTCCGCCAGCCTTTCCATGGTGGCATCGCCGGCATGGAAAGGCCTTTTGTAACACACATCCTAATATGGATGGCGGTGCCTGCTAGGCACCGCCACCATATTAAGGCCCAATTCCGCCCGGCCGGCAATCGGTACGATTGCCGACCGGGGGAAATGCGGCGGACGGACTTTCTGTCCGCCGCGATACCCTCCGCCATAATAATATGGCGGGGGTAATTCAGGTTGGGATGGCGGGCGGATCGCCACTGCCGGGCCGGCGGAGGCGATCCGCCCGCCATCCTAATGACCCCCTTCGGGTTGACTTTTGTAGGTGTCTCCATAGGCATTGGTTAAAATGGTAATAGCAACCCTGGATTGCTGTATGTGGGTAGCATTTAAGTATAGAATTAATCGTGGCTTGTTCAAAATCAATAATTATTTACTGAGGAAAATAATTATTTGTTTCTTGTTTGATTTTGTTTAGGGTTTCAAGGTAGGTAGAATGTTGTTTATTGGGGAGTAGGGTATAGATAAAGGGAATATTAGTATTTTGATACAGACCATGGACTGTGTATAACTGATAAAATGGTTTGGGACAAATTTTGAAAGTCCCATCCATCATCCATGTGTCGCATTGTTGTAATTTGAGTAAATTGTTTGCAGTAGCAAACAATATGATTCTTTTGTCTTTGCATTTATTATCAAATAGTATAAATGGTTCATTATTGTGGGTTCTCCTTAGTTCAGGGGGAATCTCTACCTCTTGAAAGGTTTTAGGGGCACGTGTGGTAGTTGTAGTGGCTTTCTTTTGTCTAGCTATTGTTCTTTTTAATGATGGTAATTGGCTAGATGCATGTTGGGGTACTGTTAGTAACTGTTGTTTTAGTATTTCTGTGGTAGGTCTATCTGTACTAGTGCTAGCTTCTTTTATTGATTCAAGAGCATCTCTTACTTCAATCTCAGTTACATTTGGGGGTGGTTATGCTCTTTTACAGATACAACAGTGGTTTCTTGTGTTATAGCTCTTCCATAACATTTGTTCGAATAATATTTGCTACATTTCCAAAACACTTTTAAACCAGTTTGTTTTTCTTGTGTATATACATAACCCATATAACATAATAACATCTTCCCTTTTTGAGACATAATAAATTGTGCGCCTTCAGTCATGGTGGTGTTTTTAGTGCTAAGGAAAATATATATAAAAATTAATAAAAATAATACAGTATAGTTTTTTAACCCCTTCGCCGCGGGGCAAATTCTGCAGCGTTGCGAGAGGGGGCGGGGTTGGGCGTGGCGCTCCCGTACTCAGGACGGCTCCCGGCCATCATAAATCACGGTGGGCGTCTGCTCATGACGGCCGGGAGCCGACCGAACTCCGCCCACTGATTAATTCTCCCGCACAGGTGGGGAATTAATACCGCGTGGGCGGAGCGGCAACGTTGGGACGGCTCCCGGCCGTCATGAGCACACGCCTACTGTGACTCATGACGGCCGGGAGCCATCATGAGCACTCAAGGAGTTAATAAATACATATAAACTGCTTTGGATATACTTACAATGTTGATGTTGATGTAAATAAAAATGCTGCTGCAATTTTTTCAAGCTTGTATTTTGGATTTGGTGAAGATGTTTCTGTTGGTAGGAAAAAATAGAATTTTAATACTTTTGTTATTTTGTGTTGTAGGTGGTGGGGAAAAAGTGGGTCTTTGGGTGGGTATTTTAGAGAGTGGTTTAATACAAAGCTATCATATACTTACTTTCTTTGTAGCTTTATTGTTGATGCTTTTGTAGTATTTTTTGGCTGCTTTAAAAGATATCTGTAGAGGAGATATAAATTTAAGATAGAGATATTAGTGCATTATGTTTTATATATAAATTTTGGTGAAGACTAGAAGTAGTGTTATTTTTAAAATGCAGTTTTACTTACTTAGGGGGTCATTAGGATGGCGTGTGGATCGCCACCGCCGAGCCGGAGGTGGTGATCCGCACGCCATCCCAACTAGATTTACCCCCCGCCATATTATTATGGCGGGGGTATCGCGGCGGACGTAAAGTGCGCCTGCCGCTTTTCTGCCGGCCTGCAATCGTTACGATTGCCGGGCGGACTGGGGGCCTAATATGGTGGCGGTGCCTAGAAGGCACCGCCATCCATATTAGGATGTGTGGTTTTCAGAGAAAGGCTGGCGGGAATCGCTTTGAGGGCCTGTTGCGGACCCCTGGGGGGTTGTGGGTTGCACTTGGTGGGTACCCATGGTACCCCCCTGCATTGCCATGCACAAGGTGGCAGGCACCGCGCGGTGCCTGCCACCTTGTGCATGGCAATGCACAACATGCCATTTTGGCATTGCGGCGGGTGCTGCTGTAAGCAGCACCCGCCGCAATGTCAAATATGCAGGATGCGACCACCAGGGTGGCGGTCGCATCCTAATCAGTGGTGCGGGTCCACCGCATGTCTGGCGGCCGGTCCCAGCACTGCTAGGGTGGTGGGCGGACGAAAGTCCACCCGCCATCCTAATGAGGCCCTTAGTGCAGTTCCAAAGCTTTTTTCTGTAATGAAAATCTGCGTTCTGGAAGCAATCTGGCAGAGTTTCCCCTTCTTTTTTCTTGCAGGTTTGAAGTGTAAATTAAATATAATTTTGTTGTTGTTTATATAGTGTTGATTAAATTGATAGTTTTCTGTTATTGGTGTATGTTATTAGTGTGAGGTTTTCATTCGTTGTTGTTATTTTTTTTTTTTTTTGGCAGTTGGTTTCCCTATATGGCAAATGCTAATTAAGAAGTTGTTTGTGCTAAAAAAATTTTTTTTACTGATTTCGTTAGTTAAGTGTGTTTTACATTGCTTTTAATGTTAAATGCTGGATGCATTATATTTAATAATATTTTACTTATTATTTATTAGTGTGTTTTGCTAATATTTTATATTTTTATATGTTTTTACATTATTAAAAAATGGTATTATATTTATAATGGGTGTAGTGAATGTTTATAGTGTAAAAATACATTTTGGTGTCAAGATATGTTCATTTTAGTCATTTTTAAATAGTCGATATTTGTATAAAAACGATAATTTTGCTGTCTATATTTTTAATTTCGATATTTAGGACATTTTGTATATTTTTAAAGAAATGTCGATATTTTAGTTTACGATATTTGTGTGTTCGATAATGTTTAAAACGATATTTTATATTGACGATAATATGGTGTCGATATTTGTGTATTTTTTAAAATAAGTATTGGTCATCGATAATAGTGTTGTTGATATTTTAGTGCCAATATTTTGGTATGTCGATATTCGGTCTGTCGATATTATGTCAGTGATCCGTTGAAACGCTATTGTCGCAATTCAACTCTTTCCTCCTAACCACTGTCTTCATTGCCCAGTGCCGGATCCTCAGTCGGTGGCACCTGATGGTCTACTTCATCTTCAATTAGAGGAATGCTTTTCCTTACTGCCTGCAAGGACCGCGGCTGAAGAAATGTAGTACTAGCATCACCTTAACTTTGGGTGTCAGGAATGTAGGATAGTAGCAATTCGGATGCAATGAAGGTGCCAACTGCTGGCACAAATCATTTATTGTCGCCTTATTGAGATGGTATTATCTGATCACGTCTCTCTCATCCATGGTTTGTAGGTCAGGAAAGAGCCTGTAGACGGGAGGCTGTCTTCCAGCTCCTCCGCGAAACCTATGTGTGAAGTGTATACACAGTAGGTTTTAGATCACAATGTCCCCAGCAACATGTACTTAGACAAACGCCAAAGACCAAGTAACCACACATGACAGTCCATGGCTGTGCAAACCAGATTTCACATAAGAAAAAGATTCTAAACATACCACAGCATACATGTCATTTCTGAATATGTCTCAAATGTATAGTTACACAGGAATGGAAGTACACTAGACTCCTATCACTAATGACAGATTTTTTAGGCAAAATCAAGCAGGAATTAGTCCAAATCTCACAAGCCAAGAACACATGACTTATATATTTTTTTAATGACTGAGCACGTTTGTAGTAAACATAGTAGGATCATGTTATGTATTGCATCATGTACACCACATACATCTTGACTTTCACTCAGCACTTCATGCAGACAAATGTTACATGGTGGACACTGTCATGTTGTCATGTCCGCATTGCACATACAATAACATACACAGCCCATTGACAATGTACATCTTTCTTAATATGCAGATGTACACTTAAGTATAGTACACAAAGACCACTTACAATGTCCCATTTATTTGCAATGCCTCAGTAGGGTGCTTGAACTTTTGAGTGTATTGGCCCTCTGGGAAGGTAGGATTCAATACATCATCAGACAGACACCCCCCCTTTCCACCTGGACATCACACAGATCACACACTGGGTGACAGTGGCTTCCAACACTGTTATATGGTGTATTTGCACCTGTTAATGAACATGGGCAGCATATTGCCTGAGAGAAAGTGGAAAATCAGAAACTGTACTGTGTACTTTCATGTTGGTTTAGCCTGCCAACAAGTGTTTCAGGGTCTCTAAAGGTGACTTCATCATGGGCATTTGATTTGGATGCTCCTTCAACACACAATATAGTGCATGCAGGCATGGTGTAGTACAAAACAACAACATTGCCAATATTTCTTTCCCCAAACGAACCTTCATTCAAATTCGTGGTGGGAGGTGCAGAACCAAGGCAGACACAGACATGGGCTATAACTTGTTATGGTGACAGTTGAGGCTTCCTGATTGTGTCCACCTACTGTGAAGACCGACATGGTAAACTTCCATTACTAATGTAACAATCTTACTCGCGGACTGATGGATAATTTGAACCGGTGCGGTAGGCAGAGTGTCAGGCAGCAATTGAAGCCATTAGACGACTTCGGAAAATGCGAGGTGGACCTATCCCTTTGACTGCCCACACAGAAGACCGCCTATGCAGTCTAGATATAAGTCTTGCGTTTTGCAATACAGATCAATTGCCTTCAGAAACTGCACTTCTACAGACCTTCCCATCTGCCTACTGCTGTTCACATCCTCCGGAAGCTACAATGTCTCGCTGTATAGGGAGCAATGCCCCTGCCTTCATACCAGAGGAGCTGAAGATGCTGGTAGACCCAATCCTTCATGGATGTTTGAACAGAACTGTACTGGGAAAGTGTTATCTAAAAGATATAGTAACCCCCAGGAGTCTAAAAAGTTGTGACGGTCTGCTCTTTGAGGTCAGACCTAGTTGTGTTTATAATTGATGGAGTGGGGGGTGGTCTGATCTCCTTATCCCCCTTGTGCTCCTTTTGTTGATGAGACCCAATCCTTCCCCTGTACAAGCTGCTGTATAGCACACCAGAGGAGCAGGTGAGAACAATTCTGACAGAATGCATATTTTAAATGTCAGCTAATCATGCACATAGGGCACATTGTTGCAATGAGACACACATCTGAATCTGTAGCCAATTTTTTAATACTAGTATGTTTGTAAATGTGATAGACAAGTTCACTGCTGTGTGTGTGTGTGTCAGTACTGTTCTGGACTTTATATCACCGTTCTCATGTGAATATCTCATCATCAACCACAAACGTCGTATGGTGTATTAGTTAGGCATATACACATCAGTTGATGACTTGTTTTCTGTCATATTTTAAAATGCATTTGCTTATGGAGTCAAGGCTAATCAAACGCTAATGGTGAATGTGAAATGTCATTTGCATATGTGGTTAAGTTGTTAATGTATACAGTCACAACAACTCCACACACATGAAGCAATATCAGCGTTACATCAGTTATGTCACAGGCCCTCACATAGCAAATCACAGTGCTCAACAATGGTCATGTCAGATGTAGGAAGGCAACCAGGTGTATGGGTTATAATGTTCATTCAGGCCATGTGTAGATCATGTTGAACAATGTTTTATTGAGACAGTGTAATCACTGGTAAATAACCATACTAGTTAGGTGTATGTCCAGGGCAAAAATACTACTGTTCCCTTCCGCAGAAGACATAGGTGTGCTGAGGTCAGCAGTTATGAGATTTCATACCACCTGTGTTGTTCTCCCGTCAACAGTGTAGTGAGAGATCTTGCATAGTCACTTAGGGCAAGGTCAGGTTAGAGTGTGGTGTCAACAGGAAATGAAAAACGTGTTATTAAATCTGTAAATGTTGCATGTTTGACAACTGGTGCAGTGTTGAGAATTCTAGCCTGTTAACTTGGATATTGGTTAAGCTACCTATTCATGACCTATGTGACAAGGTACCTGGATATGTACATTTTGCATGTGTACTAAGGGGGGTCATTATGATGGTGGGTGGATCGCCACCGCCCGGCCGGCGGTGGCGATCTGCCCGCCATCACAACACAATTCACCCCCACCATATTACTATGGCGGGGGTACCGCGGCAGACAGAAAGTCCGTCCGCCGCTTTTCCACCGGTCGGCAATCATCACGATGCCTAGCGGTTCCGGCATTTTCATGGCGGTGATGCCGCCATGAAAGAGCTGGCGGGAATTTCTGTGGGGGCCCGTTGTGGGCCCCCGGGGGGGTGGGAGGGTGGGGGGCTGCACTTGGGGGGTACCATTGCCATGCTCTAGGTGACAGGCACCGCGCGGTGCCTGTCACGTTGTGCCTGGCAATGCACAACATGCCTCTTTGGCATTGCGGCGGGTGCTGCATCCAGCAGCACCCGCCGCAATGTTGGAGATGCGGGATTCGACCGCCACGGTGGCGGTCGCATCCTAATTGGTGGTGCGGGACTGCCGCACCACTGGCGGCTGATCCCTGCACCGCTAGGGTGGCGGGCGGACTGAAGTCCGCCCGCCATCCTAATAGGCCCCTAAGTGTCATCCTTACAGGTCAACACCCATCAGAAGGTTTTCCTGTGGAGGACCATCACACAGAAGGTGCGTTCCATGGTGGTCACACGTCGGCACAGTGGCTACTGCCGAAAACGGTGGCAGGACCTGAAAGGCTGGACCAAGAAGATCGCTGAAGTCCGGCTGGGCCTGGCACCTCCAGGCAGGAGGGGAGTGTGCCGCACCCTGACCCTCCCAATGCCTCGCATCCTGGCGGTGGCCTATCCCAACCACGATGGGCAGTTGAGATGGGCAGTTGAGAGCCAGACACCCTCAAGGAGGGGTTGAGTATGTGCCTTGATGAACTTCATACAATACCATGCATGTTCACGCATTGCAGCCAGTGTTATAACTTTTAGGTTTTGATACAATTGAGACCTATATAATGTGTAAAATGTAGCATATCCAACAATAGTTGTTGGTGCATGGTTAGGTCCCTTGAATATGAGACATGTAGGACTAAAATAGGCTGGGTATTGCCACTAGTGCTAATCCATTGTATAATGGGCACATGACAACACAATGGGACGCTGTATCCAGCACACTTTGCCACCGCCGTGAGGGGAACGGCCACCGACGCCATCACCTGCTTGCCATGAGGGGAACGGCCAACAAGTCCACTCTTTTGCCGTGAAGGGAAAGGCTGTTGGGGTGACTACATCCCCCAGCAGCCCCGCAGCGGTGCTTGCTGCGACGCTGCTTTCTGCGCCAGGAGGTGCGTAAAACATCAGCCAGCCTCCCGCAGCGTGGGACGCTATATCCAGCACACTTTGCCGCCGCCGTGAGGGGAACGGCCACCGATGCCATCACCTGCCTGCCGTGAGGGGAACGGCCAACAAGTCCACTCTTTTGCCGTGAAGGGAACGGCCGTTGGGGTGACCACATCCCCCAGCAGCCCCGCAGCGGCGCTTGCTGCGACGCTGCTTTCTGCGCCAGGAGGCGCGTAAAACATCAGCCAGCTTCCCGCAGTGTGGGACACTGTATCCAGCACACTTTGCCGCCGCCGTGAGAGGAACAGCCACCAACGCCATCACCTGCCTGCCGTGAGGGGAACGGCCAACAAGTCCACTCTTTTGCCGTAAAGGAAACGGCCGTTGGGGTGACTACATCCCCCAGCAGCCCCACAGCGGCGCTTGCTGCGACGCTGCTTTCTGCACCAGGAGGCGCGTAAGACATCAGCCAGCCTCCCGCAGCGCGGGACGCTGTATCCAGCACACTTTGCCGCCGCCGTGAGGGGAACGGCCACCGACGCCATCACCTGCCTGCCGTGAGGGGAACGGCCAACAAGTCCACTCTTTTGCCGTGAAGGGAACGGCCGATGGGGTGACTACATCCCCCAGCAGCCCCGCAGCGGCGCATGCTGCGACGCTGCTTTCTGCACCAGGAGGCGCGTAAAACATCAGCCAGCCTCCCGCAGTGCGGGACGCGCGCGGGCGTGCCCGGGCCGCGCCGAGGCAAAGCCCGGGCCAAGGGCGGGCCCATCTGCGCCCATCAGAGACCGGAGGAGGCCGGGCCATCTCTCTGACAATTACCATCATACATGACATCAGTGTGCTGAGTAAAGCAAGGCGTACTTCTGTGGATTTTATTTGCCATGGCTAAATGGTCTGCTATGCCTAGTTCACGTGCCCCCGCCTCTATAGATAGCATGCTGGAGAGAGTAGTTAACATCGTTAGTACCGAAATTGAGTTAACTGAGAGGCGTATGTCCCTGGGACTACCAACTCCTCAACGCACCCCCACAAACATTAATGGTGATCACACGAGCTCCCCATTGTTGCTGAATTCGCCAATCGAACACAATATGCACTTGCCAGCCTTGGGAAGCGGACCGGGTGATGAGGGTACCAAGGTTATTGGGGATCCCAGGGAGGCTGCGGATCTTTTGCCATTGACATACTGTAAGGACACTGGCGCTAACGTGAATGTCTCCCCAAACCCAGAAATTGCAGGGGCAAAAAGAAAATGGAAAACAAATAAGCCTGCCTGCCCAAAGAGGAAGCAACCATCACGTCTAAAGCCACAGCGTACCGCTTTAAGCACATGGATTCAAGGCCCAGCGGTCTCAGCGGTCTCAGCTGACATAGCAACTGACATAGTAACTGTTAGCGCCCCTTCTGCCTTAATGCCTATTGATATGTATAAACATTCAATTCATACTCAGACTGAATTTGCACCAGCACTTTTTAATAATATGAAATTGGGAGACACTGCAATTGATATTATTGTAGATACCATGTTTGAGCGCGTTAAGGAACTTGTTGATAGGAGTTTTGTTACACTTTGGAAGCGCTTGGATCGCCTAGAATCACTAATTAATAAGTCTAGTTTGTACAGCAATGTACCCAAAATGTTATCACAACAGGGGGAGTCACATAAAGCGCAGGCTCAGAGCAGACCAGCTTCCAGCATGCCACAGCAAACCTTAACTGCTATGCAGCCTCCGCTTATTGGCCCTTGTGATACTTGTCGCAAAGTCAAAGAATGTATTTTCCCCGAGATTCCTATTCATTCAGAAAAAACTTTAAACCCAGGTAACTCCAACACATTACATTTACCTAGTCAATTAGCTGACCATGCACCCAGCATAGCCCTGGCAAATAATGCTAGTCTAGCACACAGTTCCCAGAGTACCGTCCCTGCCCCTGCCACCAGGAACAATGTTTGCGGGCCCGTTGACGTAAGAAAAGATGTTCCAAGCTTACCACCCGAGGCCTGTCCTTATGTCTTGGTCTTAGCAGGGGTGCCCCCTATAGGGAAAAATCAGTCAGAGTCATGGGACCAACTATGCAATAAGAGTATTAATTGGCTGGCTAAACACAAAGGGTTCAGGTTGTCTAACACTAATGACATCCTGATGGTGCATAGGGTTGGCTGGGTCGGTCCCTCAGACAAGACCATAGAGGGAGATTGTGTTGTTATTAACTTTCGTCGACCGGCTCTCGTAAAATCAATATTAATGTCAAGAGTGCATAACAGCTCCCCACCCACTGATGTCTGGTCACTGCCTCTAGGCTATTTTTATAAACCCAATATCAGCCATAACATACCTGTTATTTCCCCATTCTTGTTACAAAATAGGTTTTCTTCCCTCTCTGGTTTAGATACTCTAGATTGACTGTATTCCACACCAATGTTCACCGAACCAACCTCCATTACAACAGTACCTGTTTCCCTGATAAAAGACGCTTCTGGGCCACTAGATCAATATCTGCAGGTGTTAAGCTGGAACATTGCCGGTTTAGCCTCCAAAGTAGATAATGAGGACTGGGTTAAGCTGGTAAATAAATTTGACATCTTAATGTTTCAGGAGACCTGGGCTACAAGGGAGTTATATCTCGAGGGTTTTCAATGTTTTAATGTCTGTGTACCCGCCCCTAAATATGGGCGACCTTCTGGTGGCCTTTCTATTTGGGTTAACATTTTGTCTGGTGGTAGTGTCAAAATTATCCCTACAAATAGTCCAAACTTCCAAGCCCTGATATATACACGGGGGCTTCTATTTGTTTTATTAATTTTTATAACAATGACTTTTTAAGTGTACCTAACATGATTTTTGCAAATCTTTTTCATTTTGTCTCAGATATACAAACCCTAACGGGGTACCAGAATTTAGCTGGAATCTGCCTGGGCGGCGATTTTAATGTTAAGATCTCTGGGGCAATTAAATTGGACACTGTCCATGAACCATATGTAAATCTGTGTAAAAGGGGGACTGAACTATTGGAATACTTGTCAAATTACGACTTATTAAATGTGATGGATATTGCAGCCATATACCATCATGATGACAGTTACCCAATACCTACCTACAGAGGTCGTGGTTGTGCCTCAGTAATTGATTATGTTTTTATATCAGCCACGCTTGAAGATATTTTAGCCAGAACTGAGGTCATACCTGTTGTGTTTGGGGACCACAACCCAACCTCGGTTATGCTTAGAATTGCCCTTAGAAATACTTTTACTGCAGAACCAGGGGCCTGTAATCTATCATCCTCAACTGATAATCTAAGAATTATCTGGAAAGGTATCGACAACAGTAATTTGTTCTTGAACATGTTAACATCTTATCGATCACTTATTGATACGTGTTTGTCGCTTACTGACCCTAACCCTGAGGTAGTTGCTGCTTTTGCCCATTTATGCGCGGGCATTAAACAAATGATCTCAAAACCTGCGCCCAATAATAACCACAATCCCAAGTGGTTTAACAGCGTTTGCTCACGGGCCAATAGAGAGCTTCGTGCTGCCCTGTCAGTTACACCCAGGGATGCAAACCTTATCAGATTAATGAGGAATCAATATAACAAAGTGGTTAAGCAGAGGAAAGAGGAGATCCTGAAAGAACAGTGGGATAATTTGGCCTGTGCCGCAAGATTTAATAATACAAACGGCTTCTGGGCAGCAGTTAAAAATATGAGAACTATGGGCCAGACTCTAACTCCCCTAAGCTGTGATATAACCAGCGATGCTTGGGTTGCCCATTTCTCAAAAATATATACAGCCTCTCTTCAGAATGAGGTCCATATAGACCTTCAAGTTGCTACACAAATCCAGATATCATTATCTGAAGTTGAGGATGCAATTGACCAAAGTTTAGGTAACAAGGCCCCTGGCCCTGATGGGCTTCCTATCGACCTCATTAAGCTTAAACCGGAGTTTTGGGCACCGCTTTTACTTAATGTTTTTAACAACCTAACAAACTCCCAAATCCCCAGCACATGGTCGACCAGTATCATAGTCCCGATTTTCAAAAAGGGGGACAGGTCCAACCCCAGCTGTTATAGACCGATCTCTTTGATCAATAACACACTCAAGATACTTGGGCGGGTGTTATTCAATAAAATCAGGAATTGGGCTGAGGATGAAAGTATTTTAAATAAATGTCAGTTAGGTTTTAGAAGTAAATTGGGAACGGTAGAGCAATGCCTCAATCTACATTTGATAGTTGGCAAGTACACAATAGCTCGGAAGTCTCCCATCTACCTAGCTTTCATGGGCCTTACCTCAGCATTTGATTTTGTAAACCGATCACGCCTATGGTTATGTCTTTTAAAATATGGGCTGGATGAGGCCTTAGTGCACTTTTTGGCTTATTTACATAGGGACCGGGGGGCAAAGGTGAGGATCAGTAGGGATGGGGCAGTCTCAGGGAATATTATTATTGGCAGAGGGGTCAGGCAGGGCTGCGTGCTGGCCCCTCTGCTTTTTATTCTATATATTAATGAGCTGCATAATGAGTTGTCTACACTGACTATGGACGTCCCGATGATCAACGGTAATAAATTACCTGCCCTATTATATGCGGATGATGCGGTCCTAATGGGCCGCAACCCAACGCTCTGTGCGTTTTAGTTGGGGGTTTTGTTGATTTTATGAATAAGCTGGATCTTTGTACAAATTTTAAAAATTCATTTTTAATAAGTTGTGGCCCGAAAAAACACCATGTTAATGTAATTACCTCTGGTTCTGAAAAACTGTTATGCACACGCACTTTCCCATATTTGGGTTTGGTTTTTGCAGATAATGGCTCTTGGGCTGCTCATCTGGCATATAGCCGGAGCAAGTTTTTAAAGGCCGTCAATTCGATCCTGTGCCTTCCCCAACCTAGAAGAACTGAGGTAGTGTTATCCCTATTGAAAATATACAAAACTCAGTGCATACCTACCGCAACATATGGAGCTGAAGTTTGGGGCCACGTGAATTGCAACAGTATCCAGGTAGAAGAAAATAGATTCTGTCGGAGAGTTCTGGGGGCACCGATCTGTTCTTCATCCTTAGTCTGCCACCATGAGTTAAAACTGTCCTATATAGAGGATTATATTAGGACCCGCCCAGCCATTTTCTGGATAAAAGTATGGCAAAATCCAGCAGCCACGTTAACTAGAGAAATCATAGTTGACTGTCTTAAATGTGACAAGGGCTGTGACATACCATGGTTGGCAGCCGTTAAGGATAGCCTGTTCACTGTAAACTTGTTGCATATTTTCACAAACCCAAGCACCATGGCAGGCATTAACAAAAAGATTATCCAGAAGGCTTTGTATGAATATTACGGCGACTTGAGACATAAGCAAGAAATTTTGAAATCCTCAGTCGCCCGGTATATAACTAAGGTGGAAGTTGACGGCCCCCCTACAAAATTCCCAGCTAGTTATCTCCTAAAAGTGACCAACCGCTGGGAACGAAGCTTGCTCTTTCGCCTTAGGGCTGGCACCTTAAAATACCTACTGTGCTTCCCCTTGGGCTTTAATATCAATCTTGAGCGAATGCCTTGCCCCTGTGGAAATCGCGGTAATCAATCCATGTTCCACTTTTTGTTTTTCTGTAACTTCTACCAAATATATAGCAAACAGCTGCTGATTCCCTTTTTTAAGGCTTCGGCCATCACTGATTTTAAGGTGGCCTATAGGGATATTGTTACGCTTAATGGGGAAAATGTAACCCTTCGTGTTAGTACCTTTTTGAGACTGGCTGTTCGATCCCGTGCCTCTATGAGCACTGTATAAGTTAAATTGTTTGCATTTTATTACATCATGCTGCTACATTTTATGATTCACACTGTTTTAGGAATATCATTGTTATTGGCTTTAACTAAATTACAAGTCTATGATGAATTTGCCGTATCGATTTTTGCACTATGTATATGTTTTTGTGTGCCTATTGCTTTTAGCCATGCGTCCATTGTTTTTATGTATGTTGATTGTCATTGTTTTTAATGCATATTTGTGCTGGTATTTTATTCTGTACTTTTATGGATATCTTTTATCCGAATAAAGAATGAATTGATTGATTGATTGATTGATTGATTGACAATGTGAAAGAAAAAACCCTTTATGTATTTCAGTGATGCGCAACATAGTTCATCCAAAATACCATTGTTTGCCCTGGTCTCTATATTGAGACAGCAACACTTTTTGCATTGAGACAACAACAGTTTTGTGTTATTTGATACTTGTGAACTTGACTGTGACACGCCATGCAATACATCCAGGTAGTAGACAATGTGTAATTGCAGGCCTTGGTAAGTAGTGATTCATCTGTGTGAAATATTTTACAAAAGCACTGGTGCTATCTGTTGTCCAATGTAGCAGCTGGCAAAATGTAAACTTATGTGTACTGATGTCACATGTCAGACTGGACCTTACCATAAGTGAGTGACAGAATACAACCTATCTGATTTTAAGCAGATTCCATGTCTTGGACTAATTGTAGGTGACAACAGGTGTTTGTGAGTGCCTAACAAAGTAGGTGTTAGATAGTAACAAGGGGGTAAGTACATGGATGTGAAAGTTGCACATTCCCAATGGTATTGATGGTTGTTACAAGGGGCATTAATATTTTTAGGCAAATAAAACTATGGTTTAGCACTGTAAATTGGATATCTGGAAATGTGGCTTCACTGACATCTGAGTAGAGCAGATATATTCAGGTGAAGAACACAACGGCTTCTAAGCTGGACAATATGTGAATGATTATATTTATCAGGGAGGTATAGGCTGACTTGTCCTTGCGAGATGTAGACATCCGCGGGATGTACACGATAAAAAATAGTGTTGTCAAAAAGTATCAAGTGAAATGTTTTCACTAATATTGTGGCCACACAATGATTCTACCTGGCCTGGTGGTATAGTAAGCCACATGTCCCTGAAGTAATATTCAGTCATTGTCATTGGCAATGTGATAAGCTGTGTTTACATGCCAAACTGCTAAAAGTGTTGCAATCTGCCCACAGTACATTTGATAATTGCACTGAGCTGACATGACACAATACTTGTAGACATAAGGTTTTGGCTTGCTAAGCCTTTATTCCATGTGTAACGTCTATCTGAGTTACACATGTGACACTTATAACTGTTTCATCTGCTAATGGACAGATGTGCAACAGTAATTTGATCCATGTGAAATAGCCTACTGCATGACTCCTACATCTTGATGGTGACTTATCAAAATATGTTAACTGAAGTAGGGCACCTGCTGTTCCCCAAGCTCTGGATTAGGGATAGCTCACTATATGCTTTAAGTAAAGGCTGCAGTGTTATTCAATGTCTTAATAGAAGGTTTATTCTCCCTTGGATCACATGAGGTAAGTGTGGTATACTACAACTGCATCAGGAGTGAGAGACAAAACATCAGCTGGAACATAGATGTGGTTAAGATGTTGAGAAGAAGAAACATAACGTTGCATCAAACTATGTTTCTGACACCATTATGTGAGAGTTCGTACAGGTCTTGTAGCTTTCAGTAATGTGCTATTGACTCTCTATAACCTAATGTTGTCATCCAAGTACAATTTATAATGTTGGCCAATGTGGGTAGAGTTATTACACCCATGTAACAAGCACATATCAACTATTTTTTTTTCAAATCTGTTTTTCAGCATCAGACCAGGGCACAGAAGGAGACAGTGCCACGAATGTTGAGGAAGCAGCTGGCCACAGTGGTTCTCGGGCTGCCAGTGAGCAAGAGGGAACCAGTGGCACAGAGGGTGATGGGAGCGTCACTGAGCAGCTCACCGACGTGACGACTGGATCATCTTCATCAGAGTCCAGTTCCAGTGAGCCCTCCCTGGTGGTGGTGGATCCCCCTGGACCTGAGTCTGCTCCATCTGAGTCCACCACCATCCTACCATCTCCACCCTCACTGCTGTTCCCCAGTCACATGTCCATGACCGCTCCCCTAAAAGGGCAGGAGTCTCCTTTGCGCCAGGCACCTCACCCCTGCTACCCTGAGTGTAGAGACATTGACCTGCTGAGACAGATCTCTGTGGGTCAGACAGCAGTGCTTAATGTCCTCCAGGTGCATACCATCCAGCAGACCCAGAAGGTATCTTTCCTGGAGGGCATTCACTCTGACATGTCTTCCCTACAGAGATCCATTCAGGCTCGAGCCTTAACCCAAATCCAGCTTTCCACCCCCCTCCTGCCTCATCCCCATCCACAGTACCTATTCCAATACCTGATTAAAGCACACGCAAACCTGACCACGCATCCACATCAACATCCACATGCAGCACACAAACACACATACATAAGGCCAAAGACAGACATACATGCACTGAGCAGACACAAGACACCCTAACTTCCACATCCACTGACATGCAGGCAGACACAACATCCACTGCACCACATGGTTCACATACAGACAAACAGGCAGACAGCACACCATCACACACAGCCACGACAGACACCACACAAGCACGCGCAGACATGTCACATACGTCACAACCTTCTGCCTCCACAACCCCTACCCTTGCCTCTCCTCATATCCAATCGGCCCACAAACTTCACCTCATTGCCCTTGACCTCTTCTCTTCCCAAACTGACCAACCCCCTCCCAAACCTAAAAGGAAGACTCTGCAGCCCCTGCCCTATCCTCCTACATCCTCCCCAAAACACCTAACCACCCCCCTACTGAGACCCAAATGAAACAGCAAGCAACCCAGAAGCTCCCCTGTCCTATCCTGCCACTGCCCCACCCCCTCCTTAACACAGGAGATCATCTTCCCCATCCTATCCCAGTACTTCCACGGGGAAGAAAAGTAAAGGGAAAAAAGCTCCCCCCTCCCTATTCCCTTTACCACCCTTCAGGGATATAAGATCCCTAAACTGGTGAAACCCAGCCCCTCCCACCTACAAGCTGCCCTCCCTCTGACCTAGCCGACACCCCCAATCCTGAGCCCAGCCCTCCCAAGGACCAACCCAACCCACCCTAGTTATTTTCTTTTGGTGCCTGGCCTGCCCCCTACATGCCCCTTCCGGGGGAGGTATCCTTCGGCAGCATTACTGAAGGCAAGTTTGGGTGGGCCACACTTTGCTGGCCCACATCATAGACATTTGGACTGGCCATTGGAATTTGATTTCTTCATTGCACTGTGGAGGCTGAATAAAGCGTTTTGGTTTTGGTATTCATGTGTCCAAATATATCTCTTGCTGTTAATTGTCATTCATGTGTAATTTGTGATGTGTGAGTACAGTTCTGTTAGTATGACAATGATAGCCTATGGTTCATAGAGTAGGTAAGTCTATTGGGATGTTGTGTGGGTTTGTGTACCTACATTGGATGGGTGTCAATGTCCGCATGAGGTCTGTGTAGGAGTGTGTATGCATTCATAGTTTAGGCAGATTTCTAAGTCCACAGTGTAAGTGTGTCAACTGACAAAACTCAATGAGATGTATGTTGCATATGTATTTGATGTGTACAAAGTGAATCTTCTTGTCAATACACTTGGAGGCGTTTTAACTCTACGTACATGACAGTTACTTTAGCCACACATGTACACAGAGCAATGTGTGAACTGCAAAATGTGACTTCATTGATATGGGCCAATTGCTGCTCCTTCAGTGTTAAGTACTTCCAATGACAAATTCGCCACATGTGGATGCCACTTTGTGCCAATACCCATTAGTCCCAGTTGAGACTGATTCTCAATGTCCTGTCCACATGGAGAGTATGAAGTACGTAAAAATCAGACTGTGCCCTGGCCCTGTTGTCTTCCAGGACTCCCCTTAAATTACAGATCCATTGTATGCAAGCTGTCTATGCACTGTGTGGCCTCCTGTGTAGTCGAATTAGGATGGTTGCAATGCCATTCACATTAGTTGCCTATTTCATGTGGATGGTGTGTGTGGGCCCATGAAAAATGCTTAGTAAGTTAGACTGTGTTTCTGTACTTACTAGGTCACTACTTATGTATGTGTTAGTTGCATGAAGACCTTGGTTATGGTACAGGAATGGGTGTCACAGGAGTTGATAGCTAGTTATAATATGGTGTGATTGTTGAGTTGTGCACTACATTGCGGACAAATGTACATCAGCTTCTGGGCTTAACGCACTGTTAGAGTATGCGAGTCTGTGCATATACATTATTAGTAAACTGAAAATAGGCCACATCATGCTGACGTGATGTGCCTTTATATTCTGTCTTGGTGCACATATGGCCCCATATTTGATCTTACACCCAGAGATATCATGCACCATACTTGGCCATGGTTACCTGCATGATATGGGATGTATTTGCTATCAGAGTGTCATGTTTGTTGTTAAGTGCGGGTCATGGTTGTCAAGTAGTGTTTATGTGTCAAGTAAGGTTGAGTGTGTGCACAGCAACAAGCGTTAGGACCTCTGGGTTGTGGTAGAGTGTATCAGTCTATTGATCTTTGCATTGTGACAGCTGTATCTTGTTTGTCACAAAATGAGTTAGAGTAGCTTCGTTTAACAAGGAAATTGGGGGGACTCTTAGGGATGTGTATTATGTCTATGTGTCCAGCTTTTTCAGCCAAATGTGCCACATGAATGTGCTTTTCACCTATTGCTACACATGTGATATGTCAATACTTCAGGCATATGACAGGATCTAGATAAGTGAATGCACACCTCACATTTTACCTAAGATGCCTGAGTGTTTGACATTGGCAAATGCTGTTATTATCAATTCACTTTGGTGACACAAAGGTGACTTCAATGCATAGGGATTTGTAGTTGGCTCAATGAAGACAGTAGGAGATTGTGCTTGTAGTGTTACAGATATCTCAGCTAATAGTTCTGGGGCACTGGTAGGTGATGCAGCTGCAAAGTTTGCTTTCTGTTTTTTCAAGATGTTGCTGTACTTAATGGAGTTTGGATGGTAGCTTTCTGTGCATGCAATTGCCATTATGGTAATGCTAGGCACTATCAAGTCCAATAACTATTCAAAGACTGTCAGTGCTCGTTCCTCCAATGCACCTTCAAGCCCCCTCATGTGGGACATCTCAAGGTATACCTTTTCAGCGTGACACTGCACTGAAACTCCCTCCTTCACGGTGCAGTTTAGGAGATCAGCTGGACCTTCAGTCTTTGCTCCCAGCAGTGGTGATGAGGGTACTGGGTTCAGGGAGGATGTAGTGTGTCAGTGTATGGGTTTCTGTGGGACAAACTTTTAGGTGTTCATTAGTGTTATGTTGCCATGACTTGTGGCACATAGAGCAGTGGTGAGCTCACCATACATATTTATGTACATATATCTATGTGCCTATGCCCATTTCTATTCCTACCTTTATGTTGGGTCTGTCCCTATACTTCCACTTCACACTGTGGATACCCGATGCTGACATTCCCTCAATCCCCAGGCTCAACATGCTACAGGACACTTTCACATTACTGCACCTTCGCTTTGTGGTCACTTCAATGTGTAGGGCAGAGGTCTTCAAACTGGGTGGGTGTACCCGCTGGGGGGGGGCCTTAAGTGATATCGGAGGGGGCACCAGTCTCTGGCCAAGAGAAGCATCATGTTTTGTTTTAAGTATTAAATGCATGAGCGGCAGTAAGCCACCTTGTAATGGGCCGTCACTAACAACTTTTGTCATTTATTTCCTGACTGGGAGTATGTGTAAAAAGAGGTAACAGAGCTTAACTGCAATGTTTAAATATTTTTAGACATATTTAAACATTTCTAATTTAGCTGAATAATTGTGAAAAAATTGAGGGGGCCCGAGGATTTTTTATATTTTTACTGGGGGTGGGTGCAGCATTAAGAAGTTTGAAGACCACTGGTGATGGGGTAGTTGTGTCACTTACCGGCAGCGACGTCCGCGACGGTTCTGATTTTGCTGGTCATCGAGTAGGTACAGAAGCGGTATGATGTGTGCGATGGGCTCTATAACTGCACAGGAAATGTGGAAGTGTGTTGTGGTGATTTTCGGCCTTAAATGCCTCCCTTTCCACCAGCTCTGATGAGGTGGTTGGACCGACACAGACGGCGCGTCGGAAATACGCATCATAATAGGGCGGGCGGTTCCAGAGCCGGACCGCACTTGGATCTGCTCCATTGGACCTTTCCAAAACCGTTGTGGTCGGAATTTCCTGTTGGAGTCGGAAGAACTGCGTCGTCGGTAAGCCATGTATTGTAGTGCATCATAATACTGCGGTTGGAACGGCCGCTTCCAACATGATATTGGGAGGACTGACCGACCCCGACAAGCCTGAGGAGGCTTCCCGACCGACATCATAATAAGCCCCTAAGCGTCTGATTGGGTCTAGTGAGTTTCTCAAAAGCTAGCTGATTATGACATACATTCACAACCGTTTAGTTGAAACATGATTGCATGCACAGTATCAACATCAGTAATATCAAAGGTCCTAGGGGCCAGATGTACGACCCTACCAATTTGCGAGTCGCAAATTATCGTTTTGCGACTCGCAATTTGCGACTCACAAATAGGAATGTATAACAGTGTCTCAGACACTGTTTGCGATTCTTGATGGGGTCACAAATTGCCTGCCTCATTAATATTCATGAGGCAGGTGTAATTTGCGACCCTATTAGGAATAGTTAGCACTCCCAGGGATGGTGGCCTGCTGGGGTCTGCAGACCACCATGTCTATGACTGCTTTTCAAATAAAGCAGTCTTTTTTTTTAAATGCAGTCCATTTTTCTTAAAGGGAAAAAAGGATGCATTAAAAAAAATAAAAATGAAACTTTACTGTTTTATTTTTTAAGAGTAGGCAGTGGTCCGTGGGACCACTGCCTGCTCTTAAAAAGTATTTTCAATGCCAGTCACACAGGGGAAGGGGTCCCTTGGGGACCCCTTCCCTTTTGCGAGTGGCTTACCACCTACTTGAAGTAGGTGGTAGACTGCGAGTGTTTTGCGACCGCAATTGCAGTCGCAAACCAATCGTACATTGAAGTGTGAGTCGCTATTAGGAAGGGGCGCCCTTCGCACCCCCTTCCGAATAGCGAGTCGCAAACCCTATTTTGCAAGTCGATAATAAGTTACTGACTCGCAAAATAGGGTTTGTACATGGTCCAGACCTATTTTGCGGTCGCAAACGGGCCGATTTCCTGTTTGCGACTGCAAAAAACAGTTGGACATCTGGCCCCTAGATTCTAGCACAGGACATATTTATTGGGGACGTGTTACAAGGACAATGAGTCTCTGGTGACACAATGAATGTCTGATCTGACAGGGTGACACAGGCATTTATGAGCAGTGGCAAAATGCCTCCTCCCCTAAAGCCTGGTTGGGAAGTAAAATCTGTTGAGGGTCTAATTACTGGCACATTACATGCCGGGTGGGGTCTACTCACTGGCACACAAAATATATTAGGGCGTGGTTACTGGCACAATAACAGTTTAATGGAGTCTCAATTAGTGGCACGGAAACTGACTCACGTGGGCATGATTTTAGTTGGTAGGTAACTATTAGACATAATAAGTATTTCCCGGGCGCAAGATCACAAATCAAGTAGCTCTCTGTTGAGACTTAACAACAGCTGTCTAATGGAATGTGATTAATTACACAAAGACTATCTAGTGGTGGTATGATTACTGGTGAAATGACTGTGTAATTGGGGAGTAATTCGTGACATATTAGTTATATCATTGTGGACATTACAAAGCAAACAACTGAATACTGGCAAACTAATAGTCTAGTGTAGGAATGCTAGCCTAATACGTTTCTATATCTGATGGGGCTTGATTATAGCCCTAAAACAGTAAGATGTGGGCCCTCTTATGAAACAATAACAGTCAGATACGAACATGGTTAATGATTGCTTTCTGTGAATTGAGTATCAGCAAACAAATGATAATGTGGGACGCAGCTACTCTATCATTAGGAATGTGTTTGCAAAATACAGAAGGAGCAGTTTATGACTTACATGAAAATCAAGTGGCATTTGTTCAGCATAGGGAAGAAGCAACGTGACAAGAAGAAGAAAAACAAGTACCTCAATCACTGCGGGAGCAGAGAACAAATAGTAATCAATAAGAACCAATCAGTACTTGGTCTATACTCCGCAGGACATAAATGAAGCCTGCATGCACTGGCCAACTTGGAGGCAGGAAAAATGAGTGACAATGAAGCCAACTAATGGTAAGCAGTGGGCGCGCTCCAAGCTCCTTGTAGAAAACAATATCTCTCGCAAGCGAGAGTGCATGCTCTGTCGCAGGCGAGACCTAACAAGGAGCATCGTACAGAGGAACTTGATCGTGCCTTGCTGCTCAGGTGAACACCTCTCTCCAGGCAGTGGTTGAAGTGGAGGGGATCTGAGGGGCACAACGTGCCCATACTTTTTTAATTTAGGAAAACAGTTCCCCAACTTTTTGTCAAAAGAGAACCGTCCCGGGACGGCTAATTCCGACAGCTGAAATGCTTCAGCTGAAGTGTCATTGAGGAAACCTGCTGTGCTGTGAAACCGAGGGCGGGGCAGACAGCCAAACAAGCCTTCTTGCCAGGGTGGTTCTGCCTGCAAGAAGTGTAAATGTGCCCAACTGGTCAATCTACAAGGACATCTGGAATCGGGTATGGCTTTAATTGATAGTCACTTGAAGCTTCCTGATGACACAGATACATTCTTTTTGAGAGGTATTGCAAGGGAGCTACCAGCTAGGCTGTGAAGTGTGTGCTTATAAAAGTCAGTTAAAAAAAATAAAACTGCACTAAATACAGCCTGCAAAAAAATCTATATTTTGAAAACACTTTTTATCTTAAACCTTTTTGCACATTCTGTAGCAGCCACTCTTAGGCTATGTGTAATACAAGTTTAAAATAATGATTTATATGTTTGCAGTGCTTTCTGTCACAATCTGGGACTTTGTAGCACTAAACATACATATGTCACTATTCTCTACTGCACCAACCAGGATTTGGTGTGGTGCATTAACTAATAGAGGTTTCATAATGTACCATAGTGCATTTCACAATGATTAACATAACTTGAATTTAGTTTTCATTTAAGCTGTGTGTTATTTTATATGTAGTTACTAGAAGATGAAAAACCGAAAAAAGTTACAGAATATTTTATTTTTAGCCACGCCCACAAGCTCACTCACCCCACCCCTTTGAGCGCAGCGTCATAGTTCCCATACTTTTTTTAATGCACTTCAACCACTGCCTCCAGGGCATGATGGACACTGTTTCCCGTCCAGGACTTATTTGTGATAACCTAGTACATTCTGAGTGTTTTAGTTTTGTTTTACTTCCGTTGAACTAATTAGACTCACACACCTGAAAATAATGATTGTTAAGTGAATAGTTATCTATATCAGTCTCTTTGAAAATAAAGTACACCGTTTATCACTTGTATTAGAAAGATTATTACAAACGCATGTACTGTGATCTCGTGCTGTCCATTCATCTGCTGCAGTAACAAACACATTCCACTCCTGAAACCATAAAGACGCACCCGAGCAGGTATATGTTACTGCTACCATCCAGACTCGTACTTGTGTCACAGAGTGAAGTCAAGCATCCAACAAGAGGCAGGTGTGGCCTTCCTCCCCAGAGCTGTGGCAGAGCGGCTCGCAACCACAGCTGTTGTCACCAACAATAACACGCTGAGAGATTCATGTCTGCATTTATGGCTGCATTTCAGAGATAAAGTTTCAGTCTCATTTCCTCCTCTGATGTACTTCTGGAAGGCAGCCAGCCGCACCACAGAAAGCCCGGCACACCACCCTTATTTCGAAGCTTAGAGGAGGGCGAGTCAGGGGCCAACCTTTAAAGTGGGGTAAAAACGTTTCTGAAATTCTAGAGCGAGTGTTCTGCAACCGTATTGAAATGTTAGTTACTTATTCACTATGCCCTGAAGCCGAAACCGTAACTTTACAAATCAATCTGTAACTTGCAGCCCAAGGGAGGGCAGGACTGGAGCTATGATGCAGCTGACGTTCAGCCGCGGCCCGCAGCTGCAGTCTAGTAAATGTTTGACGCACATTTCGGCAGTCCTACGTGGAAAGAAACTACACCGGCAGTTAGTTATCAGTAACAAAATAAACCGTTCTCCCTCTCACATCTGGGTCCTTTAGTCCCCGCCTTCCTTCAATACTGGATTCACCCCCTCATTGACACTGAAAGTGTGTGTTGAATACTAAGCCCCTCCACGTTCACTCGCTTCCTGTCTTCACCACCTATTTACACCCATTAATTGAGAAAAGTTTTAACCTCGAGCCTCAGATACCCTAGGGCTCGGCCCTTACCATAGCCTACACAATCTCACACGAAAACACACACAGGCCCATTCCAAATATCTACCCGATACTGTGAATGTACTTATCAAGTAACTGCCCCTCAGCAGTGTCTGTGATTGTTCCTGCATTTTAAAGATTTTCGAAGCAGTTGAAGTCATCTGTGTAATGAATTACAATGGCCCCAGGGGTGTTGGCAACTCCAAGGCCAAGGTTGGGAGAAGTCCAGGCCACTACTTGTCTTATCGAAATTAAGAGACCACTTGTAATGAGGGCCTCAGTTTTAGCCAAAAGGGGAATATGTTCTTACACTCACACCAGACAGAAAATGTGTCCTGTTCATTTTCTCTGACAGAAGTTGTAGAAAAACCCCCATTTTTGCATCGGTCCCACAACATTTTTTTACATTTTACTGATGTTTTTTGGACTCCGCATACTGGTACACTGCTGTTCAGTGCTCAGTGTATGTGCTCTAACCCCTAAAAACATTTCGAATTTGCATATTTAACTTACATATAAGTCCCGAATATGTGGTATAAAATGTATCCAGGGCCTGTTAGTTAAATGTCACTGAGGAAGTGCAGCACCTATTGTGCCACACAAACATGACTACCACTGTACGATGGCTGTGGCAGTTTTAAACTGAAAATTCAGCCTGTCAAACAAACACCTTTTGAGAGGCCTAAAAATTTGCTTTTAAATATCAATGTCACCCTTAAGTATGCATTACTGTCCATAAGGCAGGTTGTATGGTATTTAGTAGTAGGACTTGTAAAAGTTTAATGTTAAATATGTTCAAACAGTGATGAAGCCCCAAAAACTATATCACTGTAGCAGGGCTAGCTGTTCCATAGGAAAACATTGGATTACATTATTACATTTATTAATGCTAATTTCAGTTATGAAACAGCTAGAAATTTAATACAAAGGCTCTTTTTAATAGTTATCCAAAAACAGATTTTATGGTAAAATCATTTTTTATAAGTATTATTGAAAAGGTACTTTTAGAAAGTTACCTTTTCTCTATCTGAATCCTCGGGCGGCCCATTTACATGAGCTCCAACTGTCACCTAATAGCTAAATAGCCTCCTTAATGAGTTGTAAAAACTGCTCCCAGAACAGGACAAAGGCCTTGGATGTTGGGAGGTGTTTCTATTCCTCTTGCAGGACGGCCATCTGATCTAAGCCCTGGAAAGTGATGAACTTCAAAGAGGCCTAAACTGTCACAGGCATATGTTAGCTGACACCCTGGGCAGGGCCATTCTTTGTTCCACAATCAGGCAGACACCAATCCCAGTTGGAGAGGACCTGCCCCCAGAACTAGTTTAGAGTGACCGGGGGGGTGAGGGGGGGGGAGACTTTGCTCATTATCATCACCACACTTCTAAGTGGGTACACAGAAAGATGCAGTATGAAATTGTTTACTGTAAGGTAAACGGGAACTGCTGCAAAAGTGGTTAGGATTACCCTTGGTAGCCTTTGCTCTATTGGTCACAGAAAGGCCAGGATTCTTCCAAACCCACAGTCTAATGCCAGGCATAAAGGAGGTAACCCTGGGCACCAGTGGCGGCTCGCACAGGTAACGCTGTGGGGCGGTGAGACGGGGCGGGGTTGGATGGGGGGGTAGTGGAGTGTGACATATCACAGGAAAGTTGAGAGTAAATAAATAAATAAACAAAAGCACTTACTTTGCGCTCGCAGCATCGCGAATTCGGCGATTCTGCGAGCACAAAGTAAGTGCTTTTATTTATTTATTTACTCTCAACTTTCCCATCGTATGTCACACTCCACTACCCCCTCACCCAGCCCCGCCCCCCCGCCTCACCACCCCACAGCGTTACCTGTGCGAGCCGCCACTGCTGGGCACCCTCTTGCTGTTAGAGAGCTGTGAGGAGCCCTGATGAGCTGGACCTGTTCCCACTTGTACCCAGGACAAAGAAGTAACTCCAAAGGTCAGTTAACTGACCTCCTGCTAAGCTATAGGGCAGCAAAAAGCTGCAAGAACCCTCTTGTCTTGAAGAGCCCAGCTGACCATTTCCAACTGGACCTGTGCTGGACCCTGCTGGTGGCTCCTGCTGGAGTGAGTCTTGAACCCCAAGTGCTGTTCCTGACTACCAGGGACCTCTGGCTGTGTCAAAGTGTACCCCTCCTTACATCCTGAAAAACATGGGACTGCAAAGTCAATTTGACAAAGATGTTTTGCTGCTCGGCCAAAGTTTCAGGTTGCATATCTGTTTCAGTAGGACAACATGGGCAGGGTATCCATTCTCATGTAGCCCTGTACAGACATAAGCTTCCAGCCGTGCCCTACCAGAGAAAACTGAGCCCCAAAAAAGTTCTAACGTAGTAAACCTTCACAAAGCGAATCCGACTGGCAAGGGAACTTTATTGAGCATGAAGTTTGGATTTCTCCCAACTGAACTTTTCTGCCAAAAGTCAGCAGCTTCACAGGGACCGTGTCCAACAGCTGTCCAACCTTGTGAGCCCCTGTTGGCTACAGCTTGCTGCCTTGCTCTGCTGAGGATTGTTTACTTACATTTCAGAGACTAAGGGCCTAACTACGAGTTCAGCGGTCCATGGGATGGCCGAACCTGTGGTGAAGGTCCCTGGACCGCCAGACTGGCAGTCCACCCGCCGTATTACCACCATGTGCCCCCTGCTACCGCCGGGATACTTGATTCCGTGGCGGTGGCGCAGCGGGCAGAGGCCACAATATGCTGACGGTGAAGCAGCTGCATATTATGAGTTTCCTCACTGCCCTCTTTTTCATCGCGGTGAGCATTCCATGAAAAGGGTGGTAATGAGGAAACTATGGGGGCCCTACAGGGCCCCCTGTTGCCTCCAGGCATGGAGGTGCATGCATGTGCCCCCCTGTACGTATGCACCCCCAGTTTCTGCACGGCATGGACTGCACAGTCCATGCCATGCAGGAACGTGCTTTAGCGCTCCCATTGCGGTGCCTTTCTAAGGCTCACATATATGCCTTTGAAGGCACCGCTGTGGGATCACCAAAGTACTGCCCGCCAGACCACGATTGAACTCTGGCATGGCGGCCTACTGCCACACCACCAAACTCGTCATTAGGCCCTAAGTCCGAAGGTGAATCATCCAACTGGGTCGAACCTGGTTTCTGTATCCAACCCATGCTCCATCACAGTCAGCCTTAAATTGCACTGAGGTCCCGGTCAAGCGCAACAAGATGACCGCAGTTGTAACATAACATTTTTGGAGCAAATTTTTAAAAAACGTTTGAAATTCATATCTCCTGTTCCTCTTACTGGATTTTTTGTGTCCTTTTGTGCATTAAATTGTCTACCAGTCTTCCTGCAACTTGGACCTTTGCTGAATTCATGAGGGACGTGGATGTCTCATGGATGGTTAAACTATGTATGTGCAGGAGGATGAGTATGGAGCATATGTGCTCTGTTTGATTGTTACAGTCCAGGAACTCAGTTTGGATCTCTTGTGTTTGGCTGGTACAGAAGATGAAGTGTGGCTGGATTCAGCAAGACAGAAATGTGCATTGCAGGACTCTTCTCAGGCATTCCTGAGGTCCTTTGAAGTGGACCAGACTTATGGTATGAAGGATAGGAGACAGAGGGCCCCTATGAAGTGCCTTTGCACCCGTCCTGCTCGATTCCTCCTCAGAGGTGTTACCTCCAACTTGTTGTGAGGAAGCTGAGTGAGAAATATTGCCCTATTTTGTCCCTTTTCTCTGGGTCTCCCTAACATGGAGCTCCTAACCCCACCCCTTCTTACTGCTGGCGTAGAGGGCAAAGACTGTGATTTGACTCTGTGGCCTGACCGAAACCCAGTCCAAGATCTTGTCCTTTGGAATACACAATCCTTGTTTAGGGTCCCACACAAGAGGAGACAGAGAAAGAGATATGAACACTGGTGTCAAGGTTGCTGACTTCCAAATTCCTGTTGCAGGTTCAGTAACAAGAACCTGGAAGTTGTGCTTTCTGCTAGGAGAAGCTGCACTAAACTGTCTTGAAAGATGGACCACAATGACTGATGAAGAGTTTTACAGGAGGCAACTCTGCATGAAGGAAAGACTGTCTAGAAGAAGGGGCAGCTGGCAGCTGTGCAGTAGGAACAGGATGTTGGCCCACTGCTACCCAAGGAAAGATCTGCACTCACAGGCTGTCTGGTGAGGTCTTGTGACCCTGGTCTTCATGCAGTGTGCTTTGGAGCAAGTCAACCTGCTCCCCAAATCTGTGCTTGCAAGCAGCACTTGAATTCTCCACCTGACCATCATGCAGAGATTAGATGAAGGCAATCATAAAGGACTAAAAGTGACTACAAATTGACAAGACAAAATAGCACCACTTGCACCTTGGCACTATGAAAACATCCCAACCACGGTCAACATTTTCATCTCAAGAAACAGAAGAGCCTGCGACAGCTTGGCGCTGAAGAAAATCTGAACTGTAATTGTCAGATGTACATCAAACCACCTGACAAGATCACCTCTGTGACCCAGAGTTGGTGGTTTTAGCTTTAAACCTGAGACTAAATGACTAATTCCTGATTACGAGTTCGGTGGTCCGACCGCTGTACTGCCGTGGCAGCAGTCTCCCGCCCGCCGTATTATGATGTTACCGGTGGCCCAGCGGCAGTCTTTCTGACGGCAGTGAATGTTTTTTCATATCTGTCGATGCATGTGTGTATATTCTGACTGCACAAGTGTAAAATATACACATATGCATGACAGGTGTGAAAAAATACCTACTACCCATTGCTGGAGTCTGGACCATATGTGCCTGGTCCAGTCAATGGGTAAATAGTACAAAAAGACTTACCTGGATTTCGGAACCAAAAGGGTTGTTTGCTTCAGGGTCAAGATTCTGTTGTGAAGGGAGCACCTGGAGAAAGGGATCCACATCAGAGACTAAAGGGAATGAAAGGAAATGGGTGAGTACGCACCCCAAAACTTTCGATTCCACTGACTCGAAACTGCCAGTCCCACCGCCACGGTTGGCTCATTAGAAAGCCAACTTGTAATTCAGATGGCGGTGAAACTTCTCTGTACCGCCATATGACAGCTGCTTTCCCCCATCTGACTCATGGCAGTCGGCGAATGGCTGTCATGTCAGCGGTGCTCCGGCGGTTTTTCAAACAGCAATCCGACAACATCGTAATATGGCAGGCAGACTGCCTAGTCGGTGGTGGTGAATAAGACACCAACACAACGGTGGGACCGCCAAACTCTTAATCAAGATTTTCCTTTGTAGCAAGAGCAAGCAAGAACAACCTATGGCTACCTCCTCATCTTCAGAACTTGTGGAGCAAACTTGTGTAGTGACACATTGTCAAAGGGCGATGTTGGATGCAGTGTCCAGCCCAGTGTCAATGTGGTCTCTCACGGGGGCTGTGTGCATAGACAGGAGCAACGAATTTGACCTCAAAACGATAAACCCAAACTACAAGGCGTTAAAAGGCAGAGTGTCCAACTAAAAGTAAGGGGATTACATTAACATACACAGGCATAATGCCAGCTATCTCAATATCAGAGAGACAGTCATAACTAGTCAATATTCTTCTTCTAATATTCTCGTCCTTGGGAGTAAAAGACAATTGTACCCTAGGGGCTTGGGGCTCTTAATGTAAATAACCCTGCTGACCACAATGCCTGCAGAAAGATTGTGGAATGGCCTCAAGTTAGTATGAGCTGACTTCCTACATTTTTCCAGATATGTGCATTGTGCCCTGTGCATTTCATATGTAGAGTCCAGCTGTGTACTGTGATTAAAGTGCATTTCCTTTTCAAGTAAAAGCACTGGCTGAAGGATGATTTCTTAGTTATTATCAGTTTACTGAGTTTGTGTCTCTACCTCACACCGCCTCACTGAGAAAGCCTTGGACCGCCCTATCTTGCATACTCTAAGAGTAAAGTGCTATGGGTGTTGAGGGCACTTGGTGTTCAGTTTTGGTCCCAGAAATAAAATAAGTCACAGGACAACAGAGCTAAAATGCTCTGTTTGTCACAGATTTTGCCCAGTTACCTCTGATTGCCATGAGACTCCTTAAGAATGTCTTACACAGTGTATTCAGTGCAAAACAGACAACAAACAGTCCAGGTCCAGATCCTTATTATTGAACTAACAAAAAGTATGTAATAGTAGCAAAAAAGCTCATTTCAAGTCATACACCGATAAAACTATCTCATTGCATAAACAATACAGTTCAAATGCATATAAATTTATCATTCCCAATGGCCCTAAAAGCTACACGACCCCCCCTGAGCCCTAAAAACTACCCCGACCCCCCCCCAGTACAAAAAACAGCGTGATTAAGGCATATGCATGGGTAAGGCATGCGTGGTTGAGCTTGCGGGGATACAGCACACATGGCTCTGCTTGTGTTATAAAGGCCATTTCCCTTAATGAACTGACTCCTATTTTAAGGAGTATAGCCTCTCCATAAAACTGCTGTGCTGTATGCAACAAATGTGTTTTCCTATTTTTGGCAGTGGGTTGTGTTAATTCTTCGTATGTACATGCACTGAGGTTTTCTTTACTCATGCATTTGACCATATTAGAGGAACCTAGTAAAAGCCTCAGACGAGAGACTCAGCTATGATTTAAAGCTCAGTGTGCTAATGCTGGTATATTCTGTAAATTTTAGCAACACAGGGGGCTATTCACAAAGGTAACTTGCACTTGTGAGTAATTTACATGTGTAATTTACTCTTACACTTTTGTGTAACTTTACTACTTATGGATAAACATAAAATTTGAGTGCAAATTTTCTCAAAACTGTAAACTTGCATGTCTCCACTTCCTGAAAAAGGGTGTGCAGTTAAATTTACGAGTGTACGGTACTACTGTCATAAATGAAACAATAGTAGGTCTAGCACCACACATGGTCACCCACGGGTACTGCAACACTCTCCCCTAGAAAATAATGGAAGTAAGGACCTAAATAAAACCCTCTAGCAAATAATGTTAGATTAAATTTGATTATTTAAAATAGTTAATAATATAAATATAGTTAAATATAAATAAATATAAAAGTAAAAATCTAAAAATAAAGTATATTCAATTATAAAATATTATAGTAATCTTTTTTTAACTTACAAATTAATGTAATATAAAATTGCATTAAACATTACTTTTAATTAATTCTATACATCATTTTTAAAAATTATTAATGCAAAATATTATTTTCCTTTCGGTGGAAATGTATTTGTTAATTTAAACTTCGATGAAATAATGGTAATTTAATTTAATATATTTAAACAAATTAAAGGTTTAAATCAAAATGAAGGGCTTATTACGATGTCGGTCAGAGTTGCCTCCGACCGACACCGTCTCGGGCTCGGGCCCGACCAACCTGAGGTCGGCAGTTCCGACCACCTGATTACGATGCGACCGAACACCGTTCGGTCGGATTCCCACTGTTCACTATGGGAGCTTGTGTCACGGCCGTAAACCAGCTGTTATACAGGCTCCTATAGAGAAATGGAGGTGTGTGTAAAACCCTGCATCCTGTAGCAGGCACCCTATGGATTTATAGGGGGGTACCCTAGGTACCCCCTCCACCACCAACTGTAGGCCGCAGAGGAAAGGGGGCCCTGCTAGGGGCCCCCAAAGTCGCTTTCCGACAGCCTTTCTGTGTCAGAAAGGCCAGTACGGAAAGGCTGTGGGAAACCAACATCATAATCCCGACGGCGGAAAAGCCGTCCATAGGGGATTGCGGTGCGGTTCCGACTGACAGGAAGACTCCGAGAGCAGGTCGGAACCGAATCGGAATGACCGGCCAGTTTACGTTCCGACGGCCGATATCGTAATCAGTCGGTCGGACCGCAAACTAACCGAGTCGGTCGGAAAGCCTCTGACTAGCGGACGGAGGCTTTCCGACCAACATCGTAATTGGCCCCAAAGTTACTCATTCAGTAAGAAAACATTAAGTTGTTTTGTTCTACATTTAAAATAAATATTTACCAATATTTCATATTAATATTTAACATAAAACATTTGTAATAACTGATTGCAATGTTTTATAAACTTTTGATTTTTCCTATACTTCACCATAGGAAGATCTCCACCACAAATGTGGAGTCTCCCTATGGTAAAGTATAGGGAAAAGTAAAACTGTTTATTTAACCACAAAGTTGCTGATTTCAGATCATGACAATGCACTAATGGCATTACTTCAAACAGCATATTCTTGAACAGTTAAATAAAAATGGAAATACTCAGCCACAGTACTAACATTTTCCAAAAACCCTGTTTGGAAATCACAATAAATGTTAAGATTGGTTCGGTTCTCCAGGAATGCATGCACCAGTTTTCCAAAGAGTTTTTGAGTGCAATCAATCATACTTACTAATGAAGGAAGTGACCCGATTAGGGTCACCAGGGTCACTCACGACCACCTCTCAGCCTTCCCTACAAATGAAGAGTCTGTCAGACATTAGAGAATACAAACCAAAATATGTTTATTCAGATACGCTCGAGCGTAGCCCGGTCTGCCCAGTCTCTTAGGAGTGCTGCAGAGAGGGACTGACAGCAGCAAGCATAACGATACATTATGTACATTTCAGAACCAATGAAGGCACGCCCATAATGGAATTTTCCAAGCAGATGCAGCTAAACAAAGGAGTACAGAAGGATAGGTTTCAATCCAGGGGCCGGGCACACATTATCTCATACCCAAGGTCGTTCTGTCCGTGCAACATGTGAAGAAGATACCGGCAACTACAGCCAAGAAAGTGAGGATCTTCCAACCCCAAGAAGTTAGCGTGTTCCAAAACCACCCCAACAGTGTCCAGGTACCTACTTCTTGGTGTATTTCAGCAGATAGTCTATGTAATTTTTGTATAGCTGAATAAACATTGGGAGCGTTATCAGGTATGTAAACACAACAGCTGCTGCCAATGACATGACAGGCCCCTCCCCATCTGCAAGTATAACGTCTAGCACCATCCTGTTCCTCAAAGTGACTATCCCAGCAGTGGTATTGATAACCCCTTCAACAACTCTTGTAAGCTGACGAATTTGAAGGCTGTTAGCCATGGTGCCCCAAAAAGGTAGTAAGCCTTTTATAGCGTCCCCAAATTGCTGTGTGGTGGTGTCAGTCTGGTCTACATCTTTCATATCAACAACCCTCTTGACTTTGGACAGGAATGGACTTCTACGTTGCAGTCGGTGAGTTTTGTGATAGTAATACGGGGCAACATATACAGGGCGAAGAAGAAAGGAGAGATAACATGTACCAGACCATCCCCTTGGGAGCCAGATGTGAGCTTGTGATCCAAAGACAAAATAGACATTATGGGGTAGAATCAAAGGCGGACTATTAGTTGTATTCAATCTGTAGGTAAAATTACATTTACTGTCCCCACCTTTATCTCCCCAGTCCCCTGGACACAAAAACTAGCTGTCTTATTAACCACTGACACAGGTATCGGCTTGTCTTTGGTAATATTGCGACCTTGGAAGGATTGAAAATACTCAGATGTGTTAAACCGTTGGAAATCAGCCATTTCCATTCGAAACCAGGCATCATCCTTTACTTTACGATACGTATTCAAACATGACTGTGAGGACAATGTGCCTAGAGTCCCTTGTCCTGCCGGTCCCTATGGGGGTAAACCCTTGGTAGAAGTGTAAATAATCAGTCGCAGTGTGAGAATCAGAGGATGTCATACCCAAAGTAGAAAGATGAAATCGGAAGTACACCAGTCGAAACAATTCGTACCAACCATTGCAGCTGCCAGTATACGAAAGTGGCATCGACAACAAATTGTCGCTCTTATGAGTGACCGAAGGAAGTAACCCACAAACCCAACAATTAGTGGTATTGGACACATTATGAGCCTGATGCAACATTTGTATGAATACATTGTCTGTGTACAACTTTTTATGCGCTTCTTTGTGAGGGGCTACAGTAACATAAATATGTTCAGAGGGAGCGGGAGTTGTACCAACCAAGGAATGTACAGGAAATTTCTCCTCTAAAAACCAGGATATTCCAAGTATTGTTGCTAGTGCAATCACAACTATTAATATGCCAATTATTTTACTCTTTGTTGACCAACCCCTCAATGAGCGCGGCGGTGCAAATGGCTGTTCCTCCTCATCAATAGGCCGGCCAAAGGGATGCATAATTAAACAGAGAGAGAAGTGCCACAAAAATGATGGTGCAACAAAAAATGATAGTAAAGGTTAGTGTTCCCAGTGTCTGTCAGAGCCTCACTGGTACAGGCTCCTATTGATCATCAATACGTTGGCACTCTTGAGCACCGGCGGTGGAGCTCGCTCAGTCCTAAGCTCGTGATGTATCACACGTCGATCAGGATAATGTACCCCCAAAGGGATACCTTTTGAGCTAATCTGTCCAAAGTTCGAAGACAAACAGTGCACAAGTCTCAATCACCCTAAACTAATTCCGTTGGTACTATCACAAAGTACACCTGACTTACACAGTCCATCCCTATCTAATCTGACTTCTCCTTCTGTGCACCGTCCCTCAACCGAGGACACAAATTGTACCTGGCAGCCACAGGCACCTTTGGATCAACAAACAGCGGCCCTTTAATAGCTCGTATTTCTGGGGGAACCGCTGCATTTAGCACTTCATCATTTTCCAAATCCGTTTGGGTCCAAGTTAGCTTTGCATCACTGAAGGAGACAAACTGAGGCACCTTCTTGCACTCAGAGTCCCCTATTCTGTCCCTCACCCATTGATCATAGGGCAAGGGCAGGGGTATCCTGCGGCAGTGGGTAGCGTGGATCCAGTTCTTTCAGCCAGCGACCTTCACAGCAGTTCAAGTGGCCAGGAGGACTTGTTCAGGTCCCTTCCAACGAGGCTCCAAACTCTTCTTCCACTGGAAGTTTCTGATGAGTATAAAATCTCCAGGCTGAATATTGTGTCCGGGTCCCTCTGGTGTAGCGGGCAGGGACTCACGGGCCTGTTGGTGAATAGAACGCAAATTTTCAGTTAGCTGGTACAGGTAGTCAATTAACAAGGGGTACTCAATATCGGAGAACCGACGAGGTCGAGGGACGCCCCAGACATTTGCCGGGCGTCCAAACATGACCTCGTACGGTGACAATCCTGTTCTAGAATGTGCTGTTGTTCTTGTCGACAAAAGAGCTAATGGTAAAGCATCAGGCCACTGTAACCCTGTTGTCTCCTGAATCTTTGTCAAATTAGTTTGAGAGTACCATTGTACTTCTCAACCAAACCTGCTGACTGCGGGTGATTTGCAGCATGAAACTTCTGTTTTATGTGCAAGCCATCGCAAATCAGCTGAATGACCTTGGCATTAAAATGACTTCCGTTATCACTCCAAATCAAATGGGGCAAGCCGAAATGAGGAAACTCCTTCAGGAGTACCTTTGCAGTCGTAACAGCTGTATTGTCTTTGGTGGAGTAAGCCTCAACCCATTTACTAAATGCACAGACAACCACCAACACATACTTCAAATTATTACACCTGTCTAGCTCTATGTAGTCCATCTGGAGGACCTCAAAGGGGAAAGTAGGTGGTGCAAAATTACCGGGTGATGTAGCTGTACCCTTTCCAGGATTGTGCATCATGCACACCATACAGTATTTCACTAAATGTGCAGCTGTCTTTGAAATGTTGTCATTCTGCCATACAGGGTCTAACAACTTGCAAATACCTTTAGCGCTGATATGTGCTGGGCCATGAGCCATGGTGACTACAGGGAGAACATATGCATCTGGCAACTCAATCTCTGCTTTCCTGACTTATCAAACCAACATCCCTCATCGTTGAATTGTGCTGTACTTTCTTGCCACATTGCTAATTCTTCTATTGTGGCCTTGCTCTGTATTTCTTTCACATTCTCAAGCGTATCCTCAAACATTGTAACTTCGTGTACCCACCTAGCAGTTCCTGCCACAAACATTCTCTTCATTTTAGTCCGTACCGTTTATTTAGCTGTGTGATCAGCAAAAGCATTCCCCCTCCCTACATTGTCAGTGATTTTCCTATGGGCGCTACACTTCACTATTGCCAACTTCTTAGGGAGCGTCAACGCAGACAAGAGCCTCAATGTAAGGTGACCATGTTGGATCTTTGTACCGTGGGAAGTAAGGAACCCTCTCTCAGCCCAGAGTCGCCCGGAATTGTGCGTGACCCCGAAGGCATACTGACTGTCAGTATAAATATTGACAACCAGTCCTTCGCTCATATCACAAGCTCGAATAAGGGCGGCTAACTCAGGTGACTGGGCCGACTGATAGGGAAATTGTGATGTCTCTACGACTGTACGCAATGTAGTGATAGCATAAGCAGCAGTTGCAGTGCCATCTGGTAATTTGAAACAAGAGCCATCAACATATAGTTCCCCTTGTGGGTCAGATAAGGGAACATCAGTCAAGTCTACCCGTCCTTTCGTCTCTTCTTCCGTCCGGAAGATACAATCATGTTTCTCATTTTCTTCATTTTCAGAAGGGAGGGGTAGTAACGTGGCTGTGTTCAGAGTGGCACATCTTTTAATCGTAATATGTTTGGTGAACAAGGTCAATTCATAGCCAGTTAGACGTGCACTGGTGAGGTGCTGTGTCTTTGTCTTATTCAAAAGTTTATCCACAGCATGGGGTACCATGACTGTGAGGTCAGTATCAAGTACGAGTCCAGCTGATTGTCTTATGGAGACAGCCACAGCCGCGACCAATCTTAGACAGCTCGGGAGGGCTCTTGCGACAGGGTCAAGAACAGCAGAGAAATAAGCACACAGCAGTTGCTTATCTCAAAAAAATTTTGTTAAAACCGAAAGCGCGCAGCCAGCCATCTCATGAACATACAAAACGAATGGTTTAGTATAGTCTGGAGTGCCGCGTACTGGAGCAAAACAAAGTGCAGTTTTCAATTGCTCAAAAGACTGCTGACAGTCAGGCGTCCAAGGCAGATGCTCATGCACGTATTTTAGTGTTTGGGCAAGCAGGGGTTTTATTAATAACGAATTGCCAGGTATCCACTGCCAACAATAGGAAGTGATACCTATAAAAGAACGCACATCTTTCTGAGTGTTTGGAATGGGCATTTTAATAATGGTACTGATGCGTTCAGGAGTCAATCTCCTACCCTCCTTCGACAGTAGGTGACCTAAATAGGTGACCTCCTGTCGACAGTACTGAAATTTGGAAAGGGACACTTTATGTCCGTGCTGTGCCAAATGCAACAACAATTTAACTGTACTATCTCTACAACCTTGCTCTGTGTCAGAAGCGATGAGGAGATCGTCAACGTACTGAACCAATACATTACCTGTAGGAAGCGAAAGGGAATCCAATTGGCTCTTTAAAGCTTGACTATAGATACTTGGACTCTCAGTATAGCCCTGAGGAGCTCAACAGAATCTAAAACTTCTGCCAGCTAGTGTAAAACCGAACAAATATCTGCTATCTGGATGGATAGGAACACTGAAGAATGCATTTTTCAAATCGATGAAAGAGAAGAATTTGGCAGTAGAAGGAATTATTGTTAAAAGCGTAGTAATGTCAGGGACCACAGGAAACTGGGGGACTGCTATTTTGTTAACTTCGCGCAGATCAATCACAAAACGATAAACATCTGCATGATCATCAGAGGAACCCGAAGGTATCAGTTTTAGAATGGGAAGAATGGGGCTATTACAAATATTAGCAGTCGTCTCTTTGACCACACCTTTCTCAATCAAATCCTGTACATTTTGCAATAAAGCTCGCTCACCTGCCTGCAGTATTTTATACTGAGGGATACGAGGCAAAATAGCATTGTCTTTAACTGTGATCGAAACCGGCGGTATCTGTAACAGTCCCACATCTGTGTCACCTGTGGCCCAAAAAGTGGGCGGCACATCTTTAAACTCAGCTGGAAGGGGTGCATCTTTGGACAGACACTGTTTAGCGCGTGCCACATCCGGAGCGATTGTCATGTAAACACCTGCTGGGGAGCAATAGATCGTAGCATGCAATTTCTTCAACAAATCCAAACCCATCAAATTCTCTCCACAATTAGGTGTCAGTAAGAATGGTGAATCCACGGTGAAAGGACCAATGGTCAATGCAAGAGGTCTTGAAATGGGGCTCACAACCGGTACACCAGAGAAACCTACCAAAACATTATTATGACCAGACAGAGCCGCCCCAGGGACCAAAGAACGAGAAATAGAACTGTTTGTTGCACCTGTATCCACCAAAAATTCCTTAGCCGAGCCATTCAAATCCAAAGTAACATAAGGACCGCGTTGGTCTACAGGTATCGAAACTGGTCCCTCACTTTGTCCCTGGCTATCCTAGCTGTAAGACATTCCTGTCACCTCATCTGTATCATAATCATCATGATAATACTGTCCGCCCCGAAGGTCATCAAAGTAATTATTATCAGAACGACCCTGTGAAGCCGCAGCATTTGGAGCCCTGCCTGTGCCACCAGCTCCCCGACCCCGTCCACAAGAACCTCATCCTCCAGGGACTGCCACCTTCTGTACCAACACAGGACACTCGCTTCGCCAGTGTCCATTCTCTTTACAATACACACATTGATTCGGCCCTAGAGGCGTAGTATTCGGCTGCCTGCTAGTGCGTGGAAGCTGTCGGGCCAAACCACCACGTCCTCTACCATTCCCTCTAGAAACCTGCTGCAACAACACCTTTGTCTTCAAATCCTTGTGCTTCTTCTCCGTTATCTCCTTATCCTCATTTTCCCTATGCTCATAATACTGCGCCATATTTAAAATAACAGAAGGGGAAGAGGTGGACCAAGCGCTTTCGGAAGCCTGCAATCGAGTCGCAATCTCGGGAAGCAAATTGGAAACAAATCTATTAACGAACAAC
This sequence comes from Calotriton arnoldi, assembly GCA_963921515.1. Lineage (NCBI taxonomy): Eukaryota > Metazoa > Chordata > Amphibia > Caudata > Salamandridae > Calotriton > Calotriton arnoldi. The sequence goes on along the minus strand of CAWUFW010003291.1, from coordinate 1,145,441 downwards.
CGGACACCTCCCTCAACAGACAAATCCTGCCCACTATAATCCAAAAACACATCTTCAAACCGAGTGAAAAAATCTGACACACTCTCATCTTTCTTCTGGCGACAAGCCGTAAACTTGTCCCAATCAACCTTTCTCGGCGGAATAAGAGAATGCATATACGTGATAATGCGGCCCGGCAAGGCAAGTATCTCTGCCTTAGGCTTATCGCCGAGCTTCCTCTCCTCATCTCATACTTTAATTTGATCCCATGTACCTCCCAGTTCCGCTACATGATCTTGTGTGTGCACCTGCCTCTAAATATCAACCGGAACCAGTAGACCAAAGAACATTTCAATATCCGCAAGCGTCATTACTGTTGAAGAGGCAGCTTCAGTCAATTCTTTATAATATGCAGTAGGATTTTTCCTAAGATCAGGTAACTGAGTCTTAAGAGACAAAACTTCACTCCTTTTCCAGGGAGTATAAACCCATCGTTCTTGGAAACGGGCCGCCACACCTGGTCTAGTGACAATACCGTGCTGATCCGTTAGCTCTGGTATTTCAGGATGATATATAGGATGTACCTCCTGCATCGGGAACTGAGATACCGGAGTGGGGCTCTTCTCAAATAGCCTACCCCGGTAAGCAATCAGCGTCATAATACTGCCAAAAACTTGATCGGGCCCCATGTTACTGACATATACACGATCTTTAATATCATTTAAAATCTGTGATGCCGCATCTTTGAAACACTGCTCCCAAAGACCAATCAGAGTAGCAGACATATGCTTAAGGGCATGCTGTTGTACAAAAGGCTCATAATCTTTCATCACATCCCACACATCTTCCACATTGTAAATGTGGTTTCGGGTCCACTGCGCAGCCTGGCTAGCCACTACCTTTTTCTCTGCATCTCCCACTTCAGATCACATATACGGACCCATGCGCTCTTTAAACTTTGTCCAATCTCCGTCTCCAAACCCGTGCAGGCGTCCCATCAGTCAAAGAAACCGGGGGATGAAAAACCAGGGAAGGAGAAGCAACTGGAGTGACAGGTATCAGCGATACTGAGGGCTGTGTTACAGGAGAAAAAGCTGGCGAGAAAGATGCTGAAACAATGGGCGTGAGGGAGGTGCCAACAGTCACAGTCGCTGCAGACGGCAAGGAAGCAGAAGGAAGAGAAAGAAGAGAGGGAGCCTATGCCACGGCCGTCGAAAAAGCAGCAGTAGATACAGGAACAGAGACAGTAGAAGCAACATTAACAGGCGGCTGTGAGGGCAATGGAACAGTGGGATATATTCTTTGTGGGGCGTATGGGGGCGGGGGTCTATTATCTAATAACTCCTCCACGAAAGTATCTTTTTCTTCTTGGGCCACATAAGATTTATATCTTCACGTTCTATTTCTATCTCTTGTTTCTCTCTATCATATGTTACAGCTTTCTGAGTCAATGTTCGCATTCTCCCCTTTCGAGCCTCCTTTTCCATCTTTAATCTTCTCTGTTTAGCCTCCTTTTGCCACGTTCGAAGAGAATCAAACATAAACTGCCTACTGCGTTTTGCAAACAATTTTTCCTGTAAAAACCCAATTTTCTGTTCATCAAAAGTGCCCGTCAACGGCCACTGCAATTCAGCATTGTCCCTCGTATATTTGTGCCATAATGTACTAAACATAATAGGGCCAAGACCATGTTTCACATACATATCAAAATTAGGAGTGCCTTCCAGAGGCGCCGGCTGAGCTTCTTCCAATCTAGCATCTGCAGAACAACAGCGACAACACAAAGAAACCAATTTACTTATTCCAGGCCGGCGGGACAGAAGGGGCAGCTGCGAGTTACAGGAACTCTCTCATGCAGGGATCCCTGATCCGTCCGTCCGACCCGACGATAGCCCCGACCTCCCCACCCGTCCGCAGAAGGGGAAGAGCCACTCACCCAAAGGGGTCCCTGTTCAGGCACCAACTGAAGGAAGTGACCCGATTAGGGTCACCTGGGTCACTCGCGACCACCTCTCAGCCTTCCATACAAATGAAGAGTCGGTCAGACAGTAGAGAATACAAACCAAAATATGTTTATTCAGATACGCTCGAGCGGAGCCCGGTCTGCCCAGTCTCTTAGGAGTGCTGCAAAGAGGGACTGACATCAGCAAGCATAATGATACATTATGTACATTTCAGAACCAATGAAGGCACGCCCATAATGGAATTTTCCAAGCAGATGCAGCTAAACAAAGGAGTACAGAAGGATAGGTTTCGATCCAGGGGCCGGGCACACATTAACTCCTACCCAAGGTCGTTCTGTCCATGCCCGCCACTAGACTAGTGGGAGAAGGCCTCTATCTAGTGAGAAAGGTATGCGCTAATAAGAACAGTGTGTTCATTAGCTAAACAAGGCCCAACCTTGGAGAAACGAAACTTTCCACAACCCATTTTCTCGAAGAGGCAAGAAGCAGTTTCGAGCATGGTTCAAAATGGCGGCTAAACATAAAATGGTGCCGCGAATGCTAACTTACATAGAACAATGCACAGGCAAAATAACAAAAACATTTTCATTTTGAACACTAAGAGGTAGTGAGCTGGGTCATTCTGGCAATCTTTCTGGGTAAAGCAGACTGATTTCCGTGCCTAACCAAGATTGGCGCCATGTGCATTATAGCATTATGCATTGCACAGACCTCTTGTTATGGCAATATCATGGACAGAACAAGATCTCCTATCTAAACAGTTCTAGACTGGTCGCTGGTCTGGCAGAAGTCATGCTGTTCCTATTAAAGCGAATGGTTGTGAATAGGTGTAACACTGACAATTCGCAAATTAAACCATTTCTTTGAACAACTGTGTTTTAGTGGGTTGATTAACTGCCAAACATGAAGCACCGACTGGTTCCAAAGAAGCTACCGGGTTTGCGATGCGGTGTCCTGCATTGGCATCGAGGATGTCGTTGACGAGGGGCTTGCAATGAGAGGGCTTGCATCGAGGATGCATCGCGCAGGGGCATTCCCGATGAAGCTGAGGGCTGTGGTGGCAATGCGAGGTCCTTACAGCAAGAAAGTTCACGCAGCAGAGTCTGTGCATTTGCTCTACTGGGGTTTGCGCCGCGCAGCAGAGGAGATGTGTTGGTTCTGCTGAAACCACAGATGGGCTGGAAGAGTACTTTCAGGCCCACTTCCAAGGTTCCAGTATTAGGGTGGCACCACTTGGCAGGGTAGGATTCACAGTGGCAGAATCCAGGTGCTTGGTGCAAGAGACTAGCCCTCTCTGGTGGTCCTGGGTACAAGTCATTTGCTCAAAGTGTCCCATCCTGCTAACACATATCTTCCGTATGTCTCTCTATGTCTCACTGTCTGGGAGCAATACACAAAGACCAACTGCCAGATTCACCTAGTCATGGCTGCAGGCTGCACAAAGGTTAGGACAAGAAAATGGCAACTTTCTAAAAGTGGCATTTTCAGAACAATGATTACAAATCTGTCTTTGCCATTAAAAAGGGTGTTTAATTACATTTGTTTGGACACCAAACTCAACCTGTCTACCTGCTCCCAACTGAAAATTACCACTTAGAAAATGTAATATGGGAATTCCAATGTTATCTTATGGGAGAGGTAGGCATTGCAGAAGGGAAAACAAATGTAAGAATTGTTCACTGCCAGGACATCTAAAACTTAAAAGTACTTGTCCACCTTTTTAAATAGACTGAACCCTGGCCTCTGGGCTGTTCAGGACCTACTCTAAGGGTGATTTACATGTATTAAAAAGGAGGATTTGGGCCTGGCAAAAAGTTAATTTTGCCAGGTCAACATGGCAGATCAAAACTACACACACAGGCTGCAGGCCATAGACATGTTTAAATGGCTACTTAAGTGGGTGGCACAATCGGTGCTGCAGGCCCACTAGTCGCTCTAATTTGCAGGTCCTAGTTACATGTAGGACTACTTTACTAGGGGTCTACATGTAAATTAAATATGCCAATTGGGTGTAAGCAAATGTTACCATGTTAAAATGAGGGAGCACAAGCACTTTAGCACTGGTTAGCAGTGGGAAAGTTTACAGGGTCCTAAGAGCTAACAAAAACGGTTTCAGAAAACAGGAGGGTGAAGGCAAAAGTTTGGGAATGACTCTGCAGAGAGGTACAAATCCAACACACATGCCAATTAGAGCAACACTCACTGTTGATAAACATTATATAAAACATTTATGATCATTAGCTGTAGTAGTAGTAAAATAGCGCATGTACAGGGATGACTGTTCCATGGACTAAAGAACTAGTCATGCATAGACACCAGAAGAGAGAAGGAGCTTGAACTGCTTTAACCCCTTCGCTGCTAAGCCTTTCCCAACCCCGTGCTAAGCCTCTTTTTGGCTATTCGGGGTAGTTTGCGCTTCAGTCCCTGGAAGCTTTTGTCCACATAAGGTATCCACGCCAAATTTACGTCCTTTTCTTCCAACATCTTGAGGAATCTAAAGGTACCCAGGGTTTGTGGATTCCCCTAGAGGAAACCGAGAAATTAGACAAAATACAGCAGAGCTTGTTAATTTAAATTGGGAAAAAAGTGCTACAGAAGAAAGCGTCTGGCTTTTTCCCTGCAAAAGGTAACAACAAAGGGTTTGTGGTGCTAAAATCACCATCTTCCCAGCTTTCAGGAACAGGCAGACTTTTGTCAGAAAACCAAACTTTTCTACACAGTTTTGGCATTTTACTGGGACATAGCCTAGTTTTCTGATTTTTTTGTGCTTTCAACCTCTTGTTAGTGGTAGTAATGGGTGTGAAAGCAGCGATAATGGATCCTGGGAAACTATATATTTCTGAAAAATAGACAGCATTCCGAATTCATCAAAGGGTCATTTGTGTAGATCCTTCAAGGTTTTTCTACAGAAACTGACAATTGAAATTAAAAAATATTGAAATTGAGTTGGAAAAAACAGTCACTTGTGCCATCGGTTTCACCTCTAACTTCTACTAAGTATGGCAAATCTTTGAAAGCAATATACTGTTATGTCTGCTGGACCCTTCTGGTTGTGGGATATATAGGACTTGTAGGTACGCAGAGCCAATAACTGAGCTGCATCTTTCAATGGTTTTTCATTGTGCACCGGGTATATATTAATTCATTTGGTAAAATATAAAGAGTGAAAAATAGGTACCAAGGAAACCTATATATTTCTGAAATGGGAACAAAATATAGAGTTTAGAACCAGTGGTTATTTGCACATATCCAAAATTGTGGGTACCGATACAAGCATGTAAATTAGAGGACATTTTTCAAAATGACTTCCTTTTTACACATTGTCTTACATTTGGAAGGCAGAAATGCAAAGAAAGTCAGTTGGTAATAACACATGTTCTACTATGCTGTGTTCCCCTAAGTCTCCCGATAGAAATGGTACCTCACTTGTGTGGTTAGGCCTAGTGCCTGCGACAAGAAACGGCCCAACAGGCAACGTGGACACCTCACATTTTTCCATCCAGTGAAAACTGACCCTTTTTTTGCAATGTGCCTAGCTGTTGATTTTGGACCCTAGCTCAGCCGGCACCTAGGGAAACCTAGAAAACGTATACATTTTTGGAAACTACACACCCAAGAGAATCAAGGATGGGGTGACCTGTGTGGCTCTCACTAGGTTCTGTTACCCAGAATCCCTTGCAAACCTCAAACTTTGTTAAAAAAAAAATGTCCTCACATGTCTCTGATGGAAAGTTCTGGAATCTGTGGAGAGCCACAAACTTCCACCCACCCAGCATTTCCCAAAGTCTCCCAATAAAAATGGTACCTCACTTAAGTGGGTAGGCCTAGTACCCCTCACAGGGAACGTCCCAAAACGCAACATGGACACATCACATTTTTCCAGTGAAAACTGACCCTCTTATTGCAATGTGCCAGCTGTAGATTTTGGACCCTAGCTCAGCCGGCACCTAGGGAAACCTAGCAAGCCTATACATTTTTTAAAACTAGACACCCAGGGGATTCCAAGATGGGGTGACTTGTGTGGCTCTCACTAGGTTATGTTACCCAGAATACCCTGCAAACCCCAAACTTTGTAAAAAAAATCCTCACATTTCTGTGATGGAGAGTTCTGGAATCTGCAGGGAGCCACACACTTCCACCCACCCAGCATTTCCAAAAGTCTTCCAATAAAAATAGTACCTCATTTGTGTGGGTAGGCGTAGTACCCGCGACAGGAAACAGCACAAACTGCAACGTGGACACATCACATTTTTCCAGTGAAAACTGACCCTTTTTTCGCAATGTGCCTAGCTGTGGATTTTGGACCCTAGCTCTACCGGCACCAAAAGAAACCTAGCAAACCTATACATTTTTGAAAAGTAGACATCCAGGGGAATCCAGGATGGTGTGACTTGTCTGGCTCTTACCAGGTTCTGTTACCCAGAAACCGGGCAAACCTCAAACTTTGTAAAAAAAAAAAAAAACACATTTTCCTCACAATTCTGTGATGGAAAGTTCTGGAATCTGCACAGATCCACAAACTTCCATGCACTCAGCATTTGCCCCAAGTTTCCGCAGAAATGAAAAGAAAGTCAATTGATAATAACACATGTTCTACTATGCTGTGTTCATCTAAGTCTCCCAACAAAAAAGATACCTCACTTGTGTGGGTAGGCCTAGTGCCCGTGACAGGAAAGGGCCCAAAACGCAATATGGAAACATCACATTTTTTTACAGAAAACTGACCCTTTTTTCACAATGTGCTTAGCTGTGGATTTTGGACTCTAGCTCAGCCGGCATCTAGGGAAACCTAGCAAACCTGTACATTTTTGAAAAATAGACACCCAGCGGAATGCAGGATGGGGTGACTTGTGAGGCTCTTACCAGGTTCCGTTACCCAGAATCCCTTGCAAAGCCCAAACTTTGTAAAGAGAAAAACATATTTTCCTCACATTTCTGTGATGGAAAGTTCTGGAATCTGCAGGGAGCCACAAACTTCCACCCACCCTGCATTCCACCAGTCTCCTGATAAAAATGGTACCTCACTCACGCGGGTAGGCCTAGTGCCCGGGACAGGAAACGGCCCAAAACGTACTGTGGAGACAAAATTATCGATTACAAATAGACCTTGTTTTGTGAGGGAGTCACCCGCGTTTTGGTCCCAGGCTCAGTGGGCATCTAGGGAAACCTACCAAACTGAGACATTTCTGAAAACTATAGACCCTGAGGAGTCAAGGGAGGTGTGACTTGCGTGGATCCCCCAACGTTTTCATACCCAGAATCCCCTGCAAACCTCACATTTAGCTGAAATAAATCACTTGTTTCTCACATTTTTGTGTAGGAAAGTAGTGGGATCCCCAGGCTGACACAAATTTCCTACCACCGAGCATTCCCCCAGGTCTCCCGATAAAAATGGTACCTCACTTGTGTGGGTGGGCCAAGTACCCACGACAGGCAAGGGCCTAAAACGTATTGTGTAGGTATCAAAATTATCTATCACAAAACAACGTGGTTTTACAAGGGGGCCAACTGCGTTTTTGGTCCACGGCTCGACGGCCATCTAGGGAAACCTACCAAACCCAGACATTTCTGAAAACTAGATACCCGGGGGAGTACAGGGAGGTATGACTTGTGTGGATCCCCCAATGTTTTCTTACCCAGAATCCCCTGCAAACCTCAAATTTAGCTACAAAAATCACATTTTCCTCACATTCCTGCCTGGGAAAAAAAGGTCAGTGCCTAGTGGGCTTTCTGCGGGGGCAGGTCAGGGGCTATTGCCCCGATATGTCCCCAAGAGGGCAGAAACACTGTGGCCATTTTTGGGGGGGTAGGGGTATTGGCATGCCCATTCTGGGCAGTCCCCACCCCTATGTATTAAAAAAACAGCATAATCCTTGGCACCTATTGGGCTCTCTGCCCCAGCTATTGCCCCCATCTGCCTCCCGGGGGAGGCAGAAAGACTGTGGATAATTTTTTGGGGGGTTGGGGGCATTGGCATGCCCATTCTAGGCAGCCCCCACCACTACGTATAATAATGAAAACAAATCCATGGTGTCTAGTGGGCTTTCTGCCCCACAGGGGAGATAGATAAGGGGCTATTGGCCCCATCTGCCCTCTAGGGGGCAGAAAGTCTGTGGCAATTGTTTTTGGGGTGGGGCAGCCCCCATCCCTATGTATATAAAAAAAAATCCCTGGTGCCTAGTGGGCTTTCTGGGGGGCAGATCCGGGGCTATTGCCACAATCTGCCTCCTGGGGGGGCAGAATACTGTGGAATTTTTTGAGGGGGCATTGGCATGTCCATTCTGGGCAGCCGCCACCCCTGAACTTTGCAAAATGATAATCCTTCGTGCCTAGTGGACTTTCTGCCCCCCCCCGGGGCAGATAAGGGGCTATTGCCCCATATGCCTCCCTGGGGGGCAGAAAGACTGTGGCAATTTTTTTGTGGGGGGATGGTGGGGGCATTGGCATAATCATTCTGGGCAGCTCCCACCCCTGAACTATAAAAAAAATTATCCATGGTGTCTATGGTGCTTTCTGCCCACTCCCCCCCCTCCCCCCCGGGGGGGCCAGATTGGGGGCTACTGCCCCCCGGGGGCAGAAAGACTGAATGCGCCCATTTTGAAATGATGGGAGCAAAGGCCCTTGCCCAAGGGGCCGCTCCCCATCCCTCGGTATCTCGTGTGGGTCTTGAGAGGATATATCGTTGGTTGAAGACTAATCAGTATACACTGGAGGGATCAATTGGAGTACACACATTTGGACTGACACTCTCTTATGCACTGGCCCAATCTCACTTCAAGACCTTGATTTAGAACATGTTGGAGTTACCTTGAACAGGGAATAATTTCAAAGAAAAAAGCGGAATTATATACAGAAATAGACTCAAACCCTGATGAAGTCCTTATTGGACGAAACGCGTTGGCTGGGCTGAATGATGTGCGATTTAAAAAAGAAATAAAAAGAATATACACAACATCTGACTCTGACCTACTTCATTAATTGATGTTCTTTAAATCTTTTTTCATATTTGGAATGTAAATATAATGTTGTAGGTTCTATTTTGAATAGCCATACATTGGAAATGATAAGTTTAGGATATCTAGTGCTCCTGTTCTAATGTGTTTTTCTTAAAGCTACTAATTTTGGATACCTTGGCAGTGGGCTCCTTTACAGTAGAGCGCTCTTATTATATTTGGGATATGAATAACTAGGTCCCTCATACTAGTGCCACCATCTGATAGTCCACGTTGCTCAGGCTGCTTGCTTATATACTTTATCTAGCAATTGCTCATGCAGATATGTCCTCACATGCAATGTAATGCACCCTGTCTTAGAACTATAAGGTCTGCTGTAGGGGTGACTCACATTAATTGCATGCAGTGTCTGTGGGCATGGCATACAGGGTGTGTGCCATTTTGTGTTTTCACATTTGTCTGCACCATTTCATGCAGCCTGCAATGTCAGTCTGCATGAGATTGGTGGTGGGTCCCTTAGGGTGGCACAATACATGCTGCAGCTCTTAAGGACCCTCTTTAGTATCCATTCCCTAGGTACCAGAGGTACCATTCACTAGGGGCTTACAGAGGTGCTAAAGGTCTTGCCAATTGGGGAATAATTGAGCAGTTACCTTGGTTTAGGTAAATAGTACTGGCACTGGGGACCTGGTTAGCAGGAACCCAGTGCACTTCACTCAAAATTGCATCAAATACCAGGAAAAAAGTGGGGGTGACCATGTCAAAAAGGGGAACTTTCCTACAGGGTGCTTCTTGGCTCTGCCTATCAATAGATTTTGCACATAGTCAAAATCTCTGAAGAGAATGGACTACACTTTTCTCAGTCCTTCAACTCTAAGATAGTATTCTTGAGCATTGGAAGAATCATCCATATGTGGGTCACGCATACAACCCATCATGCATAAATGAACCACCATCCAGCACCACTGACATCACAGTAGGTGCTATCCATATGAAAAAAAGGATTCATAATTAATGCCCTTTTTAGCAAGTAATTCCTGGTCCATGAGAACAGACGAGTCTCTTGCCAGCAAAAGGTTATTTAATTTTTGCTGCTTATAATTGTCAGAACTCTGCACAATCTACCTGCCTTATTTAGGTTGCATATCAATACACAGGTACATTGTCAGATTTGCTTCCTTAACAATGTTCCATATGTGTTACTTACTGAATGCCTATCTCCCTCTTTCTTCTCTACAACTGCCCCCCTTGTTAACCATCCCTTGTGAAAATCAACCACCCTCATTAACTGTCATCGACTCTCACTGACTTTCTCTCACACACACACACACTTACACATGCAGACACAGACACACTTGCTCCCATATATACACTCCCATCCACAAACACGCACACAACAAACATTTAAAACTATTTTTCTTAGCACAGCTGCCACCAAAGGTCCTGTTCCAGCTAAGTTGGCTCCGTTTTTATTACACTAACTGCAAATAATAGAATATTATTCACTATTAGTATAATTAAAAATGGGCAGAAAATATGGAATGCGTAGTTGACCCTTTGATCATGGCAGTGGTTTTGCCACCTCTGAGGCAAGGGCTCACAAAGGCAGTGGCAGGGGTCGCAAGGGGCAAGCCAGGGGTCAAAGCTGCAATCCCTGACGCCCCTTAATGACTTCCATCCAACCAGGATTGCCACTGGCATCAATGTGTCGGGTGTCAGCTTGGGGCATGCGATAAACCTTGATCTACGAGTACCTCTTCCTCCCGATTGTCTTACATCGACAAACAAACTCTCGGTATCTAAGCTCACCAAATCACGGATGGAGAGAATTTGTAGGTAACTGGGGAAAAAAATAAATTTAGCGAATACCGACGTTGAGAATCCATTACACCGCAACTGTTTCCTCCACATATTCAAATTCTCCAAATGTCAAATCCAAATTAGTGTGTGTTTTACAAACTTGCACTCAACAAGTTCCATTTTCTCAAGGACCACATAAATACATAATTTCCTTTTTCTGCCATACTCCATCACTTGCTCTATTATTCTCCTGTTTACTTTATTTTTCTTTCCTTCCTTTCTTAAGGGGGAAGGGAAATCCTGTGCTCGTTTTTTCCCAATCTGCTGTCACTATTTTTTCTTCTTCTACCGTCCATGTTCTCCCTCCTGTCTAGGTTTTCGACATTTTAGATACTTGTTCTAAAAGTTGTTTTTTTCTATTAAAAATTCATATATTACACTAACAAAGTTATTTACTTATCCCTACCACGGCGCTCGCTGGAAGATTACGTCAATGCAGTGAAGGAGATCACTAATTAATCAAAAGTACTAGAATCTGAAACTCCCTCCAGAACACTGCAGCAATTTCCAAAAGATAGGAGGACACTGACTCCCCTATGGGAGCAGACAGCAGCGTGCGGGGTGGCTGATCTGTGCAGCCAGCTCTGGCCAGCATCAAAACTATATACTGATCAAGTTCAGCACAACCTGAGATACTGAGCTGGAACTGGGGTGTGAGCTTTCCAACTTTGCCATGTCATCTGAAATGCCACACTTCCTTATCTCTGACTGAGAACACACTGTGGTTTCTATTTGCATCTTCAAAGTTAATAAACCTGCTTTCTATTCTAGACAGGATCGGACTGGCCTATAGGGCATCAGGGAGTGCCCGAAGGGCTGGTCTGACAGGTCAGTGTGTGGGCCGTTTTTGGGCTGTTTCTGGGCCTGTTTTATGGACTGCTGGGCCGGTTTTTATTGTTGATTTCCCTGATATTAGAACAAACATTGCCTGCAGCAAGCTCAAATCCATGCTGTCTTCAATTATCTCGCAAGACACTTATAGCGTGTCTTTACACGTTCACAACTGCCCCAGTTTGGAAACATGGGCCTCTTAGTTTTAGCTTTTATAAATCATGATAGAGCGCAAATTTGCTCTGTCGGTTGTAGGGGTGCATTATATTCATGAGTAGTCTGCACCTGCATATAATTTTATCGTGTTAACAGTCGTGCCATTAGATCATGTATTGTAATAGCGTGTAAAGTGAAATGATAGGCATATTTTCGTATAACGTGGAGAAATCAACATTGCAATAACGTATGATTAGATGAAAACCTTAATGTGTAGAATTGTACATGTGGCTAATGAATGTTTATAATTCATATGTTTATGTAATGCAGTGATTTAAATGTGCCCAGTAACAATGATCATGTAAACGTGTGTTATATGAATTTACGTGCTGTTTCTTATATTGGCTGAATTCTGTAGGCCTAACGTGTATTTCTCCCTGACACGCTCAAGTTAGGTTTGCTAGTAGAATTCATGTGTATGCAGAGATTGTCCTTTCTCACGTTTTCTGTTGCAGGTGGAGAAATACATCTTTGTTAGTTAGAATAATGTCTTTGTTTTAGGAGTTAGGCTTAGGGAGGAGAAGATACATTGAACGGCGATGCTGATAATGTGGGATGGTGTTCTTTCTCACCTGAGAGAGCCTGGGTATCAAGGTCATTGAGCCAAGGCCTGGGAGCATCGCTGCCGCATGGAAAGTTGCCTACGAGGAGGTGTCTTGCGTGGATGGAGTGCTGTTGCACAGCATTGTGGGAAGTCTCGTACCAGTTCTCGTATTGGAGCTAGGTACAGGGTCCGGGGACTTCTGCCTTGCCTTGAGAGAAGAGAGCATCTTAGAACGAGCTCTATAGCTTTATACTACTTGACCCACCCAACGTGACTGGTCTTCTTAGGAAGCCTTCACGATTTGACACCTTTTCTGACCTTGCCTTGGGGAATGCTAAGTAGGGATGTCACGTTAGCAGTAGTGTAGGGAGAGATTAAATGCTTTTACCTAAGAACCTCCAATGAAGGGGACTCTTGACGTTGGAGCTGTTATTTTCTGTGTCCTGCTACTGAAATTGATTATTTTGTGTATGCTGCACTGTCTAAACTTCACTTGTAGGTTTGGCTATGTATTAGTTCCAATATATTTCTACACCCTCGTCCTGAGGTGTTTGTATGTTCAGTTGTTCTTGGCTTTGTAATAAACGTACTAAATGTTGGATTGGAGTCTGTGATCCTTTCGGAGTCATGGTTCATTGGAGCTGTAATGCGTAATTGTCTAACAATTCTTCCTCCCCTCCACACTTTCAAGCAGACAAAAAGAGATATCGGCCAGGGGTTCCAGAGTAAGTCTAGAACGTGGAACCCGGCTCCTTCAGTTGGTAGCATTCTAGGATGGTTGTCTCTTGAAGTGAGGGGAGAATCTAGAAAACTGTAGAAAAATGTAGACCCATAGAGCCCCAAAATAGAGCCCAATGACCAAGAACAGAGAACAACAGACTTTGGCAGAGACCAAAGGAGATTGATGGTGTGGCAAGAACAGCGGTGAACGGAGGAGTGAGTATCAATAGGGATGCGTTGTGTGCTAGATTGCAGGAGTGTGTTGATTGTGTGATGTCTTGCAGAGTTGGAATGAAAGTCGAGTGAATGTGGTTTTCGGACCGGACATGGTTCAAGAGTTTCATTTTGTTTTGGTTATTGGGCTAAAGAGTAGCCTAAGATCCCGGGATATATTTGTGGTGTAGGAGACACCGATTTGTTGTAATTGTCTGACCGTTGGTTTGTCGGGAAGTCGGGAAGCGCTATCGACCACCCACCTGAAACAGGGAACTTTGTGTGAGTGGACTTGTTAGGATTGTGTGGAAAGCCTCATGCGCAGGGGTGGACTATATCGATTCAAGTGACCAGCGCAGGTCGAGGGTCGCTGTGTGTGGATGTTCTTGAGTGATTGAATTCTATCGATCTTTCAGAAAGGCAGACAATTACTTGTTTTGATGATTGCGAAAGTGAATGTGTATAGTGAGATTGTGAAGGAGGGTGAACCGCTGCGAGGAGAAAAGGGTGACACCAGAGTGTGCCGAACTGCGATAGGTTGGTTGGTGTAACGCCGCGCTGGGATTGGTTGGTGATCATCAGGAAAGTTGATGGGAGAAATCTTGTCGGATGAAAGGAAAATCTGATTCAATCATGCAATGTTTTAAAGTATTACGTGATCTATGTAGGGGAGATAGGGGGGTGGTGACTCAAGTGGGTGAAGTAGCACCGCCTGAGGATACTCCAGCACATTACATGGCAACGAATGTAGGACTCCATAGTATAGTTTGGCTTCAAAATTGGCACAAGATTACTGAAAGAGAGGGAGATTTGGCTTTTCCACGCTATGGTTCACATCGATTAGAGGTATTATATCAGTTGAAGGGAGTGATGTCTTCATTACGGCCTCCACCCAGACCAACACAGTTTGAGGTATTAGATGCTTGGATGCAAACAGCTCAGGCAAAGAACAGGAAAAGATGTCAGGGAAGGATGAGGAAGGCAATGCAAGCATATCAGGATGCACAATGGGACTCACAATTGAAGAAGTGGAGAGTAGACACCATCGAGGGAGAGAGATTGTACCCACTATTAGTGAAAGAGGGAGACACTCGGAGCAGGAATGGAGATGGAGATGATGGGAGTGATACCAATGATGGCTTTTTACACAGACTACTAGCAGAGCATCCTCCACCATATAATCCACATTCAGAAGAAGGAAGGCGAGAACTGGCAAATGCAGCGAGTATGGAAAGAATGGTAACACCACAGATAGGTCACAGTGCAGGAGTAATGGGAAGGGACAGGGATGCCAGTATCTGGAAGTGCATAGTCAAGTGGAGTCAAAGCTTCTAAAAGGTTACCGGAAGCCCTTACGGACCTGTAGTGTCTGTGTATGATCCGAGTTTAGGAGAAAACGTGAGTCAACAGCAGTCAGGTTTGGGCGAAAGGGTCAACCCAGGGGGAAATGTGACGATGAACGGAAGTGGTCCACTTTTGGTGCCTGTAGAAGCTAGTACCTCATTGCCAGCAACCGCAGACTCCTGGAGGGTGCGTGTTGGGTCTAGTACTATACAATCAGCGTCACTGGCAAATTTTAATTCAGACTTGAAGATGTGGGAAGCTCCAGTTACAGGACCCTTGGGAAGGAGATATGGGAGCCTCTGGAGATCAGCATGCCTTGCAGACCACAGCATCAGAAAGTCGACAAAGAAAGCAGAGTGGTGAAAAGGAAGGACAGAGTAACATTTCATGTCAGGGAACGATTAAAGCTGCAGTGAAGGCGAAATTGCTAGGCGTAGTGAGACTGAAAGCAGAAGCGGATGAGATTATCAGTGGGAGCTTGCCTTTAGAGAGGATAGAACTTTATGAGCAGGATGAATTGTTGTTTGTAGCAAAGGATGTCACTCGTAAAGCAAGATGAGCACATGAGAAATTGACAGAATTAGCTCCAAAATATGATGTGGATTTGTCCTAAACAAAAATGCTACAGGGAAACCACAGGTTGACTTATACCGATCAAGAATTAGAAGAAAAAAGAGTCATAGGATTGAAAACACACATTCAAGACCTGGTCGTAAGAATACGCATATGGAGCATGCTCGATAAATGGGAAGAAAGATGGTCAAAGAAGAGAAGAGTGTAAAGAAGGTGGTGGGAGAAACGCCTCTGCCAGGAAGGGGTATTCCAGGAGTTGAGGCTTACCCATTGCAAGCGGTACCAAGCAGAGGATATGTGCATGTGCCTTGGAGCAGGGGTGATTTTGCAGCATTCACAAATGGCTTTCCTTGGCTGAGGGAGAAACCTGCCGAATGGTATAAGCAAGTCGATCGCCTTGTGAAAATTTCGAAGGTGTTGTGGATTGATCTTAAGACATTGTTTGGCATTGTGGTTTCTAGTGCTGGATCACTAGCGACTTATGGTCTGCTAGTAAAATTGCTATTGATTGGCCTTCTACTGAACCAGATAGAGACCCCAAAACTCATGGTCCTTCACCTTTGGTAATGAAAAAGTTTGAACAGGTAATTACAAGGTTACAGTCTAAGATTGCCCCTCAAGACATAGGTTGGGTCAAGATAGATTGAACCACCCAAGAGCCTAAGGAATCGGTACATGCCTACTATGAACAGCTCTTGCAAGCCTTCAAGCCATACAATGGGTTTGTTTCCAAGTTCATGCTAGGATTGAGACCAGAGATTAGTGTTATGATTCAACAACATTTAATCTGCTGGCAAAATAAGTTAGTGGATGAGATCCTACGGTATGCCAGATATTGTAGCGATGAGGTGGATTCTAAGCACAGGAAAATGAAGGACAAACTAATGCTGGTCCAGATGAGGAATGCGAACAGGGTAAAACAGGCGCAGACAAATGGAGGGACTTTAGGTCGGAATCATCGGAACAACCACGGACGGATTCAGAATGTATCGACCAGTACTGGACAGGAAAAGGGAAAGGAAGAGATCCCAAGCTAGGAGTAGACATCGGTACACTAAAGAAAACCACTGCTTGTCATTATTGTCGCAAAATCGGGCATTGGAAGCGCGAGTGTCGAGCAAATCCAGCAAATCAGTTTCAGGATGAGGAAAGTATACAGTTGCCTGATTGTTATTAATACTGTGATGAGACCTAAATCCGTCAATGAGTGGCGTCTGAATCAGCTAGTACAAGTACCCCAACCTCCGAGAATTTCACAGAGCAATCAAGCGTATCATCAAATGCCCTTCATGGAGACTCTGGACGGATTCGATCCAGACCGTTACAATGATGGTGCCTGAGGGGGGAGGCTGTACCCTTGGAGCAGTCTTAGAGGTAGACCAGCGGGAACGGTATGTGGAGGCAGATGTAGATGGTTATCCTATTACATTCTTGATTGATACTGGTGCTACTCGTTCTACTGTGAGATCCGCAGTAGTCCCAAACCTACCCCTCTCAGGACAATCGATCCAAGTTGTAGGAGTTGCCAATAGGAGAACGACCAACCCGTTAACAGACGAGATACCTGTGAGAATAGGAACATTTCAGGATCGAGACCAGTTTGTGATGTGCGATTCGAGTCCAGTCTGTTTGTTGGGACGTGACCTCCTGTGTAAGTTGAATTGTACCATCTATTGCACGTCCAACAGAGTGGAATTGCAGACTAATGATGATGACATTGCATTCAAATTGGCTAATCAGAATCTCTGTGTAGACATGTTTCCCGTGCTAACAGTGGATGATATGTCTTATGACATGAGAGACACCGTTTCTCCCGTGGTGTGGGATTTCGGGGGAGAAGAGATAGGACTGACTCGAGGGGTTGAGCCGGTTCATATACAAATCAAGCCAAATGCTGAATTTCCAAGAACACCTCAGTACAACTTGACCCCGGAAACGGTGGCGAGAATTACACTAGTAATTGAGTCTATAGTTGCGCAGGGCATCCTAAAGGAGATCATGGGAAGTCCGTGCAATTCACCTAAACAACTCGTCAACACACCGACCCACAGAGCAGGACACACCCTCGACCCCATCTTCGCGGCAGGAAACAGCGTCCAATTCAGCCACACAACGCAGCCGCCATGGACCGACCACCATTGCGTACACTTCGCCATCAACAAACCCAAGGCACCCAAACCAGCCCCACGCCCACCTCGAAGGAACTGGAGCAAGGTTACCGATGAGCAACTTAACTCCACCCTCACCCAAGACAACCACACCTGGGCACCCGGCGCAAACAACGCAGCCAGAGAATCCACACCTGGATCTTCAACTGCGCAGACGAGCTCACCCCGCTACGCAACCCCGACAGACAACGCCCCAGGAAAGCCGCCTGGTTCACCACCGCTCTCCAAGAAGCCAGACGCACCTGCAGACGCCTGGAGAAGAACTGGAGAAACACCAAGACAAACGAAAACCACACCACCTACAAGGTTGCCATGACGGACTACCACAACTAGATCAGAGCCACCAAGAGGAACTTCATCCACAACAAAATCCTGGCCAACTCCACCAACTCCAAGGAACTTTTCAGTGTCATTCAGGAATTCACCAACCCACGCAGCGAAGCCACAGACATCACCCCATCCCAAGACCTCTGCGACAAGCTTGGAACCTATTTCCACCTCAAGATCAAAAACCTCTACGACAACTTCATCGACCATCCACCAGGTGCCACAGACGGCCCCCCGCCCCCCAGAAACACCAGCCAGCCCACCATCTCCAACTGGACACTGATCACGGCTGAAGACACCGCCTCGACCATGAAAAGCATCCACTCGGGGGCCCCCACCGACCCCAGCCCCCCTCACATCTACCATAGAGCCGCGGCCGCCATCGCACCTAACCTACAACGCACCATCAACACCACCTTCAAAACAGGCACCTTCCCAGACGACTGGAAGCACGCAGAAGTCAGACCCCTGCTCAAGAAGCCCACAGCTGACCCCACCGACCTCAAGAACTATCGGCCCATCTCGCTCCTCCCCTTCACAGCCAAAGTTGCAGAGAAAACAGTCAACAGGAAACTGACACGATTCATTGAAGAGAACGCCGTCCTCGACCCGTCCCAATCCAGATTCCGAAGTAACCACAGCACAGAGACCGCCCTACTCGCCGCCACAGATGACATCCGCACACTCCTGGACCAAGGCCACTCCACAGCCCTCATCCTACTCGACCTATCAGCGGCCTTCGACACCGTCTCCCACCGCACACTAGTCGCCAGACTACATGACGCAGGCATACAAGGAACAGCCCTGGACTGGATCCGATCATTCCTCACCGGAAGAAGCCAAAGGATCAGACTCCCACCCTTCCTCTCCGACCCCACGAAAATCACCTGCGGAGTCCCACAGGGTTCATCACCGAGCCCCACCCTCTTCAACATCTACATGGCCCCCCTCGCAGCCATCGTCCGACAACACGGCCTCAACATCGTATCCTACGCCGACGACACCCAGCTCATCCTCTCCCTCACCAAAGACCCCACCACTGCCAAACTCAACTTCCAGAAAGGAATGCAAGACGTCGCAGTCTGGATGACCAACAGCTGCCTGAAGCTCAACGCCGAGAAGACAGAAGTCCTCGTCCTCGGCATCCCCCGACACGAACACATCAGCCAACACCTACGAAGTCTCCACTGGATCCCCGTGGAGAAAAGAGTAACTTTCAAAATCCTCACTCACGCCTACAAATGCCTACACAACAACGGACCCAAATACCTCAACTTCCACGTACCCAAAAGAAACCTCCGATCTTCCAACCTCGCACTGGCCGAAACCCCGCGCATCCACAGAGCCAGAGCAGGCAGAAGATCCTTCTCTCACATTGCAGCCAAGACCTGGAACGAGCTACCGGCAGACATCAGACGCGCCCCCTCCCTGAACACCTTCAGGAAGACCCTCAAGACCTGGCTCTTCGGCTAAACAGATCTGCGGACCCCCCCCTCAGCGCCTTGAGATCCTCACGGGTGAGTAGTGTGCTTACAATTCCCTGATTGATTGATTGATTGATAATGGAGTTACAGAAACGAGCGGCAAATACAGAATTGTTCAGGACCTGAGAAGGGTCAATTCGATTGTGATTCCATGTTGTCCTGTTGTACCAAATCCACCTGTGATCTTATTCCAGATTCCTTGCGAAGCTGAATGGTTTACTGTGATTGATTTGTGCCAAGCATTGATTTCGATACCCTTACATGAGGAAAGCCAATTTTTATTCGCTTTCTGGCTGGAGAACCATGTGTTAACATGGTGTCGTATTCCACAAGGGTAAACTGAGAGTCCATCCATCTTTAATCAGATCTTGAAAAAGAACTTCAAGAGCTTGGTGCTGCCGAATAGTTCAGTGCTTGTGCAGTACATTGACAACCTCCTGATTGCTTTAGAGACAGAGGAATCTTATAGGGATGATACCATGGCCCTATTAAATCACTTGGCAGAGAATGGACTCAAGGTGTCCCAGAGGAAACTTCAGTATTGCTTGCCTGAAGTTCAGTATTTGGGTCATCACATTGAGAAAGGCAAGAGAAAGGTGTCACCAGACCACATTGAGGCGATCATGAAAATGAATCCGTCTACCACACAGAAGGAAGTTAGAATGCTCTTAGGAATGGTTGGTTACTGCCAGCAGTGGATTCCCAACTTCTCACTGAAGGCGAAGTCCTTGCAGAGATTGACTGCAAGGATGTGGGTGATCCGGTACCATGGGATAACGACTGCTTGGTGGCCTTCTTGGGGCTGAGAGAAAGTCTGTGTCATGCCCCAGCGATGGGAATGCCGATTAGATCCTGTAGCTTCAGCATTGTCCGGATGTCTCAAATCCATTGCTTCAACTGGTGTCAGCATTGAAAGATGTGAAAGTATTGTGATGGGTCATCCCCTTACTGTTTATGTTCCACACTTGGTTGAGCTCCTGATGACGAGAACCAAAACACAGCACTTGACTAATAGCAGGCTCACCCGATATGAGCAGTTCGTGTTGGCCTCTGAAAACATCACATTAAAGAGATGTTCTATGTTAAATCCTGCTACTTTTATGCCTGTTCCAAATGTTGAGGGAGACGATTGTGAGGACCATGACTGGATGTGACTGAACTCTGTACCAAACCAAGACCCTACATTGTTGATGAACCGCTACCTGAATCAGACCAAGTCCTTTTTGTTGATGGTTCATGTCTAAGAGACAATGAGGGTTACTTGAAAGCAGCCTTTGCTCTCTGTACCATTTCTGGGGTTGTGGAAGCTGCTTGCTTACAAGGAGTACACTCCACACAAGTAGCTGAAATGATGCATGCCTTGTTTCTGATCAAATCCGAGTCACCATCTATACCGATAGCAAGTACGGTTTCGGTGTGGTTCATGCCTTCGGACAGTTATGGTCACATAGGGGGTTCTTAACGTCATCAGGCTCTCCTATCAGAAATTGGGAGTATGTGAGACGACTGTTGGAAGTCTTACAGCAACCAAAGGAAGTGGCTGTTGTGAAGTGTGCTGCCCATGGGAAGGGGGAGGATTTTGTGACCGTGGGTAAATGGTACGTTGATGAAGTTGCCCACTTTTGTGCTATTCATGATTGCATTTTTTATGGGAATTATTCAGGTAAGAGCATAGAGAGAACCGAGCTCAGCATGATGTTCGCCATTGCAGACACCAGGGATGAGGTCAGGCGTCTGGAGGAAGAAGTGTCAGACCAAGAGGGAGCTGGTTGGATTAAAGCAGGTTGTGAGAGGAGAGATGATGGCATTTGTGTCCCAATAGATAGTAGAGCAGTGTTGCCGGATTGTCTACTGAGCCCTATGGCAAGACAGATTCATGGAGCAGTTCACATTGGGAGGGATGCAATGGTGCGAGTGTTCAGACAAACATGGTTTAACCTGAGGTTTTGTGTGTTTGCAGAAGCAGTGTGTCACAGATGTGTTATGTGCCAACAGATGAATGCTGGAAAGAAAACTGTGGTTGCCTTGAGTCACATTGGGAAGTCGGGAGGCCCCTTTAACAGAATTCAGCTTGACTTCATTGAGATGCCTAGGTTCAATGGGCTGAGGTACATCCTAGTTCTGGTGTGCGTCTTTTCACGGTGGGTGGAAGCATACCCAACCAGAAGATGTGATAGTCTTACAGTAGCCAAGTTGTTACTTAGAGAGTTGATTCCACGGTTCGGATTTCCAACTTCATTGGAGTCGGACAGAGGAACTCACTTCCATAGTGAGATCATGAAGCTGTTGTGTACTGCCTTGGAAGTTGACCAGAGATTGCACTGTAGCTACAGGCCGGAGGCATCAGGCATGGTGGAACAGATAAATGGAACTTTAAAGATGAGAATGGCAAAGGTGTGCTCCTCGACGTCACTAAGTTGGCCTGATGCATTGCCTTTGGTGCTGATGAGTCTGTGTAGCATTCCGGATAGGAGAACTGGACTATCCCCGCAAGAAATTTTGATGGGGAGGGCGATGCGCTTGCCTGCAATGCCGTCTACAGAGTTGATAAATAAACATCACCGATGATTTGATCCTTGACTATTGCAAGGGACTGAATGAATGAATTTATTTATTTGTGTGGTTACTTAAAACCATTACAAAATACAACGTTAAAAACTTTTAGAAAGTCAGAAAATAAATAAATGTGCAGGACATTGTTAAAATCAGTTCTTTTTTTAAATTTATTTTTAAAGATAAATCATACGAATGATGTGGACCTAATGATTTGTTGTTTTTTTGTTGGTTTTTTTTTGTTTAAAACATAAAACATCGAGACAGGATTTAAGGCTGAAAGAGCCCCGAGATGAATCACTTGTTCAGTGGTGGCCGGACCTCTGGGGCGGTGACCCTGATGTTGAGGGGCCCCCGGGCTGTTCGTCGCACTCTGCCTGTGAAGACTTGTCCTTCAATAATGTGCGAGTGTGGGAAACAAATTTCCCAAAGTTGGCCATGTGCTTCACGGTGTCCAAAGTATAGAGCTGTTGGACGGCCTCCTTTGCTGTGCGGGTGCCCAGTTGAAGAAGAATAGGTCTGAGGTGTATTCCGCGAACTAGCCGCAAGGCAGGGCAGCAAAGTAAAATGTGTGCCAGGGACTCTCTTTTGTAATTGAAAAGGCAACACTCCGTAATGCCCAGCCATGCTTTCCAAGATGGATATAATTCTTTTAAGGTGAGCAGATGTAGTCTGGCTGCTAAAATCCGATATAATGCTTGTCTCCCCACGGGCTGCGTGAGGTGGGACTTGTGACTAAGCAGAATGTGAGGGAGACATTGGGTTTCATGAAAGTCTCTGGCTGCCAAGGATTCCGTGTCCAGACTGCGAGAGCGTAGGCATAGTTGCTTTTTTATTGTTGTTCTAATGGTGGCGTAGTTGATTGTACTGGGGTCCCAGTTCTCTGTCGCTAGTTGCAGAAGATCTTTGGCTGTGGCAAGGCAGGCAGACCAAGGGTTACTTGGTTGTAGAAAGATGGATTTTATGGCAGCCTTCATGGTGTTCTCCGGAGCCGCAGTTGTTAGATAAAAGTATTTTGTCAGGGCAGCCAGCTCTTCTATTTTTTGTTGGTTCAGATCAAATCCAAGGTAAATCAAGGTGTTTCTAGTGCAGGCTGGTAAGCAAAATATCTTTTCATAAGCTGTGCAATGTATTTTTTCCAAGTCCTGTGCGAACCTCCCTGGAAATGCCTGTTGCGCGTACTTAAGGGAGTGATTCACAGAACTAACTTACGTCAAAAACGTAAAGTTAGTACTTTTTGGTATTCACAGAATACACTTACTCATTTTGGTATTCACAGAATGAACTTACTCATTTCGGTATTCACAGAAGTTAGTAGTCCTAACTTTAGGACTCCTAAATGCCTTCTGTGAATACCGAAAGTCTTAAAGTTAGGATTTTTCTCAGTTTAGGAGTAGTAAAGTTAGGACTCCTAACTTTAGGACTCCTAAATGCCATCTGTGAATACCGAAAGTCTTAAAGTTAGGATTTTTCTCAGTTTAGGAGTAGTAAAGTTTCTCCTAACTTTAAGACTTTCGGTATTCACAGAAGGCATTTAGGAGTCCTAAAGTTAGGAGTCCTAACTTTACTACTCCTAAACTGAGAAAAATCCTAACTTTAAGACTTTCGGTATTCACAGAAGGCATTTAGGAGTCCTAAAGTTAGGAGTCCTAACTTTACTACTCCTAAACTGAGAAAAATCCTAACTTTAAGACTTTCGGTATTCACAGAAGGCATTTAGGAGTCCTAAAGTTAGGACTAATAACTTCTGTGAATACCGAAATGAGTAAGTTCATTCTGTGAATACCAAAATGAGTAAGTGTATTCTGTGAATACCAAAAGTATTAACTTTACGTTTTTGACGTAAGTTAGTTCTGTGAATCAGGCCCTTAAGAGACGGTAGTAATTTAGCCCCCAATACTCTTTGAATGGCCGTAGTTGTTGGGCTATCTAAGGTGGCATATAATTTACAGAGGGCATAGGTGACCATTTTTCCTTTCTGCCGCAGTTTGTGGAGGTGGACCCGTGTGCGGCCCGTCTCGCTAAGCCAGGCCCGAGGTAGTTGTAGGTTTGTACACAGTCCAAAATCAGGGGACCCAGCCTCCACTTTGCGAGTTTTTTCTTCGGGTGGTGGCCAAAAATCACTATTTTGGACTTGCTTGGGTTAGCGACCAGCTTGTTTTCGACGTTGTATTCGGAGAGGGCGGTAAGTGCTTTTTGAAGTCCTATTTTGGTGTGGTCCAAAAGAATAAAGTCGTCGGAATATTGCATCAGCTGGATCTTTGTGTGGCCGATCTTAGGGGTTGCTAGAGTTGCTCCGTGCAGTGCTCGGCCCATGTCGGCGGTGTACAAGTTAAAAAGCATAGGTGCCAGGACGCATCCCTGCTTTAGCCCCCGATCTGTGGCAATTTTCTCCGTGGCAGACTCCCTGGAAAGTTTAACCCTTACCCAGGTTCGAGTGTACAGCGATCTAATTTCTTGTAGTGGTGACGGGCTGATGTTCCACTGTGCCAATTTCTGCCAAAGAATGCTGCAATCTACCCCATCAAAGGCTGCTGAGTAGTCAATAAAGCAGGCGAAGAGCGGCGGGGAGCGATGGATCACCGCTTGTTGGGCTAAGTATGACAGGGCTATGATGTTATCTACGGTAGAGCCCCCTGGTCTGAACCCAGTCTGGTAAAATGGCAGGAGACCTTCGATGCAGACCCAATCAACTATTTCCTGCAATAGTGTACTTGCGTAAGCCTTACCCTCAATGTCCAACAGGGCTATCATCCGGTAGTTCTTAGGGTCGGTGTTTGGCCCTTTTTTGTATATTGGTTGAAGCAGTGAGCCCCTCCAGGAATCTGGGACGTCCTCCAGAAACCTGCATTCTGCGTATAGCTGTGCAAGGTTGAAGGACCAAAAGACCATGTCCTCCCTAAAGAGGGAGCCGGGAAGCCCGTTGTGGCCGGGCGCTCCATTTTGCTGAATCTTTTTAGGACGGTACGAACTACTGCCAAGCCTGGGAGAGTTAGGTCGGCCAGGGATCTGGTAGGCTCTGCAATGATGTTGTCCACTCCATAGGGCGGTAGGACAGTTTGAAGAAGTGGCTTTCAGGTCGACGGTGTTCAGGAATTTCAATTGAGCTACCCAGGTGTCCTCGTCGAGTGAGTTCTCTCTGCTGGAAGACCCGTGGATTAAGTTATTTAGATATTGTCAGAATTCTTGGGACTTGCATGGTGCTAGCAGTGCAAAGATCTTTAGCCATTTTGCCTCTGTGGATTCCCGTTTTGCCTTCCAAACCAGTTGGGAGTGGGTCTTTGCTGCTAATTTCAGTTGCTTTTTGGCGGACTCCAATCCAGTTTTTTGGTACTCCCTTTGTTTAGTATTTAGTTGTTTAGCACAATGCTTGATCGCTGGAACTTGACCCGGAATGTGTGTTGGATTGTTTGTAATTCTGTGAGTGGTGCTCCCTCGGCGCAACATAGCTAGTTCGTATGCAAGTTCACCTATAAGTCCCCACTTGTTTGGGCCGGTCTGTCAGCCACTCCATGTCGATTTCCATGAGTCAAATTTGTTGGTTGACATCTGCCCCCATTTAATTCTTCTAAGGAGCCTATGCTGTTCTTCACCCTTGGTCACTCCAATGGGGCAGAGGAGATGACGGAATTCCGCTGTGATTGTTAAATGCAACAGTGAGGCGGCATGATCGCTTTCGCCCCGTGGGAGCACTGCGTAATTTAGCATGTGTTTTTGTAGCCTCTCACTTAATAAGATGTAATCTATAGTAGTCTGATTGTTGTAGGTAGGTGCGTGGATTACCCCTGGCTTGGACTCTACAGATGAAGAATAAGTAGGTGCCAAGTTATATGTCCGAAGAAGTACTCCCGGAGGGGTTGCCATCAGATGACTGCTCCCCTATATTGTGCGTATTGAAGTCCCCAAGAATGATGGGTTCCATGGATGCAAATTGTGTAAGCAGGGTTTCAATCTGTGTAATCAGTCGGATGAGCTTATCCTTAGAGCTCTGTCCGTGGGGATTATGGTATACATTAATTAGAAGTATTGGTAGTGGGCCGTCCACAGTATTAAGGCCTTTCAGAGTACCGGCTAGGAACATGTCCGAGGGGTTCTTCATCTCTGTAAAATGTAGTTTTAGGGCGTGCTTAATGTATATGGATATGCCCCCTGAGGGTCTCCCGAATAAGTTTCCTTTGATTGCAGGTTTAAAGTATTCAGCATAGCCTGCTAATGGGATGGATGCGGTTGCCCACGTTTCTTGGGCACAAATTAGATCGGCCCCTTCAAGGAATGTAATCGCTGATGGGCTTTGCAGAACCTTGAGCATCCCAGCAACGTTCCATGTCATGATGCTTAATGGTTGGGCGCTAACTGATGTGCTTCTATGCTGGCAAGACCCCTTACTTGGAGGGGGTCTGAATTTTGTCAGCCAAGACTCCTTACTTGATGGGGGTCTGAATTTTGTCGGCCAAGTTGGAGGCAACCCAGCCCCAATAGGCCGAATTTGGGGAGGGTGGAGCACAAAAGGGAGAGAAGGTTTTGAGGGTGGAAGTGACCATTCGGCCCCCACACGAACCATCGACTCTGCACTGGATATTCATGTTTGCTTGTTTGAAGGTACCTTCTCCTTGGCGGGTCCCCCTCAGTATGCAAACCGTAGGCGTGTTCTTTGGGGGGGCCTGTAAGATGAATGGATACTTCTCATGTTCAAGCCTCCGAATGTCTATTCCCCATTCTGCGAATTGTTCTTTTTCAATGCAAACGCTTGCAGGTATATCCGGGTTGGCCCAGGTTACAATGGTTTGTACCTTCCCTGATTGTGAGGGCGAAGAGACGAATTGCACCCTGATGATGTCCCTGCTTGTAATATGGGACAATGACTGTGTATGTTGGAGCAGTGTCAGAATATTTGTTCTATTGAGAGTTTCAAGGTTGCCCTTCGAAATGTACAGTGGGGTCATGCTCGTTTTTGCCGAGTAACCTCCCCCTGGCACTAGCGTATTTGACCTAAAGATGGAGTCGTTGTGGTGAGGCCTTAGTGGTGTTGGAATTTTGTCAGCGTGGCTCAGCGTAAACTGAAACGTGCGGGAGGCCTGCGAGGTCCACTTCAGTCCCTTGGTGTGGTCTTATGGGTGCTGTTCTCCTGGGGGCGGTGTTGGCCTGGTGAGGCTGTGATGTTGGTTTTCCATTGATGTTGCGCTGGCTTTTTGTTTGGTTTTTTCCATGCCCGGTAGCACTCAGGGCTCTGATGGGGCTTAGGGCCCGGGTTGAGGGCCAGGTAGTAACGATATGCCCAAACAAAGGACCTCCCCCTAAGTCAACCCCGCCACACTGGCCTCCCTATCATTGTTTGCTGTTGGACTTGTGGGTGCGGCTGGACAGTGCTGGGACAGTGTTGGGTCAGGACCTGCTGAGTAATGGCTTTTGTTGACCTTCCTTGAATCACTGAGTATGCGCTGTTCAATGGCTTGGACGGTTGTGGACCATGATTGGGCCTTGTGAACGATAGATGTTCCAGGCTTTGTGGACACAGCCTGTGTTGCTATGTCCCCGAACATGTTGTTCCCAGACTGCCTGGAAAAGTCCCCTGTGGCGGCCTGCACATTTGAGGGCAGTATGCGTTGCCGGGAGGCCAGGTTCTGATGAAAGTTTAATGTGGTGATTCTTGCAGAATATGGGGAAGAGAGGTTGATTGTTTTCTGATTCGATGGCCCGCATTGATGATTCTTTTTTTTGTCCCAAGGCGATTGGATTTCGCTGGGGGTTTCTTGATAGTAGTCTCTTAGCGTGCTTTTTTGTTTTTTAAGACATTTCTTCTCCCTCATCGTTGATAGCGGGCAGACTGAGGTGCTTCCTGCGAGCATATGGCCCCTATGTTGTTGGGGGCGGGGTCCGCTGTGTGGTTGCTGCCTCCCATCGTTCCCTCTAGATGTGAGGGGGTAACGGCCTGGTTACTATACTTGTTGGTGATTGATGGCGTTGGATTGATTCTGGGTCTACGTCCCTGCTCACTACAGTGAGGTCCTTAGCGCTCTTCACCGGGCTCGCGGGGTCTGAGCGTGTTCTGATGCGGAGTTTTAATTTCTCCACCAGTGAAGAGAGTACCGTCGGGAGCGATGCCAGTTTGTCAATTAGATCTGGGGACAGGCATTCGGGAGGAGCAGTTGAAAGAGTTGGATTGCTGCTGTTTGCAGCCAACTAATCGATTTTCTTGGCCATCTCGGCCATTTTTGTTGCCATGACTTGGAGGGTGTTCATTTGTAATTCGAGCTTCTCCGATTGCCTTGTTAGAGCGTTAATGGCAATGGAGAGGGAAGTGCTGACTGACCTTAGCAGGTTGTCCTGCGCGCATGAGAGTTCAAACGGCAGGAGCGATGGTGATCTGTGAAGAGAGTCGCTTGGCTCAGGCTCAGGCTCAAAGGAAGAGCCTGTATGGTGATACATGATCCATCCTTACTCTTGTGGATTGTTGCGTCCTGTACCAATGTGGCAGTGTCCCTGTCTTTTTTTGGGGTATGGAAGTTGTCAGCTGAAGTTGTTGGACTTTTGTACGGACTACCGGTGTCATCCAGTAACTCCCCGGCTGTAGCAGCGACCAGGCCTCCTTGCAAGTTTGCTGCGTGGTTTAATGTGTGAACGTCGAATAGAGCTGGGGAAGCTCCCAGATTGTCCCAAGACTGGGACCTTTTCTTCCTCCTCCTAGGCAGTGTAGATGTGGTGGGCCGGTGGGGTGACTCCATTCCCGTTGATGGGGGGACTGGACCTATCTCATCCTCGCCTATCTTGATGGCGGCCTTTGGTCATTCCCCGTTTGTGATTGTGGAGGTCGTGGTGACTGTGAAAGGTTCAAAACCCTGGGGGACCTCGTCGTCCACGATTTCGGCATCCAAGTTTGTCCACACTGGACTGCTCTCTACAGAGGAGAGATTCTCAGCCCGTGCCCAACTACGCAGATCGTAGGATTTGCCGACCTTGGGCTGGTCGGATGCCCCCCCCAGAGCATCCTTGTTTGTAGGCATGACCCCTGCTGCGGGCTTAGGGTTCTGTTTTGATGTTGGCAAGCAAGCGCTTTTCTTAGACATTACGGCGAGTGAGGGGGCGCCTGTAACCGACCTCAGGGAGAGGGAAAGAGGAGGAGTGCCGGTAGTCCTGTGTGAAGGGATACTCAAAGGGCTTAAAGGGGCAGGCCAAAGGCCAGAAGGCGGAAGGGTCATTAAAGCAAATCAAAACTGAGGTGGGCCGGTGGGCGGGTAGTAATATGTGGCAGTTGAACTGAAGCAGCCCCCTCTGACCCCATGCCGCGGCCCTTGCCGCTCCTCACCCTGCCAGCTCCGCACCTCGGGACACGTACTCGGGACACGCACTCACACTCACTGGCTTCCAGTAGGGAGAAGGGTTCCTGGGCAAGGTCCGGGCGCCAGGGGTGTGGGGGACACCAGCCCGGGAGCATTACATTGGCTTCCGGGGTCAACGGGTCATGTGTGCCCCGGTCCTTCCCTGTCTCTTTTCCGTTGTTGCTTGTTTGGCGATTGGCAGATGATAGTAGAAGGGGCCTGGTAGAGCATGGTGGAAGCCTGGTAGAGCCTGGTGGAAGCCTGGTGGAAAGGCGCAGTACTGGGAGACACCAAGAGGGATCGGCAAGTGGGGCTCACAGGGCGCAATCGCAGGCCGCACCCAAGCCTAGTTGGGCCGCCTCCGCGATGCAGCCGAGGGCTCACTCTTGCCGCAGACACCCGCTAATGGCGGCCGCGCTTACCGCTTCCCGGTCGCCTGCTGCTGCCTGCCGCGGCCGTTGGATATAGCGGCAAAACTTAGGAGCCACTTCACGGTGGGAGCCCCCGTACCTCCGACCTGCAGAGAAAATAATCAGGCGGGTGATCCGCGCCTTGCCTCGGCGTCCCGCTTCACTACGCTGCTTGTGCTGTCTCTGCCCAGGAAGCACCGTATCGAAGTCAAAGAGGCAGGGGACTGGCTGACGTGGTCCGTTCAGGTTGAAGCTGCGCCTGCACCGACCTTGAAGGACTTCTGCCATGACCTGTGTCCAGGGGACTGGGTCCTGGTCCAGAAACACGTGAGGAAGAACTGTCTTGATGCATGTTGGCGAGGTCCATACTAGGTGATTTTGGTAACAAACACTGCTGTAAAGTGCAGAGGCTTGCCAAACTGGATTCATGCCTCCCATACCCGCAGAGTTTCAGGATCTTCTGAAGAAACAGCTCCTCTCCCTGAAGAGATTCCAGCCGTGTTTGCAAGGCCCCTGGAGAGGGCAAGCTAAGCTTTGGGGGTTTCTGAAGAGGCTGGATACCCACCTGGTCAAGCTGAGGGGTGTCACGCTACACAAGGCCCAGGTGTTGACTCTGAGGGAGATGGTAACGTTGCGAGTGGTATAGAGTCAGACTCAGCTGAAGAGACTGTGTGAAGGTGGTCGGGTGCTGCGGAAAAGGACTGAGATCGCAAGGGAAGCATGGCCTGTGAGACAGAGGAGGCAGAACTTGAGACTTGCACCTGAAAGAGATCTTACTCCTGTATCAGAAACATCTGAATCAGAGCAAAGTGACACAGAACAAGCCCAGGGGAGCTTGAGGAGATCAAAGAGAGCGAGAATACCGTGCTGGAGATACGCTGCCCCGGAGTGTACATATCTGGTTACAGATGCCGGGAACAGTGAGGTGTGGGAGTGTGGTAAATTAAATTTACTTATTACCTCATTTCTGAATTTCTATGCTTAATAAATCATAATTTCTTGTCAATGCAAAGCGAGGAGTCCGTGGTGCTCAAATGAAGGAGGAGAAGACCAATAACTCGAGTTAAAGGGAGCGCTTCCAGCACCAAGCGGGCACAGGAGCAATCTCTCAAGTCCCTCTCTTTAAGTGGGGGTTCTTTATTTTCAACAGCAGAATATTTATACAGTCTTGGTCACGAGGCAAAATAGAGGAACAAACAGGTCGTGGCAGATAGAGGAACAAAGATTCAGCAAGAGGAGCAGAGTGTGAAGAAATGGGGGCGTGTCTTAGGCTTCGTGAGGGGACTTGCGATGTGAAATAGTCTGACAGTTGGAAGGGGAAGGCTTCCTCATTTGGGGGTTTGTGCTCGTGCTTCATGTCAGAAACATGAACCATCTCTGCGGGGGAGCAGGAACTCATGTACTGGTTTCCCGGACTTGGCAGAAACCACAGAGACAGATGGTGAAAATGAGGAAAACCAGGTGCAGGGGTGTCGTGCTCGGGGTCTTGGGACACCAAAGGGTGAATTAAAAACAAAATGGTGCCGGCTTTTAATGTGGGCAATTATTAATCGCGCAAAGGGGATCGCGCAAAGGGGCATAATTAGATCGCGCAGAGGGCAGCGAAGGGGCATAATTATAGATTTTATTTCCACATTCCCTCCTTGCCCCAGAGTGTACCTACATTATATCTCAATTTGCATGAGATCATTTATACATTCTTGTAACATGATTCTTTCCCTTTCTCTCTGCTGGACAAGTGGTTTAGGAATGCATTTTGCAGCGCATAGACCGCATAGGGCAGGACCACATTGGATGCAAAGGCAGCATCCAGTTATTATCAGGAATATTATGCCTGCTGCTGACAGCAGTTGCCATCCCCAGGACGATATTATCTTCCAGAACCAGTCAGACCACGTCCAAGTGCCAGGTTCTTGATGTAAACTTACAGCTATCTTGTGTAATTTTGTTATGGCCGTGTATACAGATGGGGAATTATCAGGAATAAATATACAGCAGCTATAGCCTATAATTTTACAGGCTCCGCCTCTGTCAGCCAAGATGATGTCAAGGACAAGGCGATTTTTGGAGAGTAACCAATCGTATGGCAGACTGCTCCTGGGTTAAGCTCCCCAGGGCAGACGCCGTCTGGTTTACTACAGCCTCTAAGGTCCTTGTCAACCTGCGTATAAGCTTGCTGTTCTGTACAGGGCCAACAAAGAAGAAGAACCCTTTGTTAAAATCTGTATACTGTTCCCATGAGGTTTCCGTTTGGTCAACCAAGGAGGTATCGATCGTTCTTTTATGTCTGACATGGGGCACTAGGAGGTCTCTGTGGTAAGTGGATGGGGCCACAAAGACAGGGGGTAACAGGAATGCTATATAGCAAGTTCCCCCCAGTTCAAGGGCAGCTGCACATAGGCCGTTTGGCCACAGATGAAATAAGTATGGCGAGATGCTAGAAATGAGGACTTTCCTCTGTCTTCAAAACTTATAGTGGTATGACAGTCACTGTGTCCTAATGGAACAGAGCCATTTTTCTGGATGCACAGGTGTCCTTTTACTGGTGAGACCGAGATGGAAGGGGAACCAGCATTCTTTTAGGTTTGGTATTTAACATCTTGTAGGACATGGTCATGTTCCCTTGCTTGTATTCTTCACTTTCTAGGACTGTACCGGTCGCCTGAGGATCTCCCTCCTTATTAGGGTAACAGGCAGTATTGAGTACCTTGTTTAAATCCCCCCAAGGCCACCCATTCTTGCATGAATTATTTCCGTCAGGGCAGGAGGTGGGGGTAGTAGCGTCAGCTGTTATTAGGGCGAACCAGGCTTCACAAGTTCCATTATAAGAGAATGGGAAAGAAAAAAGAGGCATCCCTCCCTTTTTCTGATGAGGTGGGATGCGGCCACATATCCAACAATTGGTGCTATTACTGGCTTGCTGAGTGTGGTGTAGCATCTGTATGAAGGTATTGTTTCGCAAGGCTAGTCTATGGGCTTGTTCATGAGGGGATAGGTCGTGATAGGTGTGTTCCTGAATGCTGTTGGGTGTATGAGAGGTGTGTTGTGTTGGGGGAAAAACAGTGTGGAGAATCCAACCAAGACACGTCATAACTGCCATGAGGAAAAATAATACTGTCAAACATATAATAGGACCATTATGTCTTTTTCTAGAGTTCATTTTTTTTTTTTTCTCCCACATAGTCAAGGTGTTAAAATCCATTCCCATGCTCCAACCGCTTCACCACTGGACCGACGCCCAATGGACTTAATTAGCCAGAGTCCGAATGGCAGACCTTAACTTTGATTTGTAATCCTGTTGTGGGGTTAGTTCCAAAGGCAATAAAGATTGTTCAGTCACAATGTCAGTGGGATTGGCAGGGCCATCAGCAACAGTGTCTTTTTGTCCAAAATGTTTCCGGCAGTGGCTTGCGTGGAGCCAGCCCTTCCTGCCCTCGACCTTCACTGCTGTCCGTGTTGTTAGTAGTACGAGTCTTGGCTTCTTCCACCTGGGCTGGAGGGGACTGGTCCGGTCGAAGTTCCTCACGAGGACCCAGTCCCCGGGTCGGATGGCGTGTTCTTCCGGGTTGGTTTTGTCAGGGAAGGTGGCAGCAACCTGAGAACGACAAGATTGGAGTGCAGACATCAAGGAAGCCAGGTAGTCAGTCAGCATAGTACTGTCAACATCAGTTATTCTTTTAGGCCTTGGCGTACCCACATATTTGGTGGTCTGCCAAAGACCACTTCATATGGAGATAAGCCAGTTCTGGAATGGGCTACCATACGCATGTAGAAGAGGGCAACCGGTAAGGCTACCATCCAGTCCACGCCTTTGTCAGTGCATATCTTGGCCAATTTTGTCTTCAAAGTTTGGTTGTGCCTTTCTATTAGACCTGCTGCATGAGGATGTCTTACACAGTGAAACTTCCAAGTGTACCCTAACAGAAGAGACACTTGCTTCATGAGTTCAGAGGAAAAGGTTGGCCGTTATCTGAGTAGATGACACGGGGCAACCCATACCTCGGAAAAAACTCTCTAACTAATTGTTTAGCAGTTGTCGTTGCAGTGTAATCTGGGACGGGATAGGCTTCTGTCCATCTGGTCAGAGCACACACTACAACTAGCACATACTTGTGACCTTCTACATCTCTCCATCTGGATATAGTCCATCTGGAGAACTTCAAATGGATGGTCAGGGGGTTGGAATCCTCCCTGTTCCACCTTTGTGCCTTTTCCTGGGTTGAACTGATTACAAATCATGCACGTTTTAACTTTTTGTTTGGCTGCAGCTCTCAAATGTTTGTTGTGCCATATATTCTGTATGCCGTCTAACATTGCTTTTTCTCCCAGATGTGCTGGTCCATGTATGGTGTTTACCATAACTTGTACCATGGCATCCGGTAGAAACCATACTGCTCTTTCAGGAGTCATCCAGCCTTGATCTGTAAGGACCCCTCCTTTTTCCTTCCATTCTAGCAGTTCCTGTGGTGTGGCGTGACTTTGGACATCCTGGATGTCAGAAAAGGGGTCTCGTATTGTATATTGGCGGTGTGGTATACTTAATTCTGTGTTTGCTGCTAACTTGGCTGCACTGTCTGCACAATCATTTCCTTTTGATATTTCATCTGTTCCTTTTGTGTGCGCTTTACATTTTAGCACTGCGATTTTCTCTGGTAACTGACTGGCCTCTAAGAGGGCAGTGATGAGTGTAGCATGCTGTATTCTGAACCCATGTGATGTGAGAAATCCTCTCTCTTTCCATAATGTACCGAAGTTGTGTACAACTCCAAAGGCATATTGTGAATCAGTGTAGATGTTAACTGACTTTCCTTTTGCTAAGTGACATGCTCGTGTTAGGGCTATGAGTTCTGCTGCCTGTGCCGACAGTATCTCTATCTTGTGTGCTTCTAAAGTGTCTGTACCATTTGTGACGGCATAGGCGGCTGCTAATTCTCCTGTGGGGAGTCTCATACATGAACCATCAACAAAGAGTGTCATTTCTGCCTTAGCAAGGGGAGTATCTTGTAAATCTGGTCTTGGTTTGGTCACTAAATCAATTATGTCAATACAATTGTGAATTTCTTCAGTAGGAGAGGTCAGTGGCAACAGTGTTGCTGGGTTTAAAATGTTGCAGCGTCTAATCTCAATGTGTGGCTGAAAAGTGTCATCTCATATCCGGTGAGTCTGGCTATTGTCAGATGCTGTGTTTGTGTTCTGTTTAACAGAAGTTCTACAGCGTGTGGGACCTGAACTATCAGATGATGTCCCAATACAATAGAATCGCTTTGTCTAATAGCTTGTGCAGTAGCTGCTACTGATTTTAGACATGCAGGCAATGCTTGTGCTACTGGATCTAATGTGCTTGAAAAATAACCACATGGTTTATGTTTGTCTGCTTGAAGTTGGGTCAGAACTGATAGTGCTGTACCTGAGTTTTCTGTTACAAATAATGTAAAATCTTTGGTGTAATTAGGTGTTGCCAGCACTGGGGCTTGACACATAGCTTTTTTAAGAGACTGAAAGGCTTGCGTGTGTTCATCTGTCCAGGGTAATTGTGGAGTAGCGCCAGCTTCGAGTGTTGTCAGCTGCACTAACGGTTTGGAAATGAGTGCAAATTGTGGGATCCACTGTCTACAATATGAGGTGAGACCAACAAAGGCTCGAACTTGTTTCTGTGTTGTTGGTTGTGGTATTTGTTGTATGAGTTGGATGCGTTCCTGTGTAAGCTGCCTACTCCTTTGACAGCAAGTGCCCTAAGTATGCCACTTGCTGTAAACAAAATTGGAGCTTACCAGGGGAAACTTTATGGCCATTTGCAGCTAGGAATTCTAGTACTAGTAGTGATGCTTCAGCACATGCTGCGTCAGATCTGGCCGTAATGAGGATATCATCAACATATTGTAGTATGGCTGTATCCGTGGGCATTTGAACAGTATCTAGTTGTCTTTTTAATGCTTGGCTATATACGCTTGGACTCTCTGTGAAACCTTGAGGAGCTCTTGTGAATTGGAAACTTCGTCCTTGTAAGGAGAAGCCAAAAAGGTATTGACTGTCTGGGTGAATAGGTATGCTAAAGAATGCGTTTTCAAGTCAATGACTGAAAAATGCGTTGCTTCCGCATCTATGGCTGTGAGTAGGGTGGAGATGTCTGGAACCACAGGG
Organism: Calotriton arnoldi; assembly: GCA_963921515.1. NCBI lineage: Eukaryota > Metazoa > Chordata > Amphibia > Caudata > Salamandridae > Calotriton > Calotriton arnoldi. Next base: position 1,109,845 of record CAWUFW010003291.1, on the reverse strand, counting down.
TGTTGTGGAACGACACATTTATTGAGCTCTCTCAAATCCACCACTAGTCTGTAGACAGGTGGTGTTCCTGGTTCCACTTTTTATGAACTGGTAAAACAGGGAATTGCAAATGTTAGAAGTTGTTTCCTTAATCACACCTGACTGTATTAGGTCCTGAATAATTAACATTAATGCTTGTTCAGCCTGAGGTGGAATTTTGTATTGCCTTATGCGTGGTAGTTGGGCTCCCTCTTTCAGTGTAACCTTGTGAGGTGTTATTTCCATACATCCTACTGTGGTGGAATCAGTGGCCCACAGGGTGTGTGGCAAATCTTTCAAACGCTCATCTAATTCTCTACTTGTGTAGTGGCCCTTGAAATCTCGCAGAAATAGTCTGACATCTGTAGGTGAGCAAACAATGACAGCTCCTAATTCTTTCAATGTTTTTATACCAAGCAAGTTTTCTGGACATGATTTTGTCAATATAAGATCTGTAGTTGTCATGAGGGGACCAACCTGCAAGGGCAGTGGCTTTGACGTGACGTTTGTCACAGGTTGTCCCGAGAAACCCAGAGAAATACTTTTTGAACCCGAGAGAGGAGCCTCTGGGACCTCTTGATGGCTTATTGTTGTTTTACTGGCCCCAGTGTCTAGTAGAAACTTCCTATCCTCCCCAAGAAGTCGGACCTCTATAAATGAACCTGTCTGATCTACTGGAATGGGGATTAGGGGCAGTTTGTCATCTTCTCTCTCTGGGCAACATCATGAGAAATCTGGGTAATATTCAGTGTAGGCGCTGTCTATAATATTCATTTGGGCCATTTGTGTTGTCAGTGGAACTGAAGGTGTTGAACTGTCTAGGGAATCATTCTGTTTTGGCTGATATGGGCGTGGCTGGGTCTTACCAGTAGCCAAATTGTGCTTTAAGACAGGGCAATCTTTAACGAAGTGTCCCATCTTTTTGCAATAATTACAAGTGCTTTTTATATTTGTCTGGCTACTTGGTGTCTGTTGACGCTGGGGTGCAGTTTGGGCTACTAATGCTTTCATCTTTGTGTCTTTCATGCGTTTCTTATCATTTTCTTCTTCATCCCTAATGCGATTCTGGTGATATTGTAGCATTTGTAACACCTGTGGAGGTGTATGTGCTTGCCAGGTACTTTCTACTTTTAGTACTCTGTCCTTAATGGCTGGCAAGGCGTTATCTACTAATTTGGAAACAAACAGATGCGGGTAAGCTTCACTTGTTGGCGTAAGGCCGCTATTTACCGCAAAACACTTTTCAAGTCTAGTGTAATAATCTCCTATGTCTTCACCATGTTTCTGTTTGCAGGAGGAAATGGCATCCCAGTCCTCCTTTTTCACTGTTAGTAACTGTGGTAGCACCTTTAAAATAGTGCCAGGAAGTGCTTTTAGTTTGTCTCCTATACCTTGACCTGCTACTCTAGTATTTTCGTCATTCTGAAGTTCAGTCCATTTAATGTGTTCACCTGCTACTTCCCAATCTTTTTCTCTTAGTTTGTCATATATACCTGATGGCAACAATAATTTCAGAATTGCTGTGATATCAGAAAGAGTATATGTTCCCATCATTAATACATCTCCTAATTCCTTAAAGAATCCAGCAGGATCCTTTGAGTGGGAGGGAACCATCTCTTTCATCCTTAGTAACTCAAGTTTTGTCAAGGGTACATAAATGAAGACGCGTTGTAGCGCGCCATTCGTGTCAGCTCTGGGGTGGACCTCTCTCATGGGGAACTGGCGTGTTTGAGGAAGTCTATTAGTTGATCCACACATATTATGGGGAGATCTATATCCAGTCACTTTCTGGTATTTCTGTCTAAAATCTATAAATGTGTTAAGAAAAACTGAACTATTGTGGAGGAACATGTTATCAGCGCAGTCAGACAGAAAATCTTCGAGTCTTGGATCATGTTTAAAATGAGTGTCATTGAGTGTGATGAGATGTTGTACCATGTAGAGACTTGCTAATCTTTGATGTGAGCGTGGTAATGCTAGAAAAAGCTGGGCTATGAGATCATTGTCATATATCTTATATTGAGAGACCCATAGGGTCGCAGTTCTGGCTATTTCCTCCTCCTCCGGTGTAAGCGGAGGTTCCTGGTCTAACCAGTAGTCTAATGCATTGGATGTATTTTCAAATAACTCATCTGGAGATGACCGTTCAGAGTGACCTTGGAGGAATGTAGGCGGGGTGTTCGGGAATTAGGGGCGGAAGAACGAACGGGTAGGACTTTTTCAGTAGGTTCAGTAATTTCCTCCTCAAGTTTCTTATTCTCTTCATTTGTTTGCAAGTTTTGCAGAATACGGGTCACATTACGGGTGAACCTGTCTAGTGCATCATTTATAAGTTCTAGACTAGTGTGGTCGGATGCGGAATCTAATAAGTCAAAAAGTGAAACTGGTACATTTCTTTCCTCTGCTTGTATGTGTTTTATGAAACAGCAAAGGAGGAACCTATACATGTGCATTTTTACAGGGTGTGATCTTCTTGTAGTCATAGCGTTAATGGCTCGTGAGTTCTCTCCAGTACGAAGAAACTCAGAGGCCGCTTGAAGAAACGTGTCAATTGCTGGTAGATGTCTTATTTCTTCCCAGGAGTCATGAAGTATTTTACTTATTCGGCCCGCCTCCCCTGTGTTGCTCGGAGTCGGGTCATAGGGGCAGTCGGGAATTGTTTTACCTGGGTCTGGACCTACGGCACCCCCTTCTGGAGTGAGAGGTGGTGCGTTATGTTGTGAAAGGGGTGGCGGAGGCAGAGGGTGTTGAATGACTGGAACTTCATAGGGTGGTGGAGTATCTAAGAGAAAATTAGTAAAAGTATCCTCTGGTGGTGGGGCTGTAGGCTGTGCTGATGCAATGTTAAGGTTTTCAGGTGCAGATGGCAATACAGGATAAAAACCAGTAGAAATGGCTGATTGTTCCCTTTTATTCCTTTCACTAACTACTTCTTTCCCTATTTCTTGTAACTGTTCTTTCTTGGCCTGCTCTGACATTCTCTTACCCTTTTCAACTTTATGCAATTCCTTCAGTTGCCTCCTATGGGCTTCTTTTCTCCATAATTCTACTGAGTCACTCTGTGACTGGCGGACTCTCTTTTCTTCCATAACTGTTCCTCTAATTTCATAATACACTCCGTATCAAAACTACCATTTTCAGGCCATCTATATCGGAGTTCTAGGTCTTTAGTATATTCTACCCATAGATCACAATAAATAAGTGCACCGACACCATGTTTTGCATACATGAAGTGTCCTGGAGTATCCCGAGGAGGAAGGGGAATTTCCTTCTCAAGAATACTCCTTTGGTTGCCATCTTACGTATTTTCGAGAAAATAGGCATGATGGCAAGACTTTCAAAGATTTTAGAAGTGAGAAAAACATGAACAGAACAAATATCTTTACCGTACCCACGAAAGAGGTGAGTCCGTCTTTTATACTAGTTTAGTAGTCCTCACAAAATAAGTGAGAAACCCACAAAAAACATGTATCTTTACCGTGCCCACAAGGTAGTGAGTCCGTCTTTTATACTAGTTTTAGTAGTCCTCACCAAAGGTAGGTGAGAAACCAAAAAAACGCGTATCTTTACCGCCCCCACAAAAGCTGTGGGTTCGTTTTTATACTTCTCAGCAGTACTCACCGAAAAGTAACTGGAAGGCCTCTTGAAGATTTTGGGAAAACGCGGCGCGCAGTTTCAAGGTGGGATTTGTAGAACCTCGGACTCGTCTGCTTCGCAGGTTGGGCTTTGGTTCAGGACGTTCCGCTATTTCCTCACCGCCTCGTGTGGATGCTGGGCCGCAGTCGGTCCCCCTCTTCGCCTCGAGGAGTTAGCGGGAATTCCCCGCGTTGTGCACTTTTGAAGTCCGTCAACGGTCAGGAGGGGACAGTACCGGGTCCAATATCGCCGGCGCGTGGGGGAAAGGGAATGTCCCTGTTCGGGCGCCAATTACTGTGGTAAATTAAATTTACTTATTACCTCATTTCTGAATTTCTATGCTTAATAAATCATAATTTCTTGTCAATGCAAAGCGAGGAGTCCGTGGTGCTCAAATGAAGGAGGAGAAGACCAATAACTCGAGTTAAAGGGAGCGCTTCCAGCACCAAGCGGGCACAGGAGCAATCTCTCAAGTCCCTCTCTTTAAGTGGGGGTTCTTTATTTTCAACAGCAGAATATTTATACAGTCTTGGTCACGAGGCAAAATAGAGGAACAAACAGGTCGTGGCAGATAGAGGAACAAAGATTCAGCAAGAGGAGCAGAGTGTGAAGAAATGGGGGCGTGTCTTAGGCTTCGTGAGGGGACTTGCGATGTGAAATAGTCTGACAGTTGGAAGGGGAAGGCTTCCTCATTTGGGGGTTTGTGCTCGTGCTTCATGTCAGAAACATGAACCATCTCTGCGGGGGAGCAGGAACTCATGTACTGGTTTCCCCGGACTTGGCAGAAACCACAGAGACAGATGGTGAAAATGAGGAAAACCAGGTGCAGGGGTGTCGTGCTCGGGGTCTTGGGACACCAAAGGGTGAATTAAAAACAAAATGGTGCCGGCTTTTAATGTGGGCAATTATTAATCGCGCAAAGGGGATCGCGCAAAGGGGCATAATTAGATCGCGCAGAGGGCAGCGAAGGGGCATAATTATAGATTTTATTTCCACAGGAGAGTGAGGTCCAGATGAGGGAGGCACGGAACATCAGTGCTGATAATTGAAACTGAACTGTTGGTCCCTGGAGAAGAAGCTAATTTAGTTTTGACACTACTGTGCCAGATCCTCGGAGACTGAATGGCTTGCGGAGCTTGATTCTGGAAGATCTCAAGTTTCCGACTTTTGGGTATCAGCCACCAGCCCAGGAGATTGCAGCATTCCGTCTTGAACTCTTGCAGCCTGTCATTGAGGAAATTGGCTCCGATCTCATAAGGGATGTGAATTGAACTGTGAACTGTAAATAAAAACTTTAGATCAAAGAAGATAACATAAACCCGAGTGGAAGAAGAACAAAATTAGGGAACTTACCGAAGAAGAAGAAAGAGGGCTAAGGAAGTCTTTGAGTTGTGTAAATAATTGTGCAATGAACTGAAAGAATTGTTTCCACGACTTCAAGAAACTGTGTATGAACTTTGTTGTGCAGCAGTGAGAGGCAGAGAATGAGACTTTGCATTTATCCTCTTACAGAGACGATCTGAACTCAATTGAAGATGGAGTCTGGAAACTCAAACCGTAGAAATAAATGTGTGATAGGTACACTTATAGTAGGAGTAATCATATTTATAGCGGTAATCATTACCATGTACGTTATAGGTTCACACGAAGCAGAAGTTGACGGGGTGGGAGTATAAGGGACATCCACGCCTAACACTTCTAGCACAAAAGAGGGTACATTAGGAGCTGACAGTGCTATAATTGATCAGGCTAGTCGCTTGTTGCATGTAGATTTGTCAATACGTTGAATGCTTATGCAAAGCTGCTGTAAGAGTATGTGAACACAATGGATGTGAGAGACTGTTATGTGAGTATGTAGTTACCTGCATCAGTTGAGGAGGGTATCAGGTACCATCATTTGCCTCTGACATATGGTATTACCTGTAGTTTATTGCTTAGCATGTGTTTTGGTAAGGGACATTACGAGTACTATTCCTCGAATTATGATGTGGTGCTTTCAGAGGTTCCAGCTTAAAAGCACACAAGGCACTCCACAAAACCGGCCCAGCCTACCTCAACAATCGACTCTCCTTCTACGTTCCCAACCATCAGCTCCGCTCCGCCGACCTCTCCCTGGCCACCGTCCCGCGCATCCGGAGAACTACCACCGGAGGCAGATCCTTCTCTCACCGTGCCGCCAAGATCTGGAACACCCTTTCCCTCAACCTACGACAGACCCAAGACCTGCTGACCTTCAGGAGACGACTCAAGACCTGGCTATTCAACCAGTAGCGGCAACACCCCCCCTCCTCTCCCTCAGCGCCTTGAGACCCTCGCGGGTAAGTAGTGCGCTTTACAAATCTTGTGATTGATTGATTGATTGATTGACTATTACAAGCAAGAAGAGAGAATAGGAAATTATTTCATACCTACTGTTACACTAAACACAGCATATGCACATGGACATAATTTGACCTGCATGCTGACTGACATAGAGAAGAAGTTTGTAGATCAAGTAGAAGATAGACATAAGTCACTAGCAGTTAAACTTAACAGTAGAAAAGGAAATTTTAATGGACCGAGGAAGAGTTGGCTCACAAGGCTAAGGGAAGTTATGGTCCAATAGCTTTAGACTGGGAACAGCGTGGAAAGCTTTGCATTAGACAGGTACAGACGTACTACGACAAGATCTTTGTGAGACAAAGTGTGTGTGATCACATTTTCACGATTGAAGCTACTGCAAAGAAGTTCCTGCAAGAAGCGGTACAAGTGGTGCCAAATGTGTATTTTGTGTGTGAGAAAAATGCATATGTCTCATTGCCACTGAATTGGTATGGCACATGTTATGTGGCGGATGCGTTTCCTAAGATATACCATGTAGAGGATTTGAAGCCTTTGGAAGAGAAGTCTCTGCATAGAGAGAGAGACCTGGTACAAGTGCCGGAGAGATCGTAGTAGATGTGTTTGGAGCATTGATACCCAGTTTGGGAGTGTTTTTGAATGATGTTAAGATTAGGAAGTTGTCGACTACAGTGGATAAGTTGTCAGTCAATACAGCTCAGTCATTACTATTCGTGAATGAAGAGATGGTCTTGATATGAGCTATGGTAATGCAAAACCGTCTTGCTTTAGACGTGTTATTAGCAAAAGAGGGCAGAGTCTGTAAAATGCTGAGGGTTTAACAGTTCTGTACTTATATCCCCAGACCATAGTAAGGATCTGAGGAAATATATAAGTAACATCACTGAGATACATGACTTGGCAACTGAGGGAGTTTGGAGCAAAGTTGGTAAAGGTTTTGGAAAGATTGGAAGTTGGTTTGCAAATCTTGGAAAGGGAATTCTTGGTTATATCCTCAAACAAATACTAATAGTTGTGGTTTGTGTCATCCTTCTGATGGGAATGGTGAAAGCATTCCAGTGGCAGAGGTCCAGACAAGTTGAGAATTCTCTTAGACAGCGAGAGAGGAGACTGGAGAGACTGCAGGACAGTCACTATGAGAATCTCAAGAGCCTGGAGAAGTTTTGACAGGGAAGACTGGCTACAACTTCTGTTTAGGTCGGTTCTTTCTACAGGGAGTGAAGTGAATGTGATGACACTAGTCATCAGAGGGGGGAAATGATAGAGCGCAAATCTGCTCTGTCGGTTGTAGGGGTGCATTATAATCATGAGTAGCCCGCACCCGCATATAATCTTATTGTGTTAACATTTGTGCCATTAGATCGTGTACTGTAATAGCGTGTAAAGTGAAGTGATAGGCAAATTTTTGTATAACGTGGAGAAATCAACATTGCAATTACATACGATTAGATGAAAACCTTAATGTGTAGAATTGTACATGTGGCTAATGAACGTTTATAATTTGTATGCTTATGTAATGCAGTGATTTAAATGTACTCAGTAACAATGATCATGTATAAGTGTGTTATATGAATTCACGTGCTGTTTCTTATATTGGCCGAATTCTGTAGGCCTAACGTGTATATCTCCCTGACGCTCACAAGTTAGGTTTGCTAGTAGAATTCATGTGTGCGCAGAGCTTGTCCTTTCTCACGTTTTCTGTTGCAGGCGAGAAATACATCTTTGTTAGTTAGAATAATGTCTTTGTTTTAGGAGTTAGGCTTAGGGAGGAGAAGATGCATTGAACGGTGATGCTGATAATGTGGGATGGTGTTCTTTCTCACCGGAGAGAGCCTAGGAATCAAGGTTATCGAGCAAAGACCTGGGAGCATTGCTGCCGCATAGAAAGTTACCTGCGAGTAGGTGTCGTGCGTGGATGGGGTGATGTTGCACAGCATTGTGGGAAGTCTCGTACCAGTTCTTGTATTGGAGTTAGGGACAGATTCCAGGGACTTCTGCCTTGCCTTGAGAGAAGAGAGCATCTTAGAACGAGCACTGTTGCTTTATGATACTTGACCCACCCAACGTGAATGGTCTTCTTAGGAAGCCTTCACGAGTTGACACCTTTTCTGACCTTGCCTTGGGGAATGCTAAGTAGGGATGTCACGTTAGTAGTAGTGTAGGGACAGATTAAATGCTTTTACCTACGAACCTCCAATGAAGGGGACTCTTGACATCAGAGCTGTTATTTTCTGTGTCCTGATACTGGAATTTGTTATTTTGTGTATGCTGCACCGTCTAAACTTCACTCGTAGGTTTGGCTTTGTATTAGTTCCAATGTATTTCTACACCCTCGTCCTGAGGTGTTTGTATGTCCAGCTGTTCCTTGGCTTTGTAATAAACTTACTACATTTTTGATCGTAGCCTGTGATCCTATGGAGTCATGGTTCATTGGAACTGTAATGCGTAATTGTCTAACGATTCTTCCTCCCCTCCACACTTTCAAGCAGACTAAAAGAGACATCGGCCAGGGGTTCCAGAGTAAGTCTAGAACGTGGAACCCTTCAATCACTAATGAGGGCCCCTTTCATTTTGGTGCCCGGTCCTATTTTCTGTCCCAGCATGAACCTGATTCTATACGCTCTTAGACAGCTTTCAGTAATGAGTGTGAGTTTCAATTTGTTGTCCTACAAATCTATTACAACAAAAACAAACACAAATCACTTAAACTTAAAAACGTATTATAAAACAAAACGGTATTATTCCAAAGTCTCCTGTCCAGAGTCACTAAAAGGAATGCCCTGAATTTGTAACTGTGTACGGTCCCCGACACAGTGGTGGAGAAGGCAGCGTCTGCTCAGAGAACTTACAGATGCACACCACTATTATACGTGGATGTGGTTGTAGATAGGTGCTGACTTGCAGAGACAGAGGTCCACGCACACACAGGCATCACGTGACGATAGGCATGTAATTACAAGCGCAAGCTACCTGACAGGTAGAGCTGCCGAAAGGGTGGTGCCCTCAGATTTTGATGGGTACCGGCAAGTACAGGAACAGACAGGCAGAAACAGGCAGGACTAGGTGTAAACACAATTTAGCACCGGGGTGCCTCCTCCCCCCGCAGATGCTGGTGGCAAAACTGAATTATTTTCTGCACTTTTGTTTATAGGTGGATTCATCGGGTGTCTTGTAACTTCCGACATGGGATTTTAATAGGCTTTTTTCCAACGCTGTATATACTGTGTTCTATAAACACTGCGTCTGTCTTGCCACAAACGTTTGTCTGTGCTTAAACCGTTTTATTTTTGCAACTGACCTCATCATTTTTTTCCAGGTGCTGCGGATATGGAGAAACATTGTCCCCGAGCACTGCGCTCTTACCCTGCAGCATTGTAATAGTCCGTCTTTGCTTTTAAACTACAAGGTTTAAAATCTATACCCATTTGAGCAATATATATTTTAACAAATTATGGTATAAAAAAGTACCGTTTGGACTAATTTTTCCCAACATTTCTTTGGCAGATAAGCCAGTTCCCAGCCCTGGCCACGGAGAGGGCATGGTTCTTTTGCTCTACTTGTTGAGTGCAATGTAGGGCTGGCATGAACATGTCTTTCATGCTTTCTTTTGGTTGCAGCAATGCTCCAAGCCCAGGCCTACCAAGTGTCACACATCGCATGGGATACTAATGCAACTGGAATTATCCTTGCCGCCTCGCAGAATAGCGTTTTAGTCACTCATGCTTTTCATGTTAATATAGCTGCTTTGTCTTAAGTCAGCTTTGAGTTGTTCTAGAAATAATAAATCTTCCAGACCTCGCGGTGCGTCTTCCAAAACTGGCTCACTGTGCTCTTTCCTTATCGTTTAAAGCTTCAGTATTTCAGTAGAGTGTTACTAGAGGGTAGAGCATCAAAAAACACAACAGTCAGCGTGACACACATTAGTGCAGGAGCTACAAATAAAGAGCAAACACTGGCAAAGTCAATAGGCCTCGACTTTCGGCCTTTTGACCTATTGGCTATTTCAATTCTGTTTGCCAATGCAGCACAAAAATAAACAAGCATTGGCATAGCCAATAGGTCTCGCCTTTGGGACCTTATAAGTGTTTAGTTATCCAGCACAATATCCTTGGTGCAACAACATCAACTGTTGCATGGCTAAACACTTTTAAGGTCCCAAAGGCGAGACCTATTGGCTATGCCAATGCTTGTTCAATCAGACTTTGACCCAGTGAGAAAGTGACCCAAAGAGAGAGAAAGACTGCAAATCGAAACATATGGAAAAAGGGAAAGATAGAAAGCAATAACGACAATGAACCAGCAAGAATACAATATAGAGGCAGGAAGTGGGTGATGACATAACAGAGGCAACAGGTGCAATTAATACTAGCAGCTTTGGCATCCGGCAGTGCTGGTGGCGTGCTCCTAAATAAAACTTTGGGCATTGCATTTATTTATTTTTTTTTAGTTTTTTTTGTTCACAAATTTAACATTAAGTTCTGGATATTTTGCTGAGCTCACCTGAAGCAAACACAAGAAGATGATGGACAGAGTGCTGAAACTTTTCAACCACTCACTACCAGTCAAGAGATCTGAAGCAGCACAGCTCGAACACACAGCTGCTTTTGGTGACTAAATCAGCTGTGATCATGTTGCATCTGTTAACACCACAAGGCGACCCTGATCTGAGAAAATTACAAAAATGAAACTAACAGAGATATGCAAAAGGCACACACCAGCGCAATGTTAGAGTGTACTTCACTGTGCAGGCGATCACTTCCATCAACAGCCCCAAGGTCATGATGGAAAGAAGCAGGACTAACCCGTGACTCAGCAGCACGGGGGACTCCATCTTGTGACAGGGCGAGATTTAACTATCAGTCTTTTCATCGCTCTGGGAGTCTGAGCTTATATAAGGGCAGCGCTTCAAGTCACAGGAAGTGGCAGGAGGGAGTGTCAGAAACAGAATGTGGCCAAGAAATGTGGCGCGGAATTAGGGTAAGAAAGAGGGCGTGAGACCAGACAAATGAAAGAATGCTGTAAAAGAGAATAAAGAGTAGAGGCGAAAAAAAGTTAAAACGAAAGGACGGTAAATGAGGCAGGAAAAGAAGCGGAGTGAGGAAGTGACAGATTGAGGAATGAAGCAGGGATTGATAAATGGGTATGGGGTGGACAACTATAGGAAAGAAAAACCTGGGAATAGAGAAAGAAAGCGACAGGAATGAGGATGGGAGTCTGAGCTTATATAAGGGCAGCGCTTCAAGTCAAAGGAAGTGGCAGGAGGGAGTGTCAGAAACAGAATGTGGCCAAGAAATGTGGTGCGGAATTAGGGTAAGAAAGAGGGCGTGAGACCAGACAAATGAAAGAATGCTGTAAAAGAGAATAAAGAGTAGAGGCGAAAAAAAGTTAAAACGAAAGGACGGAAAATGAGGCAGGAAAAGAAGCGGAGTGAGGAAGTGACAGATTGAGGAATGAAGCAGGGATTGATAAATGGGTATGGGGTGGACAACTATAGGAAAGAAAAACCTGGGAATAGAGAAAGAAAGCGCCACAGCGAAACATCTGTTTTGAATTATCGCGCACGTGTCTGGGCACGATAATTCAAAACATATGGTGCCTGTGCGGGTTACCGCAAGCAATAGGCCGTGGGCGGAGCAAAGGCGGGACATGCACCCGCCTTTGCCCAATTGCGTGCTGTCTTTCTTAGAAAGACGCACGCAAAGGCGAATAGCCTCTGACCAAAAACAAACCACACAAACGAGCGTGTGGTCAGATTTTGAAGCCCCCTTACAAAAAGTCTCGCAGAGCAGCGCATGCGCGCTGGCTCAGGCGAGACCTAAAAAATGCATGATGATGCGCGATTAACTGAGGATTTCTGCGTGGGCATGAGTTACCACCCAGGTGTGTTCCCACGAAATGAAGTGGACGCCATTTTGTTTTAATTTACTGATCAAAGATAGATCAGCAAGTAAAAAAAAAACATAACTAACACAAAAGCGCTTTTTGTAAGGCGGAGGGGTCCAGCAGCAATTTATTGCTGGGCCCTCCAAAAAAAAGAAGGAAGGACAACCATTGCCAAAGCCAATAGGTTTCCCCTATGCAAGACCTATTGGCGTTGTCAATGTTTTTAAAGATGTTGCACAGCAGCAAGAGCTGCTATGCAACGTGACTCTAAGTAAATGAAAACAAAGCGCAATGGCGTGGCCAGCACTGACGGCGTCATAGCCCTTTTTTTGTTTACTGTAAGGCAAGTTGCACAGCAGCCCATACCGCTGTGCAACATCTTTAAAAACAAACATTCACAAAGCCAAGTAGCTCTGTGCGAGCTGTTTGGCTTAGTTAATGTTTTTTAAAGAGGATGTGGTGTTACGGCCAGAACTTACGTCTGAGGAACTAGAGAACTAGGTTCGAGTCTCAGTGTCAGCTCAACATCTTGTGATTCTGTGTAAATTACTGAAACTCCACGGGCCAAAAAATCAAAAATGAATGTGCCCTTGAGTAAGGTAAATGGTGCTCATTTAAAGCACTCCAATACCTGTCAAAAAATGTTTTAAAAAAAAGCAACATGAGGGAAAAGAGTGGGAAACAAAGGCAGCGGAGTGAGTGGGTTAAAGACAGCAGCGGTCCGTACAGGTAAGCGTGGTGGGGTGGGGTGGGCGGGGGGATGTCGACAAACGACAGAATACGAATTATTTATTTATTTAATATTCCCTATTCCGTTGTCTGTCGACTTCCCTCCATCCGCTCCGCCCCCACCCCGACCCACCCTACCGCGCTTACCTGCACGGACCGCCGCTGGTTAAAGAGAACAACGGGGTGCCGAAAAGTCAATTAAAAAAAAGAGTACCTTTAGGAGCTTGTGACCAGTGGACAGACAATGGCCACAGGAAGCAGTTCTTGGTCCAAGCTCCACGGCAGGGACCAAGGGACAAAGGGGCATATTCACAAGAACATGCGCTAAACATCTCCAAAAAATGTTAACGCAACTTCACACATTGCAGTCTATTGTGGGAAAATAACCCCGTGCTAACGTGGAATTCACAACACGGCGGTACCATGCGATAGCCTCCCGAAACCGCGGCCAATGTCCGCGATACAACCACCGCGACGGCGATAAAAACACAAACCCCAACGCGTAAAAAGACGCGATGGGCCCAAACGCGATAAGAAAACAGTGATAACCGGCAAGAGGCCAGCAATACCCACGCGTAATGCGGGAAAAAGCACAAGAACAGTATACGGAAAATGCCACCAAAAAGGAAATGAACTGCGGAGTACCACGGATGCACCCTGACGGACTGCAGAGGACAACATGAACCCCACAATCCCCACGGAGGAACACCCAGGAATCCAGGGCACGTGGAAGGGCAATGAGAAGAGGAAGAGGAAGATGGGGTACAGTCTGCAGGAAAACACGATCATCGTCACGGATGAGATAGAACACCACCACCAACTGTACGTCACCTCCAACGTGTCATTGGCAACAAAGAGGCAAAGATGGCACACCATCTCGGACCATGTGAATGCCGTCGCAGCGCCGAGGAGGACAATGGAAGAGGACAAGAGGCGCTGGATCGATGTGAATAGCAAAACCAAGCAGAAACACGCTGCCAACACGAAAGCAGCAACGCACTTCGGAGGAGGGGGGCCAGCAGAACACCAGGAGCTGAATGACATGGAGAAGATCGTGGCCACAGTCATCAGTCGGGAGACGGTGACAGGAGTTGGGGATCCGGACACTGCCCAACATGAACCGACACCACATCAACAGGGTGCGTACCGACCAGGGAGTGGGGGGAAGGGGGGAAATGGGCACAATGGCACACATGCACAATTAAGCAGAGCACACTGCACACCCACAATGACTCAGGATCATGTCCCTGATCCCATGGGAACACTTCAGCACACACAAAAACACCAAGTAGTCCCACGTACACCATGTGCCCAGAGGGGTACCCACCCAACACATCAACAATCACACAACCAACACATGCACACGTGCGAAACACAGCAAACATGCATATACGTCAGCCACACTGACAATGCAAGAGACACCACATGACGAGTAGCATGGCTGCAGTCCAATCATCATGACAATGTACACAGCACGACACTAAGGTGGCTGAGTGCGGACCACAACCGGAAAGGAGCAGGTCCCACTCGGACACAACCACCTGAACAAACAACCCCTGACGTCAACGACACATCTGCGGACAAGCCATGCCCAAGAGTCACAACTCGACAAAGAGCACAAGTTACCCAAGTCTGCAACATCTCAGCACTGTGGAAGCACAGAACTGAAAGGCACACTGCATGAAAGGGATAAGTGGCAGCCAAATCAGAGCCGCAGGAGCGACTCACCCACCGTGCAGCATATGCACATAAGAATAAGTGCACCTCGACATTGACAACATCCTGGTACAAACAGCAACACCTCCACAACAGAACACAGGACACACTGGTGCCGCATATGTGCACAACATGGCCAATCACATCTGGCACAGCAGGAAACTGTGATATGACAATGTACAAGTACAAAGCGATACCAAAGGGGATGATGGACGGAGCGTTAGAGCAAATCAAACACTCACCCCCAGTCAACTGATCTGGGTTTAATCCATCATCATTCTTTAGCTCACTCCACCACCCCAGTTCAGACATGGCCATATGCAAATCAGTCTGACCCTGTGCCTCATGGGAATGTCTTGTGGCTCATGGCCTCCTGGCAGGTCTGGCTACGTCACCGCAGGCCTGGCTGCCATGATGACTCTTGCGCACGTTATTACTGGATGTTGTTCTGTCGCCCTCTGTTATTGCCAAGTTATTCTACCACAGTCTGCATGTTCTGTTTCTCACCTTTTCTCCTGTTCCCTTTTGGGCTCAGTCTGAACAACAGTTACAAGGTCGAAGAACAACTCCCTGGTTCCTACTGATTTGGCCCGTCCCTCGCACCTAGACATAACACCATGTACAGCTGCCATTGAGAAAATAGTGTGCTTTTAATAATGTGATCGCTTGCTCTAAGATAGCACTTGGAGACGACCTTTCCAGAGAGAAGAGCTGTGATTGTTTGCTGATGTAGTTTTGCATCAAGAGACTGAGGTATGGGGGTTCGCTAGTCAAAGCCCAAAGGTCTTCTATTATTATAATAAACTGGCTTCTAGCACGGGAGGGTGGTAATGTTAGTCAGACATATATCCACTGCTTTATGAGATGCTTTCCCCGTTCGTATTCTATGGAGTAGTAACTATGCTGATTATATTATTCTTATGTATTATGTTATTAGTACTGACACGTGTACTGTATCTAAGGGCACGTAAGTTGCAATAAATATTTTGAACTATAAAGTGTCTCTTCTTACGCATGTTGTGGACAGGTACGAGAGTAACGAAAGAGTGTTCTTGCCTCTGCGAGTCCTGAGAGAGAGATACCGTGTTCTGGGTTGTCTAATCATTGGTACATTAGTGCTAATGGGACGCTAAGGCTAGTTGGGTTGGGGTTTTGGGTGCTAAGGTTTATGGTTGGCTCACCACTATATTCCGAGGTCCTATTATCCTGTGCATAGCTCTGTATGTGCAGAAACCTTATGACATGGCGCGACCAACAAGTGGGGCAGCTTATTTGCGAGACGCTTGAGTAGTACTTGTGCTTGTCCACACAACCCTCACGTACGCTTCCGGAAGCGTGTGTGACGGCGATACCTCCTATATTGCAGATTTTGTAGGTTCTTTCAAGCTTGATGTTATTAAAAAGGTTTCTTAAATATAACCCTTTTGTGCTGCCTCGTGTAAGATTGTAGTCTCGACCCGTTAGTAATGGCGGGTATAGACATAGCGGCGCATAGCCGCACAGCACTCCGGGATCACTTACGGGTGTATGGAGTGCCAGACGCGGGAGTTGAACTAGTCTTTGTGGTTCAAGCCGATCCGGCTTTCCATTTTGAAGTGTTCTACTCTTGGATCACTTTTCCAGCGGTGGATGCGAACGATGATCTGTTCCATACATATGAACCCACCGTTGTTCCTGCAGTCTATAGACCTTATACTAATCTTGAAGTACCGCTCACGGCTTGGCAACACCGTGTTTGGTTTAATGGCGCCCTCCCACAACCGAATACCACGGTTCGTTTAGGCCCCTTATCAATTGAGGGGGCCACTTGGCCTGTTTTGGCCGGGTACACACCACATCCGCGTTATATGACAATACCAGTCGCGGAACTACGCACTATGTATGCGGCCTTGGTGCAGGTGCATCGAGCTTTAGTGCGATATGTTACAGGCAGCATCCATGGAACCGCTCCTGGAGTGCCTGGCCAACCAGCTGCTGCAGGCGGAGTGACCATAAGTCCCGTCATGGTGAATTCTGTGATGGGCAAACGGCCACAAAATAAGGATGATTTTCCTTATTGGCTTGCAGAAAAGTTTGATCAGTTGGAGGCAGTTTTTCCACATACAACTCCTGTGGATAAACATCGTATTTTGACGATTAGTTTGCCAAAAGACTTAATTCCCGAGTTGACAGCATGTGACAACTGGGGTAGGGTATTCGCAGCAGTATATTCTAAATGTTTTGGTACTCCTTCCATGACAGTTCTCCCCTCTGTAATTAAAAAGTACAGGATGAACACGGCCCTGAAGCGGCTGTGGAATTAGGGATGAGACTAGTGGGAGTGTTTGAAGTAGTAGCTGAACTGATCCTTGCGAATGTCAAGGGCGATGCAGTGAACTTTCAAGTAGCTAACGCTTTGGCTTTGGTCCCAGAATTGGACAAGCCTCGAGAATTACCGAAAATTATTACCCAGGCTTATAAAACTATTGGTAGAAACAGTCTGCGTAACAAGCCTTTTGCAAAACTGCAAACACAATCGCAACCACAACAGCAACAAACCAAATCTCAATCTGAGAAGGATGAGAAACCAGTCTTCACTAAAAAGAGCTGGAGGCTGAAAAACAGGGTAAGCAACAGACAAAGCCGGGATCGCGAGGTGCATCCCCGGTTTCAATTTCTTCTGAACGTACTTATGATTTACGCGATAGAGCGAGAATTAAGTCACCGGATAGGTTTCAGATTCCTGATACGCGTTCTCCTCGTTCTTCAAAGGCACAGACTTCGTCACAGGCAGGTGGAGGAGACCGCCAGGATAGAGGAAGGGCCCGTGAGGCCCCACAGGGACGTGACCAGCCTCGACAACAAGTCAGAGGAAAAGAAGAAGACGCTCAACGTTTTCGACCACAATTTCAGAAGAAGAAAGTTGCCGCTGTAACAGCGAAATATGCCACAAACGGTGAGAACGAGACTCCTGAATTGGACGTGGGCAGTAACCCTCCTAGACAGCGCCGCGGAAGTAACCATAGTGCGGGAGGCGCTACGTCCTCATATGGAGGCGACAGCAACTGAAACATTCATTACTGTTGAAACAGCAGACACCCGAGTGGCACCCCTGACAGACTATTTAATATCGTCCTCCAAATTGAAGGTGATATACAGCGAGTAATTAAAGGTATTTTTTGGGAAAATCTGACCTCTTCATATGATATTTTATTGGCAGAGGCGGATTGGCCACCCCCATTCGTAATTACTGCGCGTAAAGGGGAGGAGGTAATCCTTCCGAGCTTTTCTCGACATGTCCCAAAGGACAAAGCAGAGGCTCTTGCAGCAGAGTGGGCTGTGTCCCTGGCTCCAGCGTTATTCCGCAATCACGTGGGTTGGGACGAAGAATCTCCCCCATGAAATCCCTTTGCGATCGTTGCCGCAGCCACAACCCCAATATCCCATAAAACGTGAAGCCAAAGGCCCAGTTTCCGAAATTCTGACACAGTTGGAATATCAGGGAGTAATTGAACCCTGTGTATCACCTATGAACAATCCCTTTTCGCGGTTTCTAAACCCGATGGATCGTACCGCTTAGTATTGGATTACCGGCATTTGAACTCTCATTGTCGGACCTTTGCGGTGCAAAATACCCATAGTTCTGCGCTTGTAGACAGTCTTGTTCGTAAAAAATACAAAATGACCCTTGACCTTTCAAATGGATTCTACACGCACAACTTAGCCCCGGAGAGTGGCCAATGGTGTGCCTTTACCTCCGGTGGTAAAATGTTCAAATTCAGGCGTCTTCCTATGGGCTACAAGAATAGTCCAGGCGTATTCGCCGCTCGTGTTGTCTCTTTGTTAGACGGCATCGATCCAGACGCCTGTTCGTATGTGGATGACATTTATCTGACAGACGATGAATTGTTTCCGCATCTGACCCGGGTGGACCACATTATTCTTGAATTTGCGGTTCAGGGATACAAAATTAACTTTGCCAAATCCCATATTGCTGAATTTACCGTTTTGTTCTTGGGCTATGAGCTCAACAATGAAGGTAAGGGTTTAGCCCCCCATTTTCTGGAGAAATGTGCACTTTTGTGCCCTCCTACTAATCTGAAAAAGCTTCAGTCGTTACTGGGTTTTCTGAACTTCGGACGTACATATATTCCCGAATACGCCCAGCGTATCAAGCCATTGTATGCTTTGATACAACCTACTTTTTCGAAGTCTTCTTGGCTTCCGGAGCATACCTCCATTCTGCAGTCTTTGCAGACAGACCTTCTTGAGTCTAAATACCTTTTGACGCGTGATAACCACACAAACTTGGTGATTAGAATCATTCCAGGGGCAGTGGGTTTCACGTACTTAACCTTTAATGAAGGTGATACAGTACCCATCGCATACAAGTCACATCTATACACCTCTGCAGAAATGCGGTTCTCATCTGTGGAGAAAGTGCTAACAGCAGTGCAAATGGCAATCCTGAAGGAGCGCGCACTGGCACAGGGAAAACGCATTCTGGTGGTAACACCCTATCCTGCCCTAGAAGCAGTGACGAAAGCAAGTGTTCCGAACTCTAAAGCTTTGCACCCCGTTGGATTCAATGGGCAACATCTTTGACGTCTCCGGATGTCACTTTCATTTTTGACTCTTCTCTCCAGACTCAGGAGTTTTTACAGTATGAATTCATTCATCCTCCTCCTTTGTCCTTATTGCCGCTTGAGGATTACGACTGTGTGATCTACACCGATGGTTCGGCACAACCGGCCACGGGTTCCAAGCATGCTTATTCAGCCGCATGTGCTATTGTTGCAGGTACGTTTGTGAACGGAAAGTTCAAATCCACTGTGGTGCATACACAGGCACTCGGGGACAGTACCGCACAATTGGCCGAGTTGCGTGCCTTGGTGCTTGCGCTTGAGTTCGTGAATCCAGATGTGACCACTTTAATCGTGTGCGATTCTTACTACTGTGTTCAATCATACAATGACAATCTATTCTTTTGGTCGCAAAATGACTATAGAGACGCTAAAGGCAACACAATCAAGCATAAAATGCTTTGGGTTAGAGTGGCAGAATTACAAAGACGTCTGCCACTCACACAGGTGGTTCACACCCTAGGCCATCAGCGAGTGGGCGCACACGCTGTTGGTAACAGTCTGGCAGATGAAGCTGCCAGATCAGCAGTACTCACGTGTTCAGTAGCAGCAGTTACTAGATCCATGTCTAAAATAGACACTGATATCTTGGCAGCTATTGCTGCAACAAAAGAAGGAGTAAATTACCCTAGAGGTTTCCCTTCTAAATATTCTTACCAGATAGGTCCCGATCAGGCTCCTTATGTAACAATACCTAACGTTGGGGTTCGGCTGATCCCCAACGCGGACCGCAGACTTTCCTTGATGGCAGCGGCACACGAAGGCATGGCTTCGGCGCATGCTGGTGTGTCTGCGACAATTTCCATTTTGCAGCAGCGTTACTGGTGGCGTGGTTTATACAAAGATACACGTACTTATGTGCTTTCCTGTGACGTTTGTCAACAGATCAAGCCTTCAACAGTCACAAGACCACCGCAGACCTCGCTTGCAATTTCGAACAGACCCTTTGGGTGTGTTTACTTGGATCACTGCGGTCCATTTTCTTCAGACACTGCCTATAAATATATCTTAGTGGCAGTGGACTCGTGCACACGGTTCATCTGGGTCTGGCCACAACGGAGTGCTGACGCACGAAATGTCATTAGGGATTTGCGTGTCTTTGTGGGAATTTTTGCATGCGGCACCTTCCATTCTGACCAAGGTCCGGCGTTTGCCTCTAAGGCTTACAAGGACGCAATGGGCTCCTTAGGGGTGCGGGTGAAATTTTCGTCTCCGTATAGGCCTGAGGGCAACTCTATTGTTGAACGAATGAACCGTGACTTAAAGCAATCCTTGACAGCTAGAGTTATAGGTACTGGCAGGAACTGGCTGGCCCACTTGTATACTGTTCAGCGTGCACTTAATAATCTCCCTAGAAGGCCTCTGGGTGGGCGGACCCCTTACGAAATGCTCTTTGGCATACGAATGTTTGTGCCTGACCTTGATGGTCTAGACATGGCGGCGCAATCCGCCAAGTTCGATGTAGATAATCATTCTACTATGTTACAGGACTTACAAGAAGCCCGAGACAAACTAGCGATTGCACATTTACCTTCAGCCACAGACCCTGCTGTGCAGATTCCGGCAGCCGGCTGGCTTCCGAAGATTGGCGACCTGGTACGAGAGAAGGTGGAGAACAAAAAGAATTCGGCCCCTCTTTTCGTGCACCGGTTCCAGTACTGGGCTTGAAGGGAACACGTACAGTCATCCTACCACCGCTTCCCGGTCGCAAGGAAAACAGATACATCTCAGTGGAAAATGTCAAGCTACAACATTTGGCCGATCCTAAATAGTGTCACACCAGCGGTCTCTTGTCCTGCCATTTATCGGACAAGTGTTCGAGGCACGCCTGCAAGAACAATCACTGATGTTACCATGGAGATGGTTGATTTGCCTGAAAATATATTTGAACCCTCTGCATCACCCTGCATGGCCGAGGACGAATATACTTATCCCGCCACAGAGTCGGTGGCACACCAACCAACAACGCCACTGGGCCCGACACGTTATTCTTTTGATTCAGATTCCAACTCATCACAAGTCCCGTCCAAGTTTAGTCTTTATGTATTCTGGTTTAGAGACAATTTTTTGATTCCACCTTGGACATATATTTGGATGGTACTTTTCTTGGTTTTTTTGTTCATGTCCATTGGCTTTGTCACAGTGTTTTTTCTACTCATCAATGGTCACTATTTACCTGAACGCTCTGCTGTGAACAGTGTTGCTGGAACTTTGGCTCCACATTCCTCTTCACACATCATGAAGCGTGACCACACATTTGTGAACATTTCAGCGTTTCCAGTTGCTGATGGCATCGTATGGGATGCGGTAAACTTTCAAATACATGGCCCGACAGAAATTATTAATGTACCAAATGTCCTTCGAGTCTCGATGGGTGATGTAGTAAAAAGTAATATTCATTCTGATGATTGGGATGTGCATGCAGTTGAAGCATTGTTTGCTGATTTAAAATATTATGCCTCTTTTAATGCTGAAGACTTGTATATGAATTCTGCGAATTATGCCGATTTGTATTGCTACCAGCATTGGGGCAATCATTTTCTCCACAAACCAAGTGCACTACGCAGCCCTGTTACTTATACCCAATGGGAACACTGCCCAAACCCCATACCAGGTAGTTCCCAGACTCTTCGAAATAAATACACCTATTTTACTGATTTTAATCGATCGAACCCTGGGTCCTATTATTTTAAATTAAAATCTCCATCGACTCAAAAAATAATGTTGACCCACACTAAATTACTATATTCGGGTTCCTTTTTGAGCGCCTTGGCGGTGGGTGGTTATGAGTATTGGAAAGACACAGTGGATTTAAAATCAATCTGGGGTTCGAAGCTATGGCAGGTGCAGGGCACTGAGGCTCTGCACCGTGCTTGCCTTATCCCAGCCCAAATTCTATTTCTAAATGCTTCCATTTATCAGACCACGTGTTGGGGGTTGGCTACCGTTAAACAACTAAATGCGCCAACCATCCCATCCTTGTCGAGTCTTCCAAATGATAGTTTGCATTTTAATATGTCCCTTATGGCGTTACAGGCTCAGTTTCAGAACAATTCCTTTAACGTTTCTGCACTAATACAGTCACCCTGGTTGGCATGGCCCATATCATCTAATGCATGCCAACTTCGTTTTCATGGCACAGTTCCTGGTTACATACAGGACAAGCCTGATCCAAGATTTACTGAAACTCGTACTGTGACCACGCATTCGGTTGGTAAATTATGTAAACAATGGTTACAACATTCGTCCTTAGACTCTGTTAAGAACCATTTATCCCTCCTATCAGGCAATATTGACTTATCTGACTTTATCTTGGGACCTCGTGGTCCCCAACCGAAGAGATTCATTTATGAAGCGTATAATGAGCTCTGGAAGCTGTCACAAATGGAAGCTGCTTCCCGTCTTAGGAAATAGACCAAGCAAATTTGGAAAAGGTGCTTGCTGTTGTTGACAATAGTATAAATACCCTGTCTTCCCGCATTTACACATTAAACAATATTGTATCCTCTGTTGTTGATATTGTACAAGATGATGTCTCTATGTTGTATCATGGTCAGAATCAGTTGCGTTCAGTGATGCAGTTTGCATGGACTTTGCAAACCCTTAAGTTGGGTAAAGTTCCTTGGAATTTGTTAAACACCACTGCCCTCTTTCTGCCTTTTAATTTGACTGACAAACAGCAGTTCATGTCCATGAAAGATGCATCTTACACTTTGTTACATATTGAAAAAGTGGATCCTTTACCATTCTCTGTAGCGGAACTAGATTCTGCGGTGTGGCTAGTTCATGGGGTTATAGCTTTACCTTTTTCCCTATTTGAATTCGGTTCGTGCATGAAACATTATCCTGTAGGCCGTTTCCAGCCTTTGGGTAGTGCTTTCCTGCATGAACTTTGGTCCTTGCCTTTCATGTATAAATGCCTTAGAGATGGCAAGGAGGTATTTCTCACGGGGAGTCTTGTGATTCAACTGTGGGTCATTCGCTTATTTGTAAACATATTAAATTGCACGGGGCTTGTAGCGTTTCAGTTCCAAATCTTGCATGTGTGCTAAAAGGTATTCCTGCTCCTGCTATTTCTCCTACTTTTACTTTGCTTACCAACGGTAGCTATTTGCTTTTAAATAACGAAGACTGTTGTGGCCTACAGGCTGGCATTCCGTATATTGTTACAGTCTCGCACAGAGTTGTCTGCTGCAAGAATGTGCTTTTTCCTCCCCCTCATGACATCGTTGATAGCTCTATTTGGCCTTCCATTCCTACCATGGAGGCAGATTTCAATAAATTGAGCAGAATAAAGGCCCTATTATTGAATGAGGAGGTTATGCTCACATCCGCCCGGGAGACATTCATTCTCCAGGTGGCGAGCACCCACAGTGAAATACAGGCCCTTTGAACACTGACCTCCCCAACATTTTGGGAGTTAATTCATCGTATTTTTAACGCATCAAACACTGAGGGTCTGGTGCACTTTTTAAGGTTGTGGGGTCTGGCCTCGTGTCCACCTTTCAAACTATTTTCGGTGTGATACCGGCATTCATTCATTCTATTTTTTCTAGCGTCTTTGGTGGTTTCCCATTAATCCTCGCTTTGGCGGCCGGTGTCTTGCTGTTGGTCTGTTTTCTGCGCAATGGCTGCACTCCACTGGGCCCTTCTCGATCCCGAACGCCTCCAACTGCTCCGTGAGCGACTTCTGGTTGGCTTCGATGTTCTGCCCTTGGCAACTATCAGTGTGTCCTACACCCTTTCCTTTTGCTTTGCGTATTTCACTTGCGTGCAACCTGTGATGTCTTGCATCCGCTGTCCGTTTACATGGACCATGGATTATTGCCTCTCCAATTCGTCATTGTCGGTCCCGGATTTTGTTCGGTTGGTGGGTCCCTTCGAGGCCCATGAACGGGACTGTTCCGCTGCTGGCTTTATGATGCGTGCGGCTGCACTGGGGATTTTGGCACAATGGGATATCTGGGCGGCTGCTCAGGATCTCCTACAACAAAGTTATATTGAATATCACGCAAGCTGTCCCGCATTGCTTTTGGATGCTCCATACTCTGAAGAACATTCCTGCAGCTTTGACCTGTTGGACTGGATGGCGTCTATGTTTTTTTACGATTCCAATGATGTCCTTTTAGACGGTATAGCGTTTTTCTGCTCTTCCACAGTCTGTCTTGTGGCTCATGACCTCCTGGCAGGTCTGGCTACGTCACCGCAGGCCTGGCTGCCATGATGACTCTTGCGCACGTTATTACTGGATGTTGTTCTGTCGCCCTCTGTTATTGCCAAGTTATTCTACCACAGTCTGCATGTTCTGTTTCTTACCTTTTCTCCTGTTCCCTTTTGGGCTCAGTCTGAACAACAGTTACAAGGTCGAATAACAACTCCCTGGTTCCTACTGATTTGGCCCGTCCCTCGCACCTAGACATAACACCATGTACAGCTGCCATTGAGAAAATAGTGTGCTTTTAATAATGTGATCGCTTGCTCTAAGATAGCACTTGGAGACGACCTTTCCAGAGAGAAGAGCTGTGATTGTTTGCTGATGTAGTTTTGCATCAAGAGACTGAGGTATGGGGGTTCGCTAGTCAAAGCCCAAAGGTCTTCTATTATTATAATAAACTGGCTTCTAGCACGGGGAGGGTGGTAATGTTAGTCAGACATATATCCACTGCTTTATGAGATGCTTTCCCCGTTCGTATTCTATGGAGTAGTAACTATGCTGATTATATTATTCTTATGTATTATGTTATTAGTACTGACACGTGTACTGTATCTAAGGGCACGTAAGTTGCAATAAATATTTTGAACTATAAAGTGTCTCTTCTTACGCATGTTGTGGACAGGTACGAGAGTAACGAAAGAGTGTTCTTGCCTCTGCGAGTCCTGAGAGAGAGATACCGTGTTCTGGGTTGTCTAATCATTGGTACATTAGTGCTAATGGGACGCTAAGGCTAGTTGGGTTGGGGTTTTGGGTGCTAAGGTTTATGGTTGGCTCACCACTATATTCCGAGGTCCTATTATCCTGTGCATAGCTCTGTTTGTGCAGAAACCTTATGACAGGAACAGTCCAGCCCGAACTGCCAAGCCATGTCTTCCCTGGACCGGAAACAAGCATCCTAGGACCGGTTTCTGGCATTCCAGCCGTCATCAGCCAGGCTTGCTTGAATCCAGTGGCAAAGTGAGCAAGGGACCCACGTCTGGGCATACCCCCGCCAACTTGCGTCCTTCGCACATGCCTGCTTTCCGCCTCTCCACACATTCAGCTGTTGTGTGGCTGTGGTGCCATGATATAGCTGGCTTGTGTACATAAGAAGCCCAGTATCCCAATGGAGTTGTGTTGTCGTGTCTGGTAGGTGGGCATGTTGATTGACATGTTGTAAGTGGTTTGGTCACGTGTGCATTCCCACAGTTGTGCGTTGTGTGATGGTGGCTTTGAGGTGTGTGGTGTGTTGATTTGGTACTTACCAACGAGCAGTCCAGTTCCATAGATGCCATCCTGGAAGCGCTGGTTGATGATGGACTGTCGGAAGATGTAGGAATCGTGCACACTGCCTGGGTAGTTTGCGACGACATTGGTGAACATTCCCCGGTGGTCCACTATTGCCTGCACATTGATGGAATGCGTGTGCTTTCTGTTGCGGTAGATGTGTGCAGTGTCCGCAGGGGGCACAAGTGGGACATGTGTGCAGTCAATGGCCCCCAACACGTGTGGGAAGCTACAATGGTGTAGAAGCCTTACTTGGTCTCCAGCTGTTCCTGCACAGTGTGGGGGAAGTGAAGGTACTGGGGTATGAAGCTGATGATGGCATCCAGGACAGGTGTGAGGAACTTTGATAGGGCTGGCTGTGAGACTCCTCCGACTCTGGCCGTTGTTGGTTGGAAGGTACCAGAGGCCAACGTGTGCAGCACAGCCAGCAGCTTTGTCTGCGGAGGGATGTTGGTTGTCCGCTGTGTTGGGACCGTCAGCCTGGGGCCGATGTGGGTCATGATGTGGAGGATGGTTGTCCTTTTGAGCCTGTAGTGGGCAATGACTTCCTCGGGCGTTAGGTCTGTGAGACTGGTGCGTTTTCAGTAGGTCCTCTGTCTTACACTGCGCTGCCTCTGTGGTGGTCCGGGGGGGGGTGCCGGTCCCGGTCCTGGGGGTGGCGGCGGTCCTGGGGGTGGTGGCGGTGGGTGTTGTGGACCTGTTGGGGCCCCAAGCTGCATGATGAGTAGCTCCATGGCGTTGGTTGTTCTTCGGCTGTGGCTGTGTGCGGGGCTCCGTTGCCTACTGCAGGTAGTCGTCCTGCTTAACACCAGCAAGAGGCAGGTGTTAAATGGCTGCTGCTACCGCGGCTTATCGCGTGGTTTTGGTTCGCATCGCAGATCTGGCAGTTCGTTGTGAAAGTGGTGTAGTGGTGTTTTCGTGTGTTTTTGCACGGGAACGCCTACTCTGCATCTCATTAGGGTTAGTTGGTGGTGTCACCCGTGGGGATGGAATTTGCGGCAGTTATCGCGGGAATACTGGCGATGTCTGCAGTTTGCACCCGCTTGTGAATGGGGCGTTAAATCTATCTCCACTTTTGATGCGTTGAGGTGGCGATAACTCGGCGATAAGTCCTTGTGAATATGCCCCAAAGACTGAAACCTAGGAGGAAGCCGAGGGGAGGAGGAGGTGAGAACCAATAGCAAGCAAGAAAACAAGAGTGACATGGTAGCCAACCAGTGGTAAGTAAAGGTAAGTAATGGGTGAGCTCTAAGCCCCTTTTAAGCTTCTTTTTTTTTTTTAAGAACAATAGCTTTTGCTGACCACAGTTTTGGAGATAACGGGATAAGCAGGTGGGGGAAACAGCAGGGAGTAGGTGGGGGTCCAGAGGAGCAATGGAGGCACATCAAGATGGGATGAGCTAAAAAATATAGTTACTACATGCAAGGTCTTAAGTGTTAATCAATTTGTATTAGAATGAGATCAATATTGCTTTGACAGAGAGAGTTCTAATAAAAACATACACAGAACGTGTACAACATTTGTTTGTGAAATCCCTTGATAAAAAGCAGAGGAATACTTCAATTCCACAAGACACTAGGTCATACTTTCTCAAAATGTTTAAATGCTATGACAATGATAGTAAGAATACGTGCATTAAACACAGTTAAGACTACAACAATGTTTAATGTAAAAGGATCAATGATTTAACTAAACTTCTACGGTCTCAATGAAAAATAATGTGGCTAGGAGGATGGTATTCAAAGTGCATCACTGGGACAATAAACCGACAACTGTAGTTTTCATAGAGATTCAAGAAATACAAGATATAAGATATACAATAATATACAATAATAATAAAGGAATATAAGATGTACAAACATATTTTGATACATAGGTGATAAATAGGTTTCTAGTTATCCCTTTTTAAATGTCAGCAGATTAGCAAGTCTTACTATTTTACTGTTATTTTGATAATCGTATTTCTGCATTTCAAATAGGGGAAAGCCAAATAAACATCAGAATGCAATGAAAAAACAATGGAACTGGAAAAGTTATTCACGCCTTGGAGCAAAAAGAGCTCTCCGTATTATATGTGTTGTAACAAACAATCAAAACGTGCTTTTGCTTTATGCTCAAGAAATAAGTGTCTAAGCCACAAAGAAGAAGGAAGGCTGAGACACAGAGACCTCAACTTTGGCTCTCAAATTGCCTTATATCCAAATCCTGTTGCCTCCATCCATGCGATATTCACAAAATCAGATTGCCTCTTCCCTTCTTGTCTCTGACATTTTTGATGCAAACTAATGTTCTGTCTGATGTTAATTACTGTTGATCTTTTCACTTCGTGTTGATCTCCCTAAATACATCACTTCTGATTAAAAAAATATTGGGTCTGTCTCCTATTCTCTCATCTGTATCATGCTCACATCTCACTGTACCTTGGCCAACTCCTCATTTTATTCAGTTTAGATTTCACTTTCTGTGGCATGTGTAGGAAAGTGCCCCTTTTTGCATGGTTACTCCCTAACGTTTAGCAAAATTTCTGATGCCAACTTGATTGAGTATGCCCCGGGGTCCCTACCAATCAGGTTCCCAGGGCCTGTGTTCTTTCCCAAAACTGTACCTTTGTCTCCACAATTGGCATACCTCTGGGCCACATGTAAGTCCCTTGTAAAAGGTATCCCTGGTACCAAGGGCCTTGTGACCAGAGAGGGCCTCTGAGGGCTGCAGCATGTATTATGCCACCCTCAGAGACTCCTCACCTGAACACCTACACACTGCCATTGCAGGCCAGGGCCGGCTCTAGGGTGGTGCGATCGGTGCGACCGCACCGGGCGTTGACTTGGGGTGGGGGCGTCATTTTTGAAAATGTGTATCATCATTTTAAAAGCACCTGCTGCCTCGTTCCTGGCCTCCAGCAACTTTCAGACATCAATTAAAATGTCACGAGGAGTCCCGTGATTGATCGTCTTCGTGGAAAGAGACCGGAGGTTTGTCTAGTGGAAATTTTGACTCATCCTAAGGCAGCGCAGAGGGTTAAAATGCCTGCTGCTAAGAAAGTGTACCATGCAGATAACGAAGTGCATATAATGTAAATTGGTCAGTGGGTTACTGCTTCTGTCAGAGAGCTCCTTTTGTTACGGGTCGTTTATAAGTCAAAATCCTAATATAGAACATTAACTGTCACCCTAGAGCTGCATGCAAACTGCAAGGTATATGTTAGAGCTATATGTTTTTTTGCCCAGTCTTTCATTATCCTAATCTTATGAAAAGGGTTCATTTGGGTAGAAAACCATTCTTATTATGAAAGAGAACCCTTAACAATGATGTTGCGTTTTAAATTCTGAATATGTGCCTTTCCTAAATAAGAACTTTAACTGTATTGCCTACCAGTATCGATGACATGCCACTCCTACACTACACCTTGTAGTACTGTCTGATATAACATTTCCTATAAACTGATTTACACACATATGATTGTCTCTGTGCAATGTGTGTGTGGTATAAAGTGCTCTGACACCTTACACTGGTATGAGTGGTGCTATAAAACTAAATTAATCTGAGAGACAGTGGTTATGGAGACTTGAGAGGCACTGTTAAAGGGTGCTAGTGAGGGAATCCGTGGCAGAGGTGGTCATTGGGGGGGCGCCAACAGACATTGTCGCACAGGGCGCCACCAGCGCAAAAGCTGGCCCTGTTGCAGGCTGCGTGTTTTGGTGCAGACTAAACTGAAGAGTCGACATGGCACCCATCCCTGAGTGCCATGCCCACCAACACTGCCTGTGGCATGGGTAAGTCGCCCCTCTAGCAAGCCTAAAGGCAGTGTGCACCATACCGCCGGTGAGGGCATAGCTGCATGAGCAATATGCTGCTACATTGTCTGTGTCATTCAGGGGCATTGTAAGTATCGTGAAGCCATTTTGAGTATAGGGGCTGGGAGTTTGTCATTACAAACTCCACAGCCCCTGAATGGCTCCACTGAAAACTGGGAAGATTGGTACCAAATGTCTCAGCACATTAAACCCACACTGATGCCAGTGTGGGATTTAATGTAAAAATCACTCAGAGGGCATCTTAGAGATGCCCCCTGAAAATCGACCAGCCCTGGTGTGGTTCCTGTCTGGCTACCAGCCATCTGCCACCACCATACATGTTTCTGTACCCCTGGGTAGACAGCCTCCGCTCTCTGGGTTCTGAAACAAAGCCCATCCTTGGCAGAGGTGTCATGCCTCCTCCCTCAGGATGGGCAGGGTCCATGAAGGGGAAGCTTTAAAGGCCTGCCGCCTTTGTTAGCTACCCCCAGCCTTTTGATGCTATCAGTAACTGGCCCCCACCAGTTCTGACTCCCACTTTGGGTGGGAGACTCGGCGGGAAAACCTAGCCAAGAAGAGAGGTGTGCCCACCTTTGCCAACCCCACCTGTCAGGTGGGGGAGGCGAACTGCAGCACACAACTCAGTCCCCTCCATCTTCAATCAATCAATCAATCAATCATGTCACTTATAAAGCGCACTACTTATCCGCGAGGGTCTCAAG
The DNA here is from genome assembly GCA_963921515.1 of Calotriton arnoldi. Lineage (NCBI taxonomy): Eukaryota > Metazoa > Chordata > Amphibia > Caudata > Salamandridae > Calotriton > Calotriton arnoldi. The sequence goes on along the minus strand of CAWUFW010003291.1, from coordinate 1,079,904 downwards.
GCGCTGGGGGAAGAGGGGGGTGGTGCTGCTACTGATCGAAGAGCCAGGTCTTGAGGAGTCTTCGGAAGGCCAGTAGGTCTTGGGTCTGTCGGAGGTTGGTGGGGAGGGTGTTCCAGGTCTTGGTGGCGAGGTGGGAGAAGGATCTGCCGCCGGCGGTCGTTTTCCGGATGCGGGGGACTGTGGCGAGGGCGAGGCTGGTCGAGCGGAGCTGGCGGGTGGGGGTGTAGAAGCTGAGTCGTCTGTTGAGGTAGGCTGGTCCGGAGTTGTGGAGTGCTTTGTGTGCGTGGGTGAGGAGCTTGAAGGTTATCCTCTTGTTGACAGGGAGCCAGTGCAGGTCTCTCAGGTGGGGTGTGATGTGGCTGCGTCGGGGGATGTCGAGGATAAGACGTGCAGAGGCGTTCTGGATGCGTTGCAGCCGTCTCAGGAGCTTAGCCGTCGTTCCTGCGTAGAGGGCGTTTCCGTAGTCCAGCCTGCTGGTGACGAGGGCATGGGTGACTGTTTTTCTTGTTTCGGTGGGGATCCACTTGAAGATCCTGCGGAGCATTCGGAGGATGTTGAAGCAGGATGAGGAAACGGCGTTGACCTGCTTAGTCATGGAGAGGGTGGGGTCGAGGATGACCCCTAGGTTGCGTACGTGGTCGGTGGGTGGCGGGGCTGTTCCCAGTGATGTTGGCCACCAGGAGTCGTCCCAGGCTGAAGGGTTGGAACCAAGGATGAGGACCTCCGTCTTGTCCGAGTTCAGCTTCAGGCGGCTGGTCCTCATCCATTCGGCGACGGCCTTCATTCCTTCGTGGAGGTGGGCTTTGGCGGTGTGAGGGTCTTTGGTGAGGGAGAGGATCAGCTGGGTGTCGTCGGCGTAGGGAGATGATGTTGAGGTTGTGCTGTCGGGCGACGTGGGCGAGGGGTGCCATGTAGATGTTGAACAGCGTTGGGCTGAGGGAGGAGCCTTGGGGTACGCCGCAGATGATCTTGGTGGCCTTGGATCGGAAGGGGGCGAGGCGGACGCTTTGTGTTCTGCCGGAAAGGAAGGATGTGGTCCAGTCCAGGGCCTTCTCTTGGATCCCGGCGTCGTGAAGGCGTGTTCGTAGTGTGTGGTGGCAGACCGTGTCGAAGGCGGCTGATAGGTCCAGGAGGATGAGGGCTGCTGTTGCTCCGTTGTCTAGCAGGGTCCTGATGTCATCGGTGGCGGCGATGAGGGCGGTTTCGGTGCTGTGGTTGCTGCGGAAGCCGGACTGGGAAGGGTCCAGGATGTTGTTCTCCTCGAGGTAGCGGGTCAGTTGTTTGTTGACGATTTTCTCGGTGACCTTCGCGGGGAACGGGAGCAGAGAGATGGGTCTGAAGTTCTTGAGGTCCTTGGGGTCTGCCTTGGGTTTCTTGAGTAAGGCGGTGATCTCGGCATGCTTCCAGCTTTCCGGGAAGGTTGCTGTCTCGAAGGAGATGTTGATTATTTTCCGGAGATGGGGCGCGATGGCTGTACTAGCTTTGTTGAAGATGTGGTGAGGGCACGGGTCTAGCGGTGAACCGGAGTGGATGGTGTTCATGATCTCGCTGGTGTCCTCGTCGTTGATGTTGGTCCAGGAGAGCAGGCGGTTGGTGGTTGTGGGGGCAGTGGTCTCGGTGGTTGCCGGGCGGTCGTGGTGTTGAAGCTGTCGTGGATGTCGGCGATTTTGCGGTGGAAGGAGGTGGCCAGTGAGTCGCACAGGTCTTGCGACGGCTGGATGTCGTTGGTGTTGGAGCTGGGGTTGGAGAGTTCCTTCACGATGTTGAAGAGCTCTTTGCTGTTGTGTGCGTTGTTGTCTAGGCGGTCTTTGAGTGAGGCCCTTTTGGCGGATCTGATGAGGTGATGGTGATTGCGGGTGGCGCTCTTGTGGGCGGCGTAGCTGTCCGCTGTCCGTTCGTGGAGCCAGATCTTCTCCAGTTTTCGGCATGTTCGTTTGGAGGCCTGGAGGTCTTCGTGAACCAGGTGGCTTTCTTGCTGGTGTGGCTGTTGGGCGGATTCTTGAGCGGGCGAGGGTGTTGGGGCAGTCGTCGATCCACTGTCTGAGGTTGCGGGCGGCGGTGTCGGGGTCGGAGGGTTCGGCGGGTGGGCTCAGGGCGAGGGTTGTGGTTAGCTGGTCTTCCGTGACTCTGCTCCAGCAGCGGCGAGGCATTTGTTCGGTGCGGTGGTGCGTGGTGGGCTTCCTGTAGGTGAAGTGGATGCAGTGGTGGTCAGTCCAGTGGGGTTCGGAGGTGTGGTTGAAGGAGACGTGTGGGCTTGCGGAAAAGATGGAGTCTAGCGTGTGGCCGGCGGCGTGGGTGGGTGTAGTCACGAGCTGTCTGAGTCCGAGGGTGGCGAGGTTGTCGATCAGGGTGGTGGAGTTGGTGTCCTTGTTGTTCTCGAGGTGGAAGTTCAGGTCCCCGAGGAGGATGTAGTCCGTGGAGGCGATGGCGTGTGTGCTGACGAAGTCAGCGATGGAATCGCTGAACTGTGGTCGGGGTCCAGGGGGTCTGTAGATGAGGGTTCCTCTTAGGGTGGTGTTGGGATCGGTGTGGATCTGGAAGTGCATGTGTTCGGCGGTGCTGAGGGTGTCGTCGGTGTTGGTTGAGACTCTGAGGGTGTTCCTGTGGACGATGGCGATGCCTCCTCCGACTCCGTTGGTGCGGTCCCTGCGGGTGATCTTGTATCCGTCCGGGATGGCAATGGCGATGTCGGGGGCTGAAGCGGGATTCAGCCAGGTCTCCGTCAGGAATGCGACGTCTGGGGAGGTTGAGTCGAGAAGGTCCCAGAGTTCGATGGCGTGTTTGCGGGCGGAGCGGGTGTTGAGGAGGATGCATCTGAGGTAGTTGGGTTCTTTCCTGGGCGGTGGTTTGGCGGGGCGGGTGCTGGCGAAGCTGCAGTTCCGGCAGGTGAAGGGCCCTTGGGTGCGCTTCGGGGTAGCCTGGTAGCAGGCGTGATCTTTTCCGGGGTTGAGTGCGTGGAGGGTGCTGGCGTCGTATCGGCGTCTGTTGATGTGGCGGGCGCGGGGATGCCCGGACCAGGGGGTCTGGCGCTGGGCGCGGCCACGGCGCGGACGGGCGCAGAGGGGCTTGCCTTATGCGCGCCTTCGGCGTGCTAGCGGCGCGGCACGCGCAGCGGCCGCCATAAATGGGGAGGTGGGAGGGAGGAGCAGGGAATGGGGCAGCGAATGGGCAGTGAGGGGCGGGGCCGCAGGGCGCAGCGGCGGGAAACAGGCACAGAAAGGAAAAACGATCACAATCAGGGGCAGCAAGGGGGCACAGAAAGGAAAAACGAGCACAATCAGGGGCAGCAAGGGGGCACAGAAAGGAAAAAACGAGCACAATCAGGGGCAGCAAGGGGGCACAGAAAGGAAAAACGATCACAATCAGGGGCAGCAAGGGGGCACAGAAAGGAAAAAACGAGCACAATCAGGGGCAGCAAGGGGGCACAGAAAGGAAAAACGAGCACAATCAGGAGCAGCAAGGGGGCACAGAAAGGAAAAACGAGCACAATCAGGGGCAGCAAGGGGGCACAGAAAGGAAAAACGAGCACAATCAGGGGCAGCAAGGGGGCACAGAAAGGAAAACGATCACAATCAGGGGCAGCAAGGGGGCACAGAAAGGAAAAACGATCACAATCAGGGGCAGCAAGGGGGCACAGAAAGGAAAAACGAGCACAATCAGGGGCAGCAAGGGGGCACAGAAAGGAAAAACGATCACAATCAGGGGCAGCAAGGGGGCACAGAAAGGAAAAAACGATCACAATCAGGGGCAGCAAGGGGGGGCACAGAAAGAAAAAAACGAGCAGGGGCAGCAGCAGGGCACACAGACGGAGCTGTGTGGTGGGGGAGCGACCTACCAGTCAAGGTCAGGGGTCAGGGACTCACCCAATCACGAAGAGGCCTATGCCCCCCTCCACTGAAGGGTGGCATAATAGGGGGTGTAGACTACCCCAAGGAAGGGATCCATGGGGTCCCGACCTGCACATGCCTGTAACGTCCCAAAATCTAGTATTTAGGGGCACCACTGAATCTTGCCTCTTTAGATACAACGACCTAAGAAGAAGAAGGACCGAAGAGCCGAGCAGTAGTGGAGAGGAGACGAGGACTGACTTGGCCCCAGCCCTACAGACCTGTCTCCTCCTCCAGCGACCCTGCTTCCAGAAACTGATGTGGCCCACAGCCAGCAACCTCAAGAACTCCGGAGGGCCTGTGCTGTCTTCGAGAAAGACTCCTGTCTCCCGTGGACACCGGATTTGTCCAGCAAAGAAACCAACCCCAGTCTCAGGATCCGGGCAGCTCCGGGACACTGCACTACTCTGCACCCGATGACCATGGCCCGAGTTCGAGTGGACCACTTACCCTTGTTATATGGGGTTATATGGCCCTAAGACACATTGTCGACATTGCTAAGTTAGCATGAGTTTTGCTTGCCCTATGCTGCTGCTTTTGCGCAAGCCTCTGCTAAGAGTTTGTTTTCGCGACACTTTTCCTCTGCCCTTACATGATAACAGATAGTTTTTCACATTCTCAGCCTTCTCTTTAATTCGGTCTGAACATAATGTACAAGGTCGGTCAACAATGTCTCTTGTTATTCTGTTCTGGTCAGTCCCTATTACCTAGACAAAACATGTAACCAACAGCTGCAATGCGGAATAATCGTGCTTTGATATAACGTTGTTGCATGTTTTTGAGACACACTCGAAGAAAGCAGTTCCATGGAGCTGAGCGCTGCTGTTCCTAGGATGTAAACCTTTGGGTTTAGGCTTTCAGGTAGGAGTCTGCTAATAACGCCTAGAGATCTTCTGTTATATATAATAACTTCTTACTGCCTTGGGGAGGGTGATTAGGCCCAGTTATTTAGCCTTTTTCACAGTCTTTATAAAATGACGACTCCTTTTATATTCTATGGTATTGTAACAATGCTAATGATTCTTGCTTTATGCATTTTGCTGCTAGTTGTGGTTCGCATACTGTATCATGGATCACTATAGTCAAAATAAACATTTTGAACTTATTTAGTGACTGATTATTTTTATTGTGGACAAGTACGTGAGAGCGTAAGAGTGTCTTGTTCCCGCGACTCTGAGGTGAGTCGGGAGTGCTCGTGTTCTGGGTTGTCTAAACATTCGTAGCTTCTTGATATTTGTAGGAGACCGAATGAGACACTATTGCTAGTCGGTTGGGATTTTGGGTACTAAGGTGATAGGAGGTACACCCCTATTTACTGAGGTCCTGTTTTCTTGTGCATAGTTCTGTGTATGAGCAGAATCCCCGCAACATGGCCCCGCCAACGCTTGGTCTGGTTCTTATCTGCGAGACGCTTGAGTAGTGCTCGTGCTGGTCCACAATACCCTCACTTCTGTTTCCGGAGACAGCTGTGGCGGCGTAACCTCCTATATTGACATTTTTATAGGTTTATTCAAGCTTGATGTTTTAAAAGGTATTTCTTTTCTTATAACCCAAGTTTGCGCTGCCACTCATTAAGCTGTTCTACTGTCTTCTCTATAATGGCTGTAGTTGATATTCCGGCTCATAGCAGAGCCGCGCTGAGGGTGCACTTGACTCATTATGCGGTCCCTGATGCTGGGGCCGCGCTTATTTTGTGGTGGAAGCCGATCCGGCTCACCAGTTTGAAGTTTTTACTCTTGGGTCACCTTTCCGGCGGTGGATGGAACTGATTATTTGTTTCACACGTATGCTGCCACCGCTGTTCCTCAGCAGTATCAGCCTTATAGAGCGCTTGAGATTCCGCTTACAGCTTGGCAACACCGTATTTGGTTTAATGGCGCCCTTCCTCACCCATTAACGGTGGTCCGTTTAGGCCCTTTATCTATAGATGGGGTCACATGGCCCGTTTTGGTTGGGTTTACCCCACACCCACGTGCTTTTACAACTGCGACTCTGGCAGAGCTCTGCGTCTTACATACATCGTTGGTACGCATCTATAGAGCTGTAATACAGTACGTAACACGCACCGTCCAGGTGGGACCACCTGGCCCTGCGGTGCAACATGCGGGTCCTGGTGGCGTAACCATCAGTCCCGTTATTGTTAATTCTGTCATGGGCAAGCGCCCACAGAATAAGGATGAATTTCCTTATTGGCTTGCCGAGAAATTTGGACAGATAGAAGCTGTCTTTCCTAATACCACTCCTGTTGATAAGCACAGGATCTTAACTATTAGTTTACCCAAAGACTTAATTCCCGAATTGGCTGATTGTAACACCTGGGGCAGGGTGTTTGCAGCGGTATATTCTATGTGTTTCGGCACCCCCTCCATGACCGTACTCCCTTTGTGATTAAACGCGTTCAAGATGAACACGGTGCAGAAGCGGCTGTTGAGCTGGGGATGAGACTGGTGGGAGTGTTCGACGTGGTTGCTGATATGATCCTTGCGAATGTCAAGGGCGATGCTGTTGGCTTTCAAGTAGCTAACTGCTTAGAGGCGGTCGCGGAGCCCGACAGACCACGAGAATTACCAAAGATTATTGCAAAGGCTTACAAAACCATAGGCCGCAATAGTCTGGGAAATAAGCCTACGACTCAAACACAAATGCAGTCTCAAGTACAACAGAAAGCCCAGCCTGACAAAGATGGGCGCCCTTTCTTTCCTAAAAGAATTGGCAACGAAATAAGAAACAGGGTTCCCAACAACAGAAGCAGGGTTCGCATGCCAGTTCACCGACCCCTGATGCTTCTGAACGTACTTATGACTTGCGCAATCGCGCTAAAATTAAGTCTCCTGAAAGATTTCAGGTTCCTGATCAGCGTTCTCCTCGTTCTTTACAGGAAACATCAGGCTCACAAGCCGGTGGAGGGGATCGCCAGGATCGGGGTAGGAGTCAACCTGCATCACATCTTCGTGAACAGCCTCGACAGTTTGAAGTCAAGGACAAGCAGGGTGATTCCGCACGAACCCGTCCTCCTTTTCAAAAGAAAAAGGTTGCCGCTTTAACAGCAAGATATGCCACAGACGGCGAGGACGCGACTCCTGGATCGGACTTGGGCAGTGACTCTGCTCGACAGCGCGGCGGAAGTTACCATAGTCAAGGAGGCTCTATGTCCCCGTCTGGATGTGACAGCAACTGACACATTTGTTACAATTGAGACTGCCGATACCCGGGTTGCCCCCCTGGATAGACTATGCGAAGTCCTTTTCCAAATTGAGGGTGATATACTGCGTCCCATTAAGGTTGTGTTCTGGGAGAATCTAACCGCTACATATGACATTTTATTGGCGGAGAAAGATTGGCCGCCACCCTTTGTGTTATCCGATTCTCGGGGGAAGATGTGATACTTCCGAGTTTTTCACGTTATGTCCCTGAGGAACAAGCGCAGGCTTTCGCGGAGGAATAGGCTTTGCCCTTAGCCCCAGCGGTGTATCGCAATCAGGTGGGTTGGGACGTTGATTCGCCAGCTCATGAAATACCATTGCGCTCTATGCCACAGCCTCAACCTCAATATCCCATCAAACGTGAAGCGAAGGCTTCGGTTTGTGACATTCTAAGACAATTGGAGTATCAGGGGGTCATTGAGTCATGTGTGTCACCTATGAATAATCCTCTCTTTACTGTCCCTAAACCTGATGGTTCTTTTCGGATTGTATTGGATTATAGAAATTTGAACAGCCATTGCCGCACCTTTGCGGTCCAAAACACACACAGTTCAGCGCTGGTGAATAATATTGTTCGTAAAAAATACAAAACGACACTTGACATTTCGAATGGTTTCTACAGTCACAATCTCGACCGTGCGAGTGGTGACCTGACAGCATTCAGTGCCGTCGGAAATCAGAAAAAATTTACACGTTTGCCAATGGGGTATAAGAACAGCCCCGGGGCATTTGCGGTGCGCATTGTGTCTTTGTTGCATGACATTGACCCGGAGGCCTTGTCGTATGTTGATGACATCTATTTGACTGACGACGACCTCGCCCCGCATCTTGACCGAGTCGACCACATAATATTGTCTTTTGCCGACTACGGTTACAAATTTAATTTTGCAAAGTCACACATTGCCCATCCGGCAGTGCTCTTTTTGGGCTACGAGCTCAATAACGAGGGAAAGGTCAAGCACCTCACTTCCTAGAGAAATGTGCACATTTGCAACTACCTTCTTCTTTGAAAAAGTTACAATCCTTGCTGGGTTTTTAAACTTCGGGAGGACTTACATTCCCGATTATGCCCAGCGTATCAAACCACTTTATGCGTTGATACAACCTAAGTTTTCTTCTGCCAGCTGGCTTCCGGAACATACTTCCGTTCTGCAGTCTTTGCAGGCGGATTTACTTGCGACTAACTTCTTAATGACTCATGATAACACCACCTACCTGGTAATACGTATCGTTTCTGGGGCAGTGGGTTTCACGTACTTAACATTCAATGAAGGAGACACAGTACCTATTGCATACAAATCACACTTGTACACTGCGGCTGAAATGCATTTTTCCTCTGTAGAAAAAATCTTGACGGCAGTGCAGATGGCGATTCTAAAGGAACGCTCACTGGCGCAGGGCAAACGCATTCTTATGGTCACTCCCTTCCCTGCTTTGGAAGCGGTGACTAAAGCTAGTGTGCCTAACTCTAAAGCATTGCACCCACGTTGGATTCAGTGGGCTACTTCTTTGACGTCTTCGGATGTCACATTTGTCTTTGATCCATCTCTTCAGACTCAGGAGTTTTTGCAGTATGAATTTGTTCATCCTCCTCCTTTGTCGCTTCTTCCTCTGTGTGAATACAAGTGCATCATTTATACCGATGGCTCGGCGCAACCGGCCACGGGTTCCAAACATGCTTATTCAGCGGCTTGTGCTATTGTGGCTGGCTCCATTGAAGATGGAGAGTTTAAGTCTTCCATTGTGTACACACAGGCACTAGGAGACTGCACGGCGCAATTGGCCGAGGTGCGTGCTCTTGTTCTAGCTCTGGAGTTTGTTGATCCTCTTGTGAATACTCTTATTGTGTGCGATTCTTACTATTGTGTCCAGTCGTTCAATGACAACTTATTCTTTTGGTCTCAAAATGATTACCGCGATTCTAAAGGCAGCGCAATTAAGCATAAAATGCTTTGGGTTCGAGTTGCAGATCTTAAACAACGTCTGCCTCTCACACATGTTATTCACACTCTTGGCCACCAGCGTATCGGAACACACGCTCTTGGTAATTCTCTGGCTGATGAAGCGGCCAAGTCTGCAGTAGCCACATGTTCCGTAGCAGCAGTTACAAGATCTATGACTAAGGTTGATAATGAAATTCTGGCAGCGGTTGCTGCAACTAGGGAGGGAGGTAATTATCCTGCGGGTTTCCCTTCTAAATACTCTTATCATGTAACTCCCGAACAGGTTCCTTATGCCACCATTCCTTCAGTTGGGGATCGGCTGATTCCCAACTCTGACCACAGACAAGCTTTGATCAAGGCCGCACACGAAGGCATTGCTTCGCCACATGCTGGTGTGTCGGCAACAGTCTCTATTCTTCAGCAACGTTACTGGTGGCGTGGGTTATATAAACAGACTCGTAATTATGTTCTTTGATGTGATATTTGTCAACAAATCAAGCCTTCTACAGTCCCACGTCCGCCACAAACACAGCTCTGTATTTCTAATAGACCTTTTGGCTGTGTCTATCTTGATCACTGCAGTCCTCTTTCTTCTGATACTGCATACCAGTATATCTTGGTTGCGGTTGATTCGTGCACTCGATTCCTGTGGGTATGGCAACAACGTAGTGCTGACGCTCGAAATGTCATCAGGGATTTGCGTGTCTTTATCGGGATGTTTGCCTGTGGTACCTTCCATTCTGACCAAGGTCCAGCGTTTGCCTCTAAGGCTTACAAAGATGCGATGAAGTCGTTGGGGGTACAGGTGCAGTTTTCGTCTCCATACAGGCCTGAAGGCAATTTAGTTGTGGAGCGAATGAACCGTGACTTAAAGCAATCCTTGACAGCTAGAGTCTTAGGTACTGGCAGGGACTGGCTGTCCCACTTGCATGGGGTCCAACGTGCATTAAATAATCTCCCTAGAAGATCTCTGGGTGGGCAGACCCCTTACGAAATGCTCTTTGGCTTTCACATGTTTGTTCCTGACCTTGATGGTCTGGACATTGTGGCGGCTGCCTCTAAGTTTGACGTAGATAATCATTCTGCTATGTTACAGGATCTACAAAAGTCCTGTGATACTCTGGCAACTGAGCATTTACCATCTTCGCCTGCTGATGCACAACTGATTCCTGTTACCGGTTGGCTTCCTAAAGTTGGAGATCTAGTGCGGTAGAAGATTGAAAACAAAAAAGAATTTGGTCCCTCTTATCGTGCTCCGGTTTCTGTACTTGGACTGAAGGGTACTCGTACTGTCATTCTACCACCATTGCCAGGTCGCAAAGGCAACAGATACATCTCAGTGGACAATGTCAAGTTACACCATGTGGCCGATTCTGAATAGTGTTACACCTGCAGTTTCGTGCACCGCAATTTTCTTAGCGCCATTGACTTTAACATCACCTGCTGGCACAAGAATGTCTGCTCATATGATGGACACTGTAATCGATCTTCAGCCTATGCGACAATCTTCTTCTGCAATGGATCTTGTGTGTCCTTTTCCGGCTACTGATTCCTTGTGTGAAATACCATCTAGCCCACGTGTACGAATGGAGGATTCTACGCTTTCACCTTTGCTTCCAAGTCCAGTGAGTGTCTGTGAAGGACAACCGACACACCTTTCTTCTGCCTCGTCCTCCTCGTCATCCAGTTTGCCTAATGCACCTAAGTCTAAGTTGCATATCTTTTACTCCTGGTTCAAAAAGACATACTTCGTTCCCCCATGGACCTACATTTGGTTGGTGCTTATCTTGATATTTCTCTTCCTGTCAATTGGATTTGTGACAGTGTTCTTTTTACTTATAAATGGCCATTATCTTCCTGAATGCTCTGCAGTAAAAAGGTCGATGGAACTTTGGCTCCTCACACATCGTCCCATATCATGAAACGTGACAAAACTTTTGTGAATATTTCAGCTTTTCCTGTTCATGATGGCATCATTTGGGACAAAGTAGCTTATGAAATTCATGGCCCGGCAGAGGTCCTTAGAGTTCCGTACGTGTTTCGCGTCTCATTAGGAGATGTGGTGACACGGGACATACATTCGGATGATTGGGATGTGCAGGCAGTTCATGCATTGTTTTCAGATTTAAAATATTATGCTGCCTTTGATGCTGAGGATTTGTATTTAAATTCTGCCAATTATGGTGATCTCTTTTGCTATCAACATTATGGGCATCATTTTTTACACAAATCAAACACCATGAGACCTGTTTTTAATTTTACCCAATGGGAACATTGTCCAACTCCCATGCAGGGAGTTCTAAAACGCTTAGGGATAAGTTCACCTATTTTTCTAACTATGATTTGACCAATCCTGAATCCTATTATTTTAGGCTTCAAAAATCCCCTACATCAAAGTACCTGTTATCCCACACTAAACTAATTTACGCCAACTCGTTTAGAATGCAGTTGGCCACACATGGTTATGACCATTGGAAACAGACTATAGATTTAAAATCAATCTGGGGCACAAAGCTATGGTAGGTGCAGGGCACTGAGGTATTACATCGTGCCTGCCTGATCCCGACTCAATTGCTGTTTTTAAATGGAAACCATTTACCAAACATCCTGTTATGGCCTTGCAACTGTCAGGAATCTAAATACCTCCTCAATTCCATCATTAGCTGAATATAATGATTGGCGGTTACATAATAACTACACCATTGAGGCTTTGCAGGCTCTCCTTCAAAATACCTCCTTTAATGTTTCTGACATTGATCCATTAGGACGGTTGTTGTGGCAGACTAATGCTAATGCATGCCAGTTGCGTTTCTATAATGTTACACATGGTTTCATTCAGACTAAGCCTGATCCTCGTTATCCACCTCATCATTCTGTGACTACATACTCGGTAGGTAAATTGTGCCAGCAGTGGCTAGAACACTCTACCCTTGCATCTGTCAAACAGCACCTTTCGATCCTATCGAACGATATGGATTTGGCTGATTTTCTCCTAGGCCCACATAATCCAAGGGCCAAGAGATTTCTTTATGCCTCTTATAATGAAATTTGGAAACTTTCACAGATGGAGGCTGCCTTCCGTCTGCGTCAAATTGACCAGGCAAACTTGGAAAAAGTCCTTGCTGTGGTAGACAACAGCATTAATACGCTTTCTTCACGCATATATACCTTAGACAATATTGTTTCTTCTGTAATAGATATTGTGCAAAGTGATGTTTCTGTGTTATATCATGGTCAGAATCAGTTACGGTCGGTCATGCAATTTGCCTGGACGTTGCAGACACTAAAAATGGGTAAAGTGCCTTGGGATTATTTGAATGCCACTGCTTTATTCTTACCTTTTAACCTGACTGATAAACAGAAGTTTATGTACATGAAAGATGCTGTATATACGTTGTTACATATTGAACAATTGGAGCCTTTACCATTCTCTGTAGCGGAAACGGACTCTTCTGTTTGGTTAATTCATGGCGTTATCACTTTGCCCTTTTCACTTTTTCCAAGTTAAATCATATATGCAACACTTTCCTGTTGGCCGCTTTGGACCGCTTGGCACTGCTTTTCTGCATGAATTATGGGTCCTGCCCTTTGCTTATCGGTGTTTGAGGGAGGATAAAGAGGTTTTCCTCACAGGGGAGGAGTGTGATTCAGTACTGGGTCACTCTCTTGTGTGCAAACATGTTAAGTTGCACGGCGAGTGTAACGTGTCAGCGCCCAATTTAGCATGCTTTTTGAAAGGGACCCCAGTACCATACGTCACGCTTGTCTTTACATTGCTTACTAACGGCAGCTATCTCATTTTAAACAATCAAGACTGCTGTGGTTTGCGGGCGGGTGTCCCATACTTGGTAACTGTTTCCCAGCGCGTAACTTGCTGTAGCAATGTCCTTTTCCCGCCCCCGCATGGGAGTTCAGATTCTTCCCTTTGGCCTTCCATTCAGACTTTGAAAACAGAGTTCAACAAGTTGAGCAGGCTCAAAGCCCTTTTATTCCAACAGGAGGTGGCCCTCACTTCCGCCTGTGAAACATTCAGACTGCAGGTGGCTCGGACCTCGAGTGAGATACAGTCGCTTCTTAACACTAACCTCCCACTTCATTTTGGGGATTTAATTCACCAAATATTTATTGCATCTGATACGACAGGCCTTGCCCATTTTTTTAAATGTGTGGGATCTGGCCTGGTCTCTTCCTTTCAAACTATATTCGGGGTCATTCCGGATTTTATTCATTCTATATTTTCCAGCGTCTTCGGAGGGTTCCCCTTAATATTGGCGCTCGCAGCTGGTGTCCTGCTTCTCCTTCTTGTGTTTCGTAATGGCTGCTCACTTTGTGGCTCTGCACAGGCCGGACCAGCTTCATCTGTACCGTAATCGCCTGTATGAGGCTTTTGGATGCTTGCCTTTAGCAACGCTTAGCGTCAGTTACAACTTGACATTCCGCTTTGCCTACTTTACTTGCGTGCAACCAGTGCTTCATTGCAAACGGTGTCATTTCTCCTGGGCGATGGAACTTTGCTTATCAAACACATGGTGTCCAATCCCTGATTTCAGCCGGTTGATGGGTCCCTTAGAGGCTCATGACGTGGCTTGTTCTGTGGATGGTCCAATGATACGTGCAGCTTTACTTGGAATCTTGGATCAATGGGATATCTGTGCAGCTGCGCAGACTTTCCTACAACGAAGTTTCATTGAATATCACGCAAGTTTGCCTTTTCTATTTTTGGATGCTCCTGTTTGTGAAGAACATGATTGTTCCTTCTGCTTACTAAATTGGATGTCATCGTTTTTTCCACCACTGACAACGATGCACTATTGGAAGGAATTGCATTCCTTTGCACCCAAACCTTCATGGATTGAATACTTGAGTCACCCCTACTCCACTGTCTGAATTACAGACTCTTTTGTTTCAAGCTCACCGTGCCTTCAGCTTTTTTCGAACTTTCCCTTTTTTCTCCGATTTGTTTTTTTTAGAAAGTCCCTCACCAATATTTTAAACAGTGCCTGACTTCTGAACTCTGTTTTTGTTCTTCTGTCTATTTCCTACTGACTTACCAGGGGGAGGGTGTTATATGGGGTTATATGGCCCAAAGACACATTGTCGACATTGCTAAGTTAGCATGAGTTTTGCTTGCCCTATGCTGCTGCTTTTGCGCACGCCTCTGCTAAGCGCTTGTTTCGCGACACTTTTCCTCTGCCCTGTACATGATAACAGATGCAATGCGGAATAATCGTGCTTTGATATAACGTTGTTGCATGTTTTTGAGACACACTCGAAGAAAGCCGTTCCATGGAGCTGAGCGCTGCTGTTCCTAGGATGTAAACCTTTGGGTTTAGGCTTTCAGATAGGGGTCTGCTAATAACGCCTAGAGATCTTCTGTTATATAAAATAACTTCTTACTGCCTTGGTGAGGGTGATTAGGCCCAGTTATTTAGCCTTTTTCACAGTCTTTATAAAATGACGACTCCTTTTATATTCTATGGTATTGTAACAATGCTAATGATTCTTGCTTTATGCATTTTGCTGCTAGTTGTGGTTCGCATACCGTATCATGGATCACTATAGTCAAAATAAAAATTTTGAACTTATTTAGTGACTCTGATTATTTTTATTGTGGACAAGTACGTGAGAGCGAAAGAGTGTCTTGTTCCCGCGACTCTGAGGTGAGTCGGGAGTGCTCGTGTTCTGGGTTGTCTAAACATTCGTAGCTTCTTGATATTTGTAGGAGACCGAATGAGACACTATTGCTAGTCGGTTGGGATTTTGGGTACTAAGGTGATAGGAGGTACACCCCTATTTACTGAGGTCCTGTTTTCTTGTGCATAGTTCTGTGTATGAGCAGAATCCCTGCAACACCCTGAGACGTCTCCCCCGCGATCCTGCCCTAGTACGCACCAACGACTGACCTCTTCAAGACTCCTCTTCGATGTCTGCAGCCTCTGTTCAAAGGGTTACCCTGACCATGATCGGACCCAGCTACAGAAACCCGACACCAAAAGGCAACCTTGCATCCTCCGCCTCCCGACTTTGGGGAGCCCAGCCGATGGTGCCCAGGTGTCCCCCAGATGTCCAACTTACCTGTCCAGCTGTTGGTCGCCCTCGTCCAGCCTCCTGGTCCAAGCCTGCAGTGTTTCTTCCCAACCGACGTCCTCCATTGGTTAGCATGGGGAGCCCGACGCCTACTTTGCACCCTGCACCCTGCTGCCTGAGTGCCACTGGAGGTGCACTTTTGGTGCCTACTAGTGGCAACCTTTGTGCCTACATTTGATCCCAGGGCACTGACCCAGAAACCGCAGGTACCAACCTGTGACCGGTGCTCTTCCGAGTACCCCTGTCTCCATATCACTACATTAGGCCCCAACCTCTCCTTCGACCTCTGCACCCAGCCGCCCCGTCTGCCGCTGACGGTGCACTCTCTTTACCTACCTGATCCCTGCCCTGTGTAGGTGGTACCAGCCTGAGACTGAACTACAAAAAGCGAGTACTTATCTGCAAGTCACTAACCTTGTTTGTCTTTATAGGAATACATTGAACTGTAACATTACATTGCATTGCACACCTTTGTCATTGTAGAGTCTAAAACTGTATTTGACATTTCCGCGTTCTGCCCCACAGCCAGTGGGGACATGGTAGCGTCCACTGGCCACTACACTCCATGCACCAGCAGTTAATGTCCACATGGCCATTTCCATGGTTTGCACACTGAAGTGGATGGGTGATTGGCCACTTCTGACATACTACTATACTATTGGGCGGTGCATCTGCTTGTTGTGAATGAGTGGTGGTTCAGGGGCTTTGGGGACCCTGCGTATGCGGTGGAGGGATGTCTGTTGCGTGGCCGTGACCAACCTCGCCTGCTTTATGGGGGCGGCCTCTGCAGCTTTCCCCCTGCCACTCGCGTGACACTGGAGTTATGGAATGAGGCTTTGAAGATTGTGGGATGGGCTGATCGGCTCACTTTGGAAACCCCGTTGTGGCAGTGCACCAGACTTCCACAGGTGGCGGCCCTGAGTGGATTCATGGCTTGGGATGTTATAGGCATTTCAACTTTGGGGGATGTCCTGCATGGGGGGATAGCTTCACAGTTTCGATTGATACAACTTAAGTTACTTCTTAGAGTGTATCTCACTAGGGCCAGGCTCTACTGCATGGGCCTGAGCCCCATGGGGAACTGTCTGTGATGACATGACTCACAGAGGATTTACCTCACACATTCTGGCACTGCCTGACGCTGGCCCACTTCTCGGGGGTACTGGGCCACCTTGAGGGGGTGTAGGCTGGAATATCCCCTGAGACCCTAAACTCATACTTCTGCATTTCACAGATGATCTGGGAGACACTCGCTATCAGAGGGCACTTCTTTGGCTGGGACTCATTGTCACAAAGCGGAATATCGCCAGGGTCTGGAAGGATGCCCCACTTGTGGGCACCTGGGCTAAGGACATGGATCACTGCATGGGAATGGAACGTCCGATTTACTTGTCACGTGGCTGCCCCCAAAAACACCGTAAGATCTGGAAGGAATGGGAGGAGTACAGAGCGATACAGTTAGAGCCGTGCACAGAGAGGCCATGGGCAGATGGTGGGGCCATGAGTCTGTGTGGGATGGACAATATCAATGTGTGAGTGGGAGGATCCGACCCTGCCCCATGGATGAGTGGTCAGTAGTTCAGCTGTGAAATGTAATGTGGTGTCTTTTCTGCCTTCTTGTAATAATGGAATGTATTCGGATTTGTTGCATTGGTGCTGCACACATAGTGCTGCTTTTTCACTGAAAGTTGTAAAATCAATAAAAAGATTTTCAAAAAAATAACTCCAAAACTACTGAACGGATTCGCACCAAATTACAAAAGGGGCTCTTTCTGGGCCAATAGCTAGCTTTCTTGTAAATTTGGTGTAATTCCTTTACGCGGTTCGAGCTGCAATCGTGTCTAAAATCTCTCTAAAAAATTGCATGGGAAATGCACATTTTTTGACCACCCACTTTTTCTCGGCCCCCGCTTGACGGATCACGCCGAAACTGTACATGCAGAACTAGACAAAATAGGACACTTTTTTGGGAAGATTTTGTGAAGATTGATCAAACGGCGCCAGAGTTATTTGCAAACCAAAATACGATTTATCTACGGAAACTAGGTCTTACCTATAACTACCTACTGGCCCCAATGCATTGGGGAATGAGGTCATGACATTAAAAGAATCTGGCAAGATGATAGGAGGTGGATAAAGGGCAGTTCTCCAGGATCCTTCTCATTCGAGTTCTTCCTGGATGACGACTGAAGCCCGTCTCCGCCTCACCCCTCAAGAAGGACTGGTACTGGCTTACCTCATCACACAAGGACCTGGAGATTTGGTAGCTATTACTCTCTCTAGGTCTATAAACACAAACCTGCAGAGACTCATTTATATCTGTCCTTCACTCATACCTGCATTGTTAGTCACACATCATATATACCACTCCTAAATGTCCTCTAATACAAGCCCAAAAATGTATACATGTTGTGTTAATGTTTATTAACTACCTCTGCTGTACCGTGATCCGATCGTGCTTACCCACAGGAAGCAACAACAACAGCTGTGATAGCAGTAGCATTCTAACGTCTTGCTGTGTCTTGCCTTTTCTGCAACTGTGGCCACATGCTGGACTGGAGGCGGGTTTGCTGCTTTCTTTGCTCTCTTTCACAGTGAAATGTGGATTATTACTGAATGACGGAGACTGCTTACCCACGCTCGGTGCTCAGAGAAGAGTTGTGAAGGCCAATGAAGGCTCACAGCGTTGTGCCTAATGTAAGTAACCTTTACCCCATCGCTTCCTTACTTGCTCCCACATTTGGACCAGTAGCCTCTAAGATCCTTAAAATGCCTTGGGGAGCTGTGGCAGTGGCTAGTTGTGCATCTTAGGCTAACGGTTTTCGTTGTGGGAATGGGAGAATGCAGCGGTTTGAAGCAGGAGAGTTAGCGAGGAAACTGAAGGCACTGATGGAGCACATACAATCACCCAAAATATTTAACAGCCCCTTGGTCCTTTTGGGGTCAAGTGAAATGTGCGAGAAACTTTGGATATTTTCATAAAAACTAGAATGAGTGTCAAGCGTTGGCGCTACCACCTCATCATTTTCACCGCAGCAACAGCAGCTAGCTCCTGTGGGTGGAGGCAACGATGGTGAACACTGAAGGCAGAGGTAAGTCTGCACTTCTCCTCATCAGTAAGAAATTAAAACAGTGTAGTTCTTATTTACTAATTGGATTGGACTGGATCCCCAGTCAAAGCTGTGGACACTTTGTTCCTTACTCCTGTGTAGTTAAGCATTTGGAACTATGACTGTTAAAAAATGTAGAAGCTGGTCCAAAGATGGTCCTAAAAATTTTTGCACATAGGCTCTTTAAATGCCTTCCTATTATTATTCCAGATTTTTTTTTACAAAGGTGAAACCTTTGTGCCAGACAAAGCAGAATCTCAACAAAAAGAAAATCCCTGAGAATGCCCTTCTTCTTCAGGAACTCCATTGGGATAAATGAAAGAAAAATGTAATGCTATGCCTCCCTTAGACTATGCTTCAACAGACATAGACTTAAGCTTACTTACAGAAGGAAGAACAAAACTCCGGACAAAACTCCGAATAGACTATGAGGCTCAAGTGACGAACCCATTCGAATAGACGATCTCTCTTATTCACCTGATGTCACCTGATGTCCCCTTCATTAATTCATTTGCCCCCGCAGAAGGTTATGTGCACCTTTCTGAGACTCTTCATGCTCTCAAAAGAATTCTGGAGTGAATGAGGCAGCTCTTTGAAAAAACTACTGCTAATTCAGACCACACTTTGGAAATTCTAACAGCAATTGTAAATTCACTCACTTTACATAAAAGAGTCTGCTAAGGATACAGGAACTGTCTAATCCTTGCCATAAATTGTTTTCTGAAGACACATTAGTCTCACATCTGTTTCCATAGTCACTCACAAACTCAACTGCCCTTCTCTGTTTTCCTAACTTAAAAAAACAACCGATATTAAAGGATAGGGAAAATCGATTAAAGGGAGGATCAGAAACAGAATCAAGCACAATGGAAATTCCAGTTGAAGTACCGACCTCCAAAAGAATTAGTAAAAAGAAAAAAACTAAAGTCTTGAATTACTAGAAGAGATCTAGAATGGATAAGATTAAATTGAAAGGATGACTGTAAAGAAAATAGTGAAACTTCTGCCCCCAAAGTCCCAGAATTAACCATAAGCCAAGATCTAGATTCATTCCCACCCCCTTCTACAGACATTTTGAAAGGCAAAGGAAGGCTACTAAATCCCCAGGCTCCAGAATTTAAATGCATTTTCCAAGCATCGGAGGAGGCAGCACTTTCCTCTATAGATCAAGCAATTGCTTCTAATTCGGAGAACATGAATACTGCAGCGGAAAATAGTACTCCTCTAGAATTCTCCTCAACTATTGGAATAAGAGATCTCTTTCCTAATGATAATAGCCCTTTAACTAGGCAACGGATATTAGAGCTATTACATCTATATCCTCAACTTCAATCCCCCTCCTCAGCCGAATCAAAGTTGGTCTACTTCCCAGAAAAAAACGATTTATCTATAGTCCGAGTTCTGGTCAAATTTGATTCCTTCAATAATTATGAGCAACTGTGAAGCCTTATAAAAAAATTGGCTTTGATGTAAGCCGTATCCTCCATTCAAATACAAAAGTACCCATATTTTTACATTTGTTACCCAACTTCCTAAGTGGGCCCTGTAAGTAAATGCATCTAGTTGCACAATTGCCAAAAACCATCTCGACTTTTTCTTTTATAATACATTTTAATTTGAACAGTAGACAAATTAGAAGCAAGTAGTCACAAGTAGAAATGAGATGGCATTCCGGTCCTGGCTTGCCAATTCAATTAATGAAAATAAAGCAAAGAAAATGTTCCATCAATCCTTTTAGCAATAGCTTTAAAATAATGTCTTGGAATTTAGCAGGCTTTACTGAAGAGAAAATCGTCTCCCTTTCAGACTGGAAACCTTCAGTTATTAGTTTGCAGGAAACCTGGGTCACTAATAATTTTACCTTAGATTCATACTTTGTAACAGATGTCCCCATAGACACAGTCTTAAAAGTAGGCCTGGGCGGAGCTCGTGGAGTTTTACTCTCCTGAATTCCGCGGAGTTACCGAAAAACTTCGCCAAATTCCACGGGGCTCTGCGAGCGGGCAGAGTACTGTATTGCACCGCCACCCCCTGCTATTAAAAGTCCAGTTCCACCTTGGTGCGACATATGCTGCGATGGTATTCCCACAAGTCTGACGTGTAATATCAGTATAGGCGGTTGGCAGCCCAGTGCCCTCTGAGATGAAGCCCCTGGGGGATGCATGGCGGGGACTCCAGAGGTTGTTCAAGGTTGTCCAAAAAGATTCAAAGGAGGAGCTGGGCTCCTGAGACCACACGGCAAAGGGATGCTCATGCTCGTAGATGACAGGAAGCGCCATGTGCGGGGCAAAACAAGGTCGAGAAGCGCCGGTGAGCTGATTGAGTGAAAAGGGGCAGCGGGAGCACCGTGAAGAGCACCCAGAGGTGGGAAGAGCGCGCAGGACTCTAAGTGACAAAACACACGTTTGCCACCAACCCAAGTCGGAGGTTCCATGGCAAAATAAGCCTCACCATTTTGCCTCTTGAAAAATAAATCAGACTGCCTCACCTTTGCTTTTGAGTCGAGTGTAAGGTACCTCAAAGCTGCAAGCAGCGGAAAGCTCATTTAATGACTACTAGCACGCTAGAACTGGCACAACTAGAGAGCCGAGCAGCAATACTCTCCACAAATCATGATTGGTTAAAAAAAGGAAAGAACCCAACTTCCGTTAAGGAAGTGATTATTCTCAGCGCTCCGGAAATGACTGCTCCAGCTACTCTATGGTCATGAATATACTTATAGTTTCAATTAGAGAAATACATGTTTGTATCCTTAGTAGTTACCCAGCTTTCACAAGACAAACAGCACATTCACCTCTTGCGTTATTTAACCTTTGTGTGTATTTGCTGTCCTGATGAGACATACATGAGTCTCAAAATAGGGAGCCCCCTGTTTGCCATGTAACAGAGTGCTCTGCAGCATTTTTGGTGTGTGCATTTGGCCACTGAGTTCATCATAACTAGCCAGACATGAGCCACTCACCTTGGCCAGTCCCACTTCCGGAAGCAGGCAGGTCCGGGCTCATTTCACCTCCGTGAGGGAAGGACGCTATCTCTTGAGCCCCTCTCTGATGAAGCACTGTGTCCTGGGGTGGAGAGCTGATCTTCCCCAGCACTGTGAGTGCAATATTCTTGCTCAGGTGCACAGAGCTCACCTGAGGAGAGTTCAGTGGCAGGGGCGCAAACTTCTATAGCCTGAGGCAGCAGTCACAAAACCTGGTACTGCCATACACAGCACAGCCCTGTGACCCAGTGTGAGGCTATACAATCTGAGCAGACTGGAGCTACAGGGACTGACAATGCAATATATTGCACAGCCTGAGATATGGTAGCAATGTGTGAAGCCTGAATCCAGAGGCCCCCATAATATTATACATATTACAGCCCAGGTTGGGTCTACGAATGTATAGCCTGATAGCTCTGGAGCTATAGGAGCCATTACAGAACTATATTCCACAGTTGGGGATAAGGGATGTACATTGTGAGATAATAATAGATTCAGGGTCCAGCATACAATGTGTACAGCCCAGGGCTTCAGGCCTTGATAGTCCATTCCGGAGACGGGAGCTGCTACAATGTATAGGACACTCTGTGGATATATAGCGTGGAGCTACAAGCTTCGATCCTGCTTTGTATAATAGCACTTGCGGTCCATTATGGGAATACAGAGGCCTGAGCTAGGGTCTTTCAAACTGCACTATTCAAGCAGACTCTGGGTCTGATATAGGGGTGCGAAGCTCAGAGCCTGTCGCCATGGGGATATATTGTACATCCGGGTCCAGTATGTGGTCTCCACATTGCATACGGGTGGTCCCATATACTGCTCTGTATAACCGTGTATATTGATACACTGAGAACGGGCTCTGGTGCCGGGATGCACGGTACAGCTACATGGTTGATTATATATCATATAGCAGGTTCCTGGTCCAGCATGGCGCTAGGTGCCTTCCTGCATAATGTAGCACAGCCTGGGGCTACCGCATCTCTTACTGCGCTGTATAGAACAGCCTGGGTGGGTCCAGAGCAATGATGAAACCTATAGGGTCTGCAAATTAAAACTACAGCAAAGCCCTTGGTACGGGCACAGGGCTGTGGTATTTATTGTTCAAAGAGGCCCTATAGCCCCAGGTTTTTAATCCCTATATTTGCCCCTGATTTTGCTATATATTTCAGAGACTGACAGTATGGCCCCAGTCGTTCGACCCATACAGCCTGAATTTATGGGCTTAGATACTGCAATGTATAGCAGAGACTGGTCCCAGCATAGGGATGTAAAGCTAGGCCTGTAAGGTCTATAATTGCAATATATAGCATAGCTGGAATCCCCACATATAGATAGAGAAGGACAAAACCTAGACTTGTTGCTCTCTGAAACTACACGATATCTGTCCGTGGCCTTCAAGTGTCTGCTGTGACGCTGTGAGATAAAGCACAGGTTAGAATTATAGGGTGTGTTTGTGCATCACATGGAGCAAATAGGCTCAAAGTTAGAGGGTGAGCACTGATAAACTCTGCTCCGCTTGATTGGCAGAGTTTTTGCCAAACTCCGTGCTCCAAGCGGAGTGCAGAGTGATCAAAACTCTGCAAATTCTGCCAGCAGAGCAGAGTTTACCGCCCACGCTTACTTAAAAGGACATTGTAAAGGATTTCTTGCTCTATTGCTGTCCGCTGACTTCTATTGGGATTACGAGGTCCTTACCTTGCACTACAAATTTTGCGAGGCATCCGAATAAATTGGAATACATTTTCCTAAAACTATTTACCAGCAAAGTAATTCTCTTTTTATATTTAATGCTTACATTCCGCCAGGCCAGCAACATAACTTTCTCTTGAGTCAATTATTTGGAATCATTGAAACCACATCTGGTGGATGGAAATGATGGACATATACTTCTTATGGGCGACTTTAATGCAAAAATGTCCAAAACATTTTTAAAGCTATAAAGAGATGAAGATCTTGAAGATGTATGGAATATTCTAGAAGCTACCTTTCCTCCTAAATTGAAAGTGGACAGGCGAGGATAAACGCAGTGGTAATAAATGGAATGATGGATCCAGATATCCCAGCACTCCCACAAGAAGAGGTAAATCAGGCTTTTCCATCATTGATTATGTAATTGCTAGTTATGACCTGTACTCCTCATTACTTGCTGTGGATATCCAATTTCATCCAGGGAGTGATCATGTGATTCTTCACATGATCCTGAATTTATGGATACAGGAAACAGCAACCTGGTCTTTGGAGACAGATAATGGCAAGGCAATCATAGACTTGAGAGAGGGCAAGATACCTTGGTATTCCAGGAGGATTAATCAATTGAATAAATCAATTCTCCCTTCATGGTACTCACATACGGAAAAGGAGGGTAATCCCATTGTTTGCTTTGAAAATGTTAAAACTGCAGTAATAAATGAAATATGGAACAGCAAGTAGTTAAAAAGAAGGAATTTTCACAAATTGGTAGAAAAAAGTCAGTGGGAATAAACAACCTTAATCGCCTTCAATTTGTGGAATATCCACCTCCAGAAATAAAGAAATTCAAGTGCTCTGGAAAAAAGGAAAAGGATCTGTCTATCCTTGGAAGGAAAATTAGTCACTAAATATTAGTCTGATTTTCAGCAGGTGGCATGTAACAAGAACTCAAAGTTGTTTTGGAGTTTAATTGCTGCGCATAGCAAAATTAGAAAAGTGCCATCTTCAGTTTCTATTCCAGGTCCAGTCTGCATTGAATATATTTCAAACTTTTACAGGGAAAATCCGCCCACAGAAATTAACAAAAGGACCTTAATTTCTACTCAGAAACCAACAAGTATCTCTGAGGAAATATCTCCTCTGACGTGCAGCTACATCGAAGCATATATAGAAAAAGCAAGAGTTTCTGCAGCAATGAGCCCTGATGAAATTCCTCTAAAAATCCTGAAAAAAGGTCAGCTGGCATGGGGAAAAATCTTAAGTCCACTCTTTGAGTACTACTATCAGAAAGGACAAATCCCCAATTCTTGGAAAGGCAGCATTATAATACCACCTCATAAGAAAGGCTCATGCACACTTCCTGGCAATTTGTCAGTTTGCTCTCCTCAACGATAGGAAAAAAACTTTGCGGCAAGCGTCCCGGAGCAGCTAGAGGACTGGGCTTTCACAAAAGGAATAATACCCCAAGAGCAGACTGGTTTTAGACCCTAACACTCGGTCATTGATAATATTGCTATTGTTCAAAATATGATTGATAAGTATGTTGTTGGAAAGGCACAGATTATGTAAACTGCATTTATTGACTTTTCTACCTAGCTTTTGACAAAGTGGACAGGCCAATCTTATGGAGGAAATTTCTTGAACTTGAAGGAAGTGACCTGATTAGGGCCACCCGGGTCACCACTGACCACCTCTCAGCCTTCAATGCCAAATGAAGAGTTAGAGAAAACAGTGGAGAATAGACACCAATAATCATTTATTTGTACACGCTCAGAGCGGGGCTCCATCTGCACAGTCTCTCGAGAGTGTTACAGAGGGAACTAAGAGACTGTAAGCATAAAGATACATTATATGCATTGCATGGTCAACTAATAACACGCCCACAGTGGAATTTTCCCAACAGATGTGGACGAACAGCGTAAAGAGAAAAAAACTTCTAGTCTTGTATCTTGCACAACTCGGAACATTTTCAAGGCCGTTCCACCCTGCGCTGCGATTAAACTGCCAGGCAGGTGGGAGAGGGCCTTTACCAAGAGGGAAAGCTATGCACTGGCACTAACAGTTCTTTGTTGCAGAAACGAAACTTAGCAAGGAGCATTTCTCGGAATCCAGCAGGATTAGTTTCGAACAGAAGGAAAATGGCATCTAAAGGAAAACAGCGTCGTGACTGCTTACTTTTACATGGCATTAAAAAGCATCAGCGAGCATAATCTAACAAACCCTCCTTTTAGCATGAGCTAAAAACATTTTCTATTGCGAAAGTAGATAAGACTGGCCCATATTCAGGGGGTAACTTTGGCATCATCATTATTTGATACAGCATCATAAGTATACATGTGATCAAGGTGGAGCTATTGCCCTGTTTACCGTTGTCATCTGATAGCGGGACAGCAAGTAGGGATGTCTCTTCAAATATCCCCTCATCTATATTCATAAGATCATCAATATCATTCTGTAACATCATGGCGGCATTCGTAACAGAGGCAGATATATTCTGTTTGGGTGTTAAAGCAGTGAAACAATAGGAACAACAAAGTGGGAGACATTGGATGAGAATACAACAGAATATTAATACTGCTAGGAAATAAACTAAGTCCTTCAGGATCCAACCCCAATTACCTAAGAAAGACCAGCTCCAATTTCCACTCTCCATGCCTTTGATATTATCAATGATATCCTTAATGTGCTGTGTTATGTTCTTTTCCAAGTTCTCTATACCCATAACACACTGGTAGCCAATTATCGCGCAAACACCACCGTTCTTGGCCAACATAAAATCCACCGCATATCTAGTCTGTTCCGAATACACCTGCATGCTTTCTAACTGGGTAGTAATATCTATCACAGCTGCCACTGTAGAGTTGGATAGAATCTGCAATTTACATCCGAAATACTCTCTAGCTTTCTCACCCCTGGCCATAGCAGTGCCACCCAAGGTAAATATGGAGGACAAGATGTATCCAAATGTTATACCGTTGCTATAGCTATTCACTTCCAATTCTGTTACCCCTTCACACAATTCCTTTGCTAATGTCCTTTTTACCCATCTTATTTTAGGTCAGACATTTTTGCATTGTACACCTAAAGGCAGTACCATTTCAAGAGAGCCACATCATCAGTACCATTGTAGACATTTGAATAAGTCCCATTGGAGAGAAAGAAAAACCCTGGGTGGGCATATATCAGCCCCTTATAATTCACTGAAGCATATCTAGTATTCATTCCAGAAGTACTTGGATCTAATTTATTTACTAAGGAAAGGGTGTTTTTGAACAGTATTGTCCCTGAACAATTAATGTACAAAGAAGTATCTGTAAAATTCAATATGGGGCAACAGGTACTGTTAATTCTTCATAATGCCAACCCACGAGTGTTATATTCTGTTCTTCCATATAAAAATTATCACAAAATGTGTTGTTATCACAGCCAGGGTAACCCTCACCCTTTGGCTTTTGGTGGTATAGACATGGTCCGGGGTAACCAAATCCGAACACTCCCTTTACCTCCACGAACTGTGGTGGCCGAGTATATGGGTAGTTAACAAGTGACAATGGGTATGCAGTCCAAAGTCTAGTGACAGATTGAATAGGGTAGCAGGCGGTCCCTTTCCCAAAGAATCTCCTATGAGTCTTCACAAACACATTATTCATGGCAGCCCACCTATTGTGTCTCGGGGAAAAATGTTCACCTATGTTGAGTGTACGTACACTATGTGTATCTTCCAGGAACCATGATACCACACATACTATTATTACCACAGTTACCAAAACAGAGGCACAGACAATCTTACTTTGCATAGACCTAATCACACTGCGTCGTCTAGGGGCTATTGGCTGATCCTCCTCATTAATCTGCCTACCAAAAAGATGCATAATGGAACAGAGGAAAAAGCACAAAAGTCATAAGAAATATAAGGGCAGGGCGGTCCATCTGATGTCCTCCAATGGTCCAGGAGTGGACTGAAGAGTTTGTATGAAGGTCCAATATTTATACCTGGTGCCAGTCTTTCAAGTGTGGGAAACGTCTAGGATACCCCTACACACATCTGGTTCTGGAAGGTTCCTTCCTTCCCCTGCCAAGGCTCTAAGTCGTCTAGGGTGACAAAAGACTAGTGTCAGGTTCCTGTGTGAGTACAGACCTTTGAAATATAAGTGGGGCAGGAAACAGTTCTGCCCCACCCATCCTGGCAGGCTGGCCCATCCTGCCAACACCTAGTCCCCCTTTGTCTCACTGCCATCACCTACTCCGCCTTTGTATCACAAAGGCCAACTGCCAAGCTATTCACAGTCATGTGACCCAGGAAACAGGCTGCAGTCACCAAATGGTTACAACAAGAAAATGCCAACTTTCTAAGTGTCAATTTCAGAACTTTAACTACAAATCCGACTTTACCATTAAGAAGGATTTTAACTTACAATTCATTTGAAGTCAAACATAACATTTCTACCTCTTCCCAATCAAAGATCGCAACAAAAGGATATGGTATACCGTAGGAATAAACTTGTGTGAAACATTTACACCACAATGAAATAATTTTTTATTAATGGCATTTAATCAAACGCATCTAGCTTAATCATAAATTATATAAGCATGCCTACATCTGTTTACATTGCATATTCATGAATTTTTGATCTCTGATACAAAATGTGAAATAAAATGAACAAATACAATTTTACACAACACATTATACAGCTTGAACATGCACATGTTCACAAAGTCCTCAAGTTGTGGAAGAACTCATTGTCCTTTTGTTCCTCTTTGCTTTCGTCTCATTAGAAATTGATAGCTACATGATGAGTCCAACTTTTAATCCACTTGGACGTAGCAACCAAGTCAAAGGAGTTCTAGGGCACCTGCCCCCTTACTTTTCCTTATAACTGAACCTATTAAATAACAATGTATCTTGTGGGGCTCCCCTACCTAAATGTTGATGCGGTTCGGCCTATAGACATTCAAGGTCTCGTCAGAACTAGGAAGACAAGCGAACCAAGGCCTAAAAATAGAACAATCCACATACCACATCTCAAAGGAGTGTCACCAAATATAAATATATACACACTAAAACCTGAACTATTCATGAAAAGGGAAAAAACATGAGCCAAGTCCATGCCAACATGCTAACCAATCGTACCAAAGAGTTGCTAATGTAGCAATGTGAAACTAAGGATCGTCCAATGATTGTATTTAACAATAACCTAAACATTTGTGCCAGGAAACGCATGCTGTTGTATTGTATTGTAATTGTATTTATATAGCACTTGCTACCCCTGATGGGGTGTTGAAGCGCTCTTTTAGTGAGTAGCAAGCTACTCCGGAAACCATAAAGGATTAGTGGTGACTTAGGATAGTGAAATATGAAAGTAATTTGAGTGGTGGATATGTTACTCAGTTATTTGGATTGAGAAGGATAGTCGAGGGATAGAAGAGGGAAAAAGGTTTACATTTATATAGCGCTTGCTACCCCTGATGGGGTGTTGAAGCTCTCTTTCGGCGAGTAGCACGCTTCTCTGAAACCCATAAAGGATTAGTGGTGAATTAGTATTGTGAAATATGAAACATGAACATATGCTATTAAGCTACTTCCCTCACTGCCTTGTATTCAGATTCCCCTGTACACATTCCCTTCCCTGCTTGTCACGTCACTTTATCCCCCTATCATACCATCCAGTCACAAATATTTGCCACCCACTGCATCTCTGATTCTCTCCTCCCTACCTCCACCATAATGTGAATGTAATGGCTCTTATAAAGCACAAAGGTGGCTGGGAAGCTAAAGAGCGCTGTACATGTCTAATCCTCCTTCTTGCCGCCTGCCCAGGTTTCCAACTCGCCTTCCCTGCTGCCCTTCCTCGTGCATCAGGGAGCTGGACCTCAGGACTTCTGCAGGGCTCCATACTTACGTTTGGTCTCAACTCTGTTGAGAATGGTCCGGAGTTCAGAGACACTGAGCTCTGTGTCCTCTCCAGCCAGCTTTGCATTGGGCAGATGTATACCACTTAGACGACCAGGCAAGCCAATTAGAGACATAAAAACATCGGCCCTGTTACACTAGATTTGATCAGTGTCCGGAGTGTGCCATGTGTGTACATGTATGCTTGTGGAATGTGGGTTCAAAGCTTGAGCTAGGCAAAATGAAATACCTAAAAGGTGGTTGCGTCAAATATTGTGCATGTGATCAAAAGGAGTAATCCGAGGCTATACTGTTCACGATCTGCTCATCGTGCTGCTCCTCAAAACAGTGAATGTGCCATGACCACTTCATGCAGGTTCGTGTCTCTGTGATGCCGGGGCGACTTGAAAGCAAGCCAAAAACCTATTGGTGTCTCCCCTCGCTGCTACTTTAACAAGCATTTGCAATGCAATAGGTCTCGCATTTGCGAGACTTTGAGCTACTGGCATTGTAAATGACAAACCTTTTATCTATGTGCTGGTTTTAAAAACAGATAAATAAAAGGCATTGTCATTTAGAATGCCAATAGCTTAAAATTTCGCAAATGCGAGACTTATTGTATTGCAAATGCTTGTTACACTCGGGTGAAAACAAAAAAACTCAACTCTGCAATAATACAACCCGTCACTGCCTTTGATATAACTTCAAAGAGACTCATTTTTCAGTTTTATATAGCGCAAACTTAGAGCGCTTTACATGAGCACCAGTTACATTACACAAGGCGGGGTATATTCATTTTTGAATCATAGGATGTTGAGCCATGAGGCTCGAACCGGTTTTCTCAGCTCGAAGGTCGGCTCCTCTAATCTTACCACAACCTCGCCCACAAGAGCCAAACAACTCGAAAATGACAGGGAAGTGCGATAATGCGCCCAATGCAGACAGGAACTCTCATATAAAAGGCCGTTGCGGCTCCCAGCACTTGCCCCACAGAAACACCCACACATCTGCAGCCTCTGGTGACTACATTTAAATCACACTAGCGTCCCTTGTGTAACAGGGGGACTTTGTGCTAACCTTGTTATGCAAAATTACCTGAATCACGCCACGGTGCGTTATTACGCGTTCACAGCAAAATGGTACCTGGAGCGCGTGGGAATAACAGGAAGGGCCAGAATATGAGGAGCTGATGCTCGCGCCACTCGCGGTTTTACACTAAAATATAAGGCGAAATGACGGATCTCGCAATTACGTGTAATTTCACGTCATTCCCCCTAAGTTTGCATGATCACACAAAAGAAAATCACACATATTCTGCACACACCTACCCACAGCATACTAGCCAGCACACCTCATACCAAGCACAGCTCTATAGGAACAGTTGTGAAGTCGTTTACCGAATTAAGCAACACAGAAACACAACGTGGCACACTATTTCTCTCTATAACTTAAAGCCAGAGAACAGCGTGACACAAGACAAAAATACACAAACAATTCTTGACAGAACATTCTGAATCGTATTGAATATAAATTCAACACGTCATTAAGGCACGCGGCACGCCCACCCCAGCAACCGCTGTGGAGGCAAGTGACTCACAAACACAAACAACTCATTAGGCACAACACCACACACATCCATCTCAAAGACACAGAACCACACACACACGTGTAACACAACTCATCTACCGCACGCAGACACCGGCAGTGCACCCAGAGTACCGCCACCTGCCAGGAACGGACATCTGACCGGTTTGGGGTGTGTGTGTCTACACAACCAGCAAAGCCCAGGGCCACACCTTCCCAACACCAACATCACACACTGCAGCTCCGTGAACAAGCCACCGATGCAAAACCAAGAGGCACACCAGAAGCACAACGTAAAACACCAGCCAGAACTAGTGCAAGAGAACAGTAACCAGAGGGCTGCACGTCACAGCACGAAAACATCACGCTGCAACAATATTGTGTGCGGAACATCGGCTAGCAAACTGTGATATATCGGCGATCCAGATTCTGGACACAACATTTTAAATGATCTGGCTGCGATATTTTAGTAACATGATCGTTCATTAAAACTCCATATTCTGGTACTAAACCTTCCAGGCTAAAGCGCCTCGAGTCCCTACTCTCAGGCTGCACGCTTTAGGAATGCCAAAAACCTAACATAACATAGCAACACGCACTACGTAACAGAAGAAAATAAGCGATAAAACATGACAAGGGTGTAGCATACAATATGCGAGGACAGCACTTCAAACACTGATATTCAGAACACGTCATGAGATTGCATGTCTTGCCACCGTCCAGGGTTTACTGTCTGCGAGCGTGCAGCAAGGCGGAAGAAACGCCGTAAATATCCAGTCCGGGTGGGCGAGCCGAAAAGGAGACAGGGAGGGAACAAACAAGCCTCCCTCCAAATCAAAAGCGAGCGTTTAACATAAAGTGTGACGCGCGCCAATGAAAAGCATGGGCGGAGCTTCGACTCCACTTCCGAAAGCAACCCAACGACAATATATCTCGCAGAGCGAGCAATGCATGCGCTGCGACGCTAGGCGAGACCTAAAAATGGGAAGGCTACGGTGTGCAGAGCATGCTAGGATGTGACACATGACCACCTGTGTAACTATTGTGGCCATCTTAAAATCTGTACTGTATCCTTTCCCAGGCATAGGTGTGAAAAGAACCAGAGAGATATAGTGGTAATTAATAAGGGATGAATGTTCAAGAGTCACAAGTGAGACATACAAATAGCAGGGGAACCAATGAGCAAAGACAAACTGGGAGACAGGACTACAGCACAGAACTGGAGTACTTTACTACCGTTTTGGTTATCTTTTGTCTGTAGTAAATTTAGAAGTGCAGTTTGTGAATAGCAATTGGCTTACTCTTTGGTGGGTGGGTACACATCTCACCCTAAACGTCTCCATAACCCACCTTTAAACCATTCTTTCTCCTCCATATTCCACTGCCCTTTAAAATTAAGTATGCCCTACTTTCCAGCCACTCCCCGCTGTCCCTCCCACTTTTACTATTAAAAGGTATACTTACATGTGTGGAGACTCTTCACTCGGAACGGAGATTTCCATACACAAAAGAGAGGCGAGGCAGAGGTGGAAACTTCGCACATAAATTTGTGAATAGAATATTTCAGCATGTTTTGTAGTACTACAAAACGTATCACAAGATGCAGCTTGTGAATAGGCCCCTATATATACCCGGATGCAATTTAAAAAACAGGCCTTTTCTATGTGCCGAGGAAACATTATGAAATATAGGGTTGCTATGCATTGTCATACTTTTCTGCATTTGTTAAAATGTCACTCAAAATGTCGCACTGGAGGCATACACATAAGGTGCACTACAAACATAATTTCACAAACATGGGGGTACTTGCCTACAAAATGGCGCTGGTGCTGTGTGT
Organism: Calotriton arnoldi; assembly: GCA_963921515.1. Taxonomy (NCBI): domain Eukaryota; kingdom Metazoa; phylum Chordata; class Amphibia; order Caudata; family Salamandridae; genus Calotriton; species Calotriton arnoldi. Next base: position 1,047,691 of record CAWUFW010003291.1, on the reverse strand, counting down.
TCCTTTTTTATCGGAGTTGGATCAGTAAATAAAAAGAAAAAGTGTGAAAGTGTTTTTTTACTGTAGCGAGTGGGGGTAAGCAACGTCAGAGGCGGAAGCAACATGGGAGTCAGGGGAAGACAGAACCAACACATGGGGTGTGGGTGGGGGGAATCAACACAGAGGTAACACAAAGACAGATGTCAAGCAACACAGAGGTACAGTTGGGGAGCAGAGAAAAACAAAGAGAGAGAGCAATGTGGAGCACCAGGGAGAAAAGCAAATTGGCAAGAGAGAGATCAATGTAGAGCTGGGGAGCAGCACATGGGTGAGAAAGCAACCCTGGGGAGAAGCACACGAGTGGGCAGTGGCATAGCTGGGGGGTGGTGGGTCCAGACCGCCCCAGGCGGGATGAGTTTTGGGGGGGCTGGCCTCCCTTTCCCTGCTCTTACCTGTGGCCGTAAGAATCGGTATCACCCCCCTCCCCCGCTCTTACCTACAGCCGTCGCGGCCGCATGAAGCACCACCCCGCTCTTCGATTAGGCTCGGGCGGCAGATGCAGTGGGCCTAAGGCCTAGCTACGCCACTGAGGGTGGGCACATCAAGGAGAGGGTGGGGGAGAGGCACACTAGAGAGGGAGAAAGCAAAACAGAGTGTGGAGTGCTAGGAAAAGCACACTGAAGAGACAGATGGAAAACACATGCACTCATGTGTAGGACTTGGAAATGATCTATGGGACAGACAAACACAATATGGACAAGGCAAGCCATTGAATAAGAAGCAGGCATATGAGAGTGACAGTAAAACAAATCAATGGTAAGTAATGAGCAGGATGAAAGCCCTCTATATTCTTAGTAAGCCCAAAATATGTCTTTCGCAAACAGACAGCTGTGTGATGTGGTTGGCTCGACCTAAAAACATGGCAAATTAATTGACCTGGCTAAGGGGTCGACATATTTCAACAGAATTAATGTTCCCTTGAGATCCCCTTTCACTAGGACAAAAACAGTTTTATTATCTATAAACCAAAACTGTTTGTTTTAACCCCTAAACTGCTGTGCCTCCGTACCCAGTACTGAGCCCTTTTTTGGCAATTTGGGGTAGTTTGCTGTTAGGGCTCCATAACTTTTTTCCACATAAGGTATCCATGCCAAATCTGCATCCTTTTTTCCAACAACCTAGGGTATTCTAAAGGTACCAAGGGTTTGTTTGTGCAAAGTTTTTGGTTTTTAAAAAAATAGGGAAAAAGTGCTTAAGATAAAAGTGTCTGGTTTTTCCCCCTAAAAATGGCATCCATGAACGCTTTACTGTACTAAAGTTACCATCTTCCCTGCTTTCAGGAACATGCAGAGTTGAGCCAGAAAACCTAATTTTGTACCACAGTTTCCGCATTTCTCTATGAGGTAGCCTATTTTCCCTATTTTTGTGCTCTCAACCTACTTCAAGTTCGTGGTGGAAACCAGTGTAAACCCATGGGCGAGCCAGAAGAGCTAGAGATTTTTGAAAAGTCGACCAAAGTCCGAATCCAGCAAGAGGTGATATGTGTAGATCCCTCCAGGTTTTCCCAAGGAAAATAACTGTTGAAATAAAGAAATTTGAAAATGAGTGGGAAAAATTGGTAATTTGTGACAACATTTTCATCTGTACTTTTTTGTCACGATGGCTGATTTACAAAAAGCATTATACCATTACGTTTGCTAGACCCTTCTGGTTACAGGGATTTATAGGGTTTGTAGGATCTCCAAGAACCCGAGGTACTCAGAGCCAACAACTGAGCTGCACCATCCAATGGTTTTGCATTGAGTACAAAGTATAGACCAATTCATGTAGCGAAACAGGCAGAGTGAAAAATTGGTATGTAGAAAACCTATGTATTTCTGAAATGGGCACAAGATATGGAGACTAGGAACAGTGGTTATTTGTACATATCTGAATTTGTGGGTACCCGTACTAGCGTATGATTTAGAAGGGATTTTTCTAAAAGTCATGTTTTATATAAAGTGGCTTACATTTAAAAGGCACAAATGCAGCAAAATCCAATTGGTAATAACAAATGTTCTACTATTCTATGCTCCCACAAGTCTCTCGATAAAAATGGTACCTCAATTGTGTGGGAAGGCCTAGTGCCCGCAACAGGAAACTGCCCAAAACACAACATCGACGCATCACATTTTTTTCACCAACAACTGACCCTCTTTTTCCAATGTGGGTAGCTCTAGATTTTGGACCCTAGCTCAGTCAGCACTTAGGAAAATCTAGCCAACCTGTACCTTTTTGATAACTAGACACCTAGGGCTATCCAGGGTGGGATAACCTATGTGGCTGTCACCACGTTTTATTACCCACAATCCCTTGCAAACCTCAAGATTTGAATTAAAAAACACCCTTACCTCACATTTCTGTGTTCTGGAATCTGTGGGTAGCCACAAACTTCCTTCCATGCAGCATTTCACCAAGTCTCACGATAAAAATGGTACCTCACTTGTGTGGTTATACCTGGTACTCGGGACAGGAAACAGCCCAAAATGCAACATGGACGCAGAACATTTTTCCACCGAAAACAAACCCATTTTTTCAATGTGAGTAGCTCTAGATTTTGGACCCTAGCTCAGCTGGCATGTAGGGAAACCTAGCAAATCTGTATATTTTTGAAAGCTAGACACCTAGGGCTATCCAGGGTGGGCTGACTTGCATGGCTCTCACAACGTTTTTTACCCAGAATCAGTTGAAAACCTCAAACTTTAACTAAAAAACAAATTTTCCTCACATTTCTGTGATGGAAAGTTCTGAAATCTGTGGGGAGCCACAAACTTCCACCCACCCAGCACTCTCCCAAGTCTCCCAATAAAAATGGCACCTCACTTATGTGGGTAGGCCGAGTGACCGTGACAGGAAACGGCCCAAAACTAAACATGGATGCATCACATTTTTCCATCGAAACCCGAGCCTTTTGTTCCAATGTGGGTAGCTCTAGATGTTGTACCCCAACCGACATCTATGGAAACCCAACCAACCTGTACATGTTTGAAAACTAGACATCTAGGGGTATCCAGGGTGGGTTGACTTGCGTCACTCTCACCACATTGTTTTACCCAGAATCCCTTGCAAACCTCAAACTTTGACTAAAAAAACATTTTCCTCACATTTCTGTGATCAAAAGTTCAGGAATCTGTGGGTAGCCACAAATTTCCCACCACCCAGAGTCCCCCCAAGTCTCCCAAGAAAAATGGTGCCTTACTTGTGTGGGTAGGCCAAGCGGTGGCGTAACACAGGTCCCCACAGCCCCGCGGTGCGGGGGGGCCAAGTTCCAGGGGCCCCTCAGCACAGAACTCTGCCCAGAGATCTCCTTAATGGGTCCGGAGGGGCCCTCTACATACCTTGCAGGGGGCCCCTCAAGTTTCGTTATGCCAGTCAGGCCAAGTGCTCATGATTCGAAAGGGCGCCAAAAGCAAAGTAGGTGCATCCTATTTTTCCATTGAAAAATTATGCAGTTTTTACAGTGTAGGTAGCTGTGTATTTTGGGACTCAGCTCAGCCGGCACCTAGGGAAACCTAGCAAACCAGCACATTTTTTAAAACTAAACACCTGGGGAAGTCCAGAGTGGGTTGACTTGCGTTGCTCTCACCAGATTTTTTTACCCAGATTTCCCTGAAAACCTCAAACTTTGCCTAAAAAACCACCTTTTCCCTGCATTTCTGTGAGGGAAAAGTCCTGGAATCTGTGGGGAGCCACGAAATTCCATCCATCTGGTATTCCCCCAAGTCTCCCAATAAAAATGTTACCTCACTTGTGTGGGGAGGCCCACTGCCTGAGACAGGGAAGGGCCCAAAACGTATTGGAGACATTAAAATTATTTATCACAAAACAACCTGTTTTTGCAAGGGGGCAGCTGCATTTTTGGACCTGGGCTTGGCGGCCATCTAGGAAACCTACCAAACCCAGACATTTCTGAAATCTAGACACCCAGGGAAGTCCATGGAGATGTGACTTGCATGGATCCCCCAGCATTATATTACCAAGAACCTACTGCAAACCTGAAATTTAGCTAAAAAATCAAATTTTCCTCGCATTTCTGTGTGGGAAAGTTGTGGAATCATGGGCTGGCACAAACTTTCTACCACCCAGCATTCCCCCAGGTCTCCTGATAAAAATGCTACCTCACTTGTATGGGTGGGCCAAGTGCTTGCGACAGGGAAGGGCCCAATACGTATTGTGGAGACATCAAAATTATCTATCAAAACGAATAGGACACGTTAGAACGTGCGCATTTACAACGCATGCCATTAGAATGCGCTCATTACAATGACTTGCTGTGGGGGGGTGCTGGAGTTTGGAATAGTATAATTTACTATTCCAACTCCAGTCTGTGTAACAGTAGGGAAGGTGTTGGATTTAAAATCCAACACCTTCTGCCTCCTATAGCAAGTCGTTGTAACGACTTGCGTTGTAATGGTATGTGATGTAACAACGCGGTCATTGTAATGACCGCATTGTAATGGCAAGCGTTGTATCGCATGCGTTGTAAATGATGTTTATCATCACAAACGACCTGTTTTTGCAAGCTGGCACCTGTGGTTTTGGTTCCGGGTTCGGCGGCCATCTAGGAAAACGTATCAAACCCATACATTTCTGAAAACTAGACACCTGGGGAGTCAAGGGAGGTGTGGCTTACGTGGATTCCCCTACATTTTCTTACCCAGAATCCCCTGCAAACCTCAGATTCAGCTACAAAATCACATTACCTTCATATTTCTGTGTGAAATCACCGCACTGACACAAAGTGGGTTCAAAAGGGCAGTTTTCTTTAGTACATTTTTTAGGCTGACTCTGCCATGGGCACCCACAAAAGTGAGGTATCACTACAGCCAGGATCACTGAGGCCAAGACTCGCTTATCCTCAGTGGAGGACGATGTAACAACTCTAAAAACACAAGTGTCCTGCCTTCTCACAGGTACAGTGGAGCTTCATCACCCTGCTGAAGATGCAGAGGATCGATCCAGGTGCAATAATATACGTGTGATTGGCATCCCAAAGAGCAGTGAACTGCAGCAAGTAGATGTCCCCCTGGTTTACAGTAGACAGGGCACACCAGGCCATGACCCCTAGACCACCCCGAGAGCACCACACCGGCCGATGATAGTCCGAATTCTTAATTTCAGGGACAGCGACGCAATCCTAAGAGTACTGACCTCTGTTGTGGTAATACCAAGGTTCTCCTCTTTCTGGGCTACATCAGGGAGGTTCAGAAACAATGTCGCTCTTAACTTGCGGTCAAGCAGAAGCTCCGGGCATTTGGCCTTCAATACTGACTTCTATTCCCGGCCAGACTCTGAGTTGTCCACGCTAACAAGTTGCCACTCCTTTGACACTCCAGAATCTGCCAGGACATGGCTCACAGAGGAGCATCGACTCCATGGATAATGCGAAGCATCTCTGCAGGAGACCAGTTCCGCTGGGCCTGCTTGGACGACGGTGTCATCCAAACCGAGCTGATATCGTACCTGCTCACTAAGGGGTTGCAGCGCTAAGAGACATAAATCTCTCTCCTTGTCCCCCCATACACGAGACTGGTCACCATTCTCAGTGAGCTCCCTTCAGACCTCCAATGGCGAAGCGCCCCAGATGGCTCCAGACTGGCTTCTGGTCGCGACTTCTCCGCCTACCATAATAGCCCCCGCGGGAGGCCGGCCACTTCCATGAGGGTCGACCCTCCAGATTTAATCCCTGGTGTCTATTGGGGTTTCCTGCCCGTGGATTTCAGCGCGGCCGCGATCCACGGGCAGGAAGCCCTTTCAGGAAGGCCTTGTTTGAAAGGGGAGACTCTCCCCTTTCAAATGAGGCCTCCTTGAACGCTGAGAGGCCTTTTTCAGCCTGTTTTCCCTATCGGAGTCGAGGCTGGCCTTACCTGCTGCTTCCTCAGCTCTGAAAGGGAAAATTGTGACGTCAGTGTGTCTTGCAGTGGGCTGACATCACAGATGTCCGGAAGGGGGTGGGGAGGGACGTGGATGCAACTCCCCGTCTTCCCCAGAGATTTTTTTAAAAGGACACCTCTGGTGCTTTACACCGGAGGATTCTGGAAAGCCCTCCCTGGTGTTGGCCCATGGCTGCTCCACACACCAGGGAGGTAGTGGGTGTGTTGGCCATTGGCCGACACACGCACCAAAGGGGTTAATAAAATACATGCATGTGTCAGCTGAATAGCTTGCAATGCAAAGTAGCAGTGGTCATCTCTGCTATAGCTTGGTGGCTTTTGGCATGGGCAAGCTGGGCCCAGGCCCAAGGCGTCAATCATCAGGGTAGCGAAAAGGACTGTTTGCATAAATGTCTTGCAAACAGCAACTACTTTGTCTCCGGTGGTCCATTTAAAGTGCTTTCATTCGTTCCTAATTTGCGGAAGTCTCTGTTTTAGCACCCTATCATCCCCCTACCTTGCCCTCCCATCTACCTCTCACCCCCTGCAGCAACACATCAACACCCCCACTCTTCCCAAACAAACAACTTGTAATCAGTCTGAAGGAGCTAAGTTGTGGGTGATTAAAGTGAGTAGGGGAGGTGCAGAGGTGTGTTTTAGAGGCAAGTTGCTGCCTTGATGTAGCCAGAAAAGGACTGACCTGTGAAAAGAGCCCCTGCTACCTCATTTTATTCATCAGCAGTAGCGAGGGCAAAACATTTCTTTCTGCCCATGGCACTATTGGAGCAAGGGCTGGCTCTGGTAGGGGAATACTTGGAGCTAGCTGCACTTAAGAGTTCAGCAACAACGTCGCTCTTACCTTGCGGTCAAGCAGAAGCTCCGGGCATTTGGCTTTCAATACTGACTTCTATTCCCGGCCAGACTCCGAGTTGTTCACGCAAACAAGTTGCCACTTCTTTGACCCTCCAGAATCTGCCAGGACACGGCTCACTAAGGAGCATCAACTCCATGGATAGGGCGAAGCATCTCTGCGGGAGACCAGTTCCGCTGGGCCTGCTTGGACGACGGTGCCACCCAAACCGAGGTGATACAGTACCCGCTCACTAAGGGGTTGCAGCGCTAAGAGACCTAAATCTCTCTCCTTGTCCCCCCATACACAAGACCGGTCCCCATTCTCAGTGAGCTCCCTTCAGACCTCCAATAGCAGAGCGCCCCAGATGGCTCCAGACTACCTTCTGGTCGCGACTTCTCTGCCTCATACTGAGCAACTGGGAGACACTGACATATCGCAAAGCCCTGCATTAGGACTCCCCAATTACTACTTATTCGGTGGCACTGAGGCTGCCTGAGTTTCACCTGATGGCCAGCACTGATCCTGTACCAAGGAGAGGCCCCCCACTCTGTTCCCGTTTTCAAGCTGTTTTGGGTTTCAGTTTCTGGCTTAAGGGCGACAGATGCTTCTAAGGTGGAAGTATGGGGTGGGGTGTGTTGGGGGGTTGGGAATCAGTAATATTGTATTTCAACTGAGAGTTTTGAGTTGTTTGTATACTTGTTTGTTTTCCATCGCACTAGGACACACACCTACGACTGACCTGTGAAAAGGAACCCCTGCTACCTCATTTTATTCATCAGCAGTAGCGAGGGCAAAACATTTCTTTCTGCCCATGGCACTATTGGAGCAAAGGCTGGCTCTGGTAGGGGTCACACGGCTGTGACAGCAGCAGGAATACAAGTTGCCCCATCTTTGCAACTCCAGAATCTGCCAGGACATGGCTCACTGAGGTGCATTGACTCCATGGATAGGGCGAAGCATCTCTGCCGGAGACCAGTTCCGTTGGGCCTGCTTGGACGACGGTGCCATCCAAACCGAGGTAATACTGTACCCGCTCACTAAGGGGTTGCAGCGCTAAGAGACCTAAATCTCTCTCCTTGTCCCCCCATACACGAGACCGGTCCCCATTCTCAGTGAGCTCCCTTCAGACATCCAATGGCGGAGTGCCCCAGATGGCTCCAGACTACCCTCTGGTCGCGACTTCTCCGCCTCATACTGAGCAACTGGCAGACACTGACATATCGCAAATCCCTGCAATAGGACTCCCCAATTGCTACTTATTCGGTGGCACTGAGGCTGTCTGTGTTTCACCTGATAGCCACCACTGATCCTGTACCATGGAGGGGCCCACCACTCTGTTCTCGTTTTCAGGCTGTTTTGGGTTTCAGTTTCTGGCTTAAGGGTGACCGATGCTTCTAAGGAGGAAGTATGGGGTGGGTGTGTTGGGGGGGTTGGGAATCAGTAATGTTTTATTTCAACTGAGAGCTTTTTTGTTTTTTTGTAATTTAATTTTTTTTTTGTCCTCATTCTGCCAACTCTCTTGCTGGCGATGCTCTTAGAATGATTGCCAGTGCCTGGTGAAGAGCCATTCCATGCAAGAAAAACAGCTGTTTCCATTTCCAACCTCTTCACGGGAAACCCTGAAACAGAGGGAGCCAGGACTGACAGCAATTTGGCTTAATCATCGGACCTGCTTGATCGCTGACTCCACTCCACCAGCAACATCCATACTTTCTCCTGTCTTCTAGGATCACAGGCAATATCTAGCTGACTTTAGAGATAAAATTTTTCAAATAGTCAGAAAAGCAAGGTGGACAAATTTCCCGCCTTGCCAAAAGAATTGCATAGAAAATAAACTTGGAAGTCACTGTCTTGGTTTGTGCTGGCCCATCTTGATAAAGCCCCAAAAATATAAGTTTAGGGCTTACCTTGACTTGTTGCCCTGTTACCTCCGCAAGGAACTTACAAATCTTAGTCCAGTAACAAAAGATCTTCGGACACACCATAAACATGTGCATATTGTCCGCCGATGGAGACAAGCATCTTGGGCATACGTACTGGTTTCCTGTAACTCTTGACAGCTTAGATGGAGACCAGTAGACTCTATAAGTAGTAAAAAGATGGTTACGCTTGAACGAGGCAGGTTTCACCACTGCCCGAAAAATAGCAAACGAGTCATTCCAAACCTCGTTTAGATCTTCACCCTCAAGATCGTCTGCCCACAATTTAGAAATGTCTGAAACAGAGTTGTCTTCGGCCTCCACCATAACCCAGTACCACCAAGAGACTTCCTTTTTTAGCGGACCTACTCTCATTGCCTGATCCAGCCACGCATCCTCACCCTCATCTGCCCAGGTCTGTGTTTTCCACCAGGAAGAGAGCTGATAATATTTAAACCTAGTTAGTTGACCCCTGGTGCAGTAACTCAAGACTTCCCAGCTCACTAGGCTGGATGCCATTTTAAGATCTCCCCAGTGGAGTAACCCCGCAGATTTCAGTGGCAAACTAAGTTGATCTCTCAGACATTCAGGAGTTCCCGGTGAATCCCAAATCGGGGCCCGGGACGAATAGTAAGAAACTCCAAGCTTTTTCTGAAAGTACACCCAGGTTGTAAAGCTCCCTGCAGGGTCTTCAATCTGACTTTCTTGAAAAACTTCGGGTCTCCATACTTAAAAAGAAAGCAGCTCTGCCCTTGCCGCTCCACACTTAGCATTGCCCCGAAGAGTAGACCCAGGGGAGACCTGTCCACCCTGCTAGCCAGCATACGAACATTCTTAAATTGAAATGCATGACAATATGCAACCAAATCCGGAAGGGCCAACCCCCCCTGTTCCAACTTCCTTCTCAACTTCTTCCATGATATCCTAGTCCCCTTGGAGGACCAAATAAAACTGCCAATCTTCCCCTGAAGTTTTCCTATATCTTCTTTATGGAAGGCAAAGGGTATTGTATTAAAAAAAAAAGTAATTTTTGGAAGGACAATCATTTTGATAAGATTAACCCGTCCATAAATGTTTAGAGGTAGATTTGCCCACCTGACCAAAAGACTCCCAATCTCCTGACTAACTTTTTTCCAATTAATCTTACAAATGTCTTCCAGCTTTTGTGTTATTGTAATGCCCAGGTATCGCATTTGGGCCTTAGCCCCTACACTTTGCGTTGCCTGATTCCATTCTATAATTTCGGTTTTGCCACTATTCACCTTATAGCCTGAAATCATACCGAAACTTTGCGCCAAGGCCATTAAGTTAGGGATTGCCACCTCTGGATTAATGGTGTAGAGAATAAGGTTGTCTGCATACAAAGCCACCTTCGCCTCCAACCCAGCCGATTTGAAGGGAAAGATGGTGGGATCCATTCGAATCAGGGATGCAAATGGCTCTATATAAAGATTGAACAATAACGGGGAGAGAGGACACCCCTGTCTAGTACCTCTTGTGATGTCGAACCAATCAGACAACTCACCATTCACCAGCACCCTTGCTCTGGGCAAATAATATAAATTTTGCACCGCCTCAATGATATTCTGTGGAAACCCAAAAATCTTAAGAGCCTCCCATAGGTAGGGCCAATGTACTTGACCGAACGCCTTTGCGGCGTCTACCGCTACTACCGACACAGGGAGGTTCCGGACTTCCGCCAAATCTATAACCCCAAGCATCAAAAAGGTAAGCTCATTAAGCTGTCTCCCAGGGATAAAACCTCTTTGGTCCGGATGGATAACTCCCTTGATCACCTGGGCGACCCTAGAGGCTACTATCCCTGAGAAGATCTTATAGTCAGAATTTAAAAGTGATATTGGCCTGTAGGGGTCTTTGTTTGGTTTCAAAATTAGGGTTACAGTGGCCTCAGCCCAGGATCGCGGGACTATTTTACCTTCCAAATATATTGCATTAAATAAGACTTTCAACACTGGAGCAATGATATCAAGAAGTTGAGAATAAATCTCAATTGGGAGGCCATCTGGCCCAGTTGCCTTCCCCCTTGCCATCTTCCTAATTTGGGTCCTGACCTCATCCTCCGTAATTTCCGCCTCTAAAAGTCCTTTTTGCTCGTTTGTTAATCATGGGAGCTCGATCTTATCTAGCCAGTCCTCTTTCCCGGGAGATATATCCTCTCTCTATAGCCTACTCATATATTTCCGAGCCTCACTACAAAGCTCTGAATTGGTGTTCAATAAGGCATCCGTCTCGACATCCCTTAAGTTTCGAATTACATTTCTGGCCTTATCTGTTTTTACTTTCCAGGCCAGAAGTGAACTACACCTCTCCGCATATGAGAAATGTTTCAGCTTGCTTACTTTCCACCTATCTAATAACCTCATGTCCAGTTGCCGCTGATATTCTGCCTGTAAGTGTTCTATTTCTTTACTAAGCGCAGAGACTCTGTCCGAACCCTCCATTGATGCCTTCTGGAGGTCCCCTTCCTTAGCCTTGATCTCCTTGATTCGAACCTCGTCTTCCTGCTTCAGGGCCCGCCTCTTACCCACCATTATGGAGCTAAGAATTCCCCTTAGATAGGCGTTGAAAGTGTCCCAAACAATTTGCATGGCCGCTGAGCCACTATTAGCATGAAAGAAGACCGCTGTCTTATCTACTATATTTGTACCACCCTCTGGTCTAACAGAATAGTCCTGTCCAAGGACCACCTTTTCATACCTGATTTTTGATGATATCTGAGAGATAAAAAAACTGCTGAATGATCTGAGAGGATGGCAGGTACATGATTGACTACTTCGACCACTGCTGATAACTCCTGATCTACCAAGAAATAATCAATGCGTGAATGATGGCCGTACTTTTTACTATAAAAGGTAAAGTCCCTTACCTCCCCCTCTTACTTCGCCAGATATCAACCAAATTGAGCTCAGACATCATATTTTTCAAGATTGCAGTTGTTCTAGGGGGGCTCACATATGTTACTTTAGAAGTTCTATCTAGAACCTTATTTTGAACTATATTAAAATCCCCTCCAAGAATCACTGGAGCGGTGGCCTCCAAGAGGCACAATGCCAACTTAGACAAGGCTTCTGGGGAATCATTGTAAGGACCATAATAATTGGCACACACTATTGGCATCCCCTGAATCATCAAATTAGCCACCAACCATCTACCAGAGGGGTCTGATTCGTTACTAACCAGCTTAATACCAGAGTTATTCTTGATAATCAATGCCACTCCTCTCGTACATCCTCTCTGGTCCGAGCAAACTACCTCCTGGACCCAGCGCAGTTTACTAAAGAATGGCCTACACTCCTCCCGCTCCAAATGGGTTTCCTGGAGCAAAATTATCTTCGTCTCGCTATTCTTAAGAAATTCAGTCACCCTGGCCAGCTTCTTCTTGGATCTCAGGCCGTTGACATTCCATGACAAGAAATGAACCAAATCCGAATTACTCATCTTCCAAATTCAGCCCATCGCTCCCCCAAACCACCTTCAGCATCACCTCATGTTGAAGACACCAGCCTGATAATACCCGGAAGCCACTGTAGTTATTGCAAAACACCTGTAAGGCAGAAGTAGGACATATTTTTCTTTTTTTTTCCCATGCTCCCACCACCCAGCGCACCCCACCACCCACCCACCTCCGGGAACCCCCTTTCCTATCCCTAGGCGAAAACTCCGCCCATTCGCGACCCCCCGAGTGAAGAGAGGAGATTCACAATAGTAAAAAAGAAGGCGTTACTACGCATTCATATTATGTTAGTGAATCTATGAGTATCCATCTTAATACAGCGCAAATAAGGCTCGCCAGCGACTAAGCTACTAAACTTGTCCGTCCATCTGAGCCAGAAAATCATCGACCTCTTCCGGGTTTCTGATAGTGTGCATTTTGTTACGCCACATTATTCTCAGCATCGCAGGGAACTTCATCTGGACCTGGGCCCCCTTACTCTGTAGGTCATTCATTTTGGAGCCCAGCTCCCATTGTCTCTGCGCAGTTCTCTTGCCAATATCAGATCTTATTTGGTAATTGAAATCTTCAAACTTCAAAAGGCGTTCCTTCAATGCACGTCCCAGGACTAACTCTTTAACTGCGTACGTAAGGAAATTTACTAAAATTTTCCTGGGAGTCTTCCTAGCAGGATTTAACTTGAAGGGGTCCCTATGAACTCTTTGGATCTCACTCTCCAAGTCAATATCCGGCCTATCCTGAAGTAATCCATCCTTCAGCAATCTACATATGAAACCTTTAATATCACTCTTTTCTAAACCTTCTGGGATGTTTAGAAGTCTCACGTTATTGCGCCTGGATTGTATTTCCAACCTCTCCCTATCCTCCTGTAACTGCTTGTTTTGCGCTTTGAGATCTGCAATATCTCTTGAATTCCCGGACAGGGTGACTGACATGGTCTTCACCTCGCTTTCCAAAACTAAGGTACGCTGTGCAAGTCCATCTAACTTCTCCTCCAATATCCCGCACTTATCCTGAATGCCCTTTTGTTTGCCCTTCGAAATTTCGAACTTTACGAGGATATCCTGCCTCAAGTTAAATCTTAATTTTTCAACCGGGTTAGCCGGGGTTAATTCCACTTGATTCGATTTCTCAGTCTCGGACCCACCTGAACCGAGCCTATGTCCAGAAAGATAGTCCCCGAATCCTGCGCAATTTGACCATCTTGGGCCCCCTGAATATCGCCAGGATTATCACCTAAGACAGAGAAGCGATTTTCTAACTGTAACGGCTCCCTTTGGGGGAGAGAGTGGGTTTCCTTACTCCCCCCCTGTGCAGCAACATGCTCCATGATTTTAAAATACGACCTGAGAGAGGGGAGAGGTTTCGGGGGTAAGTGCCCTTCCTTAGGTCCGCACCTCTTGATTTTTGCAGCCCCTTTGAACACTTTTTTAGCAGAGGATACTACAAGGGGCGCTTGGACAGTCAAGTCACTTACTTTCCCGGTAGAGCCTTTTCTTACTGGAACTGAACGCATATGGTACCTATTTCTTCTATGTGAAGCTTGAGGCTCTCCCCCAAAAGAGGTATTCCTGATTTTCACACCCTCCTTGGATGCCCGCCCTGACATACCTCCAGCAGCCTGCACAGAAATTCCTCCAACACCAACTGACTGAACCGACTCTGGCGCTTCACTCACAAAATTCATAAGTTGAAGAGGTACCTGTTTGGAAGGAATGTTTTCCATCCACCCTTGCTGAACCAGAAACCTCCTCAAAAGTTGCCCTTCACTCCCTAGTTGTATGGCGTCTGGGCGGAAACCTCTCCTCAGACCGGGATGGCTTGGCAATTCACTGCCGAGGCTTCCATTCCATTGCTTGCCCCCTGAGTGCAGTCGTCCTGTGCTGACTCTGCCAGATCCGATCCGGAATTCGGCAGACGCTGTTGCAGCGCGAGACCTCCTCCACGAGGCCGCCGCCCAGCACCAGACACCCCGGTATTCACGGATACCTTTGTCCGTGCCCATGCACCTATTCAGGCTTCCCCAAGCAGGTAGGTCGTTATTCTTTGTGACCGCTAAGTCGCTGTGCTCCGCTGTCTCACAGATGCCTCCAACCGCCTTCTAAACGCGCATTTCTCCTACCCTCACCCGGGAGTTCCCGCGACCGGCATTAGCCTGCCGCCATGTTCCCTTCCGTCGATCAGTCAACTGAGAGTTTTGAGTTGTTTGTATATTTGTTTGTTTTCCATCGCACTCGGACACACACCTACGGCAGATTTCAAGCAGAATTGCTCAGATACATGGCCCTTTAACATGTTCTGTGGATGCACTCTTTGGCTGATATATGCGGTGGAGCGGGACACTTCTCACCCATCCTGCCTGCACAAAATCTTCTTCTTCAGACATGGCATCCCTACGAGTCCTGTCCTGCAATGTTAATGGGCATCTTGATCGATTGAAAGGCACCGCAATCCTAGGATTTGCACACCAACACCTCCCGGAGGTCCTGATGCTTCAAGAGACCCATCTTATGGGGAACTGCTGACTCTTTCTGGCACGTAGAGGTTACAACAGGTTTTTTCACTCTGGCTTTGTTCGGGGTTCCTGGGGGGGTAGCGATTTTACTAGGTCCCTCCTTCCCTATGGCCGTCACCCATAAAATCAGAGACCCCCAAGGACTTCCATCACGATCACTGGCACGGCCAAGGGTCGAACTAACAAACTTGTGTGCATTTATGCGCCCCCGGCGGCTCTAGATGTCTTTCTCCATGACCTATCTAAGATCCTCCTGCATCTTCCTCAAGGGCTGACACTGATAGGTAGTGACCTCAATGCAGTTCTTGCCCTGGATGTGGACACCACTGGTCCACCCTCTGCATCCCGTTGAGCTGGGTCTCGTCATCTTTCCGACTGGGCTACCGCTCTTGGTCTCTGTGACGTGTGGAGGATCTGCAACCCTAAAAAACGTCACTTCACTCACACCTCACCTGCACACCATACTCATTCCCATATAGACAGTGGCGTAGCTAGAAACTTTGCCGCCCGTGGCGGTCCCTGCATTTGTCACCCAGCAGCGGCCGCATGGAAGAGCGAGGGGGGGGTGATTCCTGCTTTTACTGCCAAAACTCGTGCTGCCCGGGACTGACCACCACCCCTGCCCCCTCCCCCCCTTGCTACACCACTACGTATAAATCTGATCGTCATGCCAGCCCTTGACTGCCACATGATAACAAATGACCAAATCCTTCCTCGTGGTATATCGGATCATGGTCCCCTACTCCTTCACCTCGGCTCCCCCAGAGAGGGCCCATACCCCATGTGGCATCTTACTGTGCAGTATCTCCAAGATAAAACCTAAGCCCAGGTCCTCATTGACGAACTGCAAGCCTATTTCCAGTGTAACGAGGGCTTGGTCAGCTCTGTTGGCACCCTCTGGGCAGCCAGCAAGGTGGCCTTGAGGGGATATGCCAAGGGGGGAATTCGAGCGCACTCCCTTCACATTTCTCAACTGGAGGAGAGCGCCCTCTGTTTGGAAGAAAATCTTACAACAGACATTCATGGTGAAGTGCCCCAGCAATTGAATCTCATACGTGATGAGATCTGCCTTCAATCCCTGGAGGCCGCAAAACATATATGGCGCACTATGATAGCCAGGGGCTATGGGGGGATAAGAATGGGAAGCTGTTATACTTGTTGGCCTCTCATCTGCAGGCAATCAGAATAGTGTCTGAAATCACGAATGAACGCAGTAATACTTAGCATACTCTCTCTGAGATAGCACAAACATTCACCCACTCTTATAGCTGCCTCCACGCAGCTCCCCCTCGAATGGATCCTGGTTCAGCCACCTATTTCCTCAATGAAGAGACTCTTCCTCATCTATCCCAAGCCGAATCTTGGTCTTTGGACGTGCCCTTAACGGCTAAGGAAGTCAGGGCAGCCATCTCTGCGGTGGCCTCTGGAAAGACCTCCAGACTCGAAGGATTCACCGCAGAATACTATACAACGTTCGGGACATCCTGACTCCTCAACTTCTTGCCCTCTACAACAAGTTAGCACAAAAAGGTGCCTTTCCCCCAGAAATAGGTGCCGCTACTATCGTAATAATCCCGAAAAGACAGTCACCCTCGGTCGCCTGCAATAATTATCGTCCAGTATCCCTCATCAATGGAGTGTTTAAGATATTTGCCACAATTCTGGCCACCTACTCAAATGGGTCCTTCCCACACTCATACACCTGAATCAATGCAGCTTTATGCTGGCTCATAGAACAAGGCACTGCCTCTGGCCTCCGGCCGAGCAGCCCCATCCCAGGCCCTTTTCGGCCCAGGGGACCTGATCCCCCGGGGCATGGCCAGATGGTCAGGGACCACGGGGGAAGCCTGAAGGCCCCCACGATCCCTGCCAGCTCATGCCTCCTGCGGGAGTTGGCATGGCTTTTTACCCCCAGGGAGCTGCTGACATGCAGCTCCCTGGGGGTAAAAAGCAAAGTGTGCTCTGCTTTGAACAAGCAAGAATAAAGTGCTCTCGCTTGTTCAAAGGGAGTACACTGTTTGCTGTGGGATGGTAGGAGTAGTGCTCCCGCCATCCCATAGAAAACTGCAATATCCCGGGCGTGGGCACCCCGGGACATTGCTGGAGCAGGCCCTGGGGGGTGGCGGTCCGCAGGGCCATTTACGGCTCCAGGAGGGGGGCCGTGTGGCCCCCCTCCCATTTGGAAAGTAGCCCCGGGGATGTGGTGGTTCCCAGGGCTGTGTGGGGGGGGCTTTAGCCCCCCCCACACATTATTTTAAACACATTATTTTAAACATAGGTGGCGGTCCCTGGGACTGAGTGGGGGGCAGGAGCCCCCCACGCATTATAATCTTCATAGCCCCGGGGAGGTGGCGGTCCCCTGAGTAGCCCCCCACATTTAACATACATAGCCACAGGGAGGTTGTGGTCCCGGGGCTCAGTGGGGCGCTGGAGCCCCCCACGTATCTTTTGAATTTAGCCCCGGGAGGTGGCGACCCGGGGCTGCGAGGGGCCCACGTAGCCCCCCGCATTTAATATACATAGCCCCGGGGAGGTGGCAGTCCCCGAGGCTGCGTGGGAGGCCGTAGCCCCCACGCATTCTTTTTTGGTATTATAGCCCCTGGGAGGTGGCGGCCCCAGGGCTGCGGGGGGGCCTCGTAGCCCCCTAGCACTGAATAGATAAGCCCCAAGGAGGTGGCATTCCCCGGGGCTGCGGGGGTACACGCGGGCCCCCGCATCTATTTTAATCATTGCCCCCGGGACCTGGCCCACCCGGGAACTTAAAGAAAACCAAGCGTGGGAGCCTGCGCTTCGTTTAAAAAAAATGTTGTCCGGATTTGCGGATCCAACGCGAATCCCACCGGAAAATAAAAAAAACAAATGCCTTTTTTGGCCCTGGGGGCCCTGTGGGACACCCTGAGCAGGCCTGGTTTGAAGTGTTGGCAGCCAATCAGATCGCAGGATCCAGATCGGGAGGGTTCGCGGATCCTCCACGGCCATATTTGTATATCTGAGAAATCTTTAAATTTCTCGGGAACTACTGAACGGATTTACACCATTTAACAAAGAGAGTGTACACTGGACCAAGAGCTACCTTTCTGCCGAATTTGGTGTAATTCCGTTCAGCAGTTCGGGCTGCAGCTGCGTCAACAGTTTCCTATGGAAAATAAAATAAAGAAAAAGCATTTTGGGACCTGTTAGATTTGGGGGTCTCTAGTTGGCAGAGGTAGGTACCTTTGTCCAAATAGGGACCCTTGCGTCTAGTCAGGGTAAGGGGGATACACTCCTAAAATAACCCCTGCTCACCCCCTTGGTAGCTTGGCACGAGCAGACAGGCTTATCTCAGAGGCAGTGTGTAAAGCATTTGTGAACACATACAGTAATCAAGTGACAACACTACAGATGGACACCACACCAGTTGTATATTAAAAATAAGTATTCTTTATATAGATTTAACACAAGACCACAAACGACAAAAATCCACAATACTGTACTTCAAAAATGGTAGAATTAGCTCAGTTCTCTTAAGATGGTAAAATGCGACACTTTGAGTTTAATGTACCTTTGGGTGCGTAACTCTATACAACGAAAGTGTTGCAGGGAAGGTGATGCGTTGGTTCCTTACACGCAAGAACGGTGATGCGTCGGGTCCCTACTCTGCAAACACGCCTCTCAGCACACTGCTGGTGGGAGAATGAGGTCCCTTTGTGTCCTTAGGGCCTCAGGACTAAAGTGGACTTCATCCCCCAACCAAGAGTGCGCCAGGAGGCGCGTTTGCAGAGTGGTGGAGAAAGGGGGCATGGCCTGCGACCACCTCTCAGCATTCCCACTGTGTGGGGCTTACTGGAGGTAACAGGTAGGCTAGTTGGCCCCTAAGGACCCCCAACAGCCAAGAGGACTTCATCCCCAACCAAGAGCGTGCCAGGAGCCGCGTTTGCAGACTTGTGGAGAAAGGGGGCGGGCCTGGTATCTGAACTCAGCAATCCTGCTGTGTGGGACTTACTGGAGGTAACAGGAGGAGTAGAAGGCCCACAAGGATGTCCTTGGGGCCAACTACCTCTCTTGTTAGCTCTAGTAAGTCGCACATAGTGGGATTGCTAAGAGGTCTTCGGAGGCCACGCCCCCTCTCCCCCTTTCTCCACCACTCTGCATACGCACCACCTGGTGCACTACCCGAGAGGATGAGGTTCTCCTTTTGTCAGGATTTTGTTTGTTGGATCGGATCCATATTGGAGAGCCCGCCGGCTGGAAATACTGAGCGTCGACAAAGGATGGATGGAAGGGCCCCGTGAAAGGCCCGCCCCAACTTGGGAGATGAACACTGTAACAGCCAGGGTTTGCGATAGGGAGTTCCCTGCGCACTTCGTGCTATAAAGCATCTGCTTTGAAGGCAAGTAACAAACTGGATGAAAATCGGTGGTAGCGGAATTGACTTGTTTGACATTGTGACCTTCTGATATGACCATATTATGGAACTATTCCTTCAAAGGCGTTATGTATACATTGGGTGCACATAGGAAGCAAGTTTAAGTTCTGCCAAAACCAGCATTGAATTACCGAGTGGGTGAAAAGCGGCAGGAAGGGTGCATTGTGGACATTGTAGGAAGAGTGACTACACAAAAAAATGGAAAATGAATTATGCAGAGATGAGTGACAGTGATTGTGAAAAGACTTTATTTTCGAGGCATTTAACCTGAACTTAATAATGGAAAATGTGTACTTTTCATCTCTGAGCAAAGGAAATCTGTCTAATTTGAACACCTACTGCCGCTTTAAATTTAACTTGAGGGCATGAGTCCTTTTTCAATGTTTAAAGTTACGTCGTTAAAAAGCTGACGATCCCACCGTTTGAATGTCTGCATATGATTAAGACTCATTGGAGTTGAAACGCGTTATGCTTGTCCTGCCTCGAATAAATGAATGAAACAAGCACTGTTGGTGTGGCCTGTCTCACGTTGCGGAGAGGTATGTGTGTTCTGTGATATATATATATATAATTACTACGGAAGCCTCAGCGCCCGACAGTGAGCTTGGAATAAGTTGCATACCTTTGAAAGGAACGGACCCTCCTGACGGCGATAAAGTCAGCCACACTCACCCGACCGCAAGAAGGAGAAGTGAACCCACACGCTGGCAACCAGCAACACTGAGCGGGGAAAACCAAACCAGCGGGGCCAGAGGGCGCCGCCCGGATCAGCAGAGAACCGTGAGGTAAGACGCTAGCGAGCCGCACTGTGGGGACTGGAAGGGAGGAGGCTCACTGTCGAGGCAGCAAAGACATGTAGAGAGTCGAGCACATTGACTTTCCACATTTCGCCAAGGATTGAAAAGGCACACATAAGCACATTGAATACAGGATTGTTATTCAATGAGAGGAAATAGTGATACATTATAACAACGCCATCACCAACACTTTTTGAATGAATTCTCAGATTGTCATCAGCACAAGCAACAAGTGGATAGTAAAGACATAATTATCCAATTGAATAATGGAGGCAAGAGCAACAAAAAGACAGCAGAAAGCTGAAACATTGTTTACGAGCAATAAGGGAACAGAGACAGACAAAAAGACCACAGATACAACGAAGTCTTATACAACAGAGAGTAATATAAAACAACTATATGTGCACCTACAAAGACTAATGAGGAAGGAAATTAATAAAGGATGGGAAGTGATCACAATGGAAAAATACATTGAGGTTGATAGAGTGCCAAGAGGACTGCGAATCTTTACACTTCCTAACCATCCTGATACGAAACCGGAAAAGTTAGAAAAATGGGGTTTGACCAATAAGCAGTGTTCCAGAACTATGATGCAAATTATAATCAAATATGCAAAGAAGGATCTAGATGAGATTCCCAAAGCAATTGGCAACATAGAACTCCAAATACAATCCTTGAAAAAGGATGATGAAAGTAATCAATATAGAAAAGAAATGGAGACAAGACTGGACAAATATGAAAAGGAGATCGAAGAAAAAAAACAAAGGAAATTTAGACGAAAGGGATTATGAGATAGGCAGGATTTTTACCTCTGCCAAGAGATTCACAGCCCTCAAACAACAACTTCAAGTGAAAGACGTAAAAGGAAATTAATCAGATGCCACTGTGAGCGAATAAGATGCCGATCTAAGTGAAGGAGAAGGCACTGCAACATCTATAAAGAAAACCTCTTTTTTAGAGGAAATGAGACTGTTATACTTAGACCAAAGACCGGGGAGCAGATGGGGAAGGGGACAAGGGAGAGGATATACACCAAGACGAGGAAGAGGAAGATCAACCAGCCACTCAAAAGAAGAAAAACAAGGAGGGGAATCAGAAAATACAAACAAATACCCCCTACGCAGTAGAAAATGTGAATAAGTCGGAATCTGAAAATGATCTGATCATCAACTTATCAAAGTACACACTAACTGAGAATCAACACAGAGTGCTAAACAAAGGATTGACATTCTGCCCTGAAAAACACTACGATTTTGTAGAGACAAGAATTGATGTGTACAAATTTATACGGAAACTGAAACTAACTAAATTCTTTGCGAAACACAAGACTCTCCTACCTTCCAATCTCGAGGAAGTAACACAAACTATGGGTCTATCCAGTGATCAAGCTCAGAATCTGAAAACAGTATATGATTTGGCTTTCAACCTACAGGATGATGAGATGCCGGAATCGGAAATATTAAGAGATTTCGGTATTAACACCTCGGGCCATGAAAGTACACAGTTCAAATGGAAATCCAAATTTTGCCTGATTCTAAATCCAGGCAACAGAATTGACCTTTACCATGAACTGGTAACAGCTGACTTGGAACACTTAAGCAACACCATACAGCGAAAACAAAATGAGAATTTAACAAAAACCGAAAGACTAGCTTTACAAGAATTGATGAACAACCACAATATAGAAATCAAGCCAGCTGATAAAGGTGGAAATGTTGTAGTAATGGATAAAGCACAGTACAGGAAGGAAGCATTGAGACAACTCAATGTCTTGAGCAAATACAAAAAATTAAAACAAATTCCAATAAATGAACTGACATTGTCCCTACATGAAAGAATTGATACATGGCATGATGCTGGACTACTCAGTATAGAGGAAGTGAAATTTCGAAAGACTGGAAGTTCAGTAATTCCCACAATTTATTACCTTCCGAAAGTGCACAAAACATTGGTCAATCCTCCTGGCAGACCAATAATATCAAGTTGTGGTGGACTATATGAATCCATCTCTAAATATGTGGACCATTTTTTGGCTCCCAGGGTAACAGCACTAAGGGCCAGATGTAAGACCATTTGCTTTTGCGACTCGCAAATTGCGAACAATTGCGACTCGCAATTTGCGACTCGCAAATGTACAACAGTGTCAGAGACACCGTTAGAGATTTCCAATGGGGTTGCAAAATGCGAGGCTCATGAATATTAATGAGCCACTCGCAATTTGCGACCCCATTGGGAATGGCTGGCCCTCCCAGGGATGGTGGCCTGCTGGGCTCAGCAGACCTCCATGTCTGGGACTGCTTTTAAATAAAGCTTTTTTTTTTTTTTAAATGCATCCCGTTTTCCTTTAAGGAAAACGGGATGCATTTTTTTTTTTTTAAATCAAACGTTTTCGTTTCATTTTTTAAGGGCAGGCAGTGGTCCCTGAGACCACTGCCTGCCCTTGAAAAATATTTTCCCATTCATTCCCAAAGGAAAACGTTTGCGAATGCTTTACCACCTACTTGAAGTAGGTGGTAAATTGCGACTGTTTTGTGACCGCAATTGCGGTCGCAAAACAGTCATACATAGGGCTCAGACTCGCTATTAGGAAAGGACGCCCTTGAAACGCCCCTTCCTAATAGCGAGTCGCAAATCCTAATTAGCGAGTCGCAAATAAATTGCGACTCGCTAATTAGGGTTTGTACATGGCCCTTAGGTATTTTTGCATGCGCAAACGGCTCGCAAACCCGTTTGCGCATGCAAAAATACTTCGTACATCTGGCCCAATGTTCTTACATAAGAGACACTGGTGACTTCTTACGGATATTGAAAAATACACACTGGCAAGATGACTTTCTCCTATCCACAATTGATGTGGTATCCTTATACTCATCTATAGGCCATGAAATAGGACTCACTGCAATTGAGTACTTCCTACGTCAAAAGAACATCAAATACCTAGAACACTGTAGAATGATAATGGAGATGATCGAAATTTGTCTCAGAAATAACATCTTTTTATTTGACCAACAGTTATATTGCCAAATTTGTGGAACTGCGATGGGAGTTTCCTTCTCTCCAAGCTACGCGAACCTCACCATAGGTTGGTGGGAGAAGACTGTGGCTTGGGGAGAGGGAATCAATCAATCAATCAATCAATCATGTCACTTATAAAGCGCACTACATACCCGCGAGGGTCTCAAGGACCAACATACAGAAAAGATTATATTGTGGTTGAGATTTATTGACGACCTATTTATAATATGGAATGGCACGACTAACAAATTCATGCAATACTTCAATTTGCTGAATGATAATGATATAGGTCTAAGATTCACAAGTAAGACCAGCACTGAGATGGTTAAATTCCTGGATGTACAAGTCTACATAGAACAAGGACAAATCAAAACCACCATATATCGGAAACTGACTGCAACGAACAGCATTCTACATGGCTCTAGCTTTCATCCCAAATTTCTAATCAAAAGTATACTGTATAGGGAATTCTTGAGGATGAAACGGAACTGTTCAGAAATAAAAAGAACTGGAAATCAAAATCAAAGAAACAGAATGCAAATTCTTGAGCAGAGGATACAAGCGATCACATATTAAGGAAGGCAAGAAAAGAGCACAGAAGGTACCACAAGAACAAACTTTGTTGAATAAGAAGGAGACAAGCAACACACCAGAAAAAGAAAATCCAGAGATCAGACTGATCCTAACATACAGCAAAGAAAATCATCAAATAATAAAAATCATGAACAAACATTGGAATATCTTAATGAAGGACCCAGACATCGGAAAGAATTTAGGAGACAGACCTAATATAACCTACAGAAGGGCCCTATCCCTTAATGACAAACTAGTACACAGCCATTTCACAAGGCCACAAATTACATCATGATTACAAGAACATCAGAAAGACTTTAATAAATGTGAAAGGTGTAAAGCACGTCGTATAGGGAAGAATATAAAGGAAATCAAGGACTTCAAAGGGAGAACTTTTCTAATTAATGAGAAAATCAACTGGGAAACAACGTATGTAGTCTATATGCTTGAATGCCAGTGAGGCTTAAGATATATTGGAAGCGAAATTTGCCAATTAAAGAAAAAGATTTTAGAACATATCCAAGCAATACAGAATAACGATAACAACTATGCAATGATGAAACATATGAAGACACATCAGGGATACAGTTGGCAGCAAATGAAATATTGGGAATTCGCATCAATACCTGCCAATGAAAGGGGTGGAAATAGAACAATGAAACTGAGACGCTTGAAATCAAGATTGATCATACGATTCCGTACAAAATAACTGTATGGCTGAACGGGGATGAGGAGTTACATGTGCACCTGTAATCCTAAAAAGAACTTCCTGTTAGCAACTCGTAAATGTGATTTTATACTCCCAGAACAAAATGATAATATCATCAGAACAATGGGACAGAGGGCACTGAGCCGAAATAATTGAATCAATAAATTCAGTCATTTAATGCCTCAACTAGGGCGGTGTATCATACTCCCGGAATGAAATGGGAAAAACATCAAGAATAAGTGACACACGACACTGAGCCGAAAATGTGTCACACTCCCGTTACGAAAGGAAAGACTACCAATAACAATGGATACAGGCCACTGAGCCAACATTGTGTAAGAGGGAGCTAACCAACACCTTTAAAAGATATAAGAATCTTATTCTAAATAAAAATAGAAAAAAAGAGAAAAAAGACACCAGAGCTGCAAAAAATAATCAACATGAGATTGGATGAATTTGCTACAAAGCAACGGAGACGGAATAATGACTGAATCTGGGAATGGATTGAAAAGAAACAATGTTTTAATCCTCTTAAATAGTTCTTGGAGCAAACCAATAAAGCTACCCAAAAGAAGTAATAACAATGGAAAGTATGAGACCATGACATCCAAATGACAATTTGAGAATATTCATGTTTTTAATTCATGTGGACTCCATATCCCACAATGCCTCATTATGGCCAAGCGGGTAATTGTATATAAATTAGAAATGGAAAATGGACCAAACTAACTGCCATCAAGACCGTGACTGTCGAAACGCGTTGGTTGGTGGTGATGGTGATAAGGAAATAAATCAGCCTTGATATATATCCCTGGAGTGCGATTCACTTGTTGTGGGAATATATATATATATATATATATATATATATATATATATATATATATATATATATATATATATATATATATATGAATATATATATATATATTCCGCTCCCAACTCCATCGGGTAATCGTACCCGTAACAGATGACAGCACTCGCAGGGGAGAGTTCCGAAAGGTTTAATCACAAACTCGGACTCAGGGCACACAAGACGCGTTTCGGCACATAGCCTTTGTCAATATTTGCACGAAACGCTGCAGCCATCATTGCTTTTTTATATACACAAACACATCATTGGTATCCGGTACAGAAACTGAAAAAGGACAATTCAGCAAAGATGGCAACAACACTAATGAAAGTTCCGCCATCTTAGAATAACCAAAGCGGAGCGACAATGCAGTAAATACGACATTTAGTAAACCATTGAACATTCGGTTACTCTTCATATGGGATCATAAAGCAATGATGGCTGCGGCGTTTCGTGCAAATATTGACAAAGGCTATGTGCCGAAACGCGTCTTGTGTACCCTGAGTCCGAGTTTGTGATTAAACCTTTCGGAACTCTCCCCCGCGAGTGCTGTCATCTGTTACGGGTACGATTACCCGATGGAGTTGAGAGCGGAATGTTATGGCGGGAACACCCCCGCTTGACGTGCACCCGTTCAAGAGTGCAACTGGCTGGTGTTTTGGAGCTGATATATATATATATATATATATATCTATGTAGAGAAAGAGAGATTTCTCTCTCTCTATATATATATATATATATATTCACTGAAAAAACCATAGGTTTCAGGGGCGTTATAGTTAGTTGGACATTTCACTCGTACAAAACCATAGAAATTCCCCTGTTATAGTTAGTTCAGCTAACTATAACTCGCGCGCCCGCAATGCACTGCTGATGACGTCACATATTACATCACTCATGACATGGTCAGTGACATCACTCATGACATCACTGATGACATCTCAAATGACATCACTGATGACATCACTGATGACATCATCCTTGTGATAGAGTGGCAGACCTCCTCTCACCCTAATATAACCTTTGATACACACACTCAAAAATACAAACTAACATTTTCAAAACAATGGACATACCAATACCAGTTACAACACACCTATTCAGTAATTCCAAGATCTACACACACATCCACTCATTCACCAACAGTCCCTATACAGTCACTCATACATGTACTCACTCATCATATGTACTCATACACCTATACATCCTGTTACACACCGCCACTCATCCATAGAGTTACTCACACACATAGTCACACATGCAAACAAAGTATCAAACATCCATTTACTTGCATATACAGTTATACACACACTACCACACTTACTTCTACAGAAACTTACACATACTTACTCTCTTAAACAATCACTTATAGAAACACCTACGTATTTGTACAGGAACTCTTCCAATCTCTCACTCTCACATATACTCACTTATATACACCAATACTCACATATACTAGTTTAAAACATATGTAGTTACTCATAAAGACACTATTGAGACAGTCATTCACTCACTAACACACCCATACACATACTCATCCACCTATACAGTCCTGCACACATGCTGTCTTCAACACATACAAACAGTGAGTCACTCATTCATGCATCTATGCACTAAGTAATACCCCCACCGAACCATACAGACACTCAGACACTCATACTGATACTCAAAAAACCAACTAATAACCCATATAGACACTCATGTAGCTACTCACCAACTCATGCAGCCACTTATACACAAAGTGTGAGACTGATACAGATATTTTCATATTTAAACATTACTCACTAACCCATGTATTCACTAAGATACACTTAGTCAGTTATACAATCAATTTTACAAAAAAATCGTCCATTTAGACACTTATATACCCATTTATTCTTCCATCGACCTTGAGATATACATATATAAAACATATTTAATTTTCAGAAAAACACACATTCACTGGATGATGTCATCAGTGATGTCATGAGTGATGTCATTTGAGATGTCATCAGTGATGTCATGAGTGATGTCACTGACCATGTCATGAGTGATGCAATATGTGACGTCATCAGCAGTGCATTGCGGGTGCGCGAGTTATAGTTAGCTGAACTAACTATAACGGGGGAATTTCTATGGTTTTGTACGAGTGAAATGTCCAACTAACTATAACGCCCCTGAAACCTATGGTTTTTTCAGTGAATTTCTAAGGTTTTTAAATGCTAATTTCTAACTATAACGTGCCTGAAACCTATGGTTTTTTCAGTGAATTTCTAAGGTTTTTTAAATGCTAATTTCTAACTATAACGTGCCTGAAACCTATGGTTTTTTCAGTGAATATATATATATTTATTATACTATGTATACATGTGAAAATGTCTCGGTCCCCTGTTTGCCTCGGTGGCACGGAAAAAATGGGTGGAACTGACGTCAGCACGCCGACGAGGTCCTCTTATGGCTCCGATGACGTCATACGGTGTCACGAGCGGAGCCGTGCTCGTTGACGTGGGAGAGCTAGGAAAGAATTTCCGTGGAATGCTGGTGCAGGGGATATTCACCTAAGTCTAGTCCTTTGGGAGCAACTGTTTATGTTGCCACTCCAGAAACCGAAACCAGTGATCCGAGGGCAGAGGCCCTGCAGATGGCACACGAGGTGGGGTGCCCAGTCGTGTGCACCGGCGGGGCAGCAAAGTGACAAGCACCACAACCCATAAAAAAGGTAACGAGGGCACTGAATAACACAGGATCTTCTCTTTGTATCTGACAGGAACAACGAAGTTAAAATGCCCTAGTACCAAAATGTAGAATTAGTGCTACAACGGTCTTCAAGAGGATCTGCGATGCCGCTTCTGCCTCCCGTACCCTGGAGGCGGCACATGGGTCACGCGGTACGGTCATACTGCGGTGGGACTCATACTCGTTGACCTCTCTTGGCACTGCTCCACACTTCAGGGAGGACACTTTCCATTAGCTATGTTTTCTGATGACATGTCGCGCCGGCCCCGTCTAACAACAGAACTCCTTTAGATCCAAACAGACTCTTCCACTCTCTCACCGGAAGTGAAACCAGGCCACGCGGACACTTTCACAATACAACAGCCGGGAATGCACTTTTCGGTAAAAAAACCACATTCCTTCCTCCTAATTAATCAAATAAGCGTCTCACTGAAGAACAGGGGCCAGCTTCGATCGGTAAACAGCCGTTACAACGACTTTTTACTTTGCGATACCATTACAACGCATGCATTACCACGCATGCGTTGTACATCACGAAGTCATTACTACGCATTTGTTTAGAACGCATGGTCATTTACCACGCATGCCTTTACAACTAATTTTGTTGTAAAGGTATGTATGGTAAATGACCATGCGTTCTAAAAAACATGTAGATGATCCATGTCGTTGTAAGGAAACAGAGGCTGTTCCGTTTCCTCACAACGACGTGCACCGCCCCTCAGAGATGACGTGAAGCAGGAACCACAAGGAGAGAGGAACCATGAGGAGTGAGAGGTAAGGGGGATTGGGCATGGGGTGGGGGTTTCTTTCTAGGGTTTAGGGTAGTGCAGTGGTGTTTGGGTGGTGTAGGGGGTCGTGTTTTAGGGTTTAGGGTAGTGCAGTGGTGTATGGGTAGTGTAGGGGGTCATGCTGGGGTAGTGTTTTAGGGTTTAGGGTAGTGCAGTGGTGTTTGAGTAGTGTAGGGGGTCATGCTGGTGGTAGTGTTTTAGGGTTTAGGGTAGTGCAGTGGTGTTTGTGTAGTGTAGGGGGTCATGCTGGGGGTAGTGTTTTATGGTTTACGGTAGTGCAGTGATGTTTGGGTAGTGTAGGGGTCGTGCTGGGGGGAGATGTAGGGTTTAGGGTAGTGCAGTGGTGTTTGGGTAGAGTAGGGAGTCGTGCTGGGGGTAGTGTTTTAGGGTTTAGGGTAGTGCAGTGGTGTTTGGGTAGTGTAGGGGGTAGTGCTGGGGTAGTGTTTTAGGGTTTAGGGCAGTGCAGTGGTCTTTGTGTAGTGAAGGGGGTCATGCTGTGGGTAGTGTTTTAGGGTTTAGGGTAGTGCAGTCATGTTTGTGTAGTGTAGGGAGTCATGTTTTATGGTATAGGGTAGTGCAGTTGTGTTTGGGTAGTGTAGGGGGTCATGCTGGGGTTAGTGTTTTAGGGTTTAGGGTAGTGCAGTGGTGTTTGGGTAGTGTAGGGGGTCGTGCTGGGGGTAGTGTTTTAGGGTTTAGGGTAGTGCAGTGGTGTTTGTGTAGTGTGGGAGGTCATGCTGGGGGTATATTTAGGGTTTAGTGTAGTGCAGTGGTGTTTGGGTAGTTTAGGGAGTCGTGCTGGGGGTTGTGTTTTAGGGTTTAGGGTAGTGCAGTGGTGTTTGGGTAGTGTAGGGAGTCGTGCTGGTGGTAGTGTTTTAGGGTTTAGGGTAGTGCAGTTATGTTTGGGTAGTGTAGGGTGTCGTACTGGGGGAAGTGTTTTAGGGTTTAGGGGAGTGCAGTGGTGTTTGGGTAGTGGAGGGGGTAGTGGTTTAGGGTTTAGGGTAGTGCGCCCAACCAGCCACAATATCCGTGGACAAAGGGGATCCTGACTCTTTGGAACGCTCCGTCAATTGAATAATTTGGGTCAAGGGCCCTACCACGTCCAAGACCTATCAATTCCTTTCTTGGGATCCCTCATATACTTGGAGAAAAAGGTACATAGTTTCTCATCAATTTCAGGCGTGTGTGCCACTTTCCCCTTCAGTGAGGGCCTGGGGCATTCTCCCTCATCCTATTCCTGACCTCCCTTTCAAGGGGTTGATGGATTTTCCCCACCACATACTCTGCCACTTTGGCATCAGGTGTCCACTCTGCCGACCTAGGATGGTAAATTTGGGTAGACTCGAACATGTCCGAGTGGACCCCGTCCCCAACCGGGGACTGAGAGGAGTGGGATTCTGGACGCCAGGGACGCCCCGAGTCCTTATCCTCATCGGAGGAGAAATTGTCCTCCGATACACCCTCTCCCTCTAACGGAAACCCGCCGTCGTGGTCTACAATAGTGGTGACAGTGTCTCAATTTTCTCCGGGCCCCTCCTCCTCCCGGCAGGGTGCATGTTTTAGCGTTCGCGCACTCTTGAGGAAGGTCTCCGTAAGTTTATCAAATCCTTCCAAGTGCCCCGCGTTATGCTTAACGGCCCTTTTATTCCCCATCTGGGAGCTACTTGGACCCGCCACCACCAGATCTGGGTCACTGAACACCCCAGGGATGCTTTTCGCCAGCTTATCAACCTGATCCCTAAGAGGAGCCAGCGCCCTAGAAATAGCCAGAGAGAGGGCTTGGTCCACTGCTGGAGGGAGAAGTTGGGGGGCCATTCCTCCTCCACTTCTTGGTAGGAGGAGTAAAAATGGTCTTCTGGAGAAGACATGATAGCAGAGGGTGTGAGCACAGAACAAATGCCCTTAAAATCCATCTTGATTGGAATAAACTGGTAACACTTAAAACATTTAATTTAAAAAGGAACAAAATGATGGGGTTCATTTTGTCATAGAAATTATGGTTAGTGCTGTAGAAAGAAAAATTAGGACATGTTTCAAGTGTGATCTCAAATATCTTCCTGTTATATTTCAACAGGAGCAGCCTGTCAGTTGATGCCTTTGTGTTCTACTGCAGCTTCCCAGAGTGTTCTAAAGAACAACTAGAGCGCTAACAGTCTTACTTATGACAAAATTATGGCACACCTGAAGCCATCTTGATTGGAATAAACTGGTAACTCTTAAAACATTTAATTTAAAAAGGAACAAAATGAGGGGGTTCATTTTGCCATAGAAATTATGGTTAGTGCTGTAGAAAGAAAAATTAGGACATGTTTTAAGTGAGATCTCAAATATCTTCCTGTTATATTTCAACAGGAGCAACCTGTCAGTTGATGCCTTTGTGTTCTACTGCAGCTTCCCAGAGTGTTCTAAAGAACAACTAGAGTGCTAACAGCCTTACTTATGACAAACGTATGGCACACCTGAAGCCATCTTGATTGGAATAAACTGGTAACACTTAAAACATTTAATTTAAAAAGGAACAAAATGATGGGGTTCATTTTGTCATAGAAATTATGGTTAGTGCTATAGAAAGAAAAATTAGGACATGTTTCAAGTGTGATCTCAAATATCTTCC
The DNA here is from genome assembly GCA_963921515.1 of Calotriton arnoldi. Taxonomy (NCBI): domain Eukaryota; kingdom Metazoa; phylum Chordata; class Amphibia; order Caudata; family Salamandridae; genus Calotriton; species Calotriton arnoldi. The sequence continues at coordinate 1,016,575 of CAWUFW010003291.1, read as the reverse complement.
TGTTATATTTCAACAGGAGCAGCCTGTCAGTTGATGCCTTTGTGTTCTACTGCAGCTTCCCAGAGTGTTCTAAAGAACAACTAGAGCGCTAACAGTCTTACTTATGACAAAATTATGGCACACCTGAAGCTATCTTGATTGGAATAAACTGGTAACACTTAAAACATTTAATTTAAAAAGGAACAAAATGAGGGGGTTCATTTTGCCATAGAAATTATGGTTAGTGCTGCAGAAAGAAAATTTAGGGCATGTTTTAAGTGAGATCTCAAATCCTCTTCTATTTCATTAGAAAATTCTGACATGCAGACTGAAACAATCACTTTCAATACCAGCAGTAGACTTACAGTTAACTCCCTGGTGAGCAGTAGCTTTACTACAGTGATCTAATGAACAACTAGAGTGCTAACATTCTGAATTTATGGCAAATGTGTGACACATCTGAATGCCTTCTTGATGGAATCAAAGTAAAAAACTGAAAGCATTTCCTACTGAGGAGACTGCAGTAAATGACGAAATTAGGAAACTTCATAACAAATAAGTCTCCCAAGATGGCCACCAGAGAAAAAAGAGCCCAAATGTAGCACAAATATCACCCAGATGTAGCCCACATATAGCCGAATGACAGAAGTGTGCAAAACACTTTTATTTTTAGTTTTTCTGCAGTTTTATATAGTGCAAACTGGTCAGGTATTGGAGCGTTACATCTTACTTGGACCCCTTATTGCGTATTTTGCACGAAGTACATGAGATTGATCTTGCGAAACATTGAACTTTACGATTCTGTTAACCTGAAGTTGCTCTGAACCGGGCTTTGTAACACCCGTTTTTACCTACTGGTTTTAATTAATTCTCACTGTATTGTATTAGGAAAGAGGATTTACTGTTTCTAAATCAGATCAAATAAAGTTTAATGAATTCTATGGCAGGACGGAGGCGAGGATTATGCATATCTTTCCTCACTTTATTTGCATAGCAGTTCAAAGAAAACGTAACACAACAATCATTAAACAAAAGACTACACAACCCATGAACCATTAGGGGGGTAGTCTCCAAGGCAACTATAGTCCAATCATATCACAGTCCATCGTATATAATATCGTGACGTCCCTTCCGCTTCCTCTTTCTTCACTGCTCGTCAGTTAAGTGCATTCCTTACATTCTTGGCTTAATCTGACGTTGTTGCTGTTTGTATAGCGGTTTCTTGTGCACGTTATTAGCATTATTGCCTTGGTATTGTTTCATATTCCCTGCGCAGCAGGCTCTTGCCCGAGCGCGTTCTCCCCCTCGCAGTTTCTCCCGCTGTGTGCTCTGTGCGCGGTGAGATCCTGTCAGGCGCGTCTGGTCCGAGCGAGGCAGCTCCGTCGAGCGCTCCCGCTGGTCTTTACGCGCGTTTGGGAATCCGGTCACTCCTTTAGTGTCCGCTTGATTCCTGACCAACCCTCGCCTAATTTTGACACCGCTACGCGGTGATTTCCCCACACGACCACGTTAGTGGCCAGCGCCACCTGGTGGTGGTAATTGGTATTGCGCCTCAGTCTATTCTTATAACAGCTTCGGGGAAAGCCCAGCTGTTGGAGCACCGGCGAGGGGGCTGTCTTAAGGATTTTAAGGGCATTTGTTCTGTGCTCACACCCTCTGCTATCATGTCTTCTCCAGAAGACCATTTTTACTCCTCCTACCAGGAAGTGGAGGAGGAATGGCCTCCCAACTTCTCCCTCCAGCAGTGGACCAAGCCCTCTCTCTGGCTATTTCTAGGGCGCTGGCTCCTCTTAGGGATCAGGTTGATAAGCTGGCGAAAAGCATCCCTGGGGTGTTCAGTGACCCAGATCTGGTGGTGGCGGGTCCAAGTAGCTCCCAGATGGGAAATAAAAGGGCCGTTAAGCATAACGCGGGGCACTTGGAAGGATTTGATAAACTTACGGAGACCTTCCTCAAGAGTGCGCGAACGCTAAAACATGCACCCTGCCGGGAGGAAGAGTGGCCCGGAGAAAATTGCGACACTGTCACCACTATTGTAGACCCCGACGGCGGGTTTCCCTTAGAGGGAGAGGGTGTATCGGAGGACGATTTCTCCTCCGATGAGGATAAGGACTCGGGGCGTCCCTGGCGTCCAGAGTCCCACTCCTCTCAGTCCCCGGTTGGGGACGGGGTCCACTCGGACATGTTCGAGCCTACCCAAATTTACCATCCTAGGTCGGCAGAGTGGACACCTGATGCCAAAGTGGCAGAGTATGTGGTGGGGAAAATCCATCAACCCCTTGAAAGGGAGGTCAGGAATAGGATGAGGGTAGAATGCCCCAGGCCCTCACTGAAGGGGAAGGTGGCACACACGCCTGAAATTGATGAGAAAATATGTACCTTTTTCTCCAAGTATATGAGGGATCCCAAGAAAGGAACTGATAGGTCTTGGACGTGGTAGGGCCCTTGACCCAAATTATTCAATTGACGGAGCGTTCCAAAGAGTCAGGATCCCCTTTGTCCACGGATATTGTGGCTGGTTGGGCGCACTACCCTAAACCCTAAAACACGACCCCCTACACTACACAAACACGACTGCACTACCCTAAACCCTAAAACACTACCCACAGCATGACCCCCTTCACTACACAAACACCACTGCACTGCCCTAAACCCTAAAACACTACCCCAGCACTACCCCCTACACTACCCAAACACCACTGCACTACCCTAAACCCTACCCCCAGCACAACCCCCTACACTACACAAACACCACTGCACTACCCTAAACCCTAAAACACTACCCCCAGCACGACTCCCTACACTACCCAAACACCACTGCACTACCCTAAACCCTAAATCTACCCCCTACACTACCCAAACACCACTGCACTACCCTAAACCATAAAACACTACCCCCAGCATGACCCCCTACACTATACAAACAGCACTGCACTACCCTAAACCCTAAAACACTACCACCAGCATGACCCCCTACACTACTCAAACACCACTGCACTACCCTAAACCCTAAAACACTACCCCCAGCACGACCCCCTACACTACTGCACTACCCTAAACCCTAAAACACTACCCCCAGCACGACCCCCTACACTACACATACACCACTGCACTACCCTAAACCCTAAAACACTACCCCCAGCAAGACCCCCTACACTACTGCACTACCCTAAACCCTAAAACACTACCCCCAGCACGACCCCCTACACTACCCAAACACCACTGCACTACCCTAAACCCTAAAACACTACCCCCAGCACGACCCCCTACACCACCCAAACACCACTGCACTACCCTAAACCCTAGAAAGAAACCCCCACCCCATGCCCAATCCCCCTTACCTTTCACGCCTCATGGTTCCTCTCTCCTCATGGTTCCTGCTTCACGTCATCTCTGAGGGGCGGTGCATGTCGTTGTGAGGAAACGGAACAGCCTCTGTTTCCTTACAACGACATGGATCGTCTACATGTTTTAGAACGCATGGTCATTTACCATACATACCTTTACAACAAAATTCGTTGTAAAGGCATGCGTGGTAAATGACCATGCGTTCTAAAAATGCGTAGTAATGACTTCGTGATGTACAACGCATGCGTGGTAATGCATGCGTTGTAATGGTATCGCAAAGTAAAAAGTCGTTGTAACGGCTGTTTACCGATCGAAGCTGGCCCCTGTTCTTCAGTGAGACGTTTATTTGATTAATTAGGAGGAAGGAATGTGGTTTTTTTACCGAAAAGTGCATTCCCGGCTGTTGTATTGTGAAAGTGTCCGCGTGGCCTGGTTTCACTTCCGGTGAGAGAGTGGAAGAGTCTGTTTGGATCTAAAGGAGTTCTGTTGTTAGACGGGGCCGGCGCGACATGTCATCAGAAAACATAGCTAATGGAAAGCGTCCTCCCTGAAGTGTGGAGCAGTGCCATGAGAGGTCAACGAGTGTGCGTCCCACCGCAGTATGACCGTACCGCGTGACCCATGTGCCGCCTCCAAGGTACGGGAGGCAGAAGCGGCATCGCAGGTCCTCTTGAAGACCGTTGTAGCACTAATTCTACATTTTGGTACTATGGCATTTTAACTTCGTTGTTCCTGCCAGATACAAAGAGAAGATCCTGTGTTATTCAGTGCCCTCGTTACCTTTTTTGTGGGTTGTGGTGCTTGTCACTTCGCTGCCCCGCTGGTGCACACGACTGGGCACCCCACCTCATGTGCCATCTGCAGGGCCTCTGCCCTCGGATCACTGGTATCGGTTTCTGGAGTGGCAACATAAACAGTTGCTCCCAAAGGACTAGCCTGAACACTTAGGTGAATATCCCCTGCACCAGCATTCCACGGAAATTCTTTCCTAGCTCTCCCACGTCAACGAGCACGGCTCCGCTCGCGACACCGTATGACGTCATCGAAGCCATAAGAGGACCTCATCGGCGTGCTGACGTCAGTTCCACCCATTTTTTCCGTGCCACCGAGGCAAACAGGGGACCGAGACATTTTCACATGTATACATAGTATAATAAATATATATATATTCACTGAAAAAACCATAGGTTTCAGGCACGTTATAGTCAGAAATTAGCATTTAAAAAACCTTAGAAATTCACTGAAAAACCATAGGTTTCAGGCACGTTATAGTTAGAAATTAGCATTTAAAAAACCTTAGAAATTCACTGAAAAAACCATAGGTTTCAGGGGCGTTATAGTTAGTTGGACATTTCACTCGTACAAAACCATAGAAATTCCCCTGTTATAGTTAGTTCAGCTAACTATAACTCGCGCCTATCCGCAATGCACTGCTGATGACGTCACATATTACATCACTCATGAGATGGTCAGTGACATCACTCATGACATCACTGATGACATCTCAAATGACATCACTGAAATTACATGTCATGAGTGATGTAATATGTGACGTCATCAGCAGTGCATTGCGAGCGCTGCGAGTTATAGTTAGCTGAACTAACTATAACGGGGAATTTCTATGGTTTTGTACGAGTGAAATGTCCAACTAACTATAACGCCCTGAAACCTATGGTTTTTTCAGTGAATTTCTAAGGTTTTTTAAATGCTAATTTCTAACTATAACATGCCTGAAACCTATGGGTTTTTCAGTGAATATATATATATATATATATATATATATATATATATATATATATATACATACATATATCCACTCACTCCTTAAAAAAGGGATGACGAAGTCATGTGCGGTTTTTTTAATTTTATTGTCGGCCGCTGTCAAACGCGTTTCAACTGCGTAGCAGTCTTGTTCACTGTTCATTCTTGTTCAAATATATATATAACTATATACCACACAGCTATGAAAAGAAAAAAAAAATGCCGGGCCAACCCTTTCAATTTTGCCATTTTTTTTATCACACTTATACCCTGGGGGGGGGGGGGCGATTGCGCTACCCCCTTCAGGGGGAAACCGAAGGTTTTTTAGCCCCCGCGGGGGCGGCCTACTTCCACGAGGGCCGACCCCCCAGATTTAATCCCTGGGATGTCTATTGGGGTTTCCTGCCCATGGATCTCAGCACGGCCTCGGTCCACGGGCAGGAAGCCCTTTCAGGAAGGCCTCGTTTGAAAGGGGAGACTTTTTCAGCCTGTTTTCCCCATCGTAGTCGAGGCTGGCCTTTACTGTTGCTTCCACGGCTCTGATGGTGAAAATTGTGACATCAGTGTGCCTTGCAGCGGGCTGACATCACAGATGTCCGGGAGGGGGGCAGGGAGAGACGTGGATGCAATTCCGCGTCTTCCCCAGAGATTTTTTTAAAAAGGACACCTCTGGTGCTTTGCACCGGAGGATTCTGGAAAGCCCTCCCTTGTGTTGGCCCATGGCTGTTCCACACACCAGGGAGGTAGTGGGTGTGTTGGCCATTGGCCGATACACGCACCAAAGGGGTTAATAAAATACATGCATGTGTCAGCTGAATAGCTTGCAATGCAAAGTAGCAGTGGTCTTCTCTGCTATAGCTTGGTGGCTTTTGGCATGGGCAAGCAGGGCCCAGGCCCAAGGCGTCAATCATCAGGGGAGCGAAAAGGACTTTTTGCATAAATGTCTTGCAAACAGCAATGTCCCCTACTTTGTCTCCGGTGGTCCGGTTAAAGTGCTTTCATTCGTTCTTAATTTGTGGAAGTCTCTGTTTTTAGCACCCTATCAGCCCCCTACCTTGCCCTCCCATCTAACTCTCACCCCCCGAAGCAACACATCAACACCCCCACTCTTCCCAAACAAACGACTTGGAATCAGTCTGAAGGAGCTAAGTTGTGGGTGATTAAAGTGAGTAGGGGAGGTGCAGAGGTGTGTGTCCAGAGGCAAGTTGCTGCCTTGATTTAGCCAGGCAAGGACTGACCTGTGAAAAGGAGCCCCTGCTACCTCATTTTATTCATCAGCAGTAGCGAGGGCAAAACATTTCTTTCTGCCCATGGCACTATTGGAGCAAGGGCTGGCTCTGGTAGGGGTCTCACGGCTGCGACAGCAGCAGGAATACTGGGAGCTAGCTGCACTTAAGAACTATACTTGGTGTCTCAGGTAATGGTGGTCTTGAAAATGAAACTCGAACACAGACTTGGACAAACATATCTGCTGTCTGCAAACACAGCTAAGTCACTGCATAAAGAAACCTTGGAAGCTACTAAAGCCAATGCGCTGTAACACATTGGGGCCGATTCCAATCTCGGCCGGAAGCGCACCTAACAAAATACCAGCCGAACGTGTGTTTCCCGACCGATTCGAACAGTCGTCCGAACGAGCAAGTACGATGCGCATAACTGCTCAGATTCCGAGCGAGCGTACGTACCCATTCCAGCTCCTGTACCCCGCCCGAGCCGGATCCATAAACGCCGATTCGAGTCGCACGGAAGTAAATATACAGCACCTTCCGGCAGGACTAGTACGATGCGCATTCCGTACGCGCCGAACCCGTCGCTACGTCCGGCACGTCAGAGCATCCGGGAGAGCTGCACATAAGCTCCGATTCGCGCCACAAGACGATCCACGGCTACGAGACGAACAAGCCAGCGACGAGTACGAGTCGAAGCCACGAGAAACCCGAACGAGACGACCAAACCATGAATCCCATCGCGCAGGTCCTACCAATACTCTACATTTATTACCGGAACCGGTACGGACGCGTACGGCGCAGACGGTAAGTCAGACACCCACTACACAAACAAACGACACGTACCCGACATATGTCACACACACATAGGGATGCAGAAATGACGTACACTAGCAACAGCCGAACCATAGGGGCGGGATGGCTATCACCAATGCCATACACACCCATAGGGGCCTGATGCCTACCACTACCATCACCCCTACTCATGGGGGCCTGGATGCCTGTCACTACTACCATCCCCACTCATAGGGGGATGGATGCCTACCACTACCACTACCCCTACTCATGGGGGGCTGGATGCCTACCACTACCACCACCCATACTCATGTGGGCCTGGATGCCTGTCACTACTACCATCCCCACTCATAGGGGGATGGATGCCTACCACTTCCCCTACTCATGGGGGGCTGGATGCCTACCACTACCACCACCCCTACTCATGTGGGCCTGGATGCCTGTCACTACTACCATCCCCACTCATAGGGGGATGGATGCCTACCACTACCACCACCCCTACTCATGTGGGCCTGGATGCCTACCACTACCACCACCCCTACTCATGTGGGCCTGGATGCCTGTCACTACTACCATCCCCACTCATAGGGGGATGGATGCCTGTCACTAATACCATCCCCACTCATAGGGGGATGGATGCCTACCACTACCACCACCCCATCTCATGTGGGCCTGGATGCCTGTCACTACTACCATCCCCACTCATAGGGGATGGATGCCTACCACTACCACCACCCCTACTCATGTGGGCCTGGATGCCTACCACTACTACCATCCCCACTCATAGGGGGATGGATGCCTACCACTACCACCACCCCTACTCATGTGGGCCTGGATGCCTGTCACTACTACCATCCCCACTCATAGGGGGATGGATGCCTGTCACTACTACCATCCCCACTCATAGGGGGATGGATGCCTACCACTACCCCTACTCATGGGGGGCTGGATGCCTACCACTACCACCACCCCTACTCATGTGGGCCTGGATGACTGTCACTACTACCATCCCCACTCATAGGGGGATGGATGCCTACCACTACCACTACCCCTACTCATGGGGGGCTGGATGCCTACCACTACCACCACCCCATCTCATGTAGGCCTGGATGCCTGTCACTACTACAATCCCCACTCATAGGGGGATGGATGCCTACCACTACCACCACCCCTACTCATGTGGGCCTGGATGCCTGTCACTACTACCATCCCCACTCATAGGGGGATGGATGCCTGTCACTACTACCAACCCCACTCATAGGGGGATGGATGCCTACCACTACCACTACCCCATCTCATGTGGGCCTGGATGCCTGTCACTACTACCATCCCCACTCATAGGGGGATGGATGCCTACCACTACCACCACCCCTACTCATGTGGGCCTGGATGCCTACCACTACTACCATCCCCACTCATAGGACGGGTAATGCATGACACAACCAGCATACTCCAACATAAGGAATGTCAGCAAAAGACATCCCCCCAACATCATGACAAGTGTGTAGTCTGTGTCAAATGCCTACAACACTGAACATGACATTGAACATACAATGTGACCGCCTATCACATGTGTCACACATAAATGTGTGTGGCCTCCACAATGCAAGCAGACCATGACCACTGTGGGAATGGGGTCTAAACCCCCATCATCACAGTGACCAAAAGGTAAGTGTGGGGTCCATAGCTGAAGCACAGTTTTGAACATTGTGGCAATGGGGTCTAAACCCCCATCATCACAGTGACCAAAAGGTAAGTGTGGGGTCCATAGCTGAAGCACATTTTGAACATTGTGGCAAAACATTTCTTTCTGCCCATGGCACTATTGGAGCAAGGGCTGGCTCTGGTAGGGGTCTCACGGCTGCGACAGCAGCAGGAATACTGGGAGCTAGCTGCACTTAAGAACTATACTTGGTGTCTCAGGTAATGGTGGTCTTGAAAATGAAACTCGAACACAGACTTGGACAAAAATATCTGCTGTCTGCAAACACAGCTAAGTCACTGCATAAAGAAACCTTGGAAGCTACTAAAGCCAATGCGCTGTAACACATTGGGGCCGATTCCAATCTCGGCCGGAAGCGCACCTAACAAAATACCAGCCGAACGTGTGTTTCCCGACCGATTCGAACAGTCGTCCGAACGAGCAAGTACGATGCGCATAACTGCTCAGATTCCGAGCGAGCGTACGTACCCATTCCAGCTCCTGTACCCCGCCCGAGCCGGATCCATAAACGCCGATTCGAGTCGCACGGAAGTAAATATACAGCACCTTCCGGCAGGACTAGTACGATGCGCATTCCGTACGCGCCGAACCCGTCGCTACGTCCGGCACGTCAGAGCATCCGGGAGAGCTGCACATAAGCTCCGATTCGCGCCACAAGACGATCCACGGCTACGAGACGAACAAGCCAGCGACGAGTACGAGTCGAAGCCACGAGAAACCCGAACGAGACGACCAAACCATGAATCCCATCGCGCAGGTCCTACCAATACTCTACATTTATTACCGGAACCGGTACGGACGCGTACGGCGCAGACGGTAAGTCAGACACCCACTACACAAACAAACGACACGTACCCGACATATGTCACACACACATAGGGATGCAGAAATGACGTACACTAGCAACAGCCGAACCATAGGGGCGGGATGGCTATCACCAATGCCATACACACCCATAGGGGCCTGATGCCTACCACTACCATCACCCCTACTCATGGGGGCCTGGATGCCTGTCACTACTACCATCCCCACTCATAGGGGGATGGATGCCTACCACTACCACTACCCCTACTCATGGGGGGCTGGATGCCTACCACTACCACCACCCATACTCATGTGGGCCTGGATGCCTGTCACTACTACCATCCCCACTCATAGGGGGATGGATGCCTACCACTTCCCCTACTCATGGGGGCTGGATGCCTACCACTACCACCACCCCTACTCATGTGGGCCTGGATGCCTGTCACTACTACCATCCCCACTCATAGGGGGATGGATGCCTACCACTACCACCACCCCTACTCATGTGGGCCTGGATGCCTACCACTACCACCACCCCTACTCATGTGGGCCTGGATGCCTGTCACTACTACCATCCCCACTCATAGGGGGATGGATGCCTGTCACTAATACCATCCCCACTCATAGGGGGATGGATGCCTACCACTACCACCACCCCATCTCATGTGGGCCTGGATGCCTGTCACTACTACCATCCCCACTCATAGGGGGATGGATGCCTACCACTACCACCACCCCTACTCATGTGGGCCTGGATGCCTACCACTACTACCATCCCCACTCATAGGGGGATGGATGCCTACCACTACCACCACCCCTACTCATGTGGGCCTGGATGCCTGTCACTACTACCATCCCCACTCATAGGGGGATGGATGCCTGTCACTACTACCATCCCCACTCATAGGGGGATGGATGCCTACCACTACCCCTACTCATGGGGGGCTGGATGCCTACCACTACCACCACCCCTACTCATGTGGGCCTGGATGACTGTCACTACTACCATCCCCACTCATAGGGGGATGGATGCCTACCACTACCACTACCCCTACTCATGGGGGGCTGGATGCCTACCACTACCACCACCCCATCTCATGTAGGCCTGGATGCCTGTCACTACTACAATCCCCACTCATAGGGGGATGGATGCCTACCACTACCACCACCCCTACTCATGTGGGCCTGGATGCCTGTCACTACTACCATCCCCACTCATAGGGGGATGGATGCCTGTCACTACTACCAACCCCACTCATAGGGGGATGGATGCCTACCACTACCACTACCCCATCTCATGTGGGCCTGGATGCCTGTCACTACTAACATCCCCACTCATAGGGGGATGGATGCCTACCACTACCACCACCCCTACTCATGTGGGCCTGGATGCCTACCACTACTACCATCCCCACTCATAGGACGGGTAATGCATGACACAACCAGCATACTCCAACATAAGGAATGTCAGCAAAAGACATCCCCCAACATCATGACAAGTGTGTAGTCTGTGTCAAATGCCTACAACACTGAACATGACATTGAACATACAATGTGACCGCCTATCACATGTGTCACACATAAATGTGTGTGGCCTCCACAATGCAAGCAGACCATGACCACTGTGGGAATGGGGTCTAAACCCCCATCATCACAGTGACCAAAAGGTAAGTGTGGGGTCCATAGCTGAAGCACAGTTTTGAACATTGTGGCAATGGGGTCTAAACCCCCATCATCACAGTGACCAAAAGGTAAGTGTGGGGTCCATAGCTGAAGCACATTTTGAACATTGTGGCAATGGGGTCTAAACCCCCATCATCACAGTGACCAAAAAGTAAGTGTTGTCATGGAAAAAGCTGCAACTGCCAAACAGCATGGATGATTCCTGGTCACACAACAACAAACACATTAGTGGCAAAGTAGTGGTTGTGTCCCATAGCAACATAGATTGGGTGAGGCAAACAGTGCAGTGCAAATAAAACATACCTTTGGCCATGTGCAGACAAACATCACCCATGGGGGCTGACATTGTCAACATTTATCAAGTACACAATGACAGAAGTGACCATCATAATGCAGACCCACATATCTGCACTAATGGACACACAAATGTAGATATCCTGTGGAGACTGTAGATGTGAGGTGAACAAATACCATACCATGGCAGCAATGGGACATACAAACCATGATTATTGTGCTGACTGATGACCTAGAAGTCCCAGGGACAGTAGGGGAAATCCTCCAAACAACATACAGCCAATGGCACACTAAAGATATGCCAATGCAGTGGTGCAGATGCACAAACACAAACAGGCAGCCTCACACTGCATATCAAACACAACAGGTGATGGGGGGGGGTGTGCCAGTGTCCCCAGGCAACCACACAACACATGAGGAGGCCTGAATTCCAATTACACAGATGTGTATACAGTGCCATACAAAAGTAACTCATGGATCGGATTCCCCTATGTGGGCAATCAGTCATTGTTAGATGAGAGGGAGCCCAAATTACACATGTCACACAAGCTTGTAGGAACAGCAACTAACACAGCAAGAGACAGACCCACCACAGCACTACCCCCAGGGACCCCACATTGTGGTGACACTAGCCTGCATGATAATCCCACTGTGATGACAAAGGTAGATGTCGTTCACACCGTGAACCAAAGCCATGTGTCCTGAGCAACAAACTACCATCACACCTATACAAGCACAAATCAATCAGCATGGCCTGTCAGCCAAGGCCAATATGGAGGTAGGGGTCTAGCCGTGCAACAACTCACATTTGCACACACTCAACACCACACACCTCGATCTCCACCAATGTGCAGCAGTGAAGCTCACATGGACTGGTGACATTGCACATGCACCCATGACAATCCCAGGGGTGGTGGTGGGAACTAAGGTGCAGAAACCCATCACGCATGGCCAGTCAACAAGACTCGTGAATGTCTGACACACTGCACAGTACGCGGTACATGGGCATGATGTGAAATCTACCCCAATCAATGGGATCCCGGCCACAGTCACACACCAATGAAGAAGCCAAGGTGACCCACAAAAGAACACACGTAGACAACTTCCAACATTGCAGCTCTGACCCTGAGGAGTGGCAGCAGTCACACACACAACGTGTCACAATCACTGAAAGCTACCCCAAACTGTAAATTACATGACTTGTGTAACCAACAAGTGCCAAGGGGAATCCTGACTGTGTCCCATCTGCGTTTGCCCACATCCCCAGCCCTGACAACAAAGACAACTAGGGATGACAACCTCATTTAGTTTGCCATGCACCCACATCACGGAGAAACCAGGTCCAAGATGCTGGATGAACACAGGACAACTCAGCAAGCATCACAAACATTACCATTATATCAATGCTCTGGTGGTATGTCTTGCAGATATGAGCATCTCACATGTGTGTGCACGTTTCCCCAGTTCTGCACACGATGCCTACGTAATGAGGAGTAGTCGCATCCCGAGGATGATGTCACAGATGCAGAACCAGCGTGCCTGGCTTGTCGGTGTGTACTGGCTTTGTACCATTGTGTGTGTTCTGCAATGTTGTATTCCACCCTCTTTTCCAAATCAGCTAATGTGCAATTGTCTGTATGTAGGTGACTCCGGATACCCCAACATGCCGTGATTGCTGACACCCCTCAGGAACCCTGTGACACCAGCCCAGATGCGCTACAATGAGGCACATGGTCGGACCAGGAGAGTGATCGAGCGGACATTTGGTCTCCTGAAGAGCCGCTTTCGCTGCCTGGACAAGACAGGAGGGGCCCTCCCATATGCCCCTGCAAAGGTGTGCAAGATTGTCATCATCTGCTGCATGCTACACAACCTGGCAGTGCGGAAGGAGTTGCCTCTCATCCTGGATGACGATGACCAACATCCGCCACCTGTGGAGGATCCTGGCCTGGGCCACGATGCCAGTGATGATGATGAGGGTGATGTCCGCACACAGCTCATCACCAACTTCTTCAGCTGACTGTGAGTATACAGAGATGTTATGTCAATGATTTGAGTTTGCATGATATGTATTGGTGGTGCTCTGTTGCTGTTTGAGTGTGGCCATGTGCTACTTGACTGGATGCGTGCAGCGATGTGTCCTGACAGGTAGTCTGTACTCCCCAACAGTGTTGACATGCTAACTTGGTTTTGTGTAGGTATCTTGTGACATGTATTGGGCATGAGTATTGCAGTTCTGTCCTGTTCTTCAGTGCTTTTGACTGTGTGTCATGTCTGTCCTTCACAGGGTACTTTCAGAGTTGTTTGGTCAACTGTGATCCCCCGACACCATGATTCAACTTCCAGGGTGGAAGCAGTCGTTTCCCTACAGGTGATGTGCCACACACCCCTGGACTTTATTTCTTCTACACATGGTGACTGTGTGGCCACTGCCACGTGGGATTACCTTGCATCTGTAGTGGAAACAACATGTTGCAAATGTGTAATAAACCTGTGCTTCACTTTGGGATGTGCGTTGTCTGTGGTCACACATCTGACTGACATTTGCTTCTGCACCTGTGGGCTAGTTAACACAGACTGTGAATAGGTGTGGTGTCTTTGCATTCCACTGTATTTCCTGGCAACATCAGTGTAGGCGATGAGTCAGATGGCCCTGGTGTGTATGTGTTGTGTAGCCCTAGTGGTGTGTCTCCCTCATATGTGTCACGTCGCCATGACTCACATGACGGTGTTGGACTTGCTGTAGCAGTTAGCATGCACAGTGTCATTTAGCAGATCATCATCTCCATGACAAAAACAACGTTGGAATCACAACAGAGGCAAGTATGGTGTATTAGTGAGTTTATTTACATACATGTATGAGGATAGTGCACAGGATGGTGGGTGCTGTACATTGGGATTGGAATCCAAAGTTCCCAGATGATTTGGAAGTGTTGGTAGCAGAAATATCCTGAGTAAAGTCCACAGTCATCTGATACATTAGTCCAACTTAAACTCCCCATGTCATGTGGGAGAGTTGGGCTGCATTCGACAGGGTGAACAGTTTGCACACAAAGGAGAATTTCCAGAACAGGTGTTGGGTTCCTGGGAGATGTACATGGCCATCGGCCTCTCAGTTGTCCTTCCTCGGACGACCCCTCTTCTTTTTGGGGGGACCCTCACGTGCAGGCTGCTGCGGTGCAGAGGACTCTCCACCAGAGTCATCCTCCCTCCCTGTGGCAGTTGCAGTTGTTGCGGCACCAGATGTTGTGGGCACACAGGGAGGTGTGGACATGTTGGTGCTAATCTGGCGGAGGCATGTCAATATGTCCCTCTGCACTGCTGTCAGTTCTTCCAATGTGTCCCACTTGGACTCCATGCCAGACATGTGTGTCTCCACACGGGACATGTGGGAGTCCAAGCGGGCATGATGGGCAGCCTGCTGCTGTTGAATGTCCTTGAGGATCCCCACTACCTGGCTGACCTCTCCGGTGCTATTCTGGTACACATCAGCAATGCGTACCAGTTGTGGGTCATCATGCAGTCCAGACCCCTCTGCAAACAGCGACCTCTGCCTACCACCCCTCCCACCACCCCTGGCCACACGTGCGGGACCTGCGGTGGCATGCACAGGTGACCCTAGGCCCCCTTGGGGGTTGGTACTGGGGTTGTTGTCCATTGCTTCACGGTGGGCTGGGGTCCCTGTGCTGTTATCATTCAGTGTCCTTGGTCTGTCCGTGTCGGCGGGGGTGGTCTGTGTGTTGGCAGATGTTGGAGGAATGGGTGCAGGGGGTGCAGATGGTGGTCCTGCTGGTGCTGCATGATGACTCACACCGGAGGTGCCAGGTAGGTCTTGGCCCTCCGAGGAGGGCAGAGGCTGTTCCACACCAGAGAGCTCAGGGGCCACCGGAGCCTGGCACAGGGACTCCTCATCATCTGCTGCTGTGTCCCCATCATCACCTGTTTTTGGAAGAGACACACAATGTATGTTATGTTTCTACAGGCATCAATGGTTCAAACACATGACAGTTGTGACTGTACCTCTGGATGCGGGCCTGTACATTGCATTGTCCTAAGTTGTCACAGTCAGAGGTTGATATTGGTGTGGCTCATTGTCCTGCCAACCTGAAGCATTTCAATGTGAATGTTGAGGTGTGTGCATGACCAGCATTGGTGGTATTTGGTTGACATCCGGACCTCCTTCTCCCCCCAGCCCAGTTATCCCACCATGAAGCATGCCACCCTTGCAGTGGGTGCAGGTTAACTCTCAGGATGTCAGTCAGTGGTGTCCTGCTGTTGGTTGGTGCCCAGTTCCCAGCAGGGCCTGGTACTCCCCACAACAGAGCACCATTGTCAGACATCTTAGAAGTGGCTTTTCACTCCCTGTGAGGTGTGCATGCTTCAGTGTGAGCTTGCTGGGCCATGTGGGTGGGGGATGTTGAGCTGTGACTACCACTTCCATCATGCTATTGCCTACACCCCCCTTCCCAGCATGCCCATACTTCCTTCCTTTTGACTCTGCTTCCCTGTGGGGTAGTGTGCCTGTGCTGACAGGATGGCTGACAGTGTTGTCTTGGCGTTTGTTTGGCTACAAGTCACAAAAGTGTGCCTGTGCTTCACACAGCATAACCCAGTGTGGTGGTTCTTTGTGGGATATTTAATTGGAGTGTGAGGCATTGCATTCTCCCAGGTGAGTTGTGTGGAGTTTGTGTTAAGGGGGTGTGTGAGAAAAGCTGCTTGTAACTATGGTCAGAGCTGTCAGTCCTCCTTCCCACCCAGCCAGATATCCCACCATGGAACGTGCTTCCATTGCAGGGAGTGCAAGTTGGCTTTCAGGATGTCAGGCAGTGGTGTCCTGCTGTTGGTTGGTGCACAGTTCCCATCAGGGCCTTGTGCTCCCCACAGCAGTAGTCAGTGTCAGCCATCTTGTCAGTTCTTTTCCACTCCCTGTGATGTGAGCATGGTTCAGAGTAGTGTTGATGGGCCAATTGTGAGGGTGACTACAACTCCCATCATGCTATTGGCTACACTCACTTCACCAGCATACACACAATTCCTTCCTTTCAGTGAGCTTCCCTGTGAGGTGGTGTTCTAGTGGTGGCAAAATGTCTGACAGTGTTTGTTGGTTATATTTGTGCCACTGCCTTGCTCTATTTGTTGTTAGGTTTGTACATGTCATGACAGTTACATATCACTATGAGATGGCAGGTATTGTGTTTGTCTAACTAACATACACATCTTGGGATGATTATCTTTTGGTTACTGTGGCTTTGCTAAGGGTGCATGGTTTCACTATCCCCTTGACAGTGATGTGTGTGTATTGTCACATAATATTGGGTATATTGGTTGTGTACTCACCAGGCTCTGGGATGTTTGATAGTCCATGTAAGCTCTCTGGTGGTAGGATGGCCCGCACCTTCTCCTCCCAGGGCCTGATGTATACTGGTTTGGCAGGAGGGCCACTGCCGGTGCGATTACTCAAGGCGTAATCCTTCTTGAGTAGGTTCTTGACCCTCCTGCGCACATCATACCACCTGTTCTGGATGTCTTCCTTTGTGCGCAAACATGGTGATTGTGCGTTCACCCTGTCGACGATCCTCTCCCACATCTTGGTTTTCTGCGACATGGGGGTCTGTTGGACCAATGTACCAAACAACTGTGGCTCTACCCTGAGGATTTCATCTACCAGGGCTTCCAATTCACTGTCTAGGAACTTTGGATTCTTCTTTGGGGGCATGGTGATGGGTGGTGGTGGGGATTGATGTGTGTGTGAGTGTGCAAGTGAGGGTGGGTGAGTGTAGGTTTTGCTGGGTGTATGTGAGGGTGCTATTTGGGAGGTGCTAATGGTGTGTGGCTTGTGTGATGGATGAGTTGTGAGTGTGTCTGTGGTTGCTGTCTGTTGGTGTTCTGTGCTGGCAGGTCAGTTGAATTTGCAAAGGATCATGGTAGGGATTTGTGGCCTTTATATGGGTGGAGTTGTGGGTGTGTCTTTGTTCCATGTTTTTCCCCCTGTATTTATTGACTTTGTCATTGCTTGTTTGGCCCTTTTTTTTGTATTTTTTCCTTAGTAGTTTTTAGCCATGTAGGAGACGTTCTTCTGACCGAGTAGGACGCTGCAGTTGGCTCGTGCGGGCTTCTCCGAGTCTTTCAAGCTGTGTTTCTGCTGGGTTTCATGTGCAGCGTACGCGTCGGTCGCGGAGTATTGGGTTGCTTCGGCTCGGTTTCATATGCGTGTCGGTCGTACGGCTTGAGCTCCGTGCGACTCGGTCTGGTTTTACACGCATTGCATCGTACTGCGCGGGTCGGAGTACGCGGGTACGTTTCTGTCGGGTTCATTCCTGGCGCGTGTCGGTCGGTTCGATTCGTGTAGTTTTCCGGCCGGATAGATGGTTTTCGTGCGGTTCGGTCGTTCGGCTTGGGTTCCGTACGAGTCGGTCGTAATTCACATGCATTGCATCATACTACGCGGATCGGGCAGCGCCGGTACGTGTCGGTCGGACTACATTCCCGTACCGAGTCGGTCGGTATGTTTTCCGGCCCGAATCGGAATCGGCCCCATTGTGTCTGTTTAATTATAGGGACCAGTGACCAGGTGTTCTCAGGCTGATCGTTAACAACAAAGACTGCTGAACTGATAACAGTCTACCAACTTTTATACTCAACTGTACTGGATTGTATCTGCTTTTAAAGTCAGTGTATTTTTTCCATATAACATGTTTAGACTCTGTCTGACCTGCACATCAACACAGTTCACATTTCCTGCACTTACTGGCCTGAAGACCCCACTTACACCTGTGACGACCAAAGCTGCACCAATGGAGCAGCCCAGTCATGAGATTTCCACTTAGGCCACCATAGAGAAAATGAGCTGCAGAGGAGGTAGGAGTTTGAAAGTGAGCTCCAGGAATAGTTGGCTGGTGCAGGTCAATCTCCTCAGCGACGGACTAGCT
This sequence comes from Calotriton arnoldi, assembly GCA_963921515.1. Taxonomy (NCBI): domain Eukaryota; kingdom Metazoa; phylum Chordata; class Amphibia; order Caudata; family Salamandridae; genus Calotriton; species Calotriton arnoldi. The sequence goes on along the minus strand of CAWUFW010003291.1, from coordinate 998,033 downwards.
TTATATTGCCACTGGCAATCTCCAAGAGTGCCGGGGTCACGTTTTGAAGGTGGCAGCCCCGCCAGCATCCATCACTCTCCAGCCTCTTAGGAGTTGCCGTGTGATGGTGCCGATTTGTGTAACACATTTAAAAATAATGTGCGTGTTCCTGTAAGGTGGGGTAGGTGGAAGTGACAGCTCAATGATACACATGCAACGTAGTGCTGGGTTAGCGCTTACTCTTATGCCTGCTGCTTGCATAAGGATGTACGTGCAGCACGACCTGCTATCTCTACCTCTGCTAAGCTTCAGAGATGAAAGGCCGGCCCTGGCAGCTGTCAACTGCGGCCTGTAAAATCGTGAGAGATAACCCTCTGAGAGAGTGTCTTCTCTTCCTGCCCCCCTCGCGGTAGCGTGCGAGATCTGTACACCTCGGTATTGATATAATAATGCTTGATACAAGGATAAAGTTGGGTTGTAAGAGCCCTGTGGACGCCTCAGTACTGTAACTGTAGTGCTTCATGTAAGTCAGTAATAAGGTCCATTATGAGAGCTCGGTGGACATCTCCTCACTCGGATTAGGTGCATGGTGCTAAACAAAATACAATTGCATTTTGAGAAGTCTGTGGATGTCTCAGTAATTGTATTTGTATTGTATTTATATAGCGCTTACTAGCCCTGACAAGGCGTTGAAGCGCTTTTCGGTGAGTGACATGCTACTCTGTGTAAAGTAGTGGGCTCTAGGCCCACATACTTTGTAAATAAGTATGACATAGACACTTAGGTATCGTGCACTCTGGCTCTTTTATTGGTAAGGTCACCTGACCGGTGAAGTCTGTGTTGGATGGGTGTGGGGTGGATGTAAGGACCAGCCCTTGCGGGAGTGGCTAGTAAAACACTAGACTGTGTCCAGCAGGACACAACCCTATAGAACCCAAAAAGTATTAGTGGTGAATTAGTATAGGGAGAAATGAGTTAATATGAGCGGTGGACATGTGAGCCTGTCAGTTGGATTGAAAAGGAAAATGGAGAACTAGAAGAGGGAAGAGTCAAGAAAGTGTTTATTGGGAGATCATAGTAATAGGAGGAGGTTTGAGATAAATATTTTTTATTTATTGTAGGAGTTAAGTAATAAATATATAGATACTTAAGTACATGGAGGGTCTATATGTATAAGGAAGGTAATATATCAAGATTTAAGTTGTATTTAATAAACTCAGACTTTCAAATGTTGCTGTGCGTTAAGCTAATTTATTTGTGTACTTTTTTTAACTACATATTTTTTAAACATTTCAATAGTGAAGCAATTATAGATACATGTTATGATAATATTTACATATTGTGATAGATAAAACGGAGAACCACAAGCATCTCATCCAATAACTTATATGAAAACTATGCAGTGACCTATATACATGTTAAGCGTAGTGTGGAACAGTGGTGAAGATTAGTGCCATGGTGCACTGGGAAAGCCCTGTGATTGACTTTATATTGGAATATCACTTCAGGCTAGTATCGTGGTAGTTAGAGAGATTACTCTTTTTTCCATTGCTGAACACTGTATTGGATCGACACTGCTGTTTTTTAGCATAGATTTTTACAATATATTTTGTTAGCCCCCAGTTTTGCTATGTTTGCATACAAGATCCACTGCTGTTGAAAGGCAGTGCTCCATTTTACCGCAGTAGGCTATGAAGTACTGGAATATTTCCCCTTCATAACTACATTTAAACTCCAGATCTTTTTAGGCATTATATTTGAAAAACATGTGTTGGGAGGTGCACCTCTCATCCTCATTTTTTCCAAAATATTCATAGAGAAAGAACAACCAAGCCACCAAAGAGACCTCAGGCCCGCTCACTTTGCTCGGTAAAACGTGTGCCTGGTCTATAATATTTTGAGATATTTTTCCGTGGCTGCTTTTGGTTCTCAGTCGATCATGACTGGTCTGACTCAAGGATCATTGGAAAAATGGAAGCATTCGTTGCTTGGGTCGTAAGCAAGGAACTTGGGGGCGGTCGGTGAACCCACCTGTTGAAGAGCGAGTGAAGTAGAACATGAGAAAGTGAAAGGCTGACAAGAGCAAATTGTTGTGATGGGTCTGAAGGAGGAAAATAAATAAACGTTGAGGACCAAAGGTAATGAAAACGAGGCAAAGGAGCTGAAGACATATAATAAGTAGAAAGAGCTATAGTAGAGAAAAATGAGGGAGACAGAGGAGAGGAAAAAGAGGAGAATATATATAAATATATTACCTACTGGCGCTTGCCAGTAGGTAGTTATAGTTAGGACCAAAGTATCCATAGGAAAAGCGTTTTTTGTTTTGCCAATAACTTTGGCGCCGCTTGACGAATCTTCACAAAATTTTCAAAAAACGTGCTTCAGCTGCTGTTGAAAGTTTCGGGTGATCCGTCAAGTGGGGGGGGCAAGAAAAAAGGGGGTCCCAAAACGCGTTTTTCCTATGTTATGTCTATGGGGAATTTTCAAATTGTTTTTTGAAAACACATTTTATTGGCTTTATATGGTACCATCTGGGCAGCAGCCCTGCATATACAGTTTGAAATAAAGGATAAAGCAAGAGTACCGCATTTGTATACAAAAGTAATAACAATTTGCATATATAACAACAACAACTTTGCGCCGACAATCCCGCAATCCATGTATGTGAGTGCGTATGTTTGAGTGCCCACCAAGGGGACATTAGAATGATGAGGAATAGTATCTCATATCAATGTATCCCCCCTCTTTGTCATCACTTTTTCTCTAGGGAAGACGTATATGCCCCTACTTTCAGCTTCACTGTGTGGCTAATGTGAGAAGGGAGATGCCACTGGGGAGGAGACAGATCCCCCCATCTATATATTTTTATATCATCTGTCTTGGTGGGTAACATCCTTGAGCTATAAAATAAGAATGTGTTGGCTTATGGATGTTGACTGAGTTGGTTTGTCAGGCATTGGTATGTGAATCACCTTCGATAGAACCAAAATTTTAATATAAATGTTTTTTATCGTATTTAAATTTGTTTTGCCTTGTTTAAGGTTGGACATTAGTGAAATGAAATATGATATACAATGTATCAAATGTCTATTGAAAAAATTCTAATTGTAATTTTCATGTAATGTTTTTTTAGATGAATGTGTTGGGAGACACTGAATTGTATTTGTAAGCCTGAAGAAGGTGGTGGATCAAACTATACCACCGAAATGCGTCGCTTTTTGAAAACGCACCCAAGCAGTACTTGGTTCTATCGGAAAAAGAACGCTATAAAGTGTTGAGCCAGGGTTATTAATTTCAGCTTCTGTACTTGGTGTGCTCACTTGATTTATCAAATTCTCTTGTCACTATTATTTGTCATACTCGCCCAGGTTTTTAACTTATATGAATATTTGATGTGTATTGATGATGCATATGTTTTTTAATCTTTTTTATATATCTTGAATTTCACTAGGATCCTATTAATAAAGATACAGTATATATTTTATATTACTTTTTTGGTTTCTATTTGGTGTTGGTGATTGGCCGTGGGTGTATGATAATAGTGTGTATTTGTATGCTTAAAAGAAACCCAAAGGGATCTTGTCTTTGACATGAGTGCCCACCTCGGCAGTGATACGATATTTAGTGTGACATGTTATGATCAAGAACAAATGGGGGGTTCACACATCAGGGGGTCTGAGAGGGAAGGGGGGAAGATCGATGCCCCGATATGTCGCCCATTGGGACCATATTTTCCTGTGTTTAAGGGGACAACCACGTGCCTGGAAAACCACAATTTCGGCACCCATGCATCTGTCTAATTCTGTTCGCCATTTCCCTAACGTTGGGGGGGAGGACCCCTTCCATAGCTGAGCGATATCACGCTTAGCAGTAGTGAGGGCCAGGAAAAGCAAGTGCTGCTTATACCAATTCCCCCTGATCCCATCAGTGCTGTGTAATAGAAACAGTTTGGGGTCATATGGGAGATCCCAGGACAATACCTCACCCAAGCAAGACGAGACCCTGCGCCAGAAGGGCTGAATCGCCGTGCAATCCCAGACCGTATGCATGAATGTCCCCTCTTACCTTCCACAGCGTAAACACTGGGGAGATTGGATGACCCTCATCTTTCAAAGACGAAGTCTAGTATAGTACACGCGGTGTATGTATTTGAATTGGATGAGGCGGTATCGACAAGACACGGTTGCACCCAGGGGGCTATTCACGGCCTCGGCCCAATCGTCGTCGGTTAAGTCTGGTATGTCTGCCTGCCACGCCCTCTGGTCTTATGTAGTGTCGTTTTGGCGTGTGTCATCAAAGTCTGGTATATTTGTCGGATTTTATGAGACCCTAGGTCCCCCATGAGAAGGCGGCCCTCGAGGGGATGGAATTCTGGGAGGGTGTCCAGGGTAAGGATCTTGGGATAAGAGCATGGCGAGGTTGAAGATACCTATAAAATTGAGTTTTATGCAGTTGAAATCCTGTCTGCAACTGTTGAAAGGACTTCAACGTAGTGCCTTTCATAACGTCTCCAAGGGTGGAGATACCTATGAGGTCCCATTTACAAAAACCGGGTAAAGCTGCCACCTGGCGCGAATGGCTACCGTGCCATAGGGGAGTCGCCTGGGTCAAGCACCCATGCCACCCCATCTGCCCCACAGTATACCTCCAGAGCCTAATCACTGTTCTGTTGGCATGGGGGAGGAAGTCGAGTTTCTGGGTACTATATAATAGCCGAAGGAGGGGAGTACCTTCCATCACTGCATGTTCTAATGCGAACGTTGGATCTGCTGGCGTACTGTACCACCATTCATTAATAATTAATAAATGAGAAGCCGCGTAATAAGCGTACATATCAGCCGCAGCGATACTGCCGCAATACGTGGATTATGCACAGGTTTGGAGCGCTACTCGATCTGCCCCTCCATTCCAGAGGAAATAATTATGCATAGCGTTGATCTGTGCAAACCATGCCCGCAATATATGATATGGGAAATTCTGCAGTCGATACAGTATTCTAGGTAAGGAAACCATTTTAAATATTGCTGCACGCCCATATAGAGAGAGGGGGAGCGATGACCATATAGTTGTCTCGTCCCGGAGTCCAGCTAGAAGTGGGTTAATGTTATGTGTCCATGATATCCGTGGACATGGAGACATGAAAATACCCAGATATTTAAAGCCCTCCGACGCATGCTTCAACTCGGCTGCCCATGTACCTCTGCCCTGATTACCATATACCGGGAACAACACAGATTTCGAGGGGTTGGTGTGTAGCCCTGAAGTCTGACCAAAACCTCGGAGGATCTGCAGGATCCGCGGCCCTAAAATCCATGGGTCTGTCATAAAGAAGAGGACGTCTTCCGCATATAGCGCAATGCGGTCAGGTTGGGACCGTGGCCACTCAAATCCCCGGAGCACTGGATCCCTGCGTACCTATACTGCCAGGGGTTCGATCGCGGATCACTGACAGAATATCGAGTACCAGAATATTGAGATACAAAAATATCGGGACATAAATATCGTTGCCAAAAATATCGACCTCCTATCTTCATAATGGTAAGTAAAAAAAGATCGGAAAAAAAATATCGTTAAAAACATCAAAGTACAAAATATCGTTTTTTTTGTATGTATAAAAAATAATGTAAAATAAATTAAATAATACATTTAACTTAAAAAAAATATTTAGATTTATTTGCAAATTTTAACAATTTTAAGTAATAAATTGAATTTAAATTAAACATACATATATAAAATGTAATATATATATTTACTTACAAATAATTAATAAATAATCATTTTAATTAATTATAAAATGTTACAAATATATTAAAAATTATAAATAAATATATATAAATACATACTTTGCGACATAGCCCTATGGATGAACTCGAATAAATTAAAGCTTAATGCGGAGAAGACAGAGGTTCTGTGGTTTGGGAAAGGCACAGTGCCAGACTCTGATTTATGATGGCCGTCAGAAATGGGTCCTCCTCCACACCCTGCCACACGTATTCGAAATTTAGGAGTGAGATGGGAGGCGGACCTCTCTTTCTCAACTCAAATACAGCAGGTCTCTGCTACCTGCTTCAGCAAACTAAAAATCTCCGGAAAGTCTTACACTTTCTACCGGAAGACTGCCGCAAAGCAGTAGTCCATGCCACAGTCACATCCAGGCTGGACTACGCTAATAGTCTATATCTGGGCCTTCCCAAGTATGCCATCTACCGACTTCAGATGATTCAGAATGCGGCTGCGAGGCTGGTCTGTCGGATACCGTTTCGACAGCATGTCTCTCCGCACCTACAAAAGCTCCACTGGCTTCCAGTCGAGAAACGAATTAAATTTAAGGCTATGGCGTTGGCCTACCGGGCCCTTAATGGCAAATGCCCTAGGTATCTGAAGGATAGACTATGTCCTTATAAGCAAATTCGTACTCTGCGATCCAATTTTCATAATTTGCTGTGTACCCCACGATATGTGAAATCACGTTTGGGCGGCAGAGCTTTCACAGTCAGAACGGTGTCGCTATGGAATGCTTTGCCAGGGCCCCTGCGACAGATCAATTCCGAAGCCTGTTTTAGAAGGGTCCTGAAGACATGGCTCTTTATGGCTGACTAGAGAGGGCTCGTTGGTACTGGTGCTCGCTCTGGGCGCATTTACCTGTTGCTTCAGCGCTGGGACACCCCTATCAGGGGTAGCTGTCGCGCTTTATAAGCGTCAGTATTATTATTATTATTATTATACTCCTGTAACAAAAATTATTTTAAAATAAATTATATTATAAATTAAAATATTTAATATTTTTTAAACCTACATTTTACACTACATTGAGTGCAACAGTAGGGAAAGTGTTGGCTAGCGTAGGGGAAAAAATTACAATTTTCACTCCAGCGAGTGCAACAGTAGGGAAAGTGTTGGACAGCGGAGAGGAATAATTTACTATTCCCACTCCAATGAGTGCAACAGTAGGGAAAGTGTTAGATAGCGGAGGGGAATAATTTACTATTCCCACTCCAATGAGTGCAACAGTAGGGAAAGTGTTGGACAGCGGAGGGGAAATAATTACTATTCCCACTCCAGCAAGTACAACAGTAGGGAAAATGTTGGATAGCGGAGGGATAAAAATTACTATTCCCACTCCAGCAAGTGCAACAGTAGGGAAAGTGTTGGATAGCGTAGGGGTAAAAATTACTATTCCCACTCCAGTGAGTGCAGCAGTAGGGAAAGTGTTGGATAGCGGAGGGGAATAATTTACTATTCCCACTCCAGCAAGTGCAACAGTAGGGAAAGTGTTGGACAGCGGAGGGGTAAAAATTACTATTCCCACTCCAGTGAGTGCAACAGTAGGGAAAGTGTTGGATAGCAAAGAGCAATAATTTACTATTCCCACTCCAATGAGTGCAACAGTAGGGAAAGTGTTGGATAGCGGAGGGGATAAAATTACTATTTCCACTCCAGTGAGTGCAACAGTAGGGAAAGTGTTGGATAGCGGAGGGGTAAAAATTACTATTCTCACTCCAATGAGTGCAACAGTAGAGAAAGTGTTGGATAGCGGAGGGGAATAATTTACTATTCCCACTCCAACGAGTGCAACAGTAGGGAAAGTGTTGGATAGCGGAGGGGATAAAATTACTATTCCCACTCCAGCAAATGCAACAGTAGGGAAAGTGTTGGATAGCGGAGGGGAATAATTTACTATTCCCACTCCAACGAGTGCAACAGTAGGGAAAGTGTTGGATAGTGGAGGGGATAAAATTACTATTCCCACTCCAGCGAATGCAACAGTAGGGAAAGTGTTGGATAGTGGAGAGGATAAAATTACTATTCCCATTCCTGTGAGTGCAACAGTAGGGAAAGTGTTGGATAGCGGAAGGGTAAAAATTACTATTCCCACTCCAGCGAGTGCAACAGTAGGGAAAGTGTTGGATAGCGTAGGGGTAAAAATTACTATTCCCACTCCGAGTGCACAGTAGGGAAAGTGTTGGATAGTGGAGGGGTAAAAATTACTATTCCCACTCCAGTGAGTGCAACAGTAGGGAAAGTGTTGGATAGTGTTGGGGTATAAATTACTATTCCCACTCCTGCGAATGCAGCAGTAGGGAAAGTGTTGGATAGCGGAGGGATAAATTTACTATTCCCACTAAAGAAAATTCAAATTTAAAAACAAACAAAATATCGACTACAATACAAAATATAATAAAAAACCCAGAAACAAAACATACATAAAAATATAAAAATTTACAAAACATAGAAACATATTATAATGTAGAAATAATCTAAAATTTACATTAAAAGATTTTTTTTTTTAATTTAACAAAGAATTAACAAACAAATAAATATTTTGTAATAGAAATTAATTTTAATCAAAACAATATTTATTACATAAATGTAATATTTTTTTCCTACCCTATAACACCACACAATTTACAACACACATCTAAATTTAAAAAAAAGTATACCTCTATAATTAATACAATTAATTATCAATTAAACAATTATTAATAATTAAACAACAAATTTAAAAAGGTGAAAATTAATGTACTAACCAAACATTACAGCTATAGAACCTAAATCCCCAAACAAAAAAAAATAAACAATTACCAAAAATATTTATCATTTAATAAATTAATATTAATGATCAAGTAATGATTAATTAATTTAAACTAAATTACTTTTCACCCTCTACCCCAATAAACACTAAATCACACACCTAAAAATATTTACACAATGTCCATAACTAATTTTACATTAATATCAATTAACAACAAATTATTAATTAATTTTAAAAAATGTACTTCCCACCATTTACCACTATAAACCCCACAACTCACACATCAAAATAAATACACAATTGCCATATTTAAATTTTAATTAATTAATTAGCATTAATTAACAAATAATTAATTCATTATAAATACATTTCCTCCCACCATATTCCCCTATAAATGCCACCACCAATTTCTTAAAACTTGACACAATTAACATAATTAATTAACAATTAAGTAATTCATTAATAACAATTAACAAGCAAAATGTAAATAATTATTAATAAATTAATTCACACAACACTATAAAATAAAATAAATATTATATTAAAAATATTAATAAATGCATTAAAATTAAATTACTTCCCACCCTACTCCCCTATCAACCCACAACCCGCTCCTAAAAAAATAACACAATTAACATAATTACCAATTAATTAATAATAATTAACAACCAATTAATAAATAATTAATAGTAAATTAATTCCCACAATTAACAATATAAAATATTAAATAAATAAATATTATTTAATAAAAAAATATTAATAATTTAATTATAATTAAATTACTTCCCACCCTATTCCCCTATAAACCCACAACCCACTCCTAATAAAATGACACAATTAACATATTTACCAATTAATTAATCAATAAAATTTAACAGCCAATCATTAATAATAAATTAATTCCCACAATTAACACTATAAAATCTAAATTAAATAAATACTAATAAATAAAAATTCATATTCAATTTATTATAATTAAATTACTTCCCACCCTAGTCCCCTATAAACCCACAACCCGCTACGGAACTAAAACGCAAAATTTAATTAAAATAAAATTAATAACTTCTAAAAATGTAACACATATATTAAAAAACAAATGCAATACTTAGACAAAAAAATAGACCACGTACATTTAAAATACATACTAAAATACATAACACTAACTAAAAAAACTATATTTTTAACAACTATATTTTTGCAAACGATATTAATGACTTCAATATTTTTGAAAACGATATTTCTTACCTTAAACTCGATATTCTTGACCACGATATTCTTGCAGTCGATATTTCTGTATCTCGATATTCTGCACTCGATATTAGTGCAAGTCGACATTTCCAACTCGATATTCTGACTCTTTACCTTCGATCGCAAGAGCAAATAAAAGAGGGGACAAGGGGCAGCACTGTCTTGTGCCGTGACCGATAGAGAAGGGGGCCGAACGGTGCCCGGCGATACGCAAGGCCATCGGTTCTGTGCGTAGTAAGCGAACATATGTGAGGAAACGTGGGCCAAAATTGACTGCTTCAAGCAGTTGAAAAAGATACTCCCAACTAAGGAAGGCAGTTCTGGGGCCAAGGCCATGGCATTATGGACCCGACGGATGTTGTGGCGGGTGGCCCGGTGTGGCATAAAGCCCGACTGATCTAAATGGATCAGATCCTGTATACAGGCCCGCAAACGATCAGCTAGGACCTTGCCCAGGAGCTTGGGCTCAAAATTGATTAAGGAGATGGGGCGATAGGAGGAGGGGTCTTCTGGTGGGTGCCCTGGTTTTAAGAAGAGGACAATCTCTGCTTGCCGCCAATCCTGTGGCAATATGTGTTGTTCGAGGGCATCTTGTATAACCCCCAACAGGTGCGGGCCCAGGGTAGTCATATGCGACCGGATAAATTCCAAGGCGAATCCGTTAGGGCCAGGGGCCCGCCCCGAGTGCAAAGCTACCAACGCAGTATTTAATTCGTCGATTGTGATGGGGGCATCAAGTTGGTCTTTCATCAGATCGGTGAGTCACGGTGGAGGGATATCCCGAAGGAACTTTGCGATGAGGGCCTCCGAAAGCTGTTCTTGTCGCGTGTATAATGCCGAGAAGTAGCGCGCAAATTCAGTGGCGACCGCCCAGGAGAGGAGTGAAGGACACCGTCAGGTCCTCGGATGGTCGGAATGGCGGCTGGGGACCGTCCCGCCTGACACAACCTATGTAGCATTTTGCTTGACTTGTCACCCCATTGATAGATCCGGTGTTGCGATGCCAGCCAAGTGTCCTTCACTTCGTCCATGAGATGTTGCTGTAACTGCTATTGCGCTTGAAGTAAATTACGCCGGAGAGAAGGACTGGGATCCTGCAGGTATTGCACATCAAGGGAAATATGATGGGCTTCTAGTTCAGCTCGTTGGGCAGAGTGTTTTGTCTCTCATTTGTATGGTAACTGATATCCACCCCCCGGAGAGTGGGTTTTAAGGCTTCCCGGAGGGTTGTCCTGGATGGAGCAGAGGCAACGTTTGTATCTAGGTATTCCCGAATTGACCCCGTGAGTGTCTCCTGATACTCGAGATCCAGAAGATGTCATGGGGACATTCGCCACCTAAAGGGAGGCTTGCGGAAATGTAGATGGAGTTTAACAAGAATCGGGGAGTGGTCCGACAGTCCCCAGGGAAGGTGAGATACCTGCGAGAATCTGTGGATGTACCTACGTGGTGTAAATACCATACCAAAACATTTATAAAGTGCACGGCTACCACCAACGGCGGTGTCCCGGCGCTAAGGAGAGACAGAGAGAAAAGGAAAAAAAGACAAACTAAGGCAGATCAAAAAGCCATGTTTTCAAGGTACTCCTAAAAATGGATTCAGATTCAGCTTTGCGCAGGTAGAGAGGCATAGCATTCCAAAGGACGGCTGTTCTTACAGCAAAGGCACGCCCTCCAATCCTGGCTTTATGGAAAGAAGGAGAGCAGAGAAGTAGCTGTGAGTTCGAGCGCAAGGTCCTGTTCTGGTGGTATTTCTGAATAGATAGTCCAGCCGGGATAGGGAACCATGAACAGCGGACACATAGGTGTAACCTGCCTCTGCATGGTGATAATCCCGCCATATGTCGGACCATCCCAGAGTGCTGGCCAAGTGAAATAATTTGGAGGCCTCCGTTGAGGGTCCAGGACCGGACCCGCGCTTTCTGTCCAATGATGACATAACGTCATTCCAGTCACCCCCCCAAAAGGATCAGGCCATCCAGAAGCTCACCCCATAGGCGAGTGATTTTGTCGACGAAGGCAGAGCCCAAGGGGGGGCATAAATACTGCCAATGCTAATGTGTTCACCATAGAGAGTTCCGGATATCAGAATATATCTCCCCCCGGGAGCCCCTCATTGCTTCACGGTATGGCGGTGAATGAGTTTAGCTGTCCCCCGGGAACCCCTCGTAAACCCCGCATGATAGATCAACTGGTATCCAAACCTGGCCAAGCAAGGGGCCTTGGTACCCAATAAATGGGTCTCCTGCAGGAGGAGAATGTCGGCGTCATATCGCTTGGTCTGGCGAAGGATGGCACCCCGTTTGATTTTGTTGAGTAACCCCCTAATGTTCCATGTTACCACTGTCAAATCACCCGGTGGGGGGACACTAGCCTGAGCCGCCATCTATTGTGCGTATGTGTAGCATGGGTGTCAGATCTAACTGGAATGGGATTGCGTGTCTGCTCGTGTGTAAGAACCAAAAGTAATATGAACGATAGCCAAGTACCCCAATACTTCCTAAAACAAGGAGTATCTGTCGCAGCGAAGAGCGCCCCCGGCCCCCAACGGGGGAACTAGGAGGCCCCCCCAATGGATCCCAACGTGTCCCCGAAACTTCAACATGGGGTGCAAATGGCTAGGGCAGGACAATTACTGAGCGTGTTGGCCACGCTGACCCAGTGCAGGTATAGGTGTTGTAAGTAAAGCATTACATAGTCGGCAGAGACCAAGACCCCAAGAGTCGAGCAACGGGTCAACTCAAGATGCCCGCTCCGGGCTGGAGGAGCGTCGATCGGATCCGTATCTATATAACCGCTTCGATTTTGTCCTTCTGGATCGGTTGTGCTTCAAACCTCGGGAGGAATCAGACTCCAGAGGTGGCGGAGAACGAGGTTTCAGATGAGTTCATTCATCAGTCCAGGCAAACACCGCTTCAGGGGTATCAAAGAAATGGGATTTGGAATTGTAGAGGACATGTAGCCTGGCGGGGTATAGGAGCGTATATTGGATGTTGAGATCTCGCAACTGTCGCTTTGCTGCCATGAAGGATTGCCGTTGCTGTTGGACCAGGCGGGTGTAGTCTGGGAATATCATTATAGGCCTGGAATCAAAGGTTAGCTTGTCCCTGTGTAATCTGGCAAATTGCAGTCTGGCATCTCTATCAGCATAATTAAGCAATTTGGCGATGACCGGTCGTGGATGTTCCCCGGGGGGAGGTTTCTTCATCAAGGCCCGATGAGCTCTTTCGACCACAAAGCAGGAGGATAACATATCATCTGGAAGGAGATCTTTGAGCCACTGGGTGAGAAAATGGTTCATGGAGGTGCCCTCACAACCCTCCGGAAAACCAACAAAACGGAGGTTGTTGCGCCTATCGCGGCCCTCCGCATCTTCGACACGAGATGCCAGCTCCTGCGAAATCACTGTTAGTTAGTTTGTTGACGTGCTGTTGGAGGGTGGTCACCGTATCGTCGACAGATGAGACCCGTGTCTCCGCTTCAGTGATGCGATCCACCGCCTTTCGTAGGTCCTGATGAAGGATGGAGACCTCGGATACCACTGCGCCAATTTCGGCATCCAGGGTGTCCCTAGCCTCTGTGATGGCCACCAAGAGCGCCGCATTGTCTGGGATAGCTCCGCCTGCGGCCCCCCCCCTACTTGTCCAGCATCTACCCCCTCAGCAGTGGTGTCTCCGAAGGCTCTGCCCTGAGCCCTACGTTGTTCAACCTGTATGTCCGCCCTCTGGCCCTCCTGGCCAAAACCCGGAATATTAATATGATATCGTATGCTGACGATACGCAATTGATATTCACCTTTTCCAACAATCCGGATCTAGACCAACTGAAATTCCGCTAAGATGTTTTGGCCAACTCAGACTCGATGGCGGATAACTATTTACAACTCAACTCCTCGAAAACGGAGGTGCTCCTGGTAGGTCGCGATACCCATAAATGGGACTATCATTGGTGGCCTGCGGCCCTGGGCACCCCTCCCCAACCGAAAAGTGTAGTCAAGAACTTGGGGGTCCTGATGGACAACGCCCTCTCATTCGAGCTTCACGCCAATAAGGTGGCAGGTACATGCTTCGGCCACCTACGCAGTCTGAAACCCATTCTGGGGTTTTTCGATGCTCCCACTCGACAAGTGATTATTCAATCGGTGGTTCAGTCGCGTCTTGACTATTGTAATGAACTTCTATTTGGCGTGAATAAAACTGTCACTAAGAGACTCCAACGGGCACAGAACGCGGCTGCCCGCATTCTCTTTACCCTCCCTAAGCACTGTCACACTTCCCATCTTCTGCGCCGTCTTCATTGGCTGCCAATTGAACAGAGAATCCAGTTTAAAACTCTCTGCACCACTCATAAGATCCTACACGGCCAGGGTCCCCAGATACTGCAGGGCTTTGTACATCATATGTTCCAGTGCTAGCACTGCGCTCCGCAGACCTGCATCTGGCTTGCACTCACCGGGTACGTAGGTGTAGAGCTGGGGGGCGCTCTTTTAGGGCTTTGGCCCCAGCCCTATGGAACTCCATTCCACTTGCTGCACGTAGCACACAAGATCATTGGGCATTTAGAAAACAGATTAAAACCTGGCTGTTTTCGTCCATCTAGCTTCACTCTCCTTGGCCTCTCGTCCGCTAGCGCTGGGACGCCCCGGTGTTGGGGCAGCCATGCGCTATACAAATGTGTCTAACATAACATAGTGGTCGAGAGTACCAACAGTTTTGTACCTATCCCACCAGGTTTGTCTTTCCCCATCGTTGGGCCGTGGGACGATCTATCGGGGAATCCAAGCGGTCCTCAGCGGGGGGCTCCTTGTACCCCAAAGATGATGACCGAGGCCAAGGTGTGCCGTGGATCCGGGAATTTCCAATTTTAAACACAACTACAGCCTGAACGTAATTACACCAAATTTGGCAGAAAGCTAAATGTTGGTTTGGTGCAAATCCGTTCAGTAGTTTCAGAGATATTTAAGTTTAAAAAAAATATAGCTATCTGGGAGCCTAACAACCTACTGAGACCCTACTGAAATTTGATTGACTGCCAAAACTTCAACCAAGAAGTGTTGGCAGCCATCTTGGGATTCGGGTTGAACCGAGTCCCACAAAAAATGTAAAAAATAAAGAAAAGGGGGCAGGGTAGAAACACTCTGATTTCCTAGGCCTCTTGGGGGGTCACACTGGGACCTCCCAGGGCCAAAAAAAGCATTTTTATTTAAATTTTCAGCTGGATCAGCTGACTCCCGTCCTTCATTTATTGTTGGCCTCGGGGTGGGCCAGGTCCTGGGGCACTGTTTTAATAAGCGGGGGGCGCCCGGGCCCTTCCTCCTGGGGCTTATTATGCCCCGGGGACCAACACCTTCCCGGGGCTTCTTAACTTATTAATGTGGGGGAGGCCCATATGGCCTACCCCGCTGACCCAGGGACCCCCACCTCCCTGGGGGTTATTTCATTTTAAATGGGGGTGCTTCTCTAACCCCCCACAGCCCGGGAACCACCACCTCCCCTGGCTTTTTTGTAAATTGATGCAGGGGGCTGCATGGACCCCCCCCGCAGGCCCAGGGGCTGCTACCTCCGTGAGGCTATAATTAAAAAAAATAATGGGGCATGTGGGCTCCCCACAGCCCTGGGGACCGCCTCCTCCCCGGGGCATAAGTTTTAAATTGAATGCGGGGGACTGCGTCCCCTCCCCTTCGCAGCCCCAGGAACCACCACCTCCCCAGGGCAAATTAGAAGATGTGAGGGGGGCGCCACCCCCCAGGGCCAGCTCCTGCAATGTCCTGAGGTACCCACCATGGCTTCATATGACAATGTCCAATGTAATACACGCCTCTGATATCCACATTAGGTCCTCTTCTGACCCTTTGGAGGGATCTGTTGAAATGTAATTTCTGTACTTGTGCTCGTGGCTGGGGGACGCTGTATTGATTATTTAAAAAATGCCAAGTGTTGATATTCTGCTTTTCTGTCTAATTTTCTTATCTTCCTTTTTTTGAGCAGCATCATTATTCCTGGTAGAGTTGTACGATGTGTCCTGTTTACTTGTTTTCTTTGGAAAATGCAAAATAAAAGAGAGAAAAAAGGCGTGCACAGGATGGAGGGTAGGAGAGGATCATTTGGCGGAATGGAAAGAGAGAACAATCATGAGATATAATTCAAGGTCACTTTTCAGGCAGGGTTTTGTGACTATAGTGGAATGTATGACGTTACTACGCATACATTTACAACGCAGTATTTTACATCGCGTTCGTTACAACGCAAGTCGTTACAACGACTTGCGCTGGAGGGCGCTGGACTTAGGAATAGTATGATTTACTATTCCAACTCCAGTCTACGTACAGTAGGGAAGGTGTTGGAATAGTAAATCATACTATTCCTTAGGTTAGAGCGCCATCCAGCGGAAGTCGTTGTAACGACTTGCGTTGTGAAAACCGCGATGTAAAAGCATCGCGTTGTAAAAGTTGCATGGTAAAGGATGTCTCCCCTATAGTGACAGGAAGAGTCTTTTTGATATTATGCAATATGGGGATCATCAAAGTGTAAAAAGAAGGGATGATGGTTGTCATCTGTGGGCAGATGTTATATGTTGCCACATATTTTCTTTCATTTGGCTGTTGATGGTGTTGAACACTTTGTCCTTTGATGGATTACATTAATAGTGAAGATTATTTAGATTTTTTTTATCAGCTTCTTATTTGGCTCTGTCTAATGTGATGTACTCTGTAGTGGGGTATGTCTGCATTGCTGGTTCCTTTAGGTTTGTCAGGTAAGATCTGGAGGAGTGGACCACCTCTATGAGTTGCATCATTTTAAAGGAACTAATGCGGCTTTGGGTTTGAGGCTTCTGCAGGTGCATCTGTCGGGAGGCAGGGAGGCCAAAATTTGTGATGACACTCGTTTTTGTGAATGAGATTATATTGATTGTCTGATGTATTACAGTGGTAACAAACTCTAAATGATTCTCTGTTGCTCTAAAATTTGTAAGTAGGGAATTCCATAATTTGGCGCTTAAAAGGAGAAAGCTCAAGAAAGAACAGGGGAACCCTACTCACTAAGAAACCAGGGTAATAGTTATATAGGAAAAACAATGGTTCCTGTGGAATAATATACTATGAGGTTATGATACATAAGCACAATCGCGATATAGAGGGTTAGATAATGGCAGAGCGCGAAGGAACCACTAACACAATGATTCCAGTGTAGTATATTTTATGTATTTTTTAAACAATAAAGTTAGGAGTAAACATTATACATCAAAACAACATTTGTGCATAGTGTCCCAAGTGACAAAGGGAACCTAAACCTAAGTGACAACGTGAATATTAAATACAAGGCTTCCACAGTTTGTACAAGTCGACCATTATCAAAATGATTCCATGTGAACGCCGTCGACAAACAGAAGAAGCGAACCATTTCCCCAGCACATATCATTGTATATAGCTGCTGTTCACATGGAATCATTTTGATAATGGTCGACTATGCACAAATGTTGTTTTGATGTATAATGTTTACTCCTAACTTTATTTAAAAAATCCATAAAATATACTACACTGGAGTCGGTGTGTGTTAGAAATGGGATCTCTAGTTGGCAAGGGCTTGCACCTTGGTCCAAGTAGGGACCCTTCTTCCTAGTCAGGGTAAGGGTGTTACACTCGTGAAGTAACCCCTGCTCACCCTCGTGGTAGCTTGGCACGAGCAGTCAGGCTTAATTCAGAGGCAGTGTGTAAAGCATTTGCACATAACCAACAGTAATACAGTGTAAGCACTACAAACGGACACCACACCAGTTTAGAAAAATAACCAATATTTTATATACTCAAGACAAGACCAATTACGACAAAAATCCACAATACGATACTTTAAAAATGAATGCTTGATAAGGTAACTTCTTCTTTGCAGGAATAGCACAAAAGCAAAGTTCGTACGAGTCGGTAGCTCCGTCCGAGCCTACCGTGATGCTGAAAACCACAGAGTCTAACAGTTCCAGCCGACCGCGTCGATACGGGCCAGCAGAGTCGTGAACAGACTCGGTTACAGTACCTTTCTCGTTGTGGCTGGTATGGAGTGTACGAGCCGGTCGGCGTTCGTCGTGGTTGCGGTGCAAGACGGAGCGATGCAAGGTGCGGTGTCCCTCGATGCGGTGCAGGCAGCGGCTCGATGAGCGTCGTGCAGACGGAGTCGGTGAGTCCAAGGCGTGCGATGCAGGGTGAGACGATGCTCGATGCGGTGCTGACAGGTTGTGATGCAGGCGACCTAGCCGGAGTGCGGGAGCTGGCGTCGGACAGCGGTGCGAGTCGGAGCGGTGCGTCGCAGACGTGCGAGCGGTGCCCCAAATGCGGTGCGGTCACAACTCTTGAGCCAGTTGCAGCGACCTCGTCGGTCGGGTCCGGTTGGTTCAGTGAAGCGATGCGATGCGAACTGCGGTGCCCACAGGTCACGGTGCAAGCAGCGGCTCGATGTTGGCGGTGTCGGACGTCGTCCACGGTGAGACCAGGGTTGCGATGCGAAGCGGGGCGATGCGGTCTGCGGTGCAAACAGGTCACCGGCCAGGGATGGATTCGGTTGACGGAGTCGGTTGCAGTTCCCTTCCTCTGTGGCAACTGAAACAGCGTTCCAGAAGCGGTACCCAGAGGCTTGTGAAGTCTTTGTAGTCCCTGAGACTTCTTAACAGGAGGCCAGCTCGGTTTCAGGCCCTTGGAGATACTCAGCACAAGTTTGTAGAAAGTTCAGTCCAGTCCTTTCACTGCCAAAGGCAGAAGCAGCAGCTGCAGGCCAACCCAACAAAGCAGTCACCTAGCAAAGGGGCAGTACTCCTCCTGGCAGCTCTTCCAGCTCTTCGTCTTGGCAGGTTCCTTGATTCCAGCGAGATCTAAATTCATGGGGTCAGGGCCCCAATATTTATATCCCAAATTCCTTTGTTCTCTGAAGGCAGAGAGGCCTTTGCCTAGTCCAAACCAGTTCTGGAGCACTTTGTTGACAAGTCTCCGTCCCTTCTTTCAGTGAGTAGGCCAGGGACATCAGACGCACCACAGGAGGTGGAGCCAGCATTGTGGAGGGAAGGCACTGTCCTATTCAGGGCCCAGGTGCGACCCCTCCCACCCATCTACATGTAGATCTTGCTATTCAGCCCTGTGCTGACTCACCCTGTCTCCTGGCATCCCCCAGCCCCTGTCACTCACACTCCAGACAAGGAATACACAACACTCGCAGAGGCAGGCTTGGATGGTTAGACAAGAAAATACCCACTTTCTAAAAGTGGTATTTTCGAACACAGAATGTTAAAACCAACTTCACTAAAAGATGCATTTTATCATTCTGAGTCCAGGCATACTAAACTCGAATTTCTACCATGTTCCCGGGGTCAGTTAGGATTATAAGCTGTAATAATCAAAACTGCCCGTTCTGGCCTAGGGGAACAGGTAGCCTTGCAATAGTGAAAAACGAACTAGGCTGTAATTCACTATCAGGACATGCCACACACACCCGGGCATGTCCTACCTTTTGCATACAACGCACCCTGCCCACAGGGGTACCTTGGGCCTACCTTAGGGGTGACTAACATGTAGCAAAGGGAAGGTTTAGGGACTTGCAAGTGTGTGCACTTGCCAAGTCGACATGGCAGCCCCAGGCTGCGCACAGGCTCTGCGATGGCAGGCCCGAGTTACACTTTACGGGCTGTTTGCGTGGGTGGCACAATCCAGTGCTGCAGCCCACCAACAGCATTTGGTTTATAGGCCCTGGCACTCGCAGTGCACTTTACAAGGGACTGACACATAAACCAAATAGGCCAATCATGGAAACACTAATCCATAACACATTTTATACAGGAGCACTTGCACTTTCCCACTGGACCGCAGTGAGGAAAGTGCGCAGAATCATTACACCAGCAAAAAAGAGTCAAAACCGGGAGGTCAGAAAGCAAAAAGTCAGGGGAAACACGCCAAAAGATGCCAAGTCTAACACATGTCCCCTCCAGCTGAAAGTAGGGAGAACTACCCAACCCCATTGGAGTTCTCTTCACTAAGGCGGAAGAACCTGGACAGACCATCTGCGTTGGCGTGTTCTGTACCAGGACGGTGTTCCACCGTAAAGTCCATTCCCTGTAGGGAGATGGACCACCTCAGCAGTTTTGGATTCTCACCCCTTATTTGCATCAACCATCTGAGGGGCCTGTGGTCTGTCTGAACCCGGAAGTGAGTCCCAAACAGGTATGGTCTCAACTTCTTCAGTGCCCAGACCACAGCAAAAGCTTCCCTTTCTATGGCACTCCACCTCTGTTCCCTGGGAAGTAGTCTCCTGCTAAGGAAGACTACAGGCTGATCCAGGCCCTCTTCGTTCAGTTGTGAGAGCACCGCTCCCACACCATGCTCTGAAGCGTCAGTCTGCACGACAAATTCTTTGGAGAAGTCAGGTGCCTTGAGCACGGGCGCCGTGCACATGGCTGCCTTCAGGGCATCAAAAGCTTTCTGGCAGGACTCAGTCCAGATCACTTTCCTGGGCTGCCTCTTAGAGGTCAGCTCTGTTAAGGGGGCAACGATGGTGCCATAGCCCTTAACAAATCTCCTATAATAGCCGGTGAGACCTAAGAAGGCTCTCACCTCTGTCTGGGTCTTGGGGGCTCCCAAGCCAGAATGGTGTCAATCTTGGGTTGTAGGGGCGCCACCTGGCCGCTTCCTACCTGGTGTCCCAAGTACACCACAGAACCCTGCCCGATCTGGCACTTACTGGCCTTGATCGTGAGGCCTGCACCTTGCAGAGCCCTCAACACTTTCTCAAGGTGCTGTAAATGTTCTTCCCAGCTGGAACTGAACACAGCAATGTCATCCAGGTAGGCGGCACTGAAATCCTCCAGCCCAGCCAACACCTGATTGACCAACCTCTGAAAGGTGGCAGGGGCATTCTTCAACCCAAAGGGCATCACCCGGAATTGGTAATGACCTTCTGGGGTTGAGAATGCTGATCTCTCCTTGGCCCCATCGGTTAAGGCAATCTGCCAGTACCCAGACGTCAAATCAAACGTGCTGAGGAACCGGGCAGCTCCCAACCGATCAATGAGCTCATCAGCTCTGGGGATGGGGTGCGCGTCAGTCCTGGTGACGGCATTGAGCCCACGGTAGTCCACACAAAACCGGAGTTCTGGAGTGGCACCGGGCGCCGCAGCCTTTGGGACCAAGACCACTGGGCTGGCCCAAGGACTGTGGGAGGGCTCAATCACCCCTAACGCCAACATCTTAGAGACCTCCTCCTTGATGCTGGCTCTGACCCGGTCAGTCAACCTGTAAATCTTGTGCTTTACAGGAGGGCTGTCACCAGTGTCCACGTCATGGGTACACCAGTGAGTAACACCGGGGGTCAGAGAGAACAGTGGGGCGAACTGTCCCAACAACTGGCGACAGTCCCCCTGCTGCTCCTGAGTCAGAGTAGGGAGAGGATCACACCCTCTACTGACCCATCATGCTCCTTGGTAGACAGGAGGTCAGGGAGAGGCTCACTCTCCTCTTCCACCCCATCATCTGTCGCCAAGAGCATACTCACTTCGGACCTCTCGAAGTGGGGCTTGAGGCGGTTCACGTGAAGGACCCTCAAAGGGTTCCTTGGAGCCTGCAAATCCACCAGGTAGGTGACGTCACTTTTGCGCTCCTTTACCTCATATGGCCCAGTCCACTTGTCCTGCAAGGCACAAGGTGCCACTGGGGCCATGACCCACACTTTTGCCCAGGTTGAAATTCGACCAGAGTGGCATTCTGGTCATACCATCTCTTCATTTCTTCCTGGCTTGCTTCTAGGTTCGCCTGAGCGAGTTTCCTGAAGCGGGCGGTTTGGTTTCTAAAGGCCAGCATGTAGCTAAATACATCCTGGGGAGTTTTCCTGGGAGCTGCCTCCCAGCCTTCCTTTACCAAACTCAGAGGTCCTCTGACAGGGTGGCCATACAGGAGCTCAAAGGGGCTGTACCCCAGAGACTTCTGAGGCACCTCCCTGTAGGCAAAGAGTAGGCATGGCAAGAGGACGTCCCAATTACGCCTCATGGGTTCTGTTAGACCCTTGATCATGCCTTTCAAGGTCTGGTTGAATCTCTCCACCAGACCGTTTCCTTGTGGGTGGTAAGGAGTGGTGAACTTGTAGGTTACACCACACTCCTTCCACAGGGATGTCATATACTTCGATATGAAATTGGTCCCCCTATCAGAAACCACCTCTCTGGGGAATCCCACATGGGAAAAGATCCCCATTAACGCCCGGCCCACCACTGGCGCCGTCGTTGTCCTGAGAGGGATTGCCTCCGGGTACCGGGTGGCATGGTCCACCAAGACCAGGATGTACCTGTTGCCCATGGCTGTCGTGGGATCCAGTGGCCCCACAATATCCATCCCTACCCTTTCAAAGGGTGTTCCAACAACAGGAAAAGGTTGGAGAGGAGCTTTGACCTTCCTCCCACTCTTACCACTTGCCTGGCAAGTTTGGCAAGACCTGCAGTGTGCATCTGACTGCCTTCGCATTTGGGGCCAAAAGAAGTGGGTGACAAGCCTGTCAAAGGTCTTGTCCTGCCCCAAATGTCCTGCCAAAGGCACGTCATGAGCCAGACCCAGTAGGAAGGTCCTGAAGCGCTGGGGTACCACCAGCACACGGGCTGACCCAGGCTCAGCAACCTTAGGCTCACTGTATAGGAGACCGCTCTCCCAGTAGATCAGATGTGACCCGGACTGATTACCAGCTGCCTGGTCTGCAGCCTGCCGCCGCAGACCCTCCAGAGTAGGGCACTCGTTCTGCTCCCTGCAGAACTCCTCCCTGGTGGGACCCCTTCTTGCTGCCAATGGGTCAGCTCAGAGATGTCTCCCAGTTCGGCTACCTGCTCCCCTGTAGGCACCGGGCGTCCCCTCGAGGTCCGCCTCCTCCCGGACCGTGGGAACTTCGGGGGCCGGTTTCCCGCGCCCCTGCCCTTTCTCTTGGCAGGGACTTGGGCCACTGTTTCAGGCTCCAAGTCCTTTTGATCACCCTTTCTGGCTGCCATTGACCGAGTAGACACGCATGCCCACTCTGGCAACCCAAGCATCTCCAAGTGAGACCTGAGCTCAACCTCCTTCCATGAGGACTGCTCCAGGTCGTTTCCTAGCAGACAATCTACAGGCATGGTAGGGCTCACAACCACCCTCAAGGGACCTGAGACCCCCCATTCAAGGGAACCTGCGCCACCATACATTGGCGCTCTGAGTTGTCTACAGCAACTACTTGGTGGAATGCTCCTGGGACTACTTGCTTCTCAGACACCAGGTGACACCGGACTGAGGTCACACTGGCTCCAGTATCTCTGAGAGCCTCTACCCTGTTCCCATTGATGGTCACCCAGGTGCTATATTTCTTTGTGTTAGGGGGCACCTGGTTTCCTGGGACCATCTCACTGTCCCCGAGTGAGACAAGGGTCATTTCTGCGGGATCCCCACCCTCCTGTGGGCACCCCTCCTCCCCAAGAGCTACACTAGCCAACACTTTGGATTGTCCACCGGTGGGTGGCTGTGTCCCCTTCGGGCACTTGGGGTCCCCCTTAAAGTGACCTACCTGGTCACATGCATAACACTTACGGGGGCCGGTCTCAACAGACTTCCCTGTAGAGACCCCTTTCTTCTTATCACCGGGGGCTGGGAACCTTTACCCTGGGTACTAGTTTGGGGCCCTTTAGAGAACTCCTGTGCTTTACCCTTGTCCCCCCACCTTTCTGCTGGGGACCCTGCCCACCTTTGGCTGAGTCTCCCCAAACGCTTTCTTGTGGACCCTGGTACTCACCCAGCGGTCCGCTTCCATAGCAAGCTTCCTGGGGTCAGTTAGCTTACTATCAACTAGGTGCTGGCGCAGATCTGCAAAACATAGACTAGACAAGTGCTCCCATGCAATCAAGTTGTAGAGCCCCTGAAAATCTGTTACGCTACTGCCCTTCACCCAACCATCCAGAGACCTGCAGAACACATCCACACATTCCAACCAAGTGTTGGCAACAGACTTCTTACTGGACCTGAACTGACCCCCGTACTTTTCAGGAGTAAAACCATACTTTGTGAGAAGGGCATCCTTCATGTCAGCATAGGTGAGGTGATACCCCTTACCCAAAGCTATCAGAGCATCCCTTGCTTCTTCAGGGAAAAGTGGCCACAATCCTGCTCCCCAATTCTCCTCAGGGACCCCATTCATGTGTATGGCTGCCTCATAACCCTGAAACCACCTTTGTATGTCATCCCCCTTCTTGAACTCCTTGCCTACGTTCTTGGGAATGTGCACAATCCTGTCTGCCTTTCTGGACGAATTGCTGCCACCATCTGAGCCTGACTTACTCCTAAGTTCTAGCTCCTTCAGTTCTCTCTCATGCTCTAAGAGCATCTTCCTCTCCTCTATGGCCAATCTCTTCTCCTCCCGCTCACTCTCCAGCCTGAGCTTCTGCAGCTCAAACTGCCTTGCCTCCCGCCTGTCCTCCAGCTCCTCTGGGGACAGACTGCTGCTGCCTGACCTGGCGGGTTCCCCCTACCCAAAAGCACATCCACCCTGGAAATAGGCTCCTCCACCTCCTCACTGAGATCACCAGGCTGCCCATTGGCATGTCTGGCTGCTACCCAGGCCCTCAGCGCCTTCTGTAGCTCCTCCTTCCTTGTGAGGCCTTTAATTTGGACTTTCAGGTTTTTACAAATCGCTCGTAACTCCTTTACGGCGTAGGATTCCAACCTATCCTCCTCAAAGATAACTTCCAGAGATGCAACGGATGATGCAATTGATTCAGGCATGACAAAAGTAGTGAGTTGAAACTGGCGAGATCAAAAATAGGCCAAAAGAAAAAGAACCAGTATGTGGTACGTAATGGTCTGCGATATGGTAGTAGTGCACACCAATCACTGTAAGTTAAGTGCAAACGCAAGTCCTATCCTCACCGCTGACAACCAATGTTAGAAATGGGATCTCTAGTTGGCAAGGGCTTGCACCTTGGTCCAAGTAGGGACCCTTCTTCCTAGTCAGGGTAAGGGTGTTACACTCGTGAAGTAACCCCTGCTCACCCTCGTGGTAGCTTGGCACGAGCAGTCAGGCTTAATTTAGAGGCAGTGTGTAAAGCATTTGCACATAACCAACAGTAATACAGTGTAAGCACTACAAACGGACACCACACCAGTTTAGAAAAATAACCAATATTTTATATACTCAAGACAAGACCAATTACGACAAAAATCCACAATACGATACTTTAAAAATGAATGCTTGATAAGGTAACTTCTTTGCAGGAATAGCACAAAAGCAAAGTTCGTACGAGTCGGTAGCTCCGTCCGAGCCTACCGTGATGCTGAAAACCACAGAGTCTAACAGTTCCAGCCGACCGCGTCGATACGGGCCAGCAGAGTCGTGAACAGACTCGGTTACAGTACCTTTCTCGTTGTGGCTGGTACGGAGTGTACGAGCCGGTGGGCGTTCGTCGCGGTTGCGGTGCAAGACGGAGCGATGCAAGGTGCAGTGTCCCTCGATGCGGTGCAGGCAGCGGCTCGATGAGCGTCGTGCAGACGGAGTCGGTGAGTCCAAGGCGTGCGATGCAGGGTGAGACGATGCTCGATGCGGTGCTGACAGGTTGCGATGCAGGCGACCTAGCCGGAGTGCGGGAGCTGGCGTCGGACAGCGGTGCGAGTCGGAGCGGTGCGAGCGGTGCCCCAAATGCGGGGCGGTCACGACTCTTGAGCCAGTTGCAGCGACCTCGTCGGTCGGGTCCGGTTGGTTCAGTGAAGCGATGCGATGCGAACTGCGGTGCCCACAGGTCACAGTGCAAGCAGCGGCTCGATGTTGGCGGCGTCGGACGTCGCCCACGGTGAGACCAGGGTTGCGATGCGAAGCGGGGCGATGCGGTCTGCGGTGCAAACAGGTCACCGGCCAGGGATGGATTCGGTTGACGGAGTCGGTTGCAGTTCCCTTCCTCTGTGGCAACTGAAACAGCGTTCCAGAAGCGGTACCCAGAGGCTTGTGAAGTCTTTGTAGTCCCTGAGACTTCTTAACAGGAGGCCAGCTCGGTTTCAGGCCCTTGGAGATACTCAGCACAAGTTTGTAGAAAGTTCAGTCCAGTCCTTTCACTGCCCAAGGCAGAAGCAGCAGCTGCAGGCCAACCCAACAAAGCAGTCACCTAGCAAAGGGGCAGTACTTCTCCTGGCAGCTCTTCCAGCTCTTCGTCTTGGCAGGTTCCTTGATTCCAGCGAGATCTAAATTCATGGGGTCAGGGCCCCAATATTTATATCCCAAATTCCTTTGTTCTCTGAAGGCAGAGAGGCCTTTCCCTAGTCCAAACCAGTTCTGGAGCACTTTGTTGACAAGTCTCCGTCCCTTCTTTCAGTGAGTAGGCCAGGGACATCAGACGCACCACAGGAGGTGGAGCCAGCATTGTGGAGGGAAGGCACTGTCCTATTCAGGGCCCAGGTGCGACCCCTCCCACCCATCTACATGTAGATCTTGCTATTCAGCCCTGTGCTGACTCACCCTGTCTCCTGGCATCCCCCAGCCCCGGTCACTCACACTCCAGACAAGGAATACACAACCTCGCAGAGGCAGGCTTGGATGGTTAGACAAGAAAATACCCACTTTCTAAAAGTGGTATTTTCGAACACAGAATGTTAAAACCAACTTCACTAAAAGATGCATTTTATCATTCTGAGTCCAGGCATACTAAACTCGAATTTCTACCATGTTCCCGGGTCAGTTAGGATTATAAGCTGTAATAATCAAAACTGCCCGTTCAGGCCTAGGGGGAACAGGTAGCCTTGCAATAGTGAAAAACGAACTAGGCTGTAATTCACTATCAGGACATGCCACACACACCCGGGCATGTCCTACCTTTGCATACAACGCACCCTGCCCACAGGGGTACCTTGGGCCTACCTTAGGGGTGACTAACATGTAGCAAAGGGAAGGTTTAGGGACTTGCAAGTGTGTGCACTTGCCAAGTCGACATGGCAGCCCCAGGCTGCGCACAGGCTCTGCGATGGCAGGCCCGAGTTACACTTTATGGGCTGTTTGCGTGGGTGGCACAATCCAGTGCTGCAGCCCACCAACAGCATTTGGTTTATAGGCCCTGGCACTCGCAGTGCACTTTACAAGGGACTGACACATAAACCAAATAGGCCAATCATGGAAACACTAATCCATAACACATTTTATACAGGAGCACTTGCACTTTCCCACTGGACCGCAGTGAGGAAAGTGCGCAGAATCATTACACCAGCAAAAACAGAGTCAAAACCGGGAGGTCAGAAAGCAAAAAGTCAGGGGAAACACGCCAAAAGATGCCAAGTCTAACAGTGTGTTAGTGGTTCCTTCGCGCTCTGCCATTATCTAACCCTCTATATCGCGATTGTGCTTATGCATCATAACCTCATAGTATATTATTCCACAGGAACCATTGTTTTTCCTATATAAAAGGAGAAAGCAGCGCCACAAATAATGGTGTTCTTCCTCTAAGCATGAATTAAATAACGTGGTGCCAGTTTGGAACATAAGTACCTCAGTTTGGAGTATTGGACTTTAGAAATGTTGGTTCTTTGCCATTTATTGCTCAATGAGTGATGCATGCTATTGTGAAAAAGGATATTATGGTAATTGAGAGCTAGTGTAGAGTCTTCTGGACTGGAGAGGTGCAGGTATATTTATATTTAACAGTAGTCTTCGTGCTGAATTCTGGAAACTTTGTAGGTTTCTCATGGCTAAGAGTGAAATGCTCTGGCATAGGCCGTTAGTACAATCAAGTTTAGAGAGGTGATGTTGATTGCACCGTTTGAGGAAATCCTACATGTGGAAAGATGGGTCCAAGTGTTTTTATTGTGTAGAATGTTGATTGAAATCGTGTGTCTTCTTGATCATTAATGGAAAGTGTGGACTTGAAGACATTTTCATGATTCCATAGTTGTTTAGATATTTTAGTGAAGGTTCTAGTTCATCTGGCCAGAAAGACAGAGGATCATCATTTTTTCTTTGAATGCATAACAGTATTTCAGTTTTTGAAGCATTTAACTTGAGAGGGTTGCATGCTATCTATTGATCTACAGCTATGAGGCTAGTGTTGAGTTATTATTTTCATATATCTTGGGGGTTTTCCAATTTGAGAATTAAAGATGTGTCATCAGCATAATTGTAGGAGGTGAGTTCAACATTGTTGAGTATCGTCAGCATAGATATAGAACTGGGTGTCCATATTTTACTGAGCATGAGCAAGGAGGTCCATGTATCAATCAATCAATCAATCAGCAATTTGTGAAGCGCGCTACTCACCCGTGAGGGTCTCAAGGCGCTGGGGGGGGAGGGAGGTCATGCAGCTCTGAAGAGCCAGGTCTTGAGTGTGGGAATGTCTGATGTTGAGCGGGAGCTTGTCTCAGGTCTTTGCCACGATGTAGGAGTAGGCTCTTCCACCCGTTCTGGCTCTGTGGATACGAGGGGTTTCGGCGAGGTTTCTCTTGGGTGCGTGGAAGGAGACTCTTTCGTTGAGGTATTGGGGTCCGGTGTTGTGGAGGGATTTGTAGGCGTGAGTGAGTAGCTTGAAAGTGACTCTCTTCTTGATGGGGAGCCAGTGGAGGTCTCGTCTGTGCTGGGTGATGTGTTTGTGTCGTGGGATGCCGAGGACGAGCCTGGCAGCGGTGTTCTGGATGGTCTGGAGTTTCCGGAGCAGAGATTTGTTGATTCTGGCATAGAGGGCGTTTCCGTAGTCCAGTCTGCCGGTTATGAGTCTGTGGGTGACGGTCTTTCTGGATTCGGGGGGGATCCACTTGAAAGTCTTGCGGAGAGTGTTGAAGCACAAGGAGGAGACGGCGTTGATCTGTTTGTTCATGGTGAGGGAGGAGTCGAGTATGATGCCGAGGTTCCAGGCGTGGTCTGTGGGAGTAGGGGGGCTGCCGAGGGCGGAAGGCCACCAGGTGTTGTCCCATGCTGAGGGGGTGGGTCCGAGGACGAGGACTTCCGTCTTCTCTTGCTGCTCATCCAGGATGCGATGTCTCTCATTCCTTCCTGGAAGCTGAGTTTGGTGGTGTCGGATTCCCTCGTGAGGGAGAGGATGAGTTGACCGTCATCTGAGTAGGATACTACGCTGCGTCCATTCTGTCTGACGATGGTGGCGAGGGGGGCCATGTAGATGTTGAAGAGCGTGGGGCTGAGCGACGATCCTTGGGGTACTCCGCAGTTGATCTCTGTGGGTTCGGAGAGGAAAGGCGGGAGTCTGATTCTTTGGGTTCGGCCGGTGAGAAAGGAGGGGATCCAGTCGAGGGCATTCCCTGTATGCCGGCGTCGTGGAGTCTGGCGATGAGAGTGCAGTAGGAGACGGTGTTGAAGGCTGCCGAGAGGTCCAGTAAGATGAGGGCCGCCGTGTGGCCCTTGTCGAGGAGAGTGCGGATGTCATCAGTGGCGGCGAGGAGGGGGGTCTTGGTGCTGTGGTTGTTGCAGAAGCCGGATTGGGAAGAGTCGAGGATGGAGTTCTTTTCGATGAAGTTTGTGAGCTGGCTGTTGACGATCTTCTCAGTGACTTTAGCTGCGAAGGGGAGCAGAGAGATGGGACTGTAGTTTTTTAGGTCCCTTGGGTCTGTGGAGGGCTTCTTGAGGAGGGACTTGACTTCTGCGTGTTTCCAGTAGTCGGGGAATGTGCCGGATTCATAGGTGGCATTGATGGTGCGTCGTAGCTCGGGTGCTATGGCGGTGGCGGCTCTCTGAAAATTGTGCGGCGGGTAGGGGTCCATGGGGGCTCCAGGGTGGATGCTCTTCATGGTTGTGGCGGTGTCTTCGGTGGTGACCGAGGTCCAGGCGGAGATGGTAGGCTGGCTGGCATTGCTGGGGGTGGGCGTGGTTTTGGCGTTGGGTGTCTGTTCGTTGAAGTTGTCGTAGACGGACTTGATCTTGAGATGGAAGTAGGATCCGAGTTTGTTGCAGAGGTCCTGGGAAGGGGTGATGTCCGAGGCTTCGCTTGGGGGCTTGGTGAAATCCTGGATGATGCTGAAGATTTCCTTCGAGTTGCTGGAGTTGGCAAGGATTTTGTCCTGGAAAAAGTTCTTTTTGGTGGATCTGATGCATTGGTGGTATTCTTTTATGGTGTTCTTGTAGGTATTCCGAGTTTTCAGGGTTTTGGTGTTTCTCCATGATTTCTCGAGACGTCTGCAGGTGCGTCTGGATTCACGGAGATCGGTGGTGAACCAGGTGTCTTTCATGGGGCGTTGTCTGTCGGAGTTACGGAGGGGGGCGAGCTTGTCTGCGCAGTTGGTGATCCATCTGTAGAGTTTGTTGGCTGCAGAGTTGGCGTTGGTGGTGGTGGGAAGGGGTCGTGGTTGAGGGTGGAGTTGAGGTGCTCCTCCGTGACTTTGCTCCAATTCCTCTGCGGGGGCATGGTGTAGGTATGTGAGCTGCGGTTTTTTCGAAGGAGAAGTTTACGCAGTGGTGGTCCGTTCAGAGGGGCTGCGAGGTGTGGCTGAAGCAGATGCTGTTTCCTCCTGCGAAGGTGTGTCCAGCCGTGTGGGTGGGGGTGGTGATGAGCTGTTTCAGTCCGATGTTGGCGAGGTTGTCCAGGAGGTCGGTGGAGTTGGGGTCATTGAGGTTGTCGAGGTGGAAGTTCAGGTCTCCGAGAAGTATGTAGTCCATGGAGGTGACGGCGTGGGGCACGATGTGGTCCGTGATGGTTGAGGCGAACGCGGTTCGTGGTCCGGGGGTCTGTAGGTGAGGGTGCCACGTAGGGTCATTCTGGGGCTGCTGTGGATCAGGAAATGGAGGTGTTCAATGGAGGACGAGGACTCGTTCGTGCTGGAAGTGGTGAGTAGGAGGGAGTTCTTGTGCGCAATGGCGAGTCCTCCTCCTGGGTGATTGGAGTGATCCTTCCTCTGGATCTTGTATCCGTCAGGGATGGGGGTGACGATGTCGGGGGTGGAGGTGGAGTTGGTCCAGGTTTCCGTGAGGAAGGCGACGTCTGGAGAAAGGGTGTCGAGGAGGTGCCAGATCTCTACTGCGTGTTTGTGCAGGGAGTGCACATTGAGGAGGATGCACCTCAGGGGTTCGGGTGCGCTGGCGTCCGGAGGGTGGGCGGTGCACGCTGGGTTGTGGAGGTTGGAGAAGGTTCGGCTGCAGTGTCGGCAGGAAAATACATTCACTGCAGAAAAGACAGATCAGGAGCAAGAGGAGATGGTCAATGCATATTCTGTGGACAGCGCTTAGAATGACCCTTCATAACATACCTTACCTTGCAAGGCTAGGGAACTGGTGGTGTTTTAGTTTCTGATTTGATTTTCACTATATGCTTTAAGTCTCTGTGAGAGGTCTGTCCACCTCAATTTTGTATTGAAATCATACCTCCATCATTACTCTTTCACTTTCTTCTTGATGCCATTTTTCATTTTTATTTAGAAACAAATCAAATGGGGCCATCAAGGTGTGGATATAAGCACCATGTACGCACTTCAACTGAGGAGCATCCTCAGAGCTAATAATTTGACTACATTAGCCACAGGCCCATAAAACAGCTAACTATTCAGGACTCAATAACATATTATGCAGTCAGGACAGCTTTAAATCACTTTATTTTACTGATGACACTGTCAGAACCCCTTTCAGAGGGTCACGTAGTATGCAGGGGCTACTGGGCCCAACCGTGATAGTTGAGGCCTTTTACTATTGATGTCCCCGGAGCCCAACCTCATATGGATCCTGAGCAACTCGGCCAAATACCCCTTCTGCACTTGACTCTCAGGGCTAGTTGTGGACGAGCAGTCAGCGGCTCCCTCTGGGGGAAGCGTAGGTACAGGTAAATTAACATGACTCATAACTCAAAGTGCACACAGTATTGACAATAAATCAATGTCCAGTCAAATACTTGCTTTTATAAGAATTTTTTTTTCTAACTCACACATGCAAAGAGATAACAACATTCATTAGCAACAATACAATTTCCTTGAGGTCGGGTCATTAGCGGTTGTCAGGCAAAACCTTGTCCTACACTTTTTCTTGTAATGTGGTCGGGGTCATTCCCCATTCATGGTGGTTCCATTCAGGGAAAGCGTACTACTAGGCCGTATTCAGGAGTTCCCCTTTGACTCTTTAAGAATTAGTCAAAGGTGTCTATGGTGCCTCAGCACCGTCAGCAAGGAGTCTTTCGGGGCTCCACAGGCCCAGTTCAAGTCTTACCCACTCCTGCTGCACAGAAGCATTCAGCAATTGTGGCGAGTGCTCTGACC
This sequence comes from Calotriton arnoldi, assembly GCA_963921515.1. Taxonomy (NCBI): domain Eukaryota; kingdom Metazoa; phylum Chordata; class Amphibia; order Caudata; family Salamandridae; genus Calotriton; species Calotriton arnoldi. Next base: position 966,090 of record CAWUFW010003291.1, on the reverse strand, counting down.
GTGGGCACTCAAGTGTTTTGATCCTGTTTGGAGAAGTTGGGTTTGCCGTGGTCCACATGACAGCCCTCTGCAGGTGCAGGCCCTCTTCCCGAGCAGCGCTGCTGGCTTCCCAGTGATCAGATGTGCTCCCAGCTTGCAAAGAGATTATAAGTCAATCTTCCCCACACGGGGGGTGGTGAATCCGGTCCTTCAGCTCCCAACTGGAGCCCAGCAAGGGTGCAACATTGTCCATGGCATTCTCCTGTGCCCTCGAGGGTCAGTCAGGGGATGTTCCTGCTGTGCAGGCTTGACTTGCGGATTGCAGCTCAGTCTTTCCTCAGGCGACAGCCCTAACTTCCAGGCAATGTCGGTACAGGCAGCCCTCCTGTCATATGAAGTTGCAGAGGTATTTCACAAATCGAGCACAGACTCCTCCGTTGCAATCGGTTTCACCATAGCGTTTATGAGTCTCAGCACTCTCGCAGCAGTAACTTCATCGGTGGCCCCTCTAGCATACAGGGCACTGCAATGCGATGGTATGGGCTTGGCAAGCCCCACATGGCGCTTAGTACGTGGCTTAGTCCACGGAGGCGATCTCCTGGCATGCGATGGTCACCAAGTCAACACCGCACATAGGCAACGACCCGATGGATGCCCAGCCGTTCTCTCACACCTCACTCAAGAAGTCCTTTTGGTAGGGCTCCCCACTGGACCTCAGTCTCTCCAGTGCTTCTCTCTTCCTCACAGGGCATACTGCTCATGGCAAGCAGGCAGGAGCTAGTGCTCAAAGGCAGGTGGTCTTGTTTTCCCTGGGTGATGTCCCCTCACCCAGCAGGGAGACTAGCAGGCTTTGGCACGAGTCCTGGTCACAGGCAGAAGTCTTTTAGAGCTTCCCTTTCTCACACAGCCCATCTGGCTGCCCGGCAGCTGCAAATTTTGGGGTCTCAATCTCCCCTTCTTATAGTCTTTTTCCAAACACCAAATGTGATTTAGGGTCAGAGTCTTTTTTTTTTTTTTAAAGGTCAGGCACAATATACAGTTCACACATTTCTTATGTTGTTACTTTACATTTTTTGGTGTAGAGTCCATATCTCTATATACAAGACATATGTTGTAAGTACCATATCATGTACATAGCATTTCAATGCTTATTATTCATAGCACTAACACATTCCCGCAGGGGAGCAATATACTTGCATTACAATCTATAACATGTTATGTAATTGATATATTTCCCAAAGAGTAATACGGTTATCCCAGCTTCTATACAGTAGTGTGTGTCTATACATCTGGTTGCATGGACCTTAGGTATTGCATGAGTGGGTCCCAGAAGTCTTTGGGTCGAGACGCCTCAGGTATTTCTTCCGCATAGTTTTCTAGTTGTTCCTTACAGTACGTCATGTCTGTGATCCAGTTTTTACTTTGTGGTGCCTGTCTGCTCCCCCACTTCAGAGCTACTCTTCTCTTGGCTAGTAGTAATGCCACAGCTAGGAATTTGCGTCTTCTAATCCGTTTGATTTTGTATATCCCCAGCAGGCAGACTTGGGGTGAATTAGGTATCTGCTCAGCTAGCATTTCCGTTAGAGTACTTGTCACTGTTTGCCAGTAGGGTTGAATCCGTGGGCACGCCCAGGCCGTATGTAAAAAATCTGCCTGTTGGGCGCTGCAGCGTGTGCATCTGTCGTCTTCCCGAAGGCCATATTTATGTAATTGTGCCGGTGTATAATATATTTGCTGTAAGAATTTAAAATGTATAATTCGCAGATTACAATTTGACGTGAGCATTTGTGTGAGTGTACAGCTGTATCCCCAATCTTCTTTGGAGATTGGGCTGCCTAGTGTATCTTCCCATCTCTGTAGAGCCTGCTCGCGTTCTCTAAATTGCTCACGCTGGGCTGCATTATACAGATTTGTTACTAGTCGTTGACGTGTAGGCGATGTTAGGAGTATTTGGAGTGCGTTGTGCGTTGGTGGTTCACTAGGGAATGTGGGGTAGAGGTCTTTTACGGCCGCTCGTAGTCGGAGGTAGGCAAATATCTTTAGGGGTGTGCGGTGTGCTGCTAGCGAAGAGTCATTCTGTGATATGAATTGTCTGCCTGGGAATATGTTTCCCATTACGCGCAGACCCATGTCTCCTAGCAGTTGTAGCATGTTTATTTCGGGCGTCACAGTTATGTTCGGATGGTGTCGCATGGGCAGCGCTGGTGCATATGTCGGGAGTTTTTTCGCTCGCTTCGCCAGCATGTGCCATGCCACTGATGTGCAATATACTGGGTTGGTTTCTGCTCTCGGATGTGTTGTCTTGGCTCCAGCAGGTAAGCAACCAGAGGAGTCGGTGTACACTCTCCTGTTCTACCGCTATGTGAGGTATATGTGCATGTGGGTGTATCCAGTAGTGCGCATGTTGTGCCTGGGCACAATAATAGTAGAGTTGTAGATCTGGTGCTCCAAAACCCCCTTGTGTATATGGTCTAGTCAGTTCTTTCCATCCCACTCTTGCCTGCTTTCCTGCCCATGTTAGTTTGGTCATATATGCACGCAGTTTTATAAAAAACTGTTGTTTGAGCCGCACCGGTATGTTTGTGAATAGGTAAAGAAACCGTGGGAGTACACCATCTTCTGTATTGCTATTCTATCAGCTAATGATAACGGTAGCCTAATCCATCTGTCTACTTGGCCTTCTAGTTTTGTAAGAGCTTTACCATAGCTTTCACGTATTACTAACTCCGGGTCTCGGTGAATCCATACCCCTAAATATTTTACCGGTTCTGTTTGCCACTGCAAAGGGTAGTCTAGCGGGGTTTTTGTGTAACGGGAGTCAATGGAATCACCGTGGATTTAGTCCAGTTTATACTGAGACCTGAGTACTGTTCAAAGCGTATATATTCTCTGATTAATTTATTTAAATTTTCTGCTGGGTGTCGTGTATATAAGACCATATCATCAGCATAGAGCGATATGCTCAGGGGTCGTAGTTGGAACTGTAAGGCTGTGTCGGCATGTTTTTGTCGAATTTTACATGCTAATGGTTCGAGTGCGAGGGTGAATAATAGCGGTGATAGTGGGCATCCCTGCGTCGTCCCTCTATGTATGTGGATAGGATCGGATGTATTACCATTTACCCTAAGCCTTGCGCACGGTTCCGTATATAATAGCGTTATCCAGCGTAGGAACGGTTCAGGGAACCCCATCCTGCGCAGTACAGAGAACATGAATGGCCACTCCACAGAATCGAAGGCTTTCGCTGCGTCCAATAGGGCCGCAGCTGCTGGCAAGTCTGGGTTCAATTGATGGAACATTGCAAAAATAGTCCGCAAGTTATGTGTTGTGGACCTCATCGAAATGAATCCGGATTGATCCGGTAGGACCAGTTTTTGCATTAGGGGTTGTATCCTTAGTGCAATCATTTTTGCTAAGATTTTAGCATCTATGTTTATTAATGACAGCGGGCGATATGAATCACACCTGGTGGGGTCTTTCTCCGGCTTAAGGAGTGTGATTAGCAGTGCTATTCTGCAATGAGGGTGGGAGTACACCCTCTTCGTACGCTTCAGAGTACATTGCTGTTAAGTGGGGTATTATTAACATAACATAACACTTGTATTTGTAAAGCGCACTTATCACCCATGGGTCTCAAGGAGCTGAATAACAGATGTTTATTGTTACCCAACTCAATGGTACTCATTTTATCGACCTCAAATGGATGAAAGGCTGAGTGGACCCGCGGGGATTTGAACCTGTGACCATGAGGTCGAACACAGGCCCCTCCAGTGGATGCATTAGTCCACTAAGCCACCGTATTCTTTATAAAACTCCCCAGTCCATCCGTCCCCGGGGCTTTATTGTTTGGAAGGGATCTAATCGCCTCTTTCAGCTCATCTTCAGTTATGGGATGACTGAAATATTCCCGGTGTTCATCAGAGAGCCAGGCTAGGGCAATATCATCTAAGTATTTATCTGTCTCTATTGAAGACGTGGTCAACTTTGTGGAATATAATCGTGTGTAGTATTCCGAAAAGCATCAGACCGTAGTGTGGCGCATCTTGTACGTCTAATATTTGCGTTATGTGGGAAGTGGTGTGTGCTTGATGTAGCCTACTTGCTAGTGCGCGGCCTGGGCGTCCCCCCTCCCCATAGTTTCATGCCGTGTATCTGTGTGAGATATATTTCACCTCACTATCTGCGAATCCATTATATGTGTTCAGTTTGTTTCGGATTTCTGCGAGTAGCGTGGGGTTTAGTGTTTGTGTGTATTCCGTTTCTAACTGTTTGATTTCTTTTTCTACCTTTGAAAGCTGTTGCTGGATATCCTTCAGTATCCCTGCATGTTTGTCTATGCAGAATACTCAGATTGTAACTTTGAAAGCTTCCCACAATACTCTAGCACTATCCACTGTTCCCACATTATGCTCAAAGTAGTCCACGATAGCCTGTCTTAGCTCCGTTTGAAACACCTGGTCTAGCATCGCATTCGGCTTAAGGCACCATGTGAACTGTCTAGGAGTGTGTGTGGGGAGTGCGATTTCTAGGCGAACCGGTGCGTGGTCGGAGAGCGTCTTGGGCATATGTTCCACGGATATAGTCCATGTGCTAACTACACTAGTTGCTATCCAGTAGTCTATCCTAGACCATGTGTTATGGGTTGTGGAAACGCAGGTACCCTCTGTGTGCCCTTGATGGCGCAGGCGTCATATATCTACCATCTCACATTCTTCCATGCCTTCTTTGAGCACTTTAGCGGCCTGCTTCCCGTATTTAATATTGCATGTGGATCTATCCAGGGTCAGAGTCTTTGAAGTTTTATGTTGGGATTCTGCTTCTTTTGAAGAGTACATTTTTCTTTCTCTTCTTCCCTCTTGAAAGGCTGTTTGTCAAAGCAGGAAAGACTCAGAAGTTGATAAACCCACAACACAGTTCATGGAAGTGACCAGAGTTCACACCTTGTTGTCAGCCACAGTGATATGTGCATCAAATGGTTACTCTTTATGATTCCCTTATCAGCACCATCTCCTTCCTGAGATGTGTCCAGTCCCCTTCCATGTGATCTATCACTGAATCAAAGAGCACCCTTTTGAAGTTTAAAAGGGGAGTATCTTCCCTTCCTCCAGTATGTATCCCACCCAGCTCACAGGAATGCAGCAATACACAAATCTGCCTTTGGGAATTCCTCCACTCCTCTTAGGCTTCCCAAAATGGAACCCAGGGTCCTCCATGTAATATAATATTGCAGGCATGTTTACACTCAGTGTACTTTAACAGCACACTTACTGTCTAGCACTGTTACCTCCATGCATTGTGTCATTAAAGACACACATACATTCTGCACATGCATTCAATCTGCATGCACTCTTCAGTACTGTAGCTTTCTTATATTGCACTGTGGTGCGCTATTTGCAAGCACACACTCTCACCATGTGCGTGGTGCAAAACACTTCACCCTTCATGTACTGGACTTCTCGGAAGCATACATACACTCAGCACATGACTTCCTTCCGCTTGCACTGCACAGCGCTACATCTCTCATGTAATATATTCCTTGCAGGCATACATACATTCTGTACATATGCAAACCCTTCATGTACTGTACAGTCCTGCTCTACCCTTGTACTGTACCCTTCCCAGGTACACATACATCCAGCACAGAGTCACTACTCCTGTGCTGCGCATAGCACTCCACGTCCACCTGATAAATGCCAAGGGTGAGTTGGGCACATAGCAGTGGAACTTTAAAAAGGTAAGTGAGCCTATAGACCTCACTTCCAGTGACAAAAGTTTAAAGAAACCAGTTCACTCTTACTGATCACTACCCGGCATACTGCTGCCATCAAGCCTCTGCTTAACTCTTGGTGACAGCGGCAGCCTTCCACCACTATCAGGGTAGCGCTTTGGGTATCCCTCCAGGTCCAAAAGACCGCAATCAGTGAGACAGGCCTAAGTCATGGCACACATGGATAATCCGTGTTTGCATATGCCAACAAAAATCAGCATTTGGGATCCAGACAAAACAGCTGGGCACTCAGAGAAGGGGTACGCGTCTTTTACCATGAAAAGGACTTGTCTGTCCCAACAGACACAATCAAATAAAGCAGAGCTCTTATCAAGGACGTCCTAACATTTCAGAGGCAGTAATCAATTTAAGGTGGTGCTAGTAAGAGAAATCTTTATGCCTGCATGAGCAGGTGAGTATAGGTGAAAACAAGCTTGACTGGCTATTGAAAAGGGTTGTAGGCTAGTGGCAGGCAATGTTATGTTATTTTCTAAGTGATTTACAAAATGATTTCTAGACTGATATGGGGGAATAGTCAAACAACCGGCAAATGTATATATAAAACAAATGCAATGCTGGAGAGCTGTTCTTCTCTGAACTGGACTCTAAGGTGGTTTGGTGCCTACAGAGAGGTGGGCTGTTGGAATAAATCTGCCTACTTGGCAATTTTCACAAGATTGTTTCTTTGGCAGGGTCTCTCCTAGCAGATTTGCTATAGAGTTTTGCCCAGTGAATTAAATGCCTGGTTTGCACAAACTCCAGTAGGGACAGGTTTCACAAGGGGACACCTTCCTTTTGGCCTCAGACATGGCTACCATGCCCTTGGAGTTGCAAGCTTGAATCTTGAAGGAAAAAGTGATATTAACTTCTCCTGAATCTGGTGTACGAGTCTCTTGCCCACCACTGGTTCAATGACCAGTTGTGCAACTCAGCATTCACATCAGTACTCTAGTAAAAAATATATTCTGTGATCTTGTTACTGACTTTAGACGGGGCTTCCAATTTACAATTATCATACATGGTTTCCCTTCTTTGCACACTGTTGTGTCGGATGAGTAGAAGAGTCCTCCACTCATCTGTTCAGACATGCACTTATCGTTTGCTCCAGTGTGTGGTCACAAACGTTATAAATAAATTAGGCACATGCAGGGAGTATGTGTGTAACACTCAATCAGGTCTCTGGGTCTGTCTATGAAAACAGTGTTGGGGAGGGGCCCTTCATGCTGCCAACCCCACAAATGCATACAAGGAGTCGGACCTCTGGCAACCGCCACACCGAGGGCCTATCAGTGATTCCTGCTTCAGTCGGTGCTGCTCGCTGCCATCATCAACATCCTGAGGAGACGTGCTTTGTGGGAACAATGAGTCTGGCACCCATAGCGGCTCCGCTTGAAACCCCAGTCCAGCAGTAATCATTTACTGTGCAGCGATACGTTTCCCCACCTGACACTGCCATGAAACATTTCATGTAAACTGGTATTTCTTGTTTGCCACCACACATAGCATGTATCCATACAATGTCGAAGGGACCATAATAGACTAAATCACACCCACTTTGGCCAGTGAATTAAATGTCTGGTTTGCACAAACTGAGCAGTCATAAAAGTGTGAATGCCCACCCATTCACTGCACCCCCACCAGAGTGATTATAATACACGGACTCAGTACCACACCTACAGCCAGACCTGCTTTTCAGTCTTCACCATGCTGCACAGCATGACAAATGCCATATACCTGTTCAACATGTTATTGGTCCCATAGTCAGTAGCAGTCAGGTGAAAAGTATGTTTGACCTGTTTTGAAAACTACTTGTCCACCACCAAAGAGACTGACCCCACGACGACACCACAGCTCACCACTGTCACATATTTCGGGGTTGAGGTTCGATCTAATTCAATTCATCTTTATTCGATTCACACAAAGTGTATCATAAAAGAATACATAAAAACTGCAATTCATTAAAGGTCAAATATAGTCATATAAAACAAATACAGTAAAATACAAAGCACACTTTAACATACAGCAGGTAAAGACTTTCTTCTCATTTGTGTAGCCCTAAGAAATCTTGCAAGCACCACGCATGTATAAAGGTTTGGAAGAAATTGCAGATATAAAAAGGTCGGCCCACATTGTTTAACATTTAAAAATTTCATTAAAGATACGATAAAAGATCTCAAGTCTGAATAAAATTTACAAAAGAACACTAAATGTATGGTTGATTGTTTAGACAAGTTGTCACAGGGGCAGGGATTAATTCTCTTGACCAATTGTTGACATTTGGGAAACTTATCAGGCGGTAGAATATATCCAACCTAAAACGCGTTAGAACAAACCTGTGCTGAGCATTAAGAACGTTAAAAAGGTACGGTTGCATTGAAAAGGTACTCAAAACCATTTGATTGTGTTGAACAGTAGGTTTGGCAGATTCCACACACAGCCTCAGGTCCTCCAATAAGTTTAAACACTCTATCTTTAGTGCTTTCCTCTAAATGTTTCTCAGAGTTTCAGGTTGATCATAAAATTCCAGGCGACTGATATCTGACATAGAATTCTTAATAAACTTTAACCAGGGAATTTATAAAGCAAACTCTGAGTCACAGCAGTCCTTTACTATGGCACAGTTAAATTCCATGAAGTCCGAGGTCCATCTTTTGTGCCAAAGAAGAACTGGCTGGATCTTGATCAAATCTATTAGATAATTTGCGCCCAGTTCAGAGTGGCATACAAAGTTTGAGCAACTACAAGGGAGTGCTAAAAGATTTTTTTTAAAAGGCATTTTCCACCACCTGTAGTGATTCGACATTTGCATATCCCCATAATTCAGAACCATACATTGCAATAGTTCTACATTTTGCGTTGTAGATGGTTAACATTTCTTTCGGCTGATTGCTCCCCAGTTTCCTTGCGAAGTTACGCAGAGCCATGATAGATCTAACAAATTGCAGCCTTCTCGAATTAATAGTGCTTTTCCAGTTCCCTTCACAATCAAATAAAATACACAAATATACAAATATGAGAAGGTCGGGGTTAGAGGTAAAATAGCTTTTCCTATAAATATGTTACGACACTTAGTTGAATTGCGGACTACTTTCATAACAAATGTCTTGCTTATATTAATTTGTAACCCCAGATTTTCCATAAAATGGACGCTGCAAAGCCAAAGGGGTGCGCGCCATAAGTACAGCGTTGTTATGTCCCGTATAGAGGCCCTAATGTAGACCCGTTCATACATGCCCTAAAATGGACGTATTCATATTTGCCCATATATGGTCATATTCGTACTTGCCCTATTATGGTCATAGCCGCATATGCCCAATTATGGTCATAACTGTACATGTCCTATTATAGTCATGATTCCTTATATAGGCATGATCTTTCACCTACTTTGGTCCTTGCTAGTACACAACGTGCTCTGAGGGCTGAACGTTATCTATCCTGTGGTTTTGAATACAGCAGGGTTTTTCCCAAACACAGGCCCACACTGTACTCATCAATTATGCATGGCTTTCTAGGAATACACCACCTGCATAATATGTATGTACAAAGTTCACCCCTGACGTCTTCCTCATGTCTAACGACAGACCAATACAAACCATACTGAGGACCAAGACTCTTTAGGGTATAAATACAACACATCTTGCCCCGGTAAACCAGAGGGAACCGAGACTTCCATGCTGACACACTGACCAGAGACGCTGAGGCTCCTGCATGCAGTCACTCCAGCTGACAGCGGTCTGACACAGTCCTGACGGGGTGTCCAACTCGAGACCAGGACGGGGTCCCACACTCTCTCTATTCAGGTATGGGGGTTCGACTAAATCCTAGAAGGATTCTTGGGTCTTAGGCTTTTAGACCTACACATATGCTAGGTACACTCAGGTACATCTAGTTAGGCATCGTAGGAGTACGCACACTTGCATAATGCTTTTATATTCATGTATGTATTCATGATTATCGCAATATGGTAGAACTGTTCTATCCCTTTGCTTTTATCGCACTACTGATAATATATCTCTGCTATTGTCTGCTGGTTGCTGCAGCACATATATTTTACACTAGAATAACAACTGTTCAATAAATACTTATTGAAACGCCCAACTGTTTATTCTGTGTAACTCTCTGAGACAAACCGAATAAGTAAGCACGAGTGACTGAGCGAAAGGTAGTACATTGTTTCCACGATTCTGAGGAATTTGGGTTGTCATGATCTAAGGTTGCCAGAAACTAATCTCTCCCCGAGAGGAGGAGATTCTAGTGGCACTGTGAGCTAGCTAATGCAAACCAGGCTAACATATACGGTGGGGGTGTTCAGAGTCAGTCTACCACCAAGCCCACAGTATATGTTATCCAAACGTGCAGGTGCTGCAGGGGTACTATAGGAACTACACGACATGGCGCCGCCAACGTTGGTTGGGTACTTATTTAAAAGTAGAATCTGAGTAGTTCAGTCGTGCTATTCTCAGAGAACCTACTCACAAAACCCCGGAGACGTTTGGAGTGAGTGGGCACAAAATCCGCCGCAGCTGAGTAGTACGAAAATACTATTTATTGGCTGTTGGTTATTCAAGCTTGAAGGACATTTAGTTCCCACAATTGTGCATTTACACCTTATCTTAAAATTTCCTTAAACACCCTTCTTCCACTTAAAAATGGTTGAACAAGCAGAAGAAACAAGGAGAGTTGAAACAGACCTCTTCGGTTTAGGAGAAGAAGACCCTGAAGATGCAATACAAATTGCACCAAATTTCAGAAGGGCAGTCACCATAAAACTTCTAGAACATGGCTTAAGAGCCAGGGGTGGTAAAGTAATTTTCGTGATCGAGGCACACGAATCCAATAAAACAGAGGTGTCCTATTCATGGGTTACATTCCCAGCAGCGAATCCAGTTACAGATGTATTTCACTACTACCTAGAAGATGAAACACCAGCGGACTATACTCCTTTTGAGGAGTTTGAGGTTCCGCTCACTTACCAGGAGCATAATTATTGGTTTAAAGGCGCCCTACCCCACGTACGAGGAAGAGCAAGATTAGGCCCGCTCGGTGGAGCAGGAGCCACATGGCCCATATTAGCGGCATACACACCACATCCTGACACTGGCACAATGCCACAGCCAGACTTACTCGTACAACACAGAGATTTAATTAAAATCTACAGAAACCTCACACAATTTGTGATGAGGACTTTAACAGTTCAGCCTGCACCAGCTGCAGCACAAGATACTCCAGTCCAGAGTACAGTTAATAAAATTACTCCACAAACATTACACGCGGTAATGGGCAAAATGCCAGCAAAACGTGAACAAATCCCATTCTGGATAGCTCAGAAAATAACTCAGCTTGAGGCAGTATTTCAGAATACTACCACCTATGAAAAACACAGAATTCTAACAATCTGCTTGCCCATGGGGATCACACCACAACTAGAGGATTGCACCTCTTGGGGTTCAGTCTTTGCTGCCATATATACCAGAACACATGGTATCCCGTCCTTAGCAGTAGTACCTGACGTATTGAGACAGATACAAAATGAGTACGGAGCAGAACCTGCCCTTAACTTAGGGATGAAGTTACTAAATAACTTTGACCAGGTATCAGCCATACTACTAGCTAACATTAAGGGGGAAGCAGCTTCAGTGGCGATCCGCCAACGTCTAAGGGAGTTCAGTCCAGTAGAACAACAACACGAACTACCCAAAATAACTGAAACTGCATATGCAGAATTAGGCAGAGACAGTCTAGGTGGGAAGGCATTAAAACCACAACTGGTGGGCAGTCCTGAAAAGGTCACTACAAAGCAGACACCTACTTCTTCTAAAAAGAAGTGGGAAAATAAAAAACAACAAAAATCTAAAGACAGCAGATCTCAATCCAGAGGTAGGTCTCCTCAACAGGAGCCCTCTGAAAGGAGGTATAACCTCAGGAATAGGGATAATATTTAAAAACCTGACAGGTATCAGGATACTGATACTCGTTCCTCTCGTTCCTTTCAGGGTTCGTCAAGAAACTCCGAGAGGGAAGGACGGTCAGAACACAGACAAGAGGAGCGTACAAAGTCCAGAGACATGCAACGGGCTGCGGACTACGCACCTAAAAAAAGAGGATAAACAAAAATCAAAACCTCAGTTCAAAAAGAAGAAGGTAGCAGGTCTCAAGATCAGACATGCCCAGAATTCTGAGGACACAGCTTCTGAACGGGGAATGGGCTCAGACGATGCTAGACAGCGCTGCAGAAGTAACGATAGCTCGCCAGAACCTGAAGGAATTTCTGGTGACAGCGGAGTTGAGTGAGTATATCACGGTGGAAACACCTGATACTCGGGTAAGCGCCCCACATAAGTTACATGAGATAAAACTCCGGATGGAGGGGGACAAGCCCAGAAAAGTTAAAGGTCTATTTTGGGAAAAATTTGTCATCTGGTTATGACATCCTATTAGCAGAGCAAGACTGGCCGCTAGCATTCGTCATGGAGTGCCCAATGGGAGAAAAGGTAATTTTTCCAGCATTTTCCGACCTCGTTCCCATACATCTTAAACATGCATATGCGCAGGGGTGGGCGGTTGCCCTAGCTCCAACATTGTACAAAAATCATGCTGGTTGGGATGAGGATTCAACCCACCACGGGATCCCGTTAAAAGTTTCCCCAAAGGCAATACCCTATAAAGGACGAAGCTAAAAAACAAGTCACGGAGATCCTAGAACAACTTGAGTACCAGGGGGTGATAGAAAATTGCACTTCACCTATGAACAATCCTTTGTTCCCCGTAGCCAAACCTGACAACACATATCATCTAGTTTTAGACTACAGACATTTAAACACTTGCACAAAAACATTTGCAGTTCAAAATGCACACAGTGCCGCATTAATGAATAACATTGTGCGACAAAAATACAAAACAACACTTGATATCTCAAATGGATTTTTCTGCCAAAATATAGCGTCTGAAAGCAGGTATCTGACCGCATTCAGTGCGTTAGGGTCACAATGGCAATTTTGCCGACTCCCCCAAGGGTATAAGAATAGCCCGGGGTTGTTTTCAGCAAGGGTAACAGAGTTACTCCAAAATTTGGATGAGGAAGCATTGTCCTACGTAGATGATATTTATCTGACGGACGATGACTTACCAAGGCACTTGACCAGGGTGAGCACCATTATTATGGGATTCGCCTCTGAGGGCTACAAATTTAATTTAAAAAAATCAAAGATTGCCCACCTCAGTGTCCTATTTTTAGGATATGAGCTGTCAAGTGAGGGAAAAAGCCTGGCAGCTAACTTTTTAGAAAAGTGTGCGCTGTGCCAACCTCCAAAATCATTAAAGAATTTACAATCAATTCTGGGATTCCTAAATTTTGGTCGAACATACATTTTGGCTTACGCAGAAAGAGTAAAACCTTTCTACGATTTAATAAAACCTGATTTTTCAGTCAGACAATGGACACAGAAACATACAAATATCCTGCTTTCCCTACAGGAAGACATGATAGCTTCTAAACATTTACAGACACGCGTAAACGCACAGAACTTAGTGATCCGAGTAATAGCGGGTCAATGCGGGTACACTTATTTAACTTTTAATGAAGGTGAAACGGTACCAATCACATACAAATCACACCTGTACACAAACGCAGAAATGTGTTTCACTTCAACAGAAAAAATCCTGACAGCAGTGCAGACCGCTGTAGCAAGAGAAAGAGCTCTGGCTCAGGGTAAACGCATAATTGTCGTGACCCCAGTACCAGCTTTAGAAGCTGTTACAAAAGCTAGCATTCCAAATGCTAAAGCCTTACATCCAAGATGGATACAATGGGCTAATTCTCTTACTGCAACGGATGTTGAATACAGATTTGATCCAAGTTTAAAAAAACAGGCATTCCTGCAATACGAACAAGTACACCCTCTACCAAATGAAATTTTGCCTCTAGATTAGTATGAATACATTATTTACACTGACGGTTCTGCTCAACCAGCCACAGGAAGCAAGCAAGCTTACAGCGTGGCGTGTGCAATTGTTAAAGGCCGCATGCACAATGGAAAGTTCCATCCAAGTTGCACTAAAACGCAATCTCTAGGAGACTGCACGGCTCAGTTGGCAGAACTCAAAGCACTGATACTGGCACTTATAAATACGGATCACGAATTCCCCACACTGACTGTGTGTGATTCCTTTTACTGTGTACAGTCGTACAATGAATATCTACATCATTGGGAACAAAACGGGTTCAAAGATGCAAAAGGTGGCACAATTAAGCATAAAATGCTATGGGAACAGGTAGTGGAGTTGAGAAACGAACTACCAAGGGCTCACGTGATACATACACTGAGTCATCAGCGTGATGGCGTTCACGTTGAAGGGAATTAATTGGCTGATGAAGCCGCAAAGGGGGCTGTTCGCACAGCCGCCGTAGCTGCAGTTACTCGTTCAAAGACGAGGGTAGACGGCGAGATTATGGTAGCTGTCAATGCTTCACGCAAAGGCAGCACAGCAGTACCTAAGAAATTTCCACTCAAGTACTCCTACAAGTTAGATGCACAAAACATTCCATATGCTCAGATTACTGGAGTTGGGGCCAGAGTAATACCAAATATGGATCGTAGGTTGGGCTTAATTGTGGCAGCACACAAAGGGAAAGGTTCTGTACATAAGGGACTTAGGGAGACTGTTTCTTTATTGAAAGAACGCTACTGGTGGCCTGTGATGAGAAGGCAGATTAGAGACTATGTCTGGAACTGCGACATCTGCAAGCAGATGGAAGGGTCCACCACAACACGTCCAGTACAGATACCATTATTAGACAGCATTAGGTTGTCCGTTCGTGTACGTCCAGCTCAAATTTCCCCAAGAATTGGCCTCAGCGCTCGGCTGACGCTCGAACTGTTATAAAAGATTTGCGAGTCTTTATCGGTACATACGCAGTTGGCACGTTACAGTCTGACCGTGGCCCGGCGTTTAGCTCTCGGGCTTACAAAAAGGCCATGGAAGGAATGGGTGTAGCACTGCGGTACTCCTCTCCGTACCATCCTGAGGGAAATTCTGTTGTGGGGAGGAAAAACCGAGACTTAAAGCAATCTTTAACAGCTAGGGTATTAGGCAAGGGCGGTAGATGGGTCGATCACCTTTATGGGGTACAGGGGCGATCAATAATCAGCCAAGAAGCTCTCTAGGGGGTGTCACTCCTTACGAGGTCCTATTTGGGACAAGAATGTGGGTACCTGGTCTTGATTGTGAAGGCACAGTGGCGGATGAAAACCATTTGATATCCATGATCGTTTGGCTGTTTTACAGGATCTAAATGAATCCAGGACACAACAAAGTAACGTGCTCCAGAAACAAGCCGCCACTGAGGAAGTCAAGGCAGTAACGGCAAGACCTGTCTGGATCTCAAAAGTCGGGGATCTGGTCAGAGAGAAGATTGCTGTCAAAAAAAAATGTGGCCCATCCTACAGAAAACCTGTACCGGTCCTAGCAATCAAAGGCACAAGAAATGTACTTCTGCCACCTCTTGCCGGAAAAAAGGAGAAAAGATTTGTCTCAATTGACTTAATCAAACCACAGTATGTGGCCGATACTAAACAGTAGGCCTCGTGGACTCCACAGTAGCAGACGCCCTCCTCTCGCTACAATCCAAGAAGTTCAAACAGAAAGACTCATCACGTTTGAAGAGACACCTGTACGGAATGAAGGACTAAGCAACAATGCTATGGAACTCGTTCCACTTCAACAAGAAATTCATCTTCAAAATGAAAATCAACTTAGTAACCAAGTTGCAATAAGACCGACTACAGACATCTACGTCAACATGCCTCGTCAAGAGCAAAATCCGATTTCAACAAATCCCGATGCAATTCCAACAATTGATCGAACTGCTTCTGGCTATTTCATGAACTTTGATACGTTTTCACTGGATCCAAGCGAACCGGAAATGACGCCAGCCAAAAAATCACTCCAACAGAAACTCAATTACTTTTTGAACTTTTTAAGAAAGACTTACCTGGTGTCACCTTGGATAGAACTATGGTATATCACTGGGATTTTATTTTTCATTTTCTGGCTAGGTTTAATAATAACTTTTAGTATGCTTATTAATGGACGATACCTCAAGCAAAGCTCTACAGCCCAAAGAGTCAATTTGATTTTAAAACCACACCAGTCTTCACATCGTGAACCAAGAGACTTGTCTTCAGTGAACATCACAGCAGTTCCTATACCGGACGGTATAGTATGGGACAAGATTGATTATGATGTATTCGGTCCGACTGAACTTTTAAAGCTTAAACATGTATTTAAAATTTCTTTAAGTGATATCATTACCTCCAGTACATTTTCTGATGATTGGGACACTGATACTGTGAACAATTTAATGTCTGATTTAGAAAAACTGCCACATTTCCGAACAATGAAATGTTAGAAGGTACTTCAGATTATGATACATTGTACTGTTATCAGCAATATGGTCATCATTTCTTACACAAGTCTATAACACCTAGAAATGTATTTGAGTACCACCAGTGGGAACACTGCCCAACACCTCCAAAAGGTAGTTCGCAAGCATTTGCACAGAAATTTACATACTTCTCAGGGTTTAACACCCTGACCCAAAGTCGTTTTATTATAAAGTAGTGAAAATTTCAGTTCAGAAAATTATGTTAACAAACACCAAACATATTTACTCTGCATCCTTTTTGAACCAGTTGTTAAAACAGGGTTTCGATCTATGGAAGGACACAATAGATTCAAAATCGATCTGGGGTTCTAGGGACTGGCAAGTCCAGGGAATAGAAGCACTTTTTAGAGCATGCCTCATTCCGCAGCAGATATTATTTCTGAATGAAACTGTGCAACAAACAACCTGTCTTGGATTAGCCAAAGGCAAGGAAATGAACACACCGGGGTTTCCAACACCATTGCAGATGGGTGGGGGGCAGAATTCAACTACACTTGGGGTGAGATTAGATGACATTTTCCAGTACAACAGATTAGATCCTGATTGGACAGAATGGCTGGTTTGGCCCATTGACACAAACAAATGTCAGCAGAGATTTATGAATACAACCGAAGGGTTTAGTATCCATAGGCCAGACCCACACTATGTACAGAGACATCACCCGGGGGTAGTGACATCCTATAGTGTTGGGAAGTTGTGCCTTGATTGGCTAGAGACCTCAACACTCACAGAAGTAAAACATCACTTGACCTTACTCACACCTGATGTGGACCTTAGGGACTTCTTATTAGGCCCAAGGAAAACACGTCAGAAACGTTTCATATATGCAGGCCTTTATGCCTATTATAATGAAAACTGGAAAATATCCCAACAAGAGCCGCAGAGAGGATACGGGAAATAGACCGTATTAACTTAGAGAAGGCATTAGCTGTAGTGGATAATGGGTTAACAACTTTGACCTCCAGGATTCACTCCTTAGGCAACATTGTGTCTTCGGCAATCGACATATTAGAACAAGATCTGGCCTTGTTACAACACGGGCAATCTCAGCTACGTTCTATTATGATGGTAAGCTGGACGCTGCAATCTTTGCGTGCAGGCTATGTGCCCTGGCGTTTTATTAACACCACGTCTCTGTTTTCAGAATACAATCTAACTGATAAACAGACAGAAATGGCACAAAGGGGAGCCAAATATACAATGTTGCATATTGAGAAACTGGAAAGGTTACCTTTCACTGTAGCCGACTCACCATCAGAATGGCTAATTCATGGCCAAATCACTCTGCCGGTCACTACGTTCCAGTTTCAGTATTGCCTTGAGCAGAGGCAGGCAGGCAAATATGAGAAAATGGGTAAGGGATACATCAAGGAAACTTGGGAGTTACCATATAGATACCGATGACGAAATGGGGATCGAGAAGTGTATCTGAGTGGTACAAACTGCAAGAACGCTTTAAGCGGTTCTCTCATGTGTCAAGATATTCTCTGCACGGAGCCTGTAGCAGTTCACTAGCGAACTTATCTTGTCACATGTCAGGGACCCCAGCGGCCATGATCACGCCGGTTTTCCAGCTGCTCTCGAATGGGAGTTACTTAATGCTAAATGATCAAGGTTGCTGTGGGATGCTTCCGGGCGTCGCCTATCTGGTCACTGTTAACTCCAGGGTTACTTGTTGTATGCAAGTATTGTTTCCGCCACTGAACACAGTCAGGGAGGCGCCGCTATGGCCTTCGCTGAATGTTTCTTTTATACAATTTGATACTCTGAGCAGATTGAAAGCCATGCTTTTACAGCAACCTGTGCCCTTAACCTCCGCTTGAGAAACCTATGAACTTCAAGTTGCAAGGACCTCGACTGAGATACAAGCGCTTATACGTACAAACTGCCCCTTTCATTTCGTAGAAATGGTGGGACGTATCTTCAATATGTCTGATACGAGCGGTATTGTACACCTATTTAAGACCATAGGGTCAGGACTGTTAAGCACCTTTCAGACAGTCCTCGGAGTAATCCCAAATTTTATACACTCCGTATTGGGAAGCGTATTTGGAGGATTCCCGCTCATCCTGTTCCTGATTGCAGGAATCCTGATGGTTATATTACTGCTACGCAATGGACGGCCCACTTCCTGAGGGAATGGTGAACACGCTCCTGGAGCGGACATACCGTGAACACATGGTACAACTTCTGGGCATTTCTTGCCTGCGAGAACTCAATGCCTCCTGGTTTCTATTGTTTAGACCAGTCTGGGTAGACTGCATCTTACCTGTTCTTCGATGCCTGTTCTGCGGAGAAGAATGCACGTTGGATCTTTGTCTAACTTTTCCATCAGATGCGCCTCTGGACACGGATGCAATGCTGGACCCCATTAAGGCCCATGCTCTGCGTTGTCCCCAGGGGCTTCCGATTCTGATGAACGCATTCCTGGAGAATCCACAGGTGCCGTTTGCTCCTGCTGGGTTAGGTGACTCCTCCACAGGCACCCAGGTTACAACTGCCGCACAAGCTGCCGCAGCACCGACTGTTGGCAGTGCTACATTCCATCTATGTGCAATTGACGTTCTCTGTGAGGCGTTGGATTTGTTGTCTGCAGCAGCTAACACCGACAATATTGTGCTTCCCAGCCAGCACGCTTAATCTTGAATTGGCTCATCGTGTCCTGGGAAAGAATTCGGCTTCTTCACTCGTTTCAAAACAAACGATCCAAAATTGGAACATTTCCTAAATTGACACTTTCGCTTGAAAAAAGCATGGCCTTCTTCCGCTTTGAGTGAGGCAACTTATATGGAGAAACAAAATAGACATTTTTTTTGTGCCAATCGAAATTAGCTGAATTATTAACATTTTAGAAGAAATTTTTTTACAAGATTTTAAAACCATGTTTTTACTTGCTTTTAAATATGATTTTAAATTGTCCAGATTTTAAGTATGGTCACTGTTATCCAATTCAGAAGAGGAGTGGGTGTTATGTCCCGTATAGAGGCCCTAATGTAGACCCGTTCATATATGCCCTAAAATGGACGTATTCATATTTGCCCATATATGGTCATATTCGTACTTGCCCTATTATGGTCATAGCCGCATATGCCCAATTATGGTCATAACTGTCCATGTCCTATTATAGTCATGATTCCTTATATAGGCATGATCTTTCACCTACATTGGTCCTTGCTAGTACACAACGTGCTCTGAGGGCTGAACATTATCTATCCTGTGGTTTTGAATACAGCAGGGTTTTTCCCAAACACAGGCCCACACTGTACTCATCAATTATGCATGGCTTTCTAGGAATACACCACCTGCATAATATGTATGTACAAAGTTCACCCCTGACGTCTTCCTCATGTCTAACGACAGACCAATACAAACCATACTGAGGACCGAGACTCTTTAGGGTATAAATACACCACATCTTGCCCCGGTAAGACAGAGGGAACCGAGACTTCCATGCTGACACACTGACCAGAGATGCTGAGGCTCCTGCATGCAGTCGCTCCAGCTGACAGCGGTCTGACACAGCCCTGACGGGGTGTCCAACTCGAGACCAGGACGGGGTCCCACACTCTCTCTATTCAGGTATGGGGGTTCGACTAAATCCTAGAAGGATTCTTGGTTCTTAGGCTTTTAGACCTACACATATGCTAGGTACACTCAGGTACATCTAGCTAGGCATCGTAGGAGTACGCACACTTGCATAATGCTTTTATATTCATGTATGTATTCATGATTATCGCAATATGGTAGAACTGTTCTATCCCTTTGCTTTTATCGCACTACTGATAATATATCTCTGCTATTCTCTGCTGGTTGCCGCAGCACATATATTTTACACTAGAATAACAACTGTTCAATAAATACTTATTGAAACGCCCGACTGTTTATTCTGTGTAACTCTCTGAGACAACCCGAATAAGTAAGCATGAGTGACTGAGCGAAAGGTAGTACACTGTTTCCACAATTCTGAGGAATTTGGGTTGTCATGATCTAAGGTTGCCAGAAACTAATCTCTCCCCGAGAGGAGGAGATTCTAGTGGCACTGTGAGCTAGCTAATGCAAACCAGGCTAACATATACGGTGGGGGTGCTCAGAGTCAGTCTACCACCAAGCCCACAGTATATGTTATCCAAATGCGCAGGTCCTGCAGGGGTACTATAGGAACTACACGACAGCGTCACCCACATAAAGCAGAACAGGTTTTGGCCAGTACTTAATTTGTAGCAAATCCTTATACTTACTAGCAAGTGTGTTACCCAGTTTGTTAATGTACAGGTTAAACAAAAAAGGGGCAAGTACGCACCCTTGACGAACCCATTTTTCAATACTAAAGGGACGTGTACATTCACCCTTTATTCCAAAACAGACCCTAGCGTAACTACTTGAATATAAATATCTTAAAAAATTAACAATGGTACAATCAATACCCATCGAAGTCATTACAGACCAAAGCTTATCGTGGATTACGCAATCGAAGGCTGATGATAAATCAACAAAAACCATATACAGATTGCCTCTTTTGATGTATGCATATTTGCCCAGTAACAAATTCAGGTTGATGGCTTGCTCCGTGGTCCCAATTCCCTGCCGGAATCCATATTGAAAGTCAGAGATCTTGTTGTTACAGTCCGCCTATCTTTGTAAACTGCATAAAAGTATAAGGCCCACCACCTTAACCAGAGAATCTAGCAAGGAGATGGGTCTATAATGCGCGGGGCAGTTGCGATCACCTTTCTTAAATATTGGCACAATATGAGACTCGGCCCAGGAAGAAGGGAACCCCACACTCTGGCAAGATCTAAAAACGAGGGTCAAGAGGGGGCCCCAAAGATCAATATTATCCCTAAACAGGTCAATCGGGACCCCATCTGGTCCTGCAGCTTTACTTCCCTTGCTTGAACTAATTACCAGGGTGACCTCTTCCAGGGTGAAATTGAGAGCAGACTAATCTAAGACGGAAGTAAACATCGAAGGAACTACCATTGGAGCTAGTGAAGAATGGTTACTATCACATTCTGTTGTAGCCGCATATAAGCTAGAAAAGTGTGCTACCCAGTCCTCTTCAGTCACTGCAACCTCTAGTTTCGGCTTTTCACGCTCACTAAAGTACGGGGAGTTAGTAACGCGCCAGAATGCGGTAGTGTCGTTGCTACGGCTAGCCTCATATAGTTTCTCCCAGGCCTCCTCTTTTAGGGCTTTTTTACGATTTTTTAGAGTGAGCCTGTATAACCATCTCCAGTGCTGGACCTCCCCAATGTTCCTAGGTTTGTTTTTCAGAGCTCTTATTAGGTTTTTATGGGCCTCGAACATGCATGGTCAAACCAGCCTTTCCTCTTTACCGCTCCTGTCTTCTGTTTAGATGTTAACCCCACTTTAATTGCTCCAATAATTCGGCCGAAAGACTCCATAATGACAGAGGCTTCTTCCAAAGTATCCAGACAAACATCAAAGGCACTCCTTTGGTGCTGGATTAGTTGCTCTAGGAAGCTAGTCGGGTCAATCATGGACCATCGTAAGGTATAGCCATTCAATCGAGAGAGCTCTAGGTTCTCCATGGACAGAGTGTGATGACAGGCCCTTTGATCTTTTACTGACCCAGAGTTCAGCGCTAGGCTCCGAGGATAATGGTCACTCATTGCAAAGTCGTGTAATATAAAATTAGTGACTAGGGCCGAGTAGCAGTTGGGGGAAAAACAAGAAATCAATGACACTTTTACCCATATTGCCATCGAAGGTGCAGGATACCTCAACTGGGCTATCGCCAAATTCATTGCTGAAGCCTAAATCATATTTAAAAATAAGCTCAATGCGTTTCTCGCCATAATCTGAGTGAAGGAAATGGGTGACGTCATCATTTGTGGGTGAGGTCATGCCACAAATACTGTTGGATGGAAGTTTACAGGGTTGGATGTTAAAGTCCCCCCCCAAACTAGGATTTTGTCCCCATTCTCCTTAGAAAGTATAGATTCCAGATCAGTATCAAGTAAGCCCAGTGTAACCAGTATGTCTGAATCACAAGCATTATTATAAAAATTAACTAAAATCAGCTCAGAGGATACAGAGAGCTCAACAGTAACAATTTGATAAAAAGTGCTAGGTAGCTCAATGTTTACTGTAGAGGAGGGTAATTTATTTGACACATAGATGCAAAGACCGCCCTTGGGTCTACCATGCCTTGAAGGGATGGCTGGAGAATTAAATGTTTTAAACCCATTCAGGTGACATGGTTCAACAACCCAGGTTTCCTGTAAGCAGATAATAGTAAAATTTGTTGTAAAGTCAAGCCATTTTGGTGAACTAAGCTTACTACGTAGCCCCACTACATTCCAGCATAAAACTGTGATATTGTTTAGATCTGGGGTTATAAAGTCCGCATTTATCTCCTTTCTTGACGCAGATTGTTCCACGAACATTTGGACATTTAAACCCTCCTCTGGCTGTATATTATTGACAGGGGTTAAAATTATGGCAGCGGGTTTTTGCAATGTGGTTCCCACCAGCGATTCAACCTTCAGTCAATCTACCCCAGTAAGGCTGGAAAGGCAATCAAACCTGTTGGACGTTGTGATAGGGTACGAGAGTGGACTCACATAGTTTGGATTTAAGGGTGGTTGCTGCAGTGTACATTGTGTTTGGGACATTCGGCTGACTGAACAATTGTCTGGAGGCTTGTAAAAGAAACCGAGAGGGAGAACTGAAATTTGATTTTGAGTTGGGAGCATTGACTTTGCCAGGCCCAATATCTTGCTGACTAGATCTGGAGTTTTGAAAGAGAGCACCACACAGTCACCCTGAAACACTTTGGTAACCCTTCCAACCCATCCAACCAGTCTGGCCATCTTGAAATCTGCAAAAAGCGCTCCTCCCTTCCCCACTTTAGAGTTTAGCCAGTTGAGAGATTTATTTCTCAACGAGTCTCATGTTTCATGGTGTGGAGCATCTATGGGTGGAATGTTTGCCAGAATAACCACGTACGGGGTAGTAGCAGGAGGGAGATCTAGTCGGTCCATAACAGGCAGAGGGTGTGTAAGGGCAGTTCTCCCACAGTAGGTATTAAACATGGAGACTGGCGATGCCCCCTTGTTATGAGCCCTGACTGCATCCGTAACTGAAACATGTTGTGGCTGGGGCACTGAAGTTAACACTGGTTGGAGGGGTAACTCACAAATCCTTGGAGCAAGTTGTTGTACTGGGGGAGTTATGAAAGTTCTAGGGGCAACACCATCAGTATTACAATAATCATCTGGCCCTTCCCTACCGTTCCCAGAGTGCAACTTGACTGGGCCTAGTCGTTCTGCACAGGTTAACACAGCACATTCAACGGCTTTAAGTCGGTCTATAAGACTACACACAGAGGATTTATTAAGTTCTATCAAAGCTTGAACGGAGGTCTTCGGTGAAGAACAGTCCAGGGGTGCAGAGAGTACAGAGGGCAGTGATTTGCTAATGTCTCTCTGGGGCTTAGAACTTGAAACCGGTTTCAGCACGGATGCCCTTTTTGTAACCTTTGTTTTCCCATCACATGATACCCAAATAGTATTAGCAGTTCGGTTTTTGGGCCGTTTAGATGGGGGAATGGAGTTCGAGGTACCCAGTGAGGTGAGGGTAAGGTTATGGACAGTCTCATCTTTATCTTTATTTGCTATACCTGATCTCATGGGCTGCAATTCAGGCAGTTGGTCAGCGTTTGAGGAGGTAATACATGAGTTAGAAGGTTCAATGCCACTCTCAGAACAAATAGTTAAAGTTTCCTCCACACTTAGGATTTGCTTCTTAGTGGTCCCCATTGCCCCTGTTACATAGTTGATGATGGACTGTCGAGATTTTGGAGGTGATTTTGCTAGGGCAGAGCTCGGATGTTTCCTATTCCCCATTTTCATAAGAAACGCCACTGTTTGAATCCAGAATCTAAGTGTGCAAACGATAGGACAACGTAAATATGGAACTGGCAATAAAAAAAAGGTTCAAAATTACAGTACCATAGCCGGCTTGGTCGTCGAAGAACAGGAAGGCGGAAGACTAAGAGTTGCTGCCAGGACACACATCCAAGAGGGGGGGCCCAGCCCTGCCTCCTCCTGCCGCTGACGGGCGCAGACGCACACCTGTGTGCGTCCTGCGCTGCAGGAGCCCAGCCGTGGATTTAAACGCCTCCTGGCGCGCTCTCGCTTGCGTTGGCGGCCCCCGTGCCGCAGGGAGTGCTGGTTGCTGTGGTCCTGGGGCTGGTTGCTGTGGTCCTGGGTCAGGGAGGTGCAGCAGCGGTCTGGTCAACAAAAGACAGGCGTCCCGGACTGCAGGAGCACTGCCGTGGATTTAAACGCCTCCTGGCACGCTCTTGCTTGCGTCGGCAGCCCCCGTGCCGCAGGGAGTGCTGGTTGCTGTGGTCCTGGGTCAGGGAGGTGCAGCAGCGGTCCTGTATTCTTGGAATTAACTGTTCCAACTAAAGCCACTGGGGACAAATCAATGTTTCTGGCTGTTTCTTGCTGAGGGTGGGAATGATGTCATGCTTGGTTTTGCTTCCTTTAATCAAAGCCAAGAACCCGGGAGCTTGTCACAGTACAAGGCCCTTGCTCGCCTCGGTGGTGGCAGGTTTACAAAAGATCTTGTTGATATAATGAGCCTCCTTGGGTGTCCGCTTGTCCAATTAATCTCTGCTCCTGCTATATTAATTCCAAGGAATAATATTTCTTTTGGTATATTTGTCCAATAATTCAAACATGCTGTAGCCACACACTGATAGAGAGCTGCGATCTAATTCAAACATTGTTCCAGGGGTGGTTATGCTCCATATGCTCAATTTTGTTAGCGTTACTTTATAAATGTTACATATGGACATATGAACCCATTTCAGTGATATCACTTCCATGTTATCATCTTCACATGAGGTTGCTTTATGTT
The DNA here is from genome assembly GCA_963921515.1 of Calotriton arnoldi. Classification (NCBI taxonomy): domain Eukaryota; kingdom Metazoa; phylum Chordata; class Amphibia; order Caudata; family Salamandridae; genus Calotriton; species Calotriton arnoldi. Next base: position 941,008 of record CAWUFW010003291.1, on the reverse strand, counting down.
TTAATTTCTTTCAAAGGCTATCACATCACCTCCTGTGACATTTTCAGGTTTAAAGTCATGCAATGCCACTTCCTGTCATATCATGTTACCTATTTTTTCCATCCACGGCTCAGAGCCCTCAAGTTTCCTAGGTCCATGCATGAGTCTACCACTAATCCAGGTTTTCACACTGAACACTGGAATTTGCAGACAGGGTTATCTTAGTGTAAAATCATGATACTCAAAGTCTCATAATGCCATGAAAAAGGGGTTCTGAGTGAGCTACTAACTCATAGATGTGCCAATCTTGAGAACTGTAAAGGTTTGGGCTCAGATTTATCTTCACTATACACAGTAACATGAGGTTTGACCATAACGAGGTTTAAAAAAAAAGACGATGATGGCCATTTGACCTAAATGAATATTTTAATTTTAAATATCTAATTCGATACAGGAAGTCGGGGAGTCAACCGATTCCCAATTCCGGTTAATTTTCAGATGTGTATACTTTCATATGAAACAAACACAATGCTGATAAACATTCTCAACCGTCTTTCTCATGTCCTAGGTCTCATAATTCTGTCTCTAGGCCTAATTGTTCCTGCCTACTCGAGAATGGAAGAACAGTGACAATATTCCCACTTTACAAGTCTCACCTGGCAGTGGCCTCAACCCAAAGCGAAAACCTCAAAGGTGCTGAATGATTGGGGGGTATACGCATTTCCCCTACGTCTCTCGTCCTCATCCCAGTCATTACAAAATGAGGTAATGGCACCTCATGACAGGAACAAAAACAGGAGGATCCTGGAATGCTAGCTCCACCCACCCAACCTGGGTGCCATAAAGTGGGCTAGCTCTCTGTGCCCCTTAGGTTTTTGCTTCCTGTCATAGCTGGGGCAAGGGCGCTGGAAGTTCTTGATTGGCTTGGGTCATATTGAGACTTTGCATACCTCTTTTGCTTGGCCTGGGGGGTGAGACTTCCTCGTGGGAGCAGCTCTATCTCTTAGAGAAATGGCTCCTGTCTTGTCTCCTCATGAGTGACAGCGCTATCATAATTTGATGGCTAGACAGGAGGCTAGCATTATGCATAATACTTTTATCCATCACTTCTGAGCAGTAAACACTTCAAAGAACCTTAGAATAGAACTTTACACACCAAACAATAGAAATGCAACTTGAGGTCCCATATAATCCTGGTGTCCGTCATCTTCTTACTCTTTTGTTTGCTGCTTCTGAGCAGATAAATATTGTATTTGCTTATATTTTGTGTTTATGTGGTGTTGTTCAAGTGAAGGACCCAATTTATGGGCCAATTTTGGATGTAGATTGTGAGGGTGTATCTTTATGTTTAGTATCATATGTTAAATTATAATAAGTTTTATGTGAGAAATCGTTAACTTGATCTTGCTGTAGAGAAATGGACAGTTTTAATGGGCTCTATAGTATTTTAGAGAGAGCTTTCTTTGTAGAGTTTCAGTTTCAGACAAGTATCCTGTCAGTTTATTATGGGTAAAATGAAGCGTTTTTAGTTTATGGGAAGCTGTTGGCAGTCGCGCTTACCGTTTTGGAGTGCACAGCTTCTCAGCAGCAGCGAGCGTGAAGCTTGAGGAGTACGGTGACCATTTTAGGCAAAGTGAGTTGTGCGCGCTAGTGCGTATTTGCATAGACGCCCTCTATAAATTAAGAGGCAGCCGAGGGCTGAGATTAGGTGCATGAGGTTGGCATACAGTAGTTTTGACATATTAACAAAAAAGAAAATTACAAAAAAGTGAATATTGGAGTTATGTTGCTATAGCTCCATTCAGAACCACCATTTGGAATTGGGCATCCAACGCTATATTCGTGTTTTGTTTCTAGAGGTTGTTGGCCTTGTTGCATCTCCTCTGTGGGGTTGCTATGCAACAAATTATGCCATTTTAATAATGGAAAGGTTTTCCAGAAAGCGCATCAGCTGTGAGGAGTTTTGGATAGATGAGCAGTAGGAAGTCTGTTTGAGTAGTTTAAATAAGGGTATTTCTATAGATTTTAGACAGTTTATAGGAGTAGGAGTTTAGTACAGGATTGTATCTGTTTATAAGGAAGTTTAGTCATGTGTGCGCAGGAAAATAGAGGTGAGAGTCAGGAGCTGATGATTAAAAAATTATATACAGATGAATTAAAAAAATGGATCCAAGAGTCTGTGAGGTCAGTCATGACCAACAGGAAGAGGAGTCATGCTGAAGAGGACCATGAATATTTTTTTATATCAGAAGGTGAGGAAAGAGCTTCTAGAGGACCTTGGGGTAAATGCTCAGGTAAAATGAAGCATTTGGAGAACAATGCTAAGGGAAGAGTAGTCCAAAGATGTTCGCAAAGAGTCCGTGTCCATTACGACACTTTTGATGAGCGGGATATCCCTGCAGATAGATTTGGAAATGGTTTAGAGGCATATATATTTGATCTAAATTACAAAGATGATTTAGAGGAAGAATTTGGAGATAGTGTAAATGACAGGATCAAAGGAGAAAAATCTGTGGTAGATCCACTAGAACAGAAACTGTCTGATCCTAAAGAGATAAGATAAGACATCCATGCAAATCCGGTTGGTGGCTTATGAGTCATGTAGCTGACTACATCAGGCACTGGATAAGGAGACCCGTAGAAAAAGGGGAACGTAATGTAATGAGAGCAGAATGGTCATGCCCACTTATTGGGGATCAGGATTAATTTACCCGAAATCTTGACCTGGAGTTAATTACATATATGATTAAGTTAGGAAAGGTCCTGAAAGATCTCTTAAACCATGCGAAGACAAGCTCCTTGACAAACTAGGGCCTCTTACGAGATTGTTCAACATGATTGAAGAGGCATATCTGAAAGGAACAGATTTCAATATTAACTTGTTAAGATGCTGATGCCAAAGGGCACTTTGTTTCTTGGGCAATGCAAATGAAGGGTTGATTGCAGAGAGGCGTGAGGCAGTTCTGCTTTGCATAAACCCAAAAGCTGGGAGATTTTGTTTGCAAAACTTCTAGTGAGGACGTGAAAGGATTGCTTTTTGGAGAAGGTATGGTCAAAGCTTTAGGGAAGTAAGTGCATACCTTTACAGCTGTGACAAACCACAGTTCTCCATGCGTAAGGTGCTTGGAGGTGCTTGTAGTTCTGGGCGTTTTATCAATAACTCTACTCTAACCAACCAGCTGATTCTGATAGGATCTCACAGTATCTGAGAACTAAGGTCTGGGACACGATACTGCATGCTTGGTATCAGTCCTTGGATGATCCAACTGTAACAGGAAGTGATAACAGCTATTAAAAAACTTAAACTGGACAAAGTGCCGGGCTCTAACAGCTACATACTGGGGCATCAACTGCCTTTAATTTTGTGTAAACGTCCTTCAATAGAACTACCTAAATGGTAAGGAAACATAGCTGCCATGTTGGAAAGAAATTCTGTCTTTCGCCACCATGGAAGCGAGGGATATTTTACTGAGCCTTTTATTGCTTGACATATCCACTATGACAAATATTTTGTGTTTTATTAACAACAGGCACTTGTTATATGTATTTGTAAAGCGCCACTATCACCCGAGAGGTATCCTGGCACAGAGCAGGTGTGTGTGTGCCTAGCTTTGCCTATGTACTTTGGTTAATTGAAAAGCCAGGTGTTTAACTTCTTGCGGACCTCAAGAAGAGAGGTAAGGTACGTTTTCGTGAGGAAACTTTTAATGCTTAAATTGTAGACACACGTTTTGATAGAAAGGTATGTCAGTGTTGATTTTCTGTCAATAGAAAGAGCATTACGAACTGAGCTTATGCTAACATTAGAATGTGCTTACAGTGTCCTCCATCTTGCCTCAACTTCATAATAGATCACGTGATAATTGTTGCTGATTCCTGTTCTAAATAAAACTTGTCTAGTTTTCACATCAGTAAGCAGAAGGTGTTCTAAGAGAAATTTCCTTGTTGTACTAAAGCAAGGACAGTTCTCACTGTCCTAGGTTTATGTTAAAACAATGTATCAGCTTAACTGTAAGGCTAAGACTGTGAGAATGGTTTGAATCTCATTGCACTACTATCCTAAGAGAATTCTCGAATGTATTCTGTAGTAAGACGTTTCTTCTAACTTATTTTCTATTGGTTCAAACCCTGAGAATCATGTATTCCCACAGAATGTATCAAAGTCTTTGTCTAAAGCCCTATATACGAGTGTTGGTTGCGCTAACAAGGGAGACCCCCTAGCTCCCACTCTAGAAGGCAAATCTGAGCCAGATTTCATTTAGAATTGTTCTGAGTTCCTTGTAATTATGACTTATATGCTTTTCTGCTAAACGTGCTCCTGACATCTTTTCTGTAATTTGCCTATTAATTAATTTACATAAAGCATTGAAATGAGAACTTTTGTCTGTCATTCTTACAAGAATGTTTCAGCATTATTGCATGGTTACCTTTAATTAGAAAAATTATGGGTCCAGTCAAGGACCACCAAAGTCTGTTTTGGGGCTCCACCGCTCCTGATCAAAGCTGTTGGCACGCCCCACGAGTTAGAATTTGATATAGATTTGCACACCAACAGGTACTTACATCAGACCTGCCAACTCACATGGCTCTACTATCTGTCAATGATCTTGACTCTCTTCACACGGTCACATGCTGAGAAGCTGAAATCTTACGGTGGCAGACAAAGCAAGCTGGAAACCTTTGCATGTACTGGATTTCCACCTCCTTTTGCAGCTATAAGCAGCAGATATCCATTAGTAGGTGTGAAAACATTAGGACCCCAGGACATTGGTGACAACCTCAGCGATCCAGCGATCCGTTGTTTAATTTGGGGTAAAGAGGGGTGGTGGAGGCCTGAATGCCGCTTAGGTAGCTCTTGGCACAAGGCTCCTCCCACAGTGAAATGTATTTACAGGTTGGCAGGTCTGATTACATTAATTTACATAAGGAGAAAAACACTTTATTCTTACGTTTTCCTTCTTTGAAAAATTGACGATATATACACACACAGGCCGAAGACCGCGTGTTGATATAATTTCCTTTTTAGTACAGAGAATTGATTTTTTAAAGTTTTATAAAGGGCGAATGCGACAGAGGGTATGGCAGCGTTTTACATGAGCACGTTACATTATGGTCATGATTTTTTAGTAAGCATGGGGAAATTAAGTATTTTGCCCGGAATCACAGACTGTTATGTCCTCATGTAATGTAACTGCCAAACAGCTCTGAGCACAGCTCGACCGGTAGGAGCCAGTTGTGCCTCCCAGCCACTTAATGCCTGCCGGGGCGCGGACGCGCATCGCTGCCAAACAGTTCTGAGCACCGTGAGCACCTACCTGACGCTCGTTTGTTGCTCTGCATTCCGCCTCACTATTTTAACGTTTTATTGCTTGTAATCGCTGGTAATTGTGTTTGGGGATTTCTTTTGACTTTGGGCTCACTTCGCTTCCGCGTTCCACTGCCAGGCTGAGGGCTGATTGCTCCGCCTCCTCCAATCAGCAGCTCGACCGGGAGGAGCCAGTTGTGCCCCCCGGCCACTTAATGCCTGCAGGGGCGAGGACGCGCAGCAGACGCGCGATGCGGGCTCGCCGCTGGCGCGCCTAAGGTAAGCCCGTCTGTGCTTGGACGACGCCAGACATGCTGCCGGATCGGCCAGTGCCAAACATTTGTACTCCCGGGAAGACTTATTTGCTATCAGCAAGGGGGCAAGTCCTTGCTCATACCAACTCTGTGTCCCACTTGAGGGCCCCTTTTGCTGTAGGTGTTGCGGGTTCAACTCCTGGGCCTCCGCGACCCTCCTATCCCCCCTTCACACGCGATCAAGCTATTCAGCCTAAACTGCTGCTCTCTAGTAAAGCATTTCGCCGAGGTATATGACTTACTTCATGACGAGTCACCAGACATTCTCTTCCTCACAGAGACATGGCTCACGGCCAATACAGAGGCAGAGCCTGGCCTGACCCTGCCCCAGGGTTACAACATCGCGACACTCAACAGAGGGGCTCGGGTGGTGGCATCGCTATCTTCTTTAAAATTGGCTACACCTGCACTCTCATTAAAGAGACCCTGGTGGGCTGCGAGTGTGCTCGCTTCAAGATTTCCTTCAATGCCAATTTCGCACCATCTGGGCTCTTGATCTGTCGCCCTTCTGGCCCTTCCAAAGAGTTCAGGGATGCGCTGATCGTTGCATCAGGCACACTGGCCATTAGACCGACCAATTTCAGCATCATAGGCGACCTGAATTTGCATCTAGAAGCTAATCAAGACTGTGAAATAGGGAACTTCCTAGCGGACCTTGCCGCCCTCCAACTTACACAACGCGTTCCTGGCTGCACCCACTCTGCTGGACACTTATTAGATCTGGTCTTCTCCAACTTATCCACTCTCACAGTTAATATGCCTATTCCTATGAGTTGGTCTGACCACTATCTGGTATCCATGGCACTGCAGGGAGTCGGGCCCCCAGGGCGCAGCTCGACAATCGGTCTTAAAACGCCATTGGCATAAACTTGACACCAAGCAGTTTTGCGCCCTTCTCCTGAGGTACATACCCAATCTGCCGGACGACCCTGATGTGGCTGAAAGCACCATTTCAGACTGGATCTCGCACTCCCTTGATACTCTCATTCCCGCGAGGTGGTCCCAGAGCCGTAACACTCAATCCAATCCGTGGTATAATAGCAATCTGGCTTCTGCCCGAAAAGCCTGCAAAAGCCTGGAACGGGCGTGGAGGCGGGACTACGACCCAGTTCTGAAAATGCAATATTGGGTAGCCATCAAGAATTATCACAGGGCCAATCAGAAGGAAAGAGCAGCGTATTTTGCGGACGAGATCAGAAATAGCAGTAACCCTGCCAAATGCATCTTTTCCATACTCAAAGATCTCAAATCTTCAGGGCAACCCAAAGCCCCCCCTCTCTCCTCCAATCAGCAATGTGAAGTCCTTGCCGCCTTCTTTATTAAGAAGGTCGAGAACATCTACAGGACCTCCCCTTCCCCCACACCAAGATGAGACCAGGCCCCCGCAATCTCCTTTCGCCCTACACACCCACCCGCCAGCTACGCTCAATAGGCCAGCACCTGGCGGTTGTTCCCCGGGTAAGGAAAGCCCGGGCGGGAGGACGATCTTTTCGCGTTCTCGTTCTGAAGCTCTGGAACTCTCTTCCGGAGTATCAGAAGCATCCAAAACCATGCGCTGTTCCGTAAAGCCATTAAAACATATCTCTTTCCTGCTTAACCGGTCTCGTGTGCTTCTCCTACAGTGCCTTTAACAGTTTACAGTTTTAGCGCTGGGACGCCCCTTTGCTGGGGCAGCTGCACGCTCTACAAAACTTATAACATAACATAACTCGTCCTATTGTAAAGCGCTCTGACACCTTCGGGTAAAGTTTGCGCTATATAAAAACGCATTAAATAAATAAATTAAATAAACTGCTGATCCGATGCCGAGGCTCGAACCTGTTTCCCCAGCTCCAAAGTAGGCCTCTCTGGCCGTTACGCCATATCCTCTGCTTTATTACGAACAACGGTGCTCAAATATTTAGGAGTAGATACAATAAGGAGTTCTTTCTTTCCCCATCTACGAAAGTAAGGTTGCCATTTTGATATTTATTTAATTTTTGCTGGACTACACCGTATTGTTAACTTTTTGTCTTTCTTTAGTGTTTATCAGCGCCATTTTCAGTCTCCTTGTCCTTTTTTCATTTTCATGCTATTCGTCCGGTTTCGGAATCGGCCCTTCGTATTTACTTTCGAATAAAAAAAGGAAATGGGAGGTTCTTTTCCTTCGGTCACGCTCTGCCCATCTGCCCCGGCTTCGCTCCACGCTGTACCTCCATGCACTTTCCTCGCCTTAGCCCGAGAAATGTCCCGAATAGTTTGTACCGCCCACCTTCCCGGCTTTTTTTCTCCATTAACCACGCCTTTGCTTTATACCACCGCCTTCTTTTTTTTCTTCCACGCCCTTTCTACCTTATAAGTCTATCTTCTTTCGTTACTGCGCCGTATTCCGGTTAGGCTCGTCACATTTTATAGAGCCCGGCCTCTCCGTACTCTGTCCCTAGCCTTATATTTGGCCCCGCTTTTTTGGTTAGTTCCACCTAACAACCCTGTTCTTCTTTCTTTCTCTAGCTCCGCCCACTGGCCCTTAAACTTCCTCTCTGTAGTAGGTCAAGTACTTAACTTCCTTTCCTCCTGCCACCTCCTTTTTGCCTGATTCCCCGCCTCCTTTCTCACCCCTACCCCTCCCCGGCTGTGGCAGCGCACTGTGTCCGGTAACAGAGTGTCAGAGGACAACCCGGAGGACTCCTTTTCCTGGCATTGTATGCGCGCGACTGGGATCCTGGGATTTGCAACCTGACTGGAGGTGAGCCTGTGAGGGGACGGGCATGCTGCAGGTTGTGGCTGCAGAAAGCGTCGGAGAGCATTCCCGGGAGGTAAGAAATTGCAAACTAGACCCAAACTTAATTTTAAGGGAGGGGGTGGGGGCGTGGCGGAGGTGGGGGCTGAGCCCATCCCTCAGCCCCGCCGGGTTTTACAGCGAGTGAGAAAGAGAGAGAGGTCTGTAAGCATGGAAGTTGTTGAGTACATGTTGACAGTTTTTTTTTATTTTAAGTTATCTTTCTCACGTCGTTGCAAAGTAAGGGACCTTACATATATGTCACGGAGAGTACTTATTATTGCAACTGCTCTTAGTCCTTGCATTACCCACCAACGTGAGTTTTCTTACGTACCTTCGACATGCCCATAATATGACTTTTTATAGCATGCGCATATAACCTTGCTCGCATTGTAGTCACTTTCGTCATCTAAACCCATTTTAAGTATCCACACAACGATACTCCCTCTTCCTCCTGTGTATATCCCCAAAATGCCCGTTTGTACACTAATCACGTAAACGCACTAAATGCCATTTAAGTGTTATACTCCCGTATAATATACGGTCACCCCGAGTCTACTACTATTGCTCTCCTGGCACACGCTTTCCAATTCACATCGTCCTCAGAGTTGTCCTCACTATGACCCTTCTAGTGCGTCAGTTTCCTCATTTAACGACTACAGACGTCTCCCACAGATATTTTATAACAGAAATCTCCCCACAAGAGTTTACATTGGTTGGACATTCCACATACCCCCCCTTTTGCTTTCCTGCACAGTAATGTTACTCCTTCCATTATACCCGCCCTACTTGGACTCTCCAAAGTCCTGCAAATTCTTTCCTCTAGCTCTGTGAATTTCTCCCAAGTATTAGTCATCAAGCATCCTAGTGCTTTTCACATTTCTAATACTCTGCTCGAATGTCTGGCGTCGACTAAGCCTTCTGTGTGTACCTACCTCATTGGTCTTCTAGAAATGGACACACAGAATGCCTTCACTTAGAGTCTTCAACTGTCAACCCTTCATTGGCAATGCCAACGCTAATGGCCTCATGAAACCCTCACATAGACCTTCAGAAAGCCCCTATCACAAGTGCTGTTATCGCCTGTAAGGGCTTTCCAAGACGAGCGTGCCTCTCTTAAGCAGTTAAGAACCACAGTGTAGCTTGCCTTGTTGAACTCTTCAAGGATACTGAACTCACTTAGTTCTTCCAACCCCCATTTGCCACACACATCGGCTTTAATGAGTAGTAGACCCTGATGGCATAAAGTGATCACTACTTGACCTAAAGTCTGTAAGGTGTTCTTGAAGGTGGTTACTGTAATAGTGGTGGCAATCTTAGGGTCCTCATCTCATGTTGTGTTAAGGCCCTCATGTTCTTAGTCACGCTGGTGACTTTCCCCATTCGCCTTCCCAAGTATGTTTGCTCCCTGGATGTGAACAGACAACAGCAGGATTTCCCTTTTGGGAAAATGAGAGGAACTGTTAGCAAAGGAAAGCGTGGCCTCATGTGTTAAGATAAGTCAGTGACTGGCTGCAGCACTGTTTTGTTTGCATAGAGTCCTGCCAGGCAAAATTGAGTTTGTTTTTTTCAAGTTGATTAAGAAAATGCAACTAGACCAAGCAGGACAGTTAGATTTTAGTGAAGTGTTAGAAAGAGTTACATACACCACTTTTATTCATATTAAAAGGTCTCGGAATGTAAGCTAAATTTGAAAACTGGAATATAAACTAAGTTAATAAAAATAGGAAGCATGAGGCTGGCTATTCGAGCAGTAGCAGCACCCCACTGCCCCCCTCAGCGCCTTGAGACCCTCACGGGTGATTAGTGCGCTCTACAAATGTATCGATTGATTGATGGGAAACTTGGATTGTTGTTAAAAAATAAAGTGAGACATACGACCAGTCGATTTCTGTTTTAATGCCCTTTATTGACATTGTTGATTAAATAGAAGGTAATGTATACATATAGGCAAATGAGACCAAGGTGAGTTGTAAAGCTGGTACACCAGGGAGATTGAAATCGATGAGCCATGACTTAGTAAAGGTACAGTACTCATTTGGGAAGTGACAGTTTGTATTCAATGAAACCTCGCATGGCGAGTTTATGTGAAAGGCAATGTCAGTGGGATATTGGTGAAGTTATGGAAAATGGCTTGACCAAGACTAAAAATGTGGCATAAATGTTAGAGTATAAAAAGCGTTGCCAATTATATAGTGATTGGTTTTACCAAATGTCACTAACATAGAGCAGAGCACTGGTACAGAATGGTAAGCAGCAACTCAAGTATCCATCGGTAACAGACAGGTACAGAACAGGGATTACCTCCCGTCCCTCCCTCGCCTTCCTTCTTCACAAATGAGGCCCTGCCTCCCCCTCGAGCTACCCCCAGCCCATAAAAACTCCGCCCCCCCCTCCACCTGTTCTTTTTTGTCTCCCTAAGTGAGACTTACCTTGGGTTTTCCTCCCTGTGGCGGTTCCGAGGAGTCTTCGATCTGGTTCTCTGCATCAGCAGGGCCCTCTGCAGCGTTCTCCCGGCGATGCTTGCTCTCCTCATTCTCCTTGCGTTCGAGGGGTGGAGCGGTTGCTCAGGAAGCTGCAACGGTGTACGGCGGTCCTCCTGCGGCTGGGGCTGTGTTTCCCGGTCAGGGTTGCGTGGCAGTCTCTACGCCTGTGTCTGCACACGTCAAGAAGACCTGGTAGGACGGGTTTGTGCCCGGTATTTTATTTCTGTTTGGTAAATGGTGTTTTTTTCCGGATTGGTGATATTTCCATGGAGGTTTTCTTTGGTTGTTGGCAGGATTAGTTCTCGGCTATATAGTCTGTTGCTGGGAGGTGGCTTCTTCATTGTTCGACAAACATGGGTCGCAAAAGATTATTCAAGAGGAACAACCTGGTGTCATCTTCTTCATCTCCTGATGGGTCTCCGGTTCCCCTAAGGTGCCCGAGAAGCCAGGGCCTTGCAGGGGGAGACGTGCCTCTCATGTCTAAAGAGGAGGTGCAAGGCATGATTGAGGCTGCTGTGACTAGAGCTCTGCAGTGCCTTCTGGCCCGTCTAGGCCTCGTACTTTGGATCCTGTGGGCGATTTATCCCCGTTGGAATGTGAGGGTCCTTCTATCTCCTCTGGCAGAAAGTATGTCTCCAGGGAGAAGATGTGGGAGGTTCTGGCTTATGTACGGGACAATTTGGGGTTCCCTCCGTTCCAGCCAGGCGTGGGCAGTGGGGCTCTTTTTCCTCAGTACACTAAGCCCTCTCGGTTGGGCATGCCTTTTTAGGGCCCGGTGAAGGAGTTGGTGCTAAAGGAATGGCGTGAGGTGGACAAATTACAAGTCCCTCGCTTCCTCCAGAAACTTTATTTCTTGGAGGAGGAGGAGGACCCCTTGCCACACAATTTGAAGTTAGACTCTATCCTGGCCACGCTGATTGGCAAAACAGCTATTCAACCTGAGGATTGTACCCTGTCTGAAGCTATGGATAAGAAGGTGGACTCTGGCCTTAAAAAGACTTTTGCAGCCGAAAACTTGGCGCTGAGGGCTAGCCTTTTCTCTGTTTATTCTGCGCAGTCATTGGTGCAGGATTTCGAGAAATTGGCGACGGCCGTTCAGGACGGCTCCGAATGCACTGACCTTCTGGCTGCGATGGAGCAGCAGGCTAAGCTATTGGCCGTCATTTCCTCTGACATTATTAAGGCGTCTGCAATGTCCACTGGGGCCTTGGTGGCGGCGAGACGTTCCCTATGGCTACGACACTGGAAGGCTGATCCAGGGGAAAAGGCAGCTTTGTTGAAATTACCATTTGATGGCCAGGCTCTTTTTGGGGATCAGTTGCCAGCCATGATCTCTAAAGCTTTCAAAGAGCGAAAGCATGCCTTGCCTTATACAGGGGGTTCGGCTTCGTTGGTAAGCCTTGGAATAGGGCCTCTTGGTCATCCCCGAAGCGTGAGTCTCGTCAGTCTTTCTGGAGGTGAAGGTTTCAGCCCTGTTTTTCTCCCAAACACGCTGCCTCCACGCCTAAGGGCTCTGCCAAGAAGGGTCCCTGACAACTACTGTCTGGACGATTCACTGCCGGTAGGAGGCCGGCTCAGGCTTCCAAGGTGGCAACAGGACTTTTCGGATTGCTGGGTCCTGAGTACTGTGAATCATGGTTACGTAATAGACTTTTAGCAGGTTCCTCCGGATACAGGGGTTCGGATGACTCCCTGTGCCTATCTCCGGTCCACGCAGAATGGCTCTGCTGGCAGGGGTGTCCACTTTGCTTGCCAAAAAGGCCATCTGCCGGGTTCCAGTCGCAGACATCGGCACCGGGGCCTATTCCATTCTGTTACTGGTGCAGAAGATGTCCGGCGGTTTTCGGCCCGTTGTGGATCTCAAATGGGTCAATCCTAGGTTTGGACTGTTCACTTCCATATGTTGACCATTCAGGCGATTATTCCTCTGGTTCGGCCAGACGAGTTTTTGGCCTCCTTGGATCTAGAGGACACCTATCTCCATGTCCCTGTCGCTGCCTCTTTTAAACATTTCCTGAGGTTCGCTGTGGGAGACGCCCATTTTCAATTTTGCGTTCTTCCCTTCGGCCTCAAGTCCTCTCCCAGGGTCTTCACGAAGGTCCTGGCTCCTCTCATGGCTCTCCTTCATGCGGAAGGGATATTCATTCATCCCTATTTGGACGACCTCTTACTGCATGAAGCCGAAGAGTCTCTTTTGCTCGCTCACGTCTGGAGGGCCTTGGAGGTTCTTAAGAGGCATGGTTTTTTGGTGAACTGGGGGAAATCTTCTTTGACCCCCCTCTCAAGACATGGTGTTCATCGGGGCTCGTTTTCAGACACTGGTCGGCCATGTTACTCTGTCCAACCGGCGCCTGATCTCTGTTCAGTCACAGGTTCTGGCCTTGATGTCCCTGGAGGCTCCTCCGGCGGTTGGGTGGCTGAGGGTGCAGGGGCATTTGGCTTCTGTAGTGGGCTGGGGGTAGGTCTAGGGGGAGGCGGGGATTACTTGTGACGAAGGAAGGTGAAGGAGTAGGACTAGGAGTAATGCCATTATCAATAGTAATGGACGCAGTACCCGCTTCCTCACACACAGAACAGATGCTGCACAAGCAGGACTTTACCAGGACTATTAGGCACAGGCAGTGTTTCTATTCACATGCTACACAGGTACATTATGATCAGCAGCAGTATTTTTCCTGGCACTTCCACTAATAGGTACTTGCATGTTTATGATTACCTATCGAAGAAAAACGAGTGTGGTGAGTTTCCTTGCCACTGTACACGGGGGCAGTACAGATAAGACCTTTATCACTTACAAATTCAGCCAATTTCTAATAAGGAAAGAATCCTAAAATTGTTTTGCCCAACTGTGTGCCCTCGACACACTGGCATGCTGTAAAGAGGGTAGCACTCCAGTCATTAGCCCCTCCTGCCTCTCTCCAATCATGCTGTTGTGACGACAGAGAGCTGACTCCACAGGTACTGGTCTTGTTTCTGAAAATGGCTTGCATTGATTTGCTTATCCCCACAGAAGCAGAAAGCTCTTCCCTATTAACATGGTCCACCTGCAACCAACAGCCAGCCTCTGAACATGGCCTGCAGGAATAGCAGGCAGGCATGAGGCGAGCAGGAATCTAAGCACTGCATCCAGGAGAAGCAAAAGGAAGTCAGCAGTGAATGCATGGAAACAATGTAAATGAAAACAAGAGTAAAGCTGAAGGAAGAGTAAATAGAAAATAGATAAACTGTCTTGTTGACTTGTTTGAACCTAGCAGGAAAATCTATGTAAATGTCCTCTCAATTCCTGCCTCCACCTCGGACTCTCCTCTAATGGATATTGAATATTAGTTCAAATATTCTCAGTTAGCTAAGTACCAGCCTCGTGATCTTGGCTTACTTGGTCAATCTAAATATTCTGCTTGAGGGATTCTTTTCACTTAGACCCTCTATGTGCTGTACACATGCTGATGCCCCCTAATGTAACCTTACTCGAAGTTCAACAGAAACCTGTTGGCCTTCGACATTAGTCTGGTCTTTACACAGGTGTCTACTGATACTTGCATTCTCCACCTGCTTTTTACCACACATTGTTTATACCCACATTTGGCCTTACAAACCCCAAGTGTCATACCCTATGCGTTTCAGATGCTCTATCACACTGTACTCTTGCTACAAATTCCTCATCCCATTTGGATATTTGTATGAATATCTCCCACTTCAAAGACCACTCCCTGGCTTGGATGTATACTCTAAAAAAGGGGGATTCTCCCTTCTGTTGTATTTAAATAATATCCAAAATTGAGTCAGTACTCCACGTATTGAACTTCTTTTCACAACTGTAACTTCGTTTAATGTGTGCTCTTATTTTGAATACTTCATTTCGTACAGTCTACCTTCTACATGAAGGAAATCATTTCGTACCCTACCATATTTAGGCGTGATGTCTCATTGATTTACAGTTAAATTATTCACTTTTCTGCATGAATTGTTAAGCCATATTCACAGTTCAATATGGTTTCTACAAGGCATCGTCATTTTATTCACTTCGTCTCCTCGAAGAAAATGCTTTCTCATACTCCATTTTTGTTGTTGAATTTTTCAGATCATTCCATTTTCTTTATTATTCCATATTTATATTCATCATTTGTTTTCTCCAGTGCATTTTGACTGTAAATGGTCCTTTGCGAGTGCAGAGATTCCTCATAACGAACAATTTAGATCAAAAACTTCTAGTATAGTACTGGTTGGCTGGTAACATTTGAAAGTGGTGAGGTGAGAGAAGTGCCCCACCGCTGCCCAAAATAAAACACCCCCTCCCATCAAAAGCCCAAAATAAAACAACTGCACTAACATTTAAAATAAATATAAATGGTACTTACCCCCTGCTCCACGTCCTTCTCGGTGTTCTGAATGTGCAGTCTGCTGTGGAGCTTCCCTAACCAATCCAGACATTGCTCTCATGCTATTAACCAGCATGAGAGAAGCGCCACAATTGGATGGAGCGGGTTGGCCGGACGCTCCTTCAGGCCCTGGAGGCCTCTTCTTACTCTCCACTTAGCAGTCTTGAGACAGCTCGGGATAGGGAGCTTCAAAGTGTGCATGTCAGGTTGGCCGTCGCAAGACAGCTGGCCAAACTGACATGCGCACTTTGTAGTGTCCGGCCAGCCACTGCTCCAGTCCTTCATGCTGTCGGCAGCAAATGACATGCCCCGCATGTGTCTCGGCTCGGGGGCACTGCGGCACACAGAGCAGTAAAAAAAAAAAGATGGCAATGAAATCATTTCATTGCCATTTGATTTTTACGCGCGACTCGCTGCTGGAGCACTGCTATAGTAGTGTATTCCAAGAGAAGATGCCACCAGGTTCTAGTCCTATGACGACCCCCTTAGTCCCAGGGTTGAAAGATGTTGCCCACGCACCACTACGGAGGGAGGGGGGATAGGGGTTTGTGTGCGCATCTTTAAGGAATAGAGGGCAGCTGGGAGATAATTTCAAACAATTTATACCCTGTGCTACAATATCACAACTAAGTCTCCTGTATGCAAGACCTCTACAAAAACTGCAATGGTTGGTCCTTTTGGCCATCACAAAATCTACAGCTGTTACTTTAATTTCCCTTTTATGTCTTTAAATAACTAATTCTTTTTCACATTAATACACAGCCCCCTCACTTTTGTTGGCAGCCACTAACTTTGATCTTAGCTGTCACTCACTACATCAGAAATTTACCAGTTATGAGCATAAATAAATAAGACATTTGTACCTGTTCTGCACAAATCAGCATTTTGATTGAAAATCTGTTGTGGGCTTTTTTTTGCTTATCTTCAATTTATTTTGGAGCCAATCTCCTAAACACCTTGCAGTGAACCATCATATTTTATTGACACACTACCAAAGAATGGTAGCCCTTGGCCCACTTCGACCCTCAAACATGAATGTAATCTTAACACGCGCAATTTGTTGCAGGTTCACATCGAATGGCAACGTATTAGGAACCGCAATCTTTTTCTCACTTCTGGTGTAAACTACTTTTTGCAGAAGAGTTTTTTCCCCTGACAGCTGTGATGTGAGGAGTTAAATCTTGCTTTGTCCTTCACTAGCAGGCATGGAGGTTAGTTATTTAGAGTGAGGCTCGGGGCGTGTTTATATCACTGACATGGAGACTCCTGCTGACGAGCTGTTCGGAAATGCATTTGATATTGCCTGCCGGAACCGCCATGTTTCCCACATCACTTGCTTTGTTTCTGTGTAGTCCAGATATGGCACCAAGCTATTTTTTTTGTCACATTCTTCAAGTACCTAGTACTCTGGAGTTGGTTAAGTAAATTACACCATAAGATAGTTCATCCAAATCCTAAAATCTATTAGGTGAATTATTCACCTCTTTAGATTTAAGGTATAGTTCTGGTAAACTCTAATGGTCAAGGTTTTTTATTTTTTTATTTTTAAATCGTTCGATGCATCAACTGGATTTGTTTGCCTTTTTCTCCATTCTGATGCGTGTATGTGTATGCGTGTGTGTGTGTGTGTGTGTGTGTGTGTGTGTATGTATATATTTGTTTTTTAATGCCTTAATTGAACTAGCAGTCACTGTTGTGTACACAGTGACCGATTAGAACACAGCAGAAACACATGTTGACTAACGGACAATTAATTTGCAAGTCAAACAAATGTAATGTATTTTGTTGTTTCACCACTAACTGGTGGAGGGGAAGGCCTGTAGGTTTTTTTTGGTTCTGTGAGTTACTGACGCCTTCTTAATGACTTGTTGCAAAAAAATATGTTACTCTTGGGTGGCGGATGGATTTTTCGCAGTTTTTTTTTTTTTTTTTTGCTTAATTAACCCTTATTAATTTAGAAAATATAAGATTGTTTCACATGAAATACCAAAAGCCTCGAGGCGTTATTCATGAAACTGGGACATGCTTTTTGGCAGAAATTGCTTCCCGGCTATTTGTGGCTTCTGAACAGAACCATTAGCACAGTCCATTGCAGCATTTTAAGGGCAGGTGCTAAAAGTTTTACGTGAACAGTCAAAGGATCACGGTCAAGTATGCTTCCGAATGCTGTTAGTAATATCTGTAAATTGGTAAACAGCCCCCAGTAAGTCTAGCTTCTTTTTCTAGTTCCATATTGCCGCTTAATTTTTACGCCATGGGATTAAAATCAAAAAGGGAAATGCATCCTTTCAAGATAAAAAATAAATAAAAATAATAGTTAAAATGTGTGGTAGCTTGCAGACAGTCTGCACCCAGGTAATGGAAAAACCTCTGCCTTGCAACTGTCAGGATTTATTAATCTACACGCTGTGCCTATTTTATCCCCTGGGTTTTTCAAAGCAGTTGGATAATCTCAGATCAGCTGTGCTGACCTCTGGCAATTGGTTCAACTACAGTGTTTACATTGTGGGATGCATTTTGTCGCACTCACTGGGCCGTGTGAACAGTGCACTTCGGCGCACTACTTTTTATTGTACTACCCAGAATGCTATTCTTAATAATCTGCACTTGTTATTTTCTTCTATACATAAGCAAACGTGTGTGCTACAGCAGAAATACTAACTATTCAAGATGTGAATGCTGTTTTGTACAGTTTCTCTGAGCTTAGCAAATGCTTTGTTTTTTTTCATCTTGATAACTAAATTGTGAATGTTACTTTTTAAAGTGTATGTAACCTTGCATGAAACCTTCCACCATGAGTGAACATGGGCTGCTGATTCGGGTTGTACTACTAAGAGTTAAGTGTAAATGGCTTCATATAAGAATTCTTAATAAAATGTTATGGTGTTATCGTGGCAATGCTAAAAGGGTGCCACTGCTGTCTTTTAATCACTACGTACTGAGTAGAGTGTAAAATCAAGAACCACAGGTTAATCACACAGCTTTTATCTTTTGGGGATGTCGTTAGCTGAAACAGTTTTCACAGCTGTATTACAGCAAACGTCAACCATCCACCAACATTTGGGGTACCACAGCTGGTGGGAAGGGGAACTGAATTCCTATGTTATTTAAACTTTGGCACATTTCAATTTAAGATTTTACTTGTCTGAGTCCAGAGAAATTACCTCACGGCCAAAGGAGTGGTATGCTACATGTAAGCATCACTGCCCATACCATCTTGCTACTCACTGAAACAATGGCGTGCTGTTAAGGGAAAGAATACATTCATTACATAACATTGTCTTCTTTTACAATACTGAATCAGCAGAACAGGAGAAATTCCCTTTCACACTCGGCTACTCCTGTCGGCAGTGTTGCTTGGGATGTTGGGAGTATACTGACCCACTTGGCTCAAATGGAAACTCCCAGTATTGCAATGTGTTTAGCACATTCATTAATTGGAACATCCTGACCGTAAGCAGAGGTTTAGCCTGCATTTGGCTAACCTGTCTCTTTGAAAATTGAAAACAGCAGACACGTAAGCCTCAATCACCTTATCTTTTTTTCTGTGTACAAGAATTTACACCTTTTGACTTACTCAGTTTTTTACAGCGAATCTTTAAAATATTGCCCTTGGAGGTTGTATATTTGTATACTTTTTAACACATTAATCTTTGACTTATTTTCATTGTTCTACTTTAAACATGAAACCTACAAGTGCCGGATTAAGACACATATAGTGGTTTGATGTTACTGTGTATAGTTCTAATGTAGTGCATGGCGTATAAATGCTACTTTATTTTATAAACCATTTAAATCACATACTAATATTCAGAAATGTTGCAAAATGTGTAGTATTCCTAAAGTGTTTGACGAATAGTGTATTATCAAAGAACGAATGTCAGAGGAATCATGATTCATATCTCTTAAACCTTACACTTTCAATCATTCATGTGTAGTCCGAAACTAGTATGACTCCTAGGGCTATGACTGTGACAAAACTAGAAAACAATGGCCCTATCTCCTTCCCATATCATAAAGGCATGAAGCCTCACTTATGTGAACCAAACTTAAAATCTCCATACTTATTATATTTGTCTTCTGTGAGAAATTGGGCTGTTGGTTGAGGGGAGTGAAACCCTACTCAAGCAGCAGCCACAATCCTTGTCAGGGTGAACCACAAAAAGTCACTAAATTAACCTGTTTAATCCTCTGGTAGCTTGGTACAGAAGCAATCCGGCCTAACTCAAAGGCCGCACTTATGCAGCCCTTAAATTGTAATAAATAAAAATCCCTCACCAATTTGGAAAATAAAGCAAATTTTAATAAATTATTTTCCCCAAAACGACATAAATCCAATCAGTAGAACTGGAGTTAAATAGTATTAATATTTAAAGAGTAAAATAGCAGCAAAAAGATCAAAGTGCCAACCGCAAACATCTAGCTGCATGAGTGGTAAGTTATGGACAGCCCCAATTGAGTGCGGTTCAGCTGCACAAAGTGGATTGGGCCTAGTCTCTGCTTACCTTCGTACTTAAAATAATTTTTCAAGACAAATGTCTGAGAAAGTAAAGTTCAACGAGGCAGGGCAGCCACTTGTGTTCGAGGAGGAGGTGTCATCGTCAGGGAGCCGATGGGCGAAGTTGTGGTGAAGATTTCTACGTTCGGACGTAGTCTCTTTTTAGGAAGTCGAAAAAACCCAGCAGGATAAAGCTGCAGGCTGTAGCCGACAAGGGCTCCACAATGCTAGATACCCCTTCTGCGAGGAGCTGCTAAACTGGATTTGCTGCTGCCGAGAATGCAGTGAGGGCTGCCGCAAAGTCCATCTGATCGGCAAGTAGGTAGGTCCCAATCTCCTCTCGGTTCTCAGACCACTTTTTCGCCTAAAAAAAAAAAAAAAATGAAGTCCTGAGTTTTGGATTTGGGCTATCTGGGCACCTTTAGCACCACTTCAAATAGCCTAGGAATAGAGCGACATCACTTGGAGGATCAGAACTCCCTCGGGCAGGGTCCAGATGCAGGTTCAAGATGACTGGGGCCTTTTTTGTCCCTGAGGCTCTGATCAGGATGCCAGCCAACAAGCCCTTGGAGTTACTCTGGAAGTCCTGGGTTCAAGCAGAAAAGCAGGTCTCAAGCAGCAGGGCAGTCCTCTAAGAGTCCTACTGAAGGGCCACAAGTGAACTGAAGAGTGGGTCTGAGGGTCCTATTTTTATACCCGATGCCAGCTTTAAAATGGAAGAAACGTCTGGAGTTTCCCCCCCCCCCCCCCACAGAAGAATTTCCTGCCTCCTTGCCCTGGTCCCAGTATGTCTGCAGTCACAATAGGCTAGTGTAAAGATCTTTGTGTGTGAGCGGAGGCAGTGCTTTTGAAGTGCGAGTAGGACTTTGCATAGCTCCACCCCATCCTGCTTTGCATGGCCCATCCTGTTGTAAATTATGAAATTACTCCTATGCATGTCATCTGGATGTTTTTGGGTGGCTGACCTTAAACTTTCTTCTTTAGGGTGCTATTATTGGAAATGCTCTCTTAAGATGACAGCTCAACTTGCACATCCATGTTGCACTCTCTTCTCTCAGGCTACTTGGGCTCCTATGGCTTGCATGCCACAAAGAAGTTCACTACTGCTACTTAACATTAGGTTGACAAAAACAAGAACTCTCGATGTCGAGGAAGCGTGCAAGAATTCAGGAAATGTAGCCTGTGTGGTTTAGATGTAGAAGAGACTTCATTTGTGATTTGCTGAGCGTGATAAGAATTTTGAGTCCTCTTTTTTTGGTTTGTAACATTTTCAGTCAAGGATGCACTAAATGGTTGTATGTCAGGCCAGCTTAATGTAATGTGCCACAGAATAACGCTTAAAATATAGTTATAGTTGTACATTTGAACATACTGTGGTTTGAAAAAGTAATTGTTTTATTGATTTTAGTTAGGAATTCTAAAGCTAGTGTATTTTATAATTTTATTGTAATTGTTTTATTGTGGTGTTTAATTTTTTTTTTTTTTATTAAGCAAGAACCTTCCCCGTTAAGATCAGTTTTGCTTTCCTCGTATTTGGAAATATTCATGTAATATTTCCATCAGATGCCTTTAATTTGGAGCACCTAATTTATTAGCTTAGCAATTG
The DNA here is from genome assembly GCA_963921515.1 of Calotriton arnoldi. NCBI lineage: Eukaryota > Metazoa > Chordata > Amphibia > Caudata > Salamandridae > Calotriton > Calotriton arnoldi. Next base: position 919,683 of record CAWUFW010003291.1, on the reverse strand, counting down.
AAGAGCACCAAGCCCTGATGGGCTATTTATTACAGTTGAGTGTAGAAAAGTCTGAGGGTCCACAAATTCCGTCCAATTTTTAAGCATTTTTCTGTCTATTCGATTGTCCCAGATTCCTGTAAAGATAGCCTTCTATGTCCATTTTGGGGAAAAAAGGCATGCTTGAGAATCCTTTAAATTACATAGTGAGTGATTTATCGTATGTTTGTGTGAAAATCTTTACTATATGCCTTTCTCAGTTGAAGTATTAGTTTGCAAGGAAAGATCCTATTAACCGTATAAATCTGAGTTTACAAATTTATTTTCTGCAGACTGTTTTGTTACTTCTTGTCTAGCAATATATAAATTGAAAGTAAAGCTGCTGTACATCCGTGTTGCGTGTGAAGCTTAAATAAACACCAGGAACCGAGAGTTATGGAGATTAACTTGAAGTTTATTCCACAGAAGACATGACCTGTCTCCAACAAGTAGTATCCCAGAATACCCATCCACCTCTTGAATACATTCCATGCACGCTGTCATCAAATAAGACACCTGTACGCTCTACTTATACATTCTACTGCACAGTTTACATGTTGCAATGAAATCCTAAAACACTTCTAAGAATACATATATAACACAATCTCCCTTTTCCCAGCACAAAAAAATTTAAGATATACATAACGAAACGACAAATGCAACATGTCATAAGAAAATACAAAATACATTACATAGTCTCTGAACCCGATAGTAATGGACCATACTCTTGCACTTTTATTAGCATTTCCACCAATACCATTCATAGGTGTTATCACCATCACATTCTCTAGGGATCGCAACCCCCTCGCCTTGTTCTGTCTCTTCACTCACTTCCACTTGCGCACCACGAACACCATCCTTCAAGACCTCCAGATGAAACCGATCGCACTTACTACTACATCCCAATCTGTCTTTGATATTCTATCTAATAATATACGCTTGTCCCTTATTTAGAGGAACAATAGCATTTTTATTCCACTAACCTTTATTTTCCAAAACAACAGCATGTCTGGAAACTCTTTGCACCTTTAGTGGGTCTGGAAAATTTAGTTTCACCTTTCATAACTTTCATGGGCTTTTTAACCAATACCCAATCACCAGGTACAACACCCTTCTCCTAGACATGCTTTATTTTGTCAAAATTCATTTTAATCGTATTTTGTTTGCTCCTTACCTGCTCACGGACTTCTTTCAAATCCAAATCACCACCAACAACTCCACATTTATTACTGAGCCACCCAGGATTAAGGCTTGAAATGGGCTTCCTCCCTCTTAGCAATTCAAATGGAGCCGTAGTACTGTGTGGCGTGATATAACTCCACACTTTCTGCTGTAGAAATTTTCTGACATTGAGTTTGCTCGCAACAGCTGTTTGCACTCCCTTTTTCAACATACAATTCGCCCTCTCAACAAGTCCATTAGAAGGACTATATAAAGTAACTTTAACATGTTTCACATCATGTTTCTTGAAAAATACCAACATCTCTTCAGACACACAGCGTATCATTATCCATGACAATTTCCTTAGGAGGTCTCTCTCCTTGAAACAACTACTCCAAAAACTCAACAGCAGTCAAGGAATCATTAGACTAAACAAACACAAAACACAACCACTAAGAAAAGTAGTCCACTGCCGCAATCAAATATTTGTTCAAATTTTTTAAAATAATTGAAAGCTCCAGCAAAATCTATACTTACCTTTTACCACTCCACAGGACCAAAGGAGTAGTACCCACCCTCCAATGTGTATCAGAACACAAACATTCTTCACACTTATCAGTGTAAGATCGGACTTGTCCATCATATACAGACCACCAGTAATGTTGCTTGATTTGTTTGGCAGATGTCCCTGATGAGCCAAACTAATTATTTTACTCCGTAAAGCTGTCGGTGGAGCAAACAAATCCCGTCTTAAAACAAAATCATCACTACAGACAATTCAGCAGCCACTTGTTCAAAAGATTTCAATTCAACACATAGACTCCTGTCACATGGCCATTCAGATATGAGACACTCCTTAACCTTTCTTAAACACTCATCACTGGAGACCCAATCCTTCCACTCTTCTGGTATAATCCCAAAATGCTCCGTAGCATCCACAACAGACATGACCCATTCATACTCCTCCAAAAATTCTGATTCTCCTTTGCCCAACCTTACAGGCAACCTTGAAAGGCAATTCGCCCTGATGCTTTTTCCTCCCGGTACATATTTAATATCAAAATTAAACTCCTGCAATCTTAACAAAAGTCTAATCAACCTGGAAGAGACCTTATTAAAGCAACTTTCCCCTAACATGTAAATTAAGGGTTTATGGTCCGTGACTAAATCAAACCTCGTTCACCAAACATACATTTTGAACATTTCTGAAGGCCATTAATATGCCAGCGCTTTATGTTCAATATTGCTTTAGTTCTCAGCTGAATTAAGTTCTCTTGACGCTAAGGCGATAGTTCGTTATCTTCCATCTACAAATCAACTCAGAACTGCACCCAGCCCCATAGAGCTTGCATCAACTGTAATTACACTTTTCTCTCCATGCACAAAAGGTTTAATTGCGGAGTCATCCACAATTAACTCTTTTAGCTCTCATAAAGGTGATCTCTTCAGCTTTCGACCACACAAACGTAACATTAAAAAAAAAAAATAATGCTCTTGGGGATTGAACAAAAAGAGCATAACCGTGTACGAATCTGGCATAGTGCTCGTTCAGCCCCAGAAATGCTCTTAAGGATTCTGTATCTTTCGGTACAGTAATGGCCTTCACAAGTGAAGTTTTGGGATTTATACCTAGAAAAGAGATACTACGCCCGGGGTAATCTACCTGAGTGGCAAGAAAGCTACGCTAATTTGTTATTCAGTTACACCATGTTTCTCCAACTTGTTTAACCCAAGACTCAAACATTCAAGATGTTCTTCCAAACTTCAGTATAAATAAGAATATTGTCTTGAAAAGCCTGTATTCTGCTTTCACCACCAAACAACTCATCCATAAAACGTTGAAACACACTGGTGGTGGATGTTAATCCAAATGGCATCTGCAAATACATACATGCTCCAAAGGGTGTTCTACACTTTGTTAGAGGCTGTGACTCTTTACACAAAGGTATCTGATGATAGGCAGAACGTAGATCAACAGTGGAAAAATACCTACTATTACCCAAATTTGCCAACAAATCCTATATCCTCGGGAGTAGATGGCAATCACTGAGGATATTACGATTGAGTACTGAGATCGGCACAAAACGTATATCCCCAGATTTTTTAACCGGCTATAATGGCAGCTGAAACCCATTTGGAAGAATCGACAGGTGTTAATACCCTCTTCACCCATTTTGTCCAATAACACCCTAAAATCTTCTTTGATTGGTAATGGTACAGTTCTCACTTTTTGTATAACAGATATGGCATTGAACTTAAGTTTAATTTTATGATCAAATCCCTTAATCAATACAACGTTTTCTTTGAAAACTGTCTCAAGGGACTCAACACCCTGGACAGATTGTGTGTACTCAACCGACAGAACGGGAAAAATCCCCAAAACAACAGGCTCCTCATGCCCAGCTCTCAAAATAATGCCCAACTTAGCTTGGTCTTGCCAACCTATTATATCCGTCACTTTTTCCGTGACATATATCTTAGTCGAAACCTCCCTGTCTTTGAATTTAAGAAAGCTAGAAAAGAAACCGTTCTTTATGATATGATATATTCTGCAAAGGCTTTCGGGTTGACATCCTTTTTGTCTCATTTGTTTAGACCACAACTTTTCATAGGCAACATCAGAAAGTATTGTGATGGGAGAGCCTGAATCGACCAGAATCCCAAGGTTTACACTGCCAGTCATTACTTCGCAGAATAGATCTTAATATGTCCTCTGAGCAGACTCTAGTATGTTAACATCAACCGTTAATAATACATTGCTAATATCGTTGCACAACTGATCTTCTTCCATACATACCTGATTGACTTAGGGCTTCATTTTGCTAGCACGACACACAGCCTGACAATGACCCATTTTTTTTGCAATTACCACACTTTTTGCCAAGAGTAGGATACAAAACATTATTCCTTAAATGGAATTTAGAGCCGCATCTGTAGCACTTTCTTTCAGTTCCCTTCTCAGTACTCCTCTTGATCTTACTCTTATTCACAATAGCAGACACATCCACATTCTCACTTGCAACAGATGCTTGTACCTGCGCTTTGCCCGTAAAAAGATCCTGTTCCAAAATCTTTGAAGAAATGTGATCGCTCAATACTTTTAGCAATACTCATCACTTCATTTTTTTAAGTAATTTTTTTTTGAGTTTTATATAGCGCGAACTAGACCAGAGAAATTCTGTATCAGAGCGCTTTACATGAACACCAGTTTCGTTACAGATGGACACATTCATTTTTGTTAGGCACGGGGAGATTAAGTGATTTGCCCAGAATCACAGGATGTTGAGCGTCGTTGCAGAGACTCAAACCCGATTCCCCAGCTTTGAAGTCGACCGCTCTAGCCGTAAGGCTACATCCTCTCCCAATTTATTAAGATAAGGATTTTTGCAAGTTAAAATATGTTCCTGAATACTTTTAGTTGAAACCATTAAATACCAATTGATCACGTAAACTCGCATTTGGCTGCTAGCACTCTCAACACTGCCAAATAAACCTCAACAGATTATTCCAACATCTGTTTTGTTTACAAAAAAAGGTATGCCTTTCCAGCATAATGACGGTTCATCAGTACATTATTTGCTTATGCGAGCCAGTGCCTCCTTATAGACATTCCAGGTATCATCCCCAGCAGGTGGCAAATTATCAAAAAACCTGTTAACCGTTATCACCCAAATGGTTGAAAAGTAAACTGCACGACGAATTAGACTGTACTTTGAAACGTCAATAGCAACCATATAGTTTTCAAAAACTCTCAACCATTTCCTCCATGCCATGGATGGTTTGCATGGATTTTCCAGGAATGGTGGGGGATGCACTACATTGTTGGAAGACGCCATTATAAATATAACGAAAATTAATACAACAAAGAATAGCGCAATAAATAAAAACCATAACAATAAATACCAATACTAGGAGCAGAGGCAGTACTGTAAGATCTGTTAACACTCGATAAGCATAACATCAGGTGTGCCTATCACCGTGATATTAGCCACAAACAGGAAAGCAGAGAAGCAGGCAAGCAGGTGTGGAACAGTGGAGACTCGCTGTAAATTTCCTGGTAAAGACGAGTAACATCGGTGTGCCTGTCACTGTGGTAACAGGTAATGAAGAAACAAGCACAGTAAAATGGCGGGCGACTTGCAGGATTTGATGCGTGCCGACATACTTTTCTTAAGGAGATGGAGCTTGTATTCCCAGCGCATAAAAAGTGACACGCAATCACCTTCAAAGACAGAAGCATGCTCGGTGACGCGCAACAATGATGGCACGGGAAGGAGGTTAAGCAAATTAAATAGGACGGAGAGGACTTTCATCATTCATACCATATAACATACGGAAGGGACAGTATTTACTCACACGCTGCCTCGCAAAAGGGATCTTGTCGGCTGGAGTGGCATAACCAAGGGTTTAAGGTGACAGAGTTTGACCTAGGAAGAACAAAGTGATCACTTGTTTATTTAGTAATGTATCACTCCATAAGAGTACATCATGTTCTCACCGTCCCTACCTGCCCCTCCCCTACCACCCCACCCACTTTCTATTGTTGCTTGTCTACTGTGGGTTTCGTTCCGCTCTGTCTGTGGTCCTCTGTGCCTGACTTCTGCAGTTTGTGGTTTCTGTTCGCACCTCTTCCTTCTGGTGCATCACCTTTACAGCTCGTCTTTGAGCTTTGCATTCTCTCTCATGTAGTGCTGCATTTTTGTGAGGGTATTTTTGACAGTGTGTGCACTATTTTTATCCTTTATCCCTTGCTTATAATTAAAAGAATTCATTTATAAAGCAATTGGTACTACTGATTTTTTTTTTTGGGGGGGGGGATGCGCAAAGTGTTGTAACTCACTGGTGTTGGTCCTGTGCTGCCCGGCATATTGCGGCATCAGGTACATTAATCCATTAAGCAATCTTAACAATTGTACTTGAAACCAATGGATTTGGTTGCTCAAGAGTACGCTGCATGGCAAATGGAGAAATGTGGAAGTGATGTACCCGAATCACCATAAGACAATGACTTGCAGGTTACACATTAATCTCTGTAGTGTGCGCTCAACCCTTTGCGCTATCTTCATATTTGGGAATTTCCAGGGTGTGGTCTAGACACTTGACACTCGGGAAGTGCTGTCCATTCTCAGAGCCCAGGATTGTTTCCTTTGTGCCAGGCACATATCTTTGCATGTGATTATTGTTCATCTGCTTACGATCTGTTGTTGCATTGTAAACCAGGTGGCATGCAGCATAATTACTGTGTAAGGTCATTTATTTTACTAGAAGCAGCATCATGTGTGGGTGATAACACATCTGTGGTGGGCAGGTGAGATTCCTTCCCAATCCCATGTCTGTCCAGGCCGCACCTAAACCCTTGAGTGTTGGCACTCCCTCTCCAACTAACCTGACAGTGCTGCGGCGCCATAAATCCACAGGTAAAAGGCTTTCTCACCAGTTTCCATGTGCGCTTTTTGTTTTCTTTGCGATTCTGCTGACTTGCGCATTTCTGTCCTCAGCTGTGTGTTATTGCCCCTCTGTTTAGGTCTCGCCTAGCGACGCAGCACATGCGCTGCTCGCTTTGGCGAGATCTATTGTTGTCGATTTAGCTTCCGAAGGGGGACAGGAGATGTGCACACGCCCGGACAGGCGATGTGCACGTGTACGGCTCGCGGCGTTTCAGCACAACGCGCGCATGGCGCGCTTTCACTTTCCCTTTCCCTTTTCCCGTCGGCTCCAGATCATCTCGGACAGGAGATGTGCACGCGCCTGGACAGGACATGTGCGTAATCACTTCACCAAAGTGTATCAGCACACTTGTCTGTGAGGTGTGGGCTGCCCCAGACCTCGGCTAGCCAGAGTCCCCTCGGAATAAAGTTAAGACTGTGGTTATCAAGAAGCATTCATGCGAAACACAGGCAGCGCCTCCCCCAAAAGCTTGGCACTGGGGCACAAAGGCCTTTGAAACGGACACCGCCAAACAAACACAGGCCTGTTGGTGCATCTTTGTGTACATGTACACAGGTCTGTGGAGTACACCACCTGTCCGCGACACGCCCCGGGCGAGGACAAAGGGAGGTCTCTACTGTCAAGCTGCCGTTGTCAGGCGACAGGCGGAAGTCTAACTAGGCGACGAGGTTTAAAGGCCTTACCAGGAATCCATGAGCTCAGCCCGCGATCAGATTACCCTGTGAAGCAGCCAGGCAACCCCTGACCCCTAGGAGCGCGCCACAACGGGTGCACCAACTGTCATCCCGTGTAAATAATTTAATAGGCTGGGGAGTACATGGAAATCTCTCAGTGAGTGAGGTAATGTGCTCCCTCGGAGGCCTAGGGTTAGCACTGGCAGTCCGCAGAGGTAAACAGAGCCCGGCCTGCCAGCCTGGTGCCCAGGACAACCAAGCCACGAGGGGGGGGCGAGCACCTGGAGACTCTGCGGGCACAGGCACGCCACAAACTGCAATGCAACCCGGGGAAGAACTAAAGTCACCTTTAACAACGAAATGCATTCTGGGAGTTTTAGTTTCGTGTCACTTACAACTGAACAACTTGGACTCGTGCACCTGAAAACAACGATGTGTAAAAGGAAAGCTCGGGACAGGTTAAGATGTCACCAAGACATCTGTGGACTTCATAGTGAACTCTTATCGGGGTGTGATGGCCTCACCCCTGACCATTTGGCAGCTGTTTTCTGACGATGTTAAAAGCCCGTTATCCGTGCCGCCTCCAGTCTGGGGCGCATGGAGGCTAGTGCCAGCTCGCCATTTTTACTAGTCCCAGTGCCCAACTGGGACGTGAATTTTACAAAACGGTTGCAGATAGTCTGCCTCAAAATTCGGACACGGTTAAAATGGCAGTGTGGATTAATGCACCTGCTGATGGGTACTTGCTTGCAAGCTGCGGGTCATAATTAGCATTATAAAAATGATTCAGTGCGCAGTATGTGGCAGGTGGCTGCATCCCGCTGTGCAGGAGTCCAAGCGGATATTGGCAGCTCGCGGCGCAGTTTGAGAGTCCAGCGGGTAGGTGGAGGGGGGGTGTGAAGTGTGTGTGGGGGGGGTTAATTGACTATTAAGCTGATTGGACAGGTTATTGAACGATCTGTCTGACCGCTAAGTACAACCCCATCATGAGATCTGAGCCGCGCAAGCTGTTGTAGAGGAACCCCCCGGCGTGTCACCACCCAAAGGGGGCGCTCATACAGGCTGTGCATAACAAATACACCATGTACTGATCGTGGGATCATGTTAAAGTTAATGGCTTGAGCAGGAAGATTCCAGCTATGTTGAAATTAGCTACGGAACGTGTGTGAAACGTTTGTTTTGTGTGTTTAAAATGTGTGTTTAGAGCATGTTTCGGTGTGTGAAGTGTATTTAGGGTGTTCGTGTACACCTGCCTATTGAATCTTTACGTTTTGCGTGTGTACTGTATGTGCGTCGTTTTGCCTGTGCACGTGTGAATGTGACATGCCTCGTTTGTTAGTTTGATATATCCACGTGTGAGTGCATATGTCCTTATGCGAGGCATGCAACTCGCGTGTCTATGTAATTCCTGTGTATGTAATATGTGCGAGATGCATGCATGTCCCTGGGTGAATGTGTAACATTGATCTGAAAAAACTGATACCCTGTATGTCCTTGACACATGGTGCTTCAAAGTACCTCTGTTTCCTCTCTGCACATCCCCTGTCTCTTAACGGTAAAGGAGTGTATGGTCTTGGGGTGGTGAAGCTCTCACACTTAAACACACACACTCACTGCCCGAGAGAAGATTCCAAGGGCACTTATAGTTTGTTCACACCGCACTTCTTAAAATCATGGTTACTGCAGCACCCCACTCTAAAAATGATTCATGTTCCAATGATGGCATTTGGGAGTCGGTGACGACTGGGGCAGAGACGGGGAGTCTCAGACGGAGGGCACAAGGGCCCAGGGCCTGCCTAGGTCAGATGGAAAGGGTAGCTAGCCACCCAGGTCTGTAGCCAGTCAGCACTCCTCTCCCCCGGATGCATAAAGGCTATGGTAAAAGGGGTGCAGTGTCTCCTTTAAGAGAACTTTGCCCATCCCCACCCTCTCAACCACACCTGCAATTATCTGTAGCTAACAGGCTGGCTCAGTGAGCTGAACATTCACCGCTGCCAAATGCGGAGGGCCGGAGCTAAAATCATGGCCCGGCAGACTCGGCCTTTCATGAGCTCGAGGAAGGTTAACTGTGTTACAATATCAGTTATTTAAAGCGCGTAGAAATAGGTGAGGTATTAGGGGCCGCAGAAACAAATTATCATTATTGTCCTCTCTACTCCATGGCATCGAGAAATAGTGCACATCATATTTAAATTCAGAACGCCCACAGCAGTCCGTACCAACCCACCAGTGTTTGCTTTTGTACTGTTACCATAACAGTCAACCGAGGTTTAGATCTTTGGCTGGGGTAAGTGGTCCCTAACTCCAAGAGCCATCTTAATACCAACCCCGGTGCTCCGCAGTAGCACTCTGGGTATGCTGCGAAGGGGCGACCCAAAAGGATTCCTCCATCATTTGCTAGAGGGTTACGTCCCTCAACCCTTTCAGTAGTGGAAGCTGTCTGAAGGCAGCGTATGGGGTGAGACCTCTTACACCATTTTAAAGTGATGGGGGCTTCAGTACTTCGGACCTTTTTCCGCTCATCCAGACCTGAGGCCCCCCTAGGGAGCTAGACGAGAGAAAGTGTGTATGTGTATGTATATGAATGTATTTATAAGAGGGAAAGAGTAACAACACAAATATTGTTTTGTTTACTTGTAGAGTGCACATATCACCTGGGTGGGTATCTTCGGCTATGAGGAGGGTGTGCTGCCCTGCCTGGGGACAATTGCAAGAGCCATGTTTTCAGTTTCTTCTAGAATTCTCGGAGTGAGCTGGCGCTCTAATGTGGAAGGGAAGTTCATTCCAGACTTTAGGATGACTAATCTAATCTCGACACAGCAGCATCCCCTTAAGCTTCACCTGAATGAGGAGAGGGTGAGAGGACTATTTTTCAATGAAAAAAGGGTAGTGGGGGGGAACCAAATTGTGTTTAGCCCATGGAGCTGGCATAGCAAAGGCCAGCCCTGCCTGAAGTACACATATGCGTTCCAAGAGAAGACAAAAACCAGCCACAACCCAGCCGTAAAGAGCATAGAACCCTTGCTTTAATTCAGAAAACCGAAGAACCTCCCCACGACAAGACGTGCTTGGATGTGCCCTGGTGCCTTTCTTGACATATGGACTTGTGTTCCTCTCATTACTTTTGTAATCCTAGCAAGACCAAACACCTGACTCAAAGTGCCCTCCAGGCACCCTTCACCAGGGATGGTGGAGCGCAATGACCGTCTTTCTTCAAGTACATTTGTGCTCCCCCCTTGAATGGTGACTCTTCCTGTCAAACATGTTGGCTTGTACCAAGATTGCTTGTTGCGTTATTAATGTGCGGACCAAGCTCTCACCTGATAATTCTTTGGCCTTGGTACCAGGAGGCTGTTGTGTACAACCTCAACTCTACTAGGCTGTGCAGTGGTCCAGCATCTGGCCAGCCCCTGTATCCCCTGGATCCTAAGGGCTTGTGAGCCCTCTGGTCCTATGAGCAATGCCCTGCAACGTGATTTTGCAATAGCAGCCAAACTCCCTTCATCCATTAAAGAAGTGTCACAAGCGCCATGAATCACTGACAAGAGTCAGCACCTTTAGCTGTACCTGAGACAGTCTTTCAAAGTCCCATAAAACCATGCGGAACAACTATGCCAGAACCGCTCTGTTGATCAAGGACCCCGCCTAAAAGCTTAAATGGACTGTAACTTTGAATGTTAGGTCTAGAAACATCAGACAACCATCACCCTGATTTTACTGCTTTATTTTATGTTTATTAACAAGTTTTTTTCTTTTCAAGGAATGACCCTAACTTTATACCGACCCATCCTGCACACCACCTCCAATGAACTTAGCCATGGCTGCTTGACTAATCTACCCTGGATGCTTTCGAGATGCAACTTTCCATCACAGGCCCAGTATCCTGCATCCTGTTCCTCAGGGCATCGGTGCCATCTCACAGTTGATACCGCCTGTGGTAGAAGTGGGCGGGATCGGAAGGGCACGGCGTGCCCCTACTTTTTAGATTTAACACAGTCCGTTCCCCTACTTCTTTATTTTAGACATGCGTCCCAAGACGGCAGGAATGGTCCGAATTTAAAAAATATTGCGTGATCGTCCAGCCCACTATTTCCACTATTAAACACACAGCATAACCTGAGTTAAATAACCATCTACAATCCTCTTTTCCATGTGCACCGTAGGTACTTGTTGGGTTGGTATTGGGAGCCATATAAATATTTAGCTTCTAATTCATGAGCACTTATTTCATGTGTCTACTTTAGTTTACTGCTGCAGCCAATGAGGAACTGCCAGCACAAGGATCCCATTGTCTGACACAACCTGTCTCCTTGCTCACATGCTCTCTTACTTCATGTTCCTGCTTGCTATACATGGCTGCTATGGCTCTAGAATTAACTAGGCACAGTATATCAACAAACATTTGACATGTGTTTGTGTCACACCAAGTTATTTGCTTCTGTGGATGGCAAAGCTGAAAAAGAGTATGTAGTGTGGAATTGTGAAGTGCACTGCTGATAAATTTTTTGTTAAGTTTGTCCTTATCCAAGACCTTTCAATTTTACTTAACATATGTATATTATATTTTCCTATTAAGCTTTCAGGCATCCCTCCCTCTTCATCAATTAGACTGTTATTGTGTCATTTACATTTTTCTTCTACCTACTGTAGCATACAGCATGGGGTTAGGGGTCAACTCACTTCAGCCACAGGCTAACTTCACTTTGAGTAACTGCATTTTGCCCTTCCAGAAGAAGCACAATCCCCACACAAAGTTGTTCCTTTTAGTACAAGGGACTGCTATGGCTGTGAGCTTTTTGAGACCAAAAAACATATTCTTGCTTTTTTTTTTTTTGTTAAATATTTTTTTATGATTGAAATTTTGCAGATAACACAATAAGCATGTGGATGCACCAGAAAGACGTAGACACATTCGAGAAGGCATATGAACATGTGGAATTATAGCAGTAAAGTTCATAGTCAGTGGTAAACATTTTATGAGTCGCTCTAGGGTGACATGGTAGTACATGATCTGTCTCATTTTACGAGGGTTGTGGAATCTGGGACTGGTCCTCTATCTCCTAAATCAATTCCATAGTGTCTTATCCAAGGGCCCCCATATCTTATGAAACTTTCTTGGACACCCTATAGCCATGTTTGTGACCTTTTCAGCTGCCATGTAAGCGGCCATGGCATTTTTCATTTCTCGTAGTGCGAGGGGTGTGGGGCTCCCCAATATTTAGCCACATCTTTTTGACACTGCCAGTCCCAAATTGCTAATTAGCAGCTTGGCTCTGGGAATATCCATCTCTGTCGGGATTCCCTGAAGGATATATTTAGGGCCGACTGATATCGTTACTTCCAAGACACCATTAAGTTCTGTAATTATACCCCAGTTCTGCCTCACAGCGGAGACAGCTGGAGGATTTAGTCCTACCAAAGCTATACAGTCTAGCTCTATCATAATAGACCCTATGGAGAATTTCGAGTTGGATCAGTCGGAGTCTAGACTTGATTGCGACTTCCTTGGGGTGCATTAATGCAGCAACCCAGTGTGGGTCCTCAAGTTTTCCCATTTCGTTGTCCCATCAGGTCCTCAGTTTTGTCAAAGTGTCAGTCCTATTATTTGTTGTTGTTTTCAATGTCCAGCACACTGCTTTCTCTTCAATTTCCCCCATGAGCAGTTTCCCCGCCAGTGGTGCATATTCATGTATATCTCTCGTGTCTGATCTCCCAGCAGTCCAGGCATATCGAAGTTGGATGTATTTGTAATATTGCATGGTGTTAAGTTGGTATTCTTTTTGAAGGGAGTTAAAGGGGATCAATATGCTCCCTTTATATAATATCTCCCAGCTTTGAGATTCCCAGGGTGTCCCAGGCCTTAAAGCCTTTTATGTTTTCCAAACTCTCGGAGGCATGGTCCTACCCGCAAGGGGGTTTCGCTGATCCCTACTCCCATTTTATCCACCTTTCAGCCCTTTTCCACGCATTTATGGTTACCTGGGTTGCTGACAACTGCTTTACCCCTTTCCCACCATAGAGGTAGTGTGTGTAAGGATCAATCAGCAGTTTAAGCGCAGCTACTCACCCGTAAGGGTCTCAAGGCGCTAGGGGTAGGGAGGGTGCAGGATCCATTCCATCAAGGAGGGGGTCTGTCGAAGAGCCAGGTTTTGAGGTTTCTTGCGAAGGTGGGGAGCGATGTCTGTCTGAGGTGGAGCGGAAGGGCGTTCCAGGCTTTGGCCGTGAGGAAGGAGAAGGAGCGGCCTCCCGATCTGGTCTTTGTGGTGCGGGGGACCATGGCGTAGGAGAGCTGGGCTGATCGTAGGGTCCTTTGGGGTGCGTGGAATTTGAGTCGGCTGTTCAGGTATGCTAGTCTGGTGCCGTTGAGGGCCTTGTGTGCGTGGGTGAGTATCGTGAAGGTAATTCTCGCCTCGACGGGGAGCCAGTGGAGTGTGCGCAGGTGCTGGGAGATGTGGCAGTGTTTTGGCAGGTTGAGGACCAGTCTTGTGGCGGCGTTCTGGATGTTCTGTAGCTTGCGGGTGAGGTTTTTGTTTATTCCGGCGTAGAGTGCATTGCCGTAGTCAAGTCTGCTGGTGACCAGGGCGTGAGTGACGGTCTTTCTATGTTCGAGGGGGATCCATTTGAAGGTCTTACGAAGGAGGCGGAGGGTGTGGAAGCAGGAAGACGAGACAGAGTTGATCTGGCGGGCCATTTTGAGCTCGGAGTCCAGGATGATTCCCAGGATGCGTGCGTGGTCCGTGGGGGTTGGCGGGTTTCCGAGGGCGGGGGGGGCCACCAGGTGTCGCTCCAGGCGTCGGGGTTTGGGCCTATGATGAGAACTTCTGTTTTGTTGGTGTTTAGTTGTAGGCAGCTGTTTTTCATCCATTTGGCGACGGCTTCCATGCCTTCTCGAAAGTTGTGTCTGGCGGTGTTGGGTTCGTTGGATAGGGAGAGGATGAGTTGGGTGTCGTCTGTGTATGAGACAATGTTCAGTCCGTAGGTCCTGACGATGGGGGCGAGTGGAGCCATGTAGACGTTGAAGAGTGTCGGGCTGAGGGAGGAGCCCTGGGGGACTCTGCAGGTGGTAGGTGTAGGGTCCGAGAGGAAAGGGGGGGGAGGGGGAAAAGAGTATGACCTACTGCGTTCTGCCGGAGAGGAAGGAGCGGATAAGTTTGGAATTGTGTCCTTTCTAGTGCACATGCCGGGTGATCTCCAGGTGAGTGCTCCAAATCATTGATTACTATTAGGTGAGCTGCCCAATAATAAGCTTTCACAGCTGGTAGGGCTATGCCCCCATTATATTGGTTTCACTGAAGTGTACCAAGAGCTATTCTCTGATGCCCCCCATTCCAAATTAGGGTTCTGACTTCCCCCTCTGTCTTAGCGAAAACTTTCCTCTGGAATCTTATAGTAAGTATTTTGAAGAATATATAAAGGTTTTGGCTGTGTTCTCATTTTATACATAGCGGCCCTACCCATCAATGTCAACTGCAACTTCCTCCATCTTTCCATGTCCGCATGGAAATCGATCAGTATCCCCCGAATATTTGCTTTATGCCATCTTCCCTGCTTGTGGTCACGTATATACTCCAATACCGTAAACCCTTCCCTATCAACTCTGTGTCGGGCCGGGACAGCACCTGCCGGATATAAACTAGATTTCTCTCAATTAATCCTATAACCTGCATGGGCCCTGTAGGTTTAAAAAATTTGGAACAGTTCTGGAAGTGTCTTTAGCAGGTTGGTTACATATAGGAGAATATCATCTGTATATAAGGAGATTTGTTCGCCCCCCTGCGCTTCCTCTCAATCTTTAAACCCAGAAAGGCCTGTGTGTGCGATCAATGCTTGCCAATGGTTCTAGCACGAGGACAAACAATAGTGGGGATAGCGGGCATTCCTGTTGTGTGCCCCGTTCTATAGGGAACAGTTCCCCGTTTACTCTCACTCATGCCACTGGGTCTTTATATAACAATGTAATCCAAGCCCGAAACTTGGGGCCAAAGCCATATTTCACCAGGATTTGTATCAAGAACGGACAGTGTACATCATCAAAAGCCATCTCGGGGTCCAGGGATAACACCAAGTGTGGGTCTTCCCTGCTCTGTATGGTTACGAGCCAATTATATAGCCTATGGAGGTTAAACCTAATGGATCTCTTGGGCATGAAGCCCGATTGATCATAATGGATTAGGGTAGTGATGAACTTTAGAAGTCGTTAAGCTAGGATCACAGCCAAAATCTTGGTCTCTGTTTAAAAGTGAAATCGGGCAGTAGGAGCCACAGTCAGTAGTGGGTTTCCTGGGCTTATGTATCACGACTATCTTGGCACTTTTGAGGTCATGCGGGAGGGTACCCCCATCCTTTACCTCCAAGAATAACTTGAGCTGGTGTGGGCTTAATAGGTCAGCATTTCTCTTGAAAAGTTCTGCCGGGATCCAGTTTGGGCCCGGGGTTTTCCCAGGATTCAGTTCTCCTATAGCTGTCTGTACCTCCGTAACTGTCTTCCTCCTCCAGTATCCGGTAATCCGTCAGGGTTGGTGTTTGAACTTAGTCAAGATAGCTCTCTATCTGGGGAACCCCAGCTAGTGGGCGTGCTCCGTAGAAGGTGGTGTAGTATCTGATGAATTTGTTAACAATGTCCCCGGCAGTGACACATGTTCTGCAGTTTTCGCCTTGTATTCTGTGTATCCATCTAGACTCCACCTCCCTCTTGCCCAACCACACCAGAGGTCTCCCTGCTTTGTCACTAGCATCAAAAAGACACTGCTGCATAGCCCGAATTGCGGTCTTAGCTTTGTGGTGGGCTAGCGTCTGGTATTCCTTGCGGAGTATCGCAATTTTACGCAGGACAGAGGGGTCTGTTGTTGTCCCTCCATCAGTATAAGTTTTGCCTCCAGTGCTTCTATTTCTCTGGTCTCACGCTTTTTTTTATGCGCAATAATATTTTGTGCTCTCTCTCTCAAAACGGGTTTTATATGCCTCCCATTGTGTGATCCCCGAGGACACAGAGTCCATATTTTCAGTAAAATATATTTCCATATCTACCCTGATCCTCCGTGCCACTGTTTTATCCTGTAGTTCCCAAGCATTTCGTTTCCATCCTAGCCTGGACCCACTCAGGCATGTCCCACATGTAAGCCATAATGGCGAGTGATCTGATAGGCCTCTGGCTAGATATTCATTCCTCTCTATTTCCTGCACCTCCCTTGCAGGGGCGAAACATAATCCAGCCTGGAGAAAACCGTATGGGCCCCTGGGAAGTATAAGTATGTGCGGGTCTGTGGGTGGCAGCGTCGCCATAAGTCGGATAATCCCACGGTCATGATAATGCCAGCCAGGGACGTTTCCCCTTGTTTGTTTGAGGGTGGGCTAGTACGGTCCAAAGTCAAATGTACAGCATCGTTAAAGTCCCCCCGATTATATGTTGGGTGGAGACTGTCTCCAATAGTATTGCCGCTACTTGGTCCATTTGTTTCTGCAGTCGTGGAGGCTCATAAACGATGATCAGGGTCACATGTCTACATCCCCAGAGGCCCTTGACTGCTACATACGTTCCGTTTGGGTCGACCCATGTTTTCTCTTTCCTGAACGGGGGTTTTTCCTAATCGGTATTGCCACTCCACCAGAGCCTGTCTTGAATTTCGGGTGTGCGAGTGTCTTCTAGGCCCCTCTACCCAGGAATCCTCAATGGGAGCCCCGCAGATGGGTTTTCTGCAGTAGGACTACATTTGGTTTTAACCTCTTGATGTACGCACCTACCAGACTTTGCTTGATCTTGTTACCCAGACCATTGACGTTCCATGATAACATCGAGTATCTCTGGTGGTTGGTCATGCCAACCCTAATCGGATATGTGCCGTGGTACTTTTGCCCCCCATGTCCTATTGATCTCTACTTCTGTGACCACACATATGGCTGTTGTGCACCACATATTCCAGTAGCTAGCACCCTCACCCAAACGTAGAACTCGACCAAATACCTCCCACCACTCTCCCCCCACCCTCAACACACTTATTTCTTCTAGTCAACGTGACAAGTGTGTCTTGGGTGGATCAGAGAGGTCTGTCCTCCTCCCCCTCCCTCTTTCTAAGGATCTTTCTTTCCTTGATCTCTAAAAGTCTCCCACTTGGGACAAGGCCTATGTGAGAGAAAAACAAACCAACAAGTTAGATAATCAATATAGTCACCCTTGCAGGTATGAGTCATGCCAGGAAACAGTCCACATAGTTTGCCTCTCTAGAGGGGCTTCTCCGGGCCCGTCTGTTCAATCAGTTCGCCCTCTCATCTTGTGGTGTGTCTATAGTTGGAGCAGGAATTGGGGACGTCTGCATTTCTGCTTCCTTATTTGCAATCGGTAGTAGCAATGGATGGTCTTTTTCAGAGTCTGTGGGATGTTCACGGTCGTACATATCTGTGGTAGTATCATCCAAGTGTTTGTCTTTCATTTTCTGCTGTGTTCTCCCGGCTGTGTTACCCCCCTGTACCCGATGACAGTACAGACTTTGAGAAGAGATGCTTCGCCAGTAAGCATGTCCTTTTCCTCTTATTTCTTGTAGTAGTCTCACAACGTCTTCTATTTGTCCTCTGAGGTTTCGGTTGTGCTCCCTGCCACTGACCATCAGGGTGTCGATCTCGAGCTGATCCATCTGGTCGGGGAGGGAAAGGGGGGAGAGGTGCAGGCCTCCTCTGGTGTCAGGAAGATGGTTTCACCCTCGAAGATGACTTTGAGCTTGGTGGGGAAAATCAACATATACTGGATGTTTATCGCACAGAGTTTAATTTTCACTCAAAAGTGCACTGTTGCTTTTATACTTCCTACAAATAGTCGGGCAAGACCATAATTTTAGTTTGGAGATATTGCTCTTCCCCCACACGTCTCACCTACCTCAAGATAGAGTCCCGGTCTTGATAGTTTAGTTTAGGAAGCGGGCAATGAGTGGGTGAGGCGGGGCACCCACCTGTGGTTTGAGGGTTAAAGCTCTATGGGCCCATTCAGTCACAAAATATGTGGAGAGTCGAACAGTTGGAATAGAGTTTTTCAGCCATTGATCCAGGAAAACCCAAGTGTCTGAGCTTTTGACTCCTTCCAGAAAGCCAATGAACTGTAAGTTGTTCCATCGTGCATGGTTTTCGGCATCATCTACTCTCCAGGTTACATCTTTCAGGGTGGATCGCAGATCTGCGACCTCTTCTAGGAGGGCCCATGTCACATTTTCCACTTCAGATATTCTTCCCTCAGCCTGCGTTACTCTCTCAGAGACATTGCGGAGGTCCTATTGGAGTAGGGGGTCTCTTCAGAACGAATTTGCCTATTCTCCCTTCTGGAATCTCCCTCGAGGCATGTATGTCTTTTAGAAGCGCTGCGTTATCTGGCATGTGAGACATGTCTTCCTCCGTACTAGTCTGAGGGCCCCCCACTTTTGTATATTTGTCCATTTTCTCATGTTTGTGCAACTTGGCCTCTTTATCTTTGGTCATTATAGACCAATGTATAAATGTGCCTATAGATCACCACTCGGCGGGGGCGTGTGATTGAAGGACGTTGCAGTGTCCCAAGATCCCTGGTTCGAGAATATCTTTGAGGTCAAGTCTCAAGCGCAGAACTCAGTCTTCATCCAGAGCGCTTGGGTCTCGCGAGTTCTATTACCCTGAGAGGTCTCGCTCTAGATGTGTCCGGCTCCTCAGGCATATAACAGCGGACTCAGGGGGGAGAGAGGGGGTTGGGGGACCAAGAGCGTTGTTGACGGTGGCACTGGGTCCCGCAAGCGGTTCTGCTAATTATGTAGGGTCCAATAGGACCAGTTGGTGAAGCAGGGCCAGTTCCGCTGCATGGTATCTCGCTTTTCCCAAAAGTGTTGATGGAATGGCAAGGTAGTCTCCCCTCGCTTTCCCCACTCTGTATTCTCTTCACTGTGTTGTTCAAGCGGCTAAGCTCCCAATGTCCCAGGATAATCTGTTGCCGGACAAGCAAGCCATCAACCCATGCGGGTCCTGGGAGGGCCACAGCCAGCATGGACCACCAACAGAGAGAGGGCCACAAAGAAGCATCCCAAGAGTCCACAGGGGCCCCTGGTATGCAGAGACCCATGTTTTGCTTTTGGTCAGTGTTTCCAGTTTTTCAAACAAAGTTTTGCAAAAATCTGACAAAACAAGCATTGACAGCCAAAAGATTGGCAGCCAGCTTCAGACACATTTGCCAGTGCTTGTTTTAAAAGCTACCTTTGTACTACAGAAAGATGGCGCAGTCCATGATGGCCTTGTCCACGGTTGCTCTCTCCTGACATACGGGGGTCGCCGAGTCAACACTGCACACAGGCAACATCCTGAAGGATGCACCGCCATTCCCTCACACCTCGCTCAGGGAGTCCTGTTGGTAGGGCTTCCCACTGGACTTTGCCTCCTCCAATGCTCCTCTCTTCCTCAAAGGGTTCACTGGTCTTGGCAAGCAGGGAAGGTGACCTTGGTTTCCTAGCCGGGAGAATAGCAGGCCTTTGCCCCAGCCCTGGTCACAGGCAGAAGTCTTGCAGAGCTTCCTCTCCTCACACAGCCCGTCTCGCTCCTTGGCAGATGACAAAGTTGGGGGTCTCACCCTCCCTTCTTATAGTCCATTTCCAGACACCAAAATGTAATTTAGAGTGTGAATTTCGAAGTTTTATGTTAGAGTTCTACTTCTTTTGAAGTGGACACTTCTCTTTTTCTTCTTTTCTTATTAAAGGCTGTCTGTCACAGCAGGCAAGTCTCGGAATCTGATTGTCCCACACAATTCATGGGAGTGATGAGAGTTCCCACCTGGATGTCAGCCAAAGTGATGTGTGCATCCAAAGGTTAATCCCAGGCTCCCAGCCCTATCCATTATTATTCCCTTGTCACCCCCATCTCCTTTCCAGAGATGGTTCCAGGCCCCTTCCATGTGATCTATCACAGAATCAAAGAGCAACCTTTTGAAGTGTAAAGGGAGGGTCCCTTCCTCCAGTGTGTCCCACCCAGCTCACAGAAATGCAGCAATAGACAAATCCGTCTGGGCGGATTCCTCGGCTCCTCCTCTCTTCACCAGGCAGCCATGAGCTTCCCAAAACTGAACTCCAGGTCCTTCATGTAATGTACCATTGCAGGCACACTTGCACTCAGTGTACTTTAACAGCATACTTACTTTCCAGTATGGTTACCTCCATGCAATGTACTATTACACGTAGACATAAATTCAGCTCACACATTCCATCTCTGCACACTGTTCAGCACTGAAGCGTTTCTATACCATACCACGGTGTGCTATTTGCAAACACACACTGCCAGCACACACACACTCACCATGTGCGCATTGCACAACGCTTCACCCTTCATATATTGTACTTCGCGCTAACACACACACACCCTGCACATGCTTTCATTGTGCGCACACTGCTCTACATCTCTCAAGTAGGGTACCCCCCTACAGGCATACATAGAATCAGGGCATGCACCAACCAAACTCCTACTGCTCTGTACTGCTTTATCTCTGTACTCTACCCCTCCAAGGCAGACATACAACTAGCGCCAAGTCACTACTCCTGCGCTGCGCAGCACTCCACACCTACCTGATGTTGGCCAAGGGGGAATTAAACACACAGCAGCTGAATGTTTAAAAAGGTGAGTGAGACTGTAGGCCTTTGCAAACCTCAAACTTTGTAAAAATAAAAAAAAACACGTTTTCCTCACGTTTCTGTGATGGAAAGTTCTAGAATCTTCGTGGATCCACAAACCCGCACCCCCCCACCCCCCCCAAGTCTTCCGATTAAAAATGGTACCTCACTTGTGTGGGTAGGCCTAGTACCTGCGACAGGAAACGGCCCAAAACGCAACGTGGACACACCACTTGCATTCATTCAAAAAAGAGCATAAGAGTGTGAATAGGGAGTTTTTTAGATTTTTTATGTATATGCCACATTGGAATGAAGTGTTGGATTCTGGTAAACTTCATGCATCAACAGTTAGTCTCATCATGGCAAGACACTTGAGTTAATGTTTACATAGCTGGCATCTGTATGGTAAAAGTCCTTAGTTTGCTATGTTTGTTGGGTGTCAGGCCGAGGAGGTCTGGATGTCTGAATCCTGGATTTACTAGACCTGTATATGTGTATAGTAAAATGCCTCCGGCTGAATCGTTGTTGGGGCTTGGGTCAGTCTTCCTTGATTGTAACATGCTTTGGTCATGGATTTCGTGCTTACGTATGATAATAGGGCTACAGGTTAGCCCAGCAGCACACTAAGAACAGAACATGACACACACGGACTGCAAACCTAAATTATGGCTTAAAAAGGCTGTCTTGGTCCTTAAACAGCACTCCATGCTACCAAAAACAGATACAGAATATATTAGACTGGTGTATGTGTATACACTGCACCGACATGGCACGTAGTTGGGTGCCTACATGGGCTTGTTGGAGAGTTTGCATCCTAGGGTGGAAGAACTACATCATAAACTGTTGGAATGACTCCTGGGCTGAGGCATTCAGGTGAAATGAGCATAGGGGGTTGTTACAAGGTTGTAGATTTCTGAAACAAACATTTTTTTAAACATATTTTATTGATGGTGACCGGATGTACGACAGCAATCTGCATCATCTTTGCAGGTGTTTTCTTTTTGTTACATAACTGAAACAACCAACAGAAGTTGAGCATTGTTTCCTTCGTCCTCCCCTCCCAGGCCATCTCTCCCATCCATCTGCGTCCTGTAAGGCAGGAGCCTCAGCGTGTCCTCCATATTACATATGTTCCTGATAGTTTCTAATTTCTTCATCTAGTGACTCCAATGCTTAATTTGAGCCAGTGGTTTCTGGTGCTCGGTACCAGCACTTAATTGTCGGCACCGGCACTTGCCTCAGTCCGTCACATGGTGGCACTGCCTGTCTAACTTTGGAATGAGCACAACAGTTGTTTAGTAATTGTATATATAATAAAACTGATTAATACCTACCGCCCCAAGCCATTCTTATACTTTGGGTGGCCTGGAATAGTCTGAATTGTCACATTTGTAGTAGTGTCAGGGTTAGTAGTTGTGTTGGTACGGTTATTAGCAGCGCTGACAGGGGCAATGGGTGGTGCAAGCTGCAGTGGCCTCCTGACAAGGACCCCGACACTAAGATGTTTTTTTTTTTTTTTTTACAAATTAAGCAGTGAGTGACTCGGATATGGGACGTATCAGTTCCAAGCATATTCCCCGACAATCAGCCCATGCCTGAAAAATGTTGCCATATTCCCACAGGTAGCCCCTGGCCACATATACCGGTCTCTCCATACCCATGCAGTGATCCAGGCCCCTTTTCCACACCCCAGCCAATGGGAAAGCCTCATCTTTCCAGTGCTGGGCTACATCCCATTTGGCGATTACGTGCCCCCTTCTGTTGCTGTCTAGGACCTCACTTGTGTGAAGCAGAGTAAGTTTGGGATCAATTGGAACCCTCTGGGTCCAGGACAGTGCCGAGGCATGAGGTAATGTTTGTCCAAAACGGTTTCGGCCTCTCACAGCTCCAAACCGTGTGCAGTAAGTCTCCCTTGTTGGTGTGGCATTGGAGGCATGAGGAAGAAGCTATCACCCCCATCCCCCGCAGCCTTCACTTGGTAAGATGAACTTTGTGGGGGTATTTTAATTCTATCAAGCGAAGTCTAGCCACTATAGCCGACCCCCGGGGTGACTCTCTGACCTCCGCCCATTACCTATCTGTGAATTCACCCACATCTGCCTCCCAGGCTGCTCATAGCGTGCCAAGCAGGTCTGGCTTGTTCAGGATCAGTGAGCAGTAGACCTTCATTAATTTATGGTCTCCCAACTCGCCCATCAGACGTTTGCCCTCTAACGGGTTGAATTCAGAGAGGTCCTCTAGCTCTGCAGTATAAGGCGTGAGAGCGTGTCAGAGCTGTAGGTATTGGAAACATCGTATGCGCTGTAGGGTGTACTATGTCTTTAGGGGCTGAAATGTTTTAAGGGTAGAGCCCCCTACCACTCAATCTGTGTCAAGGTGGACTTCCACAGCTTCACCTCCACCCTTGTTGCAGGCGGGAGTGTCAAACCTACCCCCCACCCGTATTCAAAGAAATAAAATAGGATATCCCCAAGGATTTGCTTCTCTTGGGCGTATGCTGGGTACCCGTGAATATCACTCCACCACTCGATCAGTTAGTGTGATGCCCTATAATAGGCTTCCATGTTTGCGGTAGACATGCCACCCAAGTATGTAGATTGGAAACATTTGACCGGAGCTATGCGGGGTAGCCTTCCTGGTTCCACAGGAAGCTACAGAGCACGGAGTTCATTTTTTCGGAAGAGTGAGCACAGGATTCAGTAGGAGTAATTCTGTAGCTGGTATGAGCTTTGGCAGGGACACCATCTTAAAAAATTACATATCTGCCCTGCAGCGATAGAGACAGTAGGCCCAGCTTTTGATGTCGGAGACTAGCCTCTCCATGAGTGGCTGTATGTTACATTCCTAAGCCACCTTTGTGTCTCGAGCGACATACACCCCCAGATATCTAAACCCCTCGTGGACCACCAGTTGGTCTGTTGCCCACTCAAGGTTTTATGGGTAGGAATTAGCTGGGAACACTGAGAACTTACCCACGTTGAGGTGTAGGCCTAAAATCTCACTAAAAAGCTTAAGGATTTGTAAAGGTCTCGGGCCCGTAAGCTTGGGTCTGTTAGGAAGATCAGGATGTCGTCCGCATATAAGCCCGCATATAATGCCACTCTATGAGAGATCCCGCTTCCCCATTCGAATCCCCGCAGCTGGGTGTCCATCCAAAGCCAAACCGCCAGGGGGCGGTAGTGAAGAGGAGAGGGGACAGGGGGTAGCTCTGTCTCGTGCCCCTCTGTATTGGGATTAGAGCAGTCATTCCCCACTCACCACAGCGCAAGATCGGTGTATAGTAGCCATACATAGGTGATAAACCTAGACCCGAAGTTAAGTCAGCGCAGGTAGCCAAATAGATATGACCTGCTTACTGAATCAAAGGCCTTTTCCATGTCTGCATCGGACCGCAGCTGGGCGTTCCAGGTTCGCGTCCCAAGCCAGTGAGTTTTGGAGACGCCTAATGTTATGTCTGGTGGATCTGCGGGGAATATAACTGGATTGATTGGGATGTATCAGTGTGGGGATCTCCTTCAAAAGTCTTTTGGCTAGTGCTTTAGCAAGTATTTTGACCTTTAAGTTGAGTAATGATATAGGACGGTAGAACAAGCACCTGTCCAGATGCCGCCCAGGTTTACAAATGACCACTATTTCTGCTTTCCGGTAGCCAAGAGGAAGATGACCCGCCTCCATGGTCTCCCTTAGGACCTCGGCCAGAGGGTCCTGCAGTTTATGCATGCATTTTCTGAAAAATTTGACTGATGAGGCCATTTGGGCCAGGGGTCTTCCCCAGTTGGAGTTTATTCAGGGCCTGCGACCGCTCACCATTCACTCCTGGAAAAAATATTTAATTACCAATTGAACGCTAATCACTAGTTACAGATAGCTAGGGTGTCTGTTTAATCTATAGAGCCAGTCGCTCTGGTTTACATTCCTTTCACTGATCATTAAATGTGGCATTCTAAATAAAGTAGATTATATGTAGGTTTACTAGACCTGCAAGCTGCATTTGAAAATATGAATAGATTTTTTACTAGGAAGAACTTTAAAAGGTTTAGGAGTGAGTTAAGAACTTCATCGTGCTACATTCATGCCACATTAATAAAATAGCGTTCTTCAGCCTTAAACCAGGGGAGAACAAATCTGATCTTTTGATGTTTAAAAAAAAAAAAATATATTTGAGACAGGGATGTATATTGGCCACTGTATTTATTTATTTATTCATTTATTTATTTTGGTTTCTCCGACTCACTAAAAGTACTGTGCTGCAATTGGTAAAGGCCTGTTGTACACAACTGAAACATTGGTTTTTAAGACCGAGATGCACCCCATAAGCAGTATTCTATTTTTTTTAAACCTATTTGATATAAACAAATTAACGGTCAATGAAAGGGAATTAAAGCTATTGTTGTTGGATATATCTATTCGGAGGAAAGTTGTCGAGTTTAAAAAAGTTAATTTATAACTAATGGACAACTTTTCTTTTTGCGTCTTTGGTTCAAAAGGAGCGTCTCAGTCATTGCAGATTGCAAAAATTACGCATAATCTAGCAAATATGGGAGAGGTCGGTTATCTACGGTTCTGGAATCCCATCATGCAAACAGAGAATCTAGCATCCTATACAGTTGGAATTTGGGGTTATCAAGCCGTAATTTACATTTATAATTATTTTAATTTCCCTTCAACTCATGCAGGGTTTTAGGAATGTAGATCCTAAGGCTGCCATAAAACGTATTCTCTTTTTGGCAAGACTAGTCCAATCTTGCAGCTGTATCAAGAAGCTCAAAAAGATGTCCTGAACTGCGATTATGCAATTTGTTTTACTCATGTAACATGTGGAAAATTCTTTTGTATCTGGTGTTGAACTCTGTATAGTCTACACCAGCAAACATAACTAAGGATCCGTTTGGCACGATATTGAAGCAATACTGGTAACATAACGAAAATGTACCACGTATCAGATAGTAAATGGACATTCAATACATGCAATATAAATCTGCGCCGGTTAGGGACAGCTCTCCCAACTTGGCACCTCCGTCCTACCCTGGTAGTGCAAACGGAGAGAGGATGTTAAAAATCAGTACTGTACCACCAACGTCATATGGTATGCTTGGGGTCAGAGGAAGAAAGTGGTTTAAGTTGCAGTCGCCTCATTGGAGTTAAGGTTAAAATGGTGAAAGCAGTTTGGTGTTTGTTTCTTCATCTTTTAAAACTTTTAGTTGTGCTAATTTTTGTATAGAATAAAGGTGTACGATCTATATACTTATGCTGTTTTAATTGTATAGGCTGCCTAAAATAGCGTGGGTTGTCCACTTAGGCACAGATTAAGTGTTGCCTGGATCTGTACCTGCGGGGCAGGGGGATGGAGTACACTGCTCCGGGTAGCTCTACCTAATCTATTTCTGCAACCAAAATTATTGTTTCCGAGAAAGCTGCAACTGGTGTTAGGAGATGCATATCGGCACCTAGTAAAACTGGTGGAGGAGACCGGAGCAGTGGAAGGAAGCATAGCCCAGCCCCAAAACGCCCCAGGCAGCCCACCCTGTCCCATCCAGTACCCCAAATCTGAACCGGCCTTCCCTTCATAGATATTTATCACCTGTTTAGAGTAGATCGTACATGTCAGTGCTACACTCTAAAATAGGAGGAATCGTCGATACACAAACTGGTAACTATTGGTCTGGCAGTTTATTCCCCATTCCTGGGAGTTTGGCATACAATCCCAATTATCTCAGAGGGAGATAACGGCTAGAATCATTAATTTCAGTCCCTATATATCCCCGTGGAAGTAAGGGCAACTCATAATGGGACTCAGGTTTTTTTTTTCTAAAAGTGTAGTGGTTTTTCCTAAATAAGTATATTTTAGTTGATGATCTGCACATATTTGTTTTGCCTTCACACTTCTACATATGAAGTCAGGCCTTGTAATTAAAAATGGTCCAGTGTATATTGATATTGTGTCAAGCTTCATTATTAGGTTCTTGTTTTTTAATTGCTTTCTACAACTGTTTGACAAGTTAATTTGCATGTTGAAATTGTGTCTTGATATGGTGGGGTGTTTCGTCGCAGGAAGGAGTAGAGAGCCAGTGATCGAAACGTACAGACACACAAATAATACCAGAATCCTAGAACTGTTTGATTGTAATTTAGCAAACCTGTTTTCCAAAAGCAGGAGAGAATGAGCGACTACAAGGGAGCGAAGCTCAAAGTGCCCTGTGTGTGGAAGGGTGTCCCCCGATCTCCTGAAACAGTTCTGTTCATGAATCACATCAGTACTCTGCAAAAATCAATTATCTAATGTGAGCAGCAATCCACCTTGACTGACTGTGGTGGGCACCCTGATCGACCTGGCGACTGTACCTGCCGTAGTAATCCAGGAGGTCGAAGTTGGATCCGAGGCCGCACCTGCCATCTGAATCCCATCTGCCTCATCTAAGCAGGCTGCAACTGCTGAAGACCAGAGCTGCCACAGAAACCAAGTGGACGTCATTAAGTTCCAGGCGGGGCAGCCACTGTGGCCCTCACAAGACAGAAACTGCCACCTCAGAAACAGAACCACTGCATTTGTCCGCTCTGCACCCCTTGGACTGCAACAAGAAGACCCAAGGAACTGCGGGGCATGAGATCTGTGAGAGAGCAAGAGACTGACATCTTCAGAACAAGCTAAGCCTTTTTACGAGTAACCACCAAGAGGTGAAAAGTGTATTGACAATTTGGGTACACACTGTATCCCAGCTTAGGCGCAAGGGATACAAGTACGAATTGGGAACTCCATTAGCAGGCAGAGGTTATCAAAGGGTGTTGAGCTTCAAGACAACCAACAGGATTTCAACCCTGTGTCTCATTCTCCTAATTGCCCCTGTGTAGTATTACGTGATGCCGTGTTATTAAAGTACTTTTTTTTATTCTAAAGATAGGCACCGGGCTGAACAGTACGATATTGAAAGTCATGCAAAATCTTTGGAATGTCATGCACAAGCATCACGGTTCCTCGGAAACACTATTTCAAAGTGGTCATGCAGGGTCTCGAATCATCAAATTGCCGTTTCGTCCTTCTTACTTTGTCGGACTACTTACTCTGTCAGACTAAAAACTAGAACATACGTGTGTAATTCTTTCCTCACTCGCTCATACAGCCAGCTGTTACGTTCTGGCGTTTGCCACATAACTGAAAAGGAATTTGAAACAGCAGTACTATTTACCAGTTGCATTCTTTGTTTACACTGAATTAAATCTTTCCAAGTGAAACCTCTTTTTGGAAAAGTGTAACCTACTAAACCAACATTTTAATGTTTTCCCTAATTAGTTGCTTTTGAGTAGAAGTAAGCATGCACGTGCTTTTTGAGTAAAAATAAAGTTTTCACAACATCATCTTAAGTTACATTTAATTTTTAAAAAAACAACAAAAAAAACACATTTACTTCATATGGTTTGAGGCAGGAATTCAAGCACTTACAAAAATAGATTTTTCATTTTCACAAATGATCGGGAATGTTTATGCATTCCATGCGTTGTGCCCAGGGACTTGGTAAAAGGCACAATCAAAAAATTAAAATTTTAATCACGCCTACTAGCTTCTTTTAACTAGACCCACCCCTCTCATATACTCCCAAATCTCTATTAGGGCAGGATTCTGATTTGCACTTTACGGTTGGGAAAAGAGTACATAACTACCGTTTCTGATCATAATCCCTGCCATTGAGCCGTTGAATTCCTAGTTTTCGTGCCAGTATTGGGAAGAACACGCAGGTAGCATACATTACAGGGGCTTTGCCTTCCAGGCATGCAATTTCCCGATTTGCCAGGTGGAATTTGTGTTCATAAACACTAATAAAGAGGTCAAGTCTTAATCATGTGCGGTGATATCTCCATGCAGACACCATTCTGCACTACTTTTAATCAGCCCATTGCACTGACTACATACATGCATTTTAACGCTGGCTTCTGCACTCTCCAGTTGTATGACTTAAGTGTACAAGTCAATAGGTGACAGAATCAGCTTAGGAAGCAAAACTTGAATAAAAATTTGACAGGAACTAGGCACGACAGGCAAAGGCACGCACCTTCATAAGAAGCAAGCTCTATCACAATCAAAGACAATACCCCTTTGGCCCAAGTTAATACACGAGGCCTCGGCAGAGGGTGTGTTTCTCCGATCTTCCTATTGCTTTAAAATACTGCCTTCATCTACAGCAACATTTTCTGAAACATGTTTTATTTAGGTCCTCCAAAAGAAATAAACCGGACTTTACAGAAAATACGAAATGAATAGTGCATGACTTATTGCTGGTGTGGACCATGCCTCCCTCTCTCTCGCTCACTCACTTCATCACTAACTCATTTGCACCTGAAGGAATTTGTGCGCCTCCAGAAAGGCACCGACCATGCATGAGCCAACTGCCTTTGCCTCTTATAGAATTAATTAATAATGGGAAGCATAATATTGCTTCTATTTAATCCTGTACAACGACTTCACTAAAACACATTTTTACAGTGAAGGATCTCCTATTAGAGTTAATAGGTGCTGCCCTCCCGCTTTTTACTTAGAGTCTGGCATTGTGCACCATTTTTCAGATTCTCACAGAGGCAGAGGAAAGCATCTAAAAACCTTTATATGACCGCCTGAACGAGTAATTCTCACTGGTAAATACATGCTGGGTCCGTGTATGCATTTTCCATGTCAGTGTCACTCTCGCAATGACCGAGTGATTTAAAAAATTTTTTTTTTTTTTTAAAGCATACGAACAAGTTACTTACCTTAGGTAACGATATATCTGTAAGAAACATTAGTTAGTTATAGATTCCTTACCTTAGAATTACCCCCAGGCGTCAGACTGGATCCGGAAAGTTTTTTCGTCAGCAGTACCTCTGCGCGTCGGAAGGTGGCGTCGGTCAGCTCCACGTTCGTCGCAGGAGTCATGGTCGCCGGGATGACGTCGCTGTAGCTACTTAGACGCCGCCCTCGCGCACGTCAGTTCTGTACACGACTTTCCGCGCCAGAAACGCAGAGCCATGCAAGACACGGACCACTGGTGCACAAAACTAGGGCCCTGAAGGGATATCCTTAACCCTAGAAATCAGTTCACCGAACGGGGAGGATGGGTGGGGCGGTAAGGAATCTATAACTAACTAATATTTCTTACAGATATATCGCTTCGAAGGTAAGTAACTTGTTCATCTGAAAGAAACACGTTAGTTATAGATTCCTTACCGTAGAATAGATACCCCAGCAATACCAACCCCGGTGGTGGGTCTGCGAACCAAGATCATACCAGAAAGTCCTGGAGAACAGAACGGCCAAAGAAGCCATCTCTCAGGACTTGGCTGTCCAGGCAGTAGTGTTTGGCGAACGTGTGCAGCAATGCCCACATGGCTGCCTGACAGATGTCATTCAGAGGAACTCCTCGTCCCAAAGCAGGGGTGACTGCCGTCGCCCTGGTGGAATGGGCGCGTAACCCCACTGGAGGCTCCTTTTTAGCCAAAGAATAGCAGGCTTTAATACACAAGATGACCCATCTGGAGATAGTTCGCTTGTGTACGGCCCAACCTTTCTTGACGCCCACGTAGCCAACAAAGAGCTGGTCATCCACCCGGAACGGTTTTGTGCGATCCAGATGGAAAGAGAGCGCACGTTTTGGGTCCAGACGGTGGAGCCTCTCTTTCTCTTTCGAAGGATGCGGAGGCAGAAAGAAGGTGGGCAAAGTGATGGTTTGGCCAATATGAAAGGAGGTGACCACCTTGGGCAGAAAGGATGGACGAGTGCGTAGGACAACTTTGTCCGGATGTACAGCCAGAAAAGGAGGCTTGGAAGAAAGGGCCTGGAGCTCACTCACTTTCCTAGCAGAAGTGATGGCCACCAGGAATGCTGTTTTAAGAGTCAAAAGACGTAGAGGACAGTTGTGAAGCGGCTCAAAGGGAGCGCACATTAAATATGTCAAGACCAGGTTCAAGTCCCACTGAGGCATAACGAAGGGAATAGGAGGAAAGAGATGAGTTATGCCTTTTAAGAAACGATTTACAACCGGGGACTTGAAGAGAGAGAAGGCTGATCAGGAAGCCTGAGAAAGGCGGAAATGGCCGAAAGACAGCCCTTGAGAGTGCCCAGAGCAGAACCCTGCTGGGCCAAAGAAAGGAGGAACAAGAGGACCTCAGAAAGGGGGTCAGAAAGAGGATCCACAGCCTTAGCTGTGCACCATGCCACAAATTTGTTCCATCGGCAGGCGTATACCGTCTTAGTGGAGGGACGCCTGGCTGCCAAGATGACATCACAGACTTCGGGAGGCAAGTCAAACGACGACAACTGCCGCCGCTCAATCTCCACGCAAGGAGGTGGAGGCTGGACAGGTTCGGGTGGAGGACCGTCCCCTGCTGCTGCGACAGAAGATCTTCCCGAAGAGGCAGACGGATCGGAGGATCGATGGCCATGTGTAGCAGCTCGGGATACCAGACTCTTCGTGCCCAATCCGGCGCCACAAGAATGACTTGGGCCCGGTCGCGCTTGATCTTCTTCAGCACTCTGGGTAGAAGTGGTATAGGCGGAAAGGCGTATAGAAGACCGCAACTCCACTCGTGACAAAAAGCGTCGCCTAGCGAGTGCCGCCTTGGAAATTCCAACGCGCAGAATTGCTGTCATTGCGGGTTCTCTTCGGTGGCGAATAGCTCTAACCAAGGCTCTCCCCACTGCTGAAAGAGACCTTGCGCCACCTCCGAGTGAAGACGCCATTCGTGATCCATCATGCACCGGCGGCAGAGCTCGTCCGCCCTGGCGTTCAGGGAACCTGCCAGGTGTTGAACCACCAGAGATGTGCCCTGATGTTCCAGCCATGTCCAGAGGCGGAGGGCCTCTTGACATGGGGTCCACGACCCCACCCCGCCCAGTTTGTTGCAGGACCGCATGGCGGTGGTGTAGTCCGTGAACACCTGCACTACTCTTCCCCGGACAGAGGGAAGGAATGCCTTGAGTGCAAGAGGGATCGCCCGAAGCTCCAGAAGGTTGATGTGGAGCCCGGATCCGCCAGAGACCAGAGGCCTCTGATCTCCGCCTCTCCCATGTGGCCACCCCATCCCAGAAGGGATGCGTCGGTCACCACTGTGTATTCTGGTTGGGGAAGGGAGAGGGATCTGCCGTTGACCCAATCCTGGTTCGTGAGCCACCACTGCAATTGTCGTGCAGTGCCCTCCGAAATCTGGACGCAATCAGACAGGTTCCCCTGATGCTGAGCCCACTGGAACTTCAGGTCCCACTGCAGAGCCCGCATATGCCACCTGGCATGATCGACTAGCAGGATGCAGGAGGCCATGAGGCCCAGCAGCCTCAAGGTCATCCTGACCGAAACCCGGGATAGAGGCTGAAAGATCGGAATCATAGCCCGAATATCCCGGACTCGCTGTTCGGGAGGATAGACCCGAAACTGCATTGTGTCCAGAACCACCCCGATGAAAAGGAGCTTCTGAGAGGGGGTCAGGTGTGACATCGGCACATTGATGGAGAACCCCAGCGAATGCAGGTCGTCGGCCGTAGTCTGGAGGTGGGAGATGACAGCCTGGGGCGAGCCCGCCTTCAACAGCCAGTCGTCAAGATAGGGGAAGACTGGAACCCCTGATCTGCGTAGATGAGCTGCGACCACCGCCATCACTTTCGTGAACACCCGAGGGGCGATGGTAAGGCCAAAGGGGAGCACGGTAAACTGAAAGTGCTCGTGCCCTACCGTGAACCGCAGGTAACGCCGGTGGGCCGGCAGGACAGGGATGTGAAAATAGGCGTCCTGCAAGTCCAACGCTACCATCCAGTCTCCAGGGTCGAGGGCAGACAAGACCTGAGCCAGGGTCACCATCTTGAACTTCTCCTTCCGGAGGAAACGTTGGACGTTCCCGAGATCCAAGATAGGACGCAGGCCCTTGTCCTTCTTGGGCACCAGAAAGTAGTGGGAATAACAACCACGACCTACTTCTGGGGCAGGAATGCGCTCGATGGCTCCCTTGGCCAAGAGAGTCGCAACTTCCTGTTGAAGGGTCAGGTGATCCTCCGACATGCGATGGTACGTAGGTGGCATGGAGGGAGGAGTAGTCTCGAAGGGGAGGGAGTAGCCCCTTCAGACTATTTGCAAAACCCACCTGTCCGACGTGATGGTGCACCAGTGGGGGAGATGATGGCAAATCCTGCCGCCCACTGGTGTTTGGTGGCCCTGAAATGTCAGACTAGGAGGGTTTGGAGGCTGCGGCAGAGGGGGCGATGGTGGACTGGCACACCCGCTGGCCCCCAGAACCACGGCGGTGGTTCCCACATCCCCGGCTGCGCTGGGGTGGAACAGCCTGCGCAGGCCTGTGGCTCTGAAGGGAACGTGGCCACAAAAGGGACGAAAAGCAGACTGTGCAGGGCGCAGGGTGGAAAGACCCAAGGACTTGGCCGTAGCCTGCGAGTCCATGAAGCGCGCCAACGCACTGTCCGCCTTGTCGCCAAACAGGCGACGGCCATCAAAGGGCATGTCCATCAGAGTGTTCTGGACATCCCCAGAAAAGCCAGTCGTCCTCAACCAGGTGTGGCGGCGAATCGCCACTAACGTGGAAATCGTCCTGCCCAGTGAGTCTGCAGTGTCCAGCCCACAACGAATGGCGAACTTTGCTGCGTCTCTCCCCTCGGCAACAGCACGGTAGAGCACGGTCCGGGCCTCCTCCGGACACTGAGGCAGCACTTGTGCCACCGTATCCCACACAGAGTGGGAGTAACGGCCCAAGAGGCATGCGGTGTTCACCAACCACAGCCCTAAGCTGGAGGAAGAAAACAACTTCTTCCCAAAGTGATCCAACTTCTTGGATTCCCTATTCGGTGGGGCGGTAGGGAAGGCGCTCTGGGGCGTGGAGGCTTGGACCACCAAGCTCTCAGAGGAAGGGTGTTGGGAGAGGAAAATGGGGTCGCCCGGAGCTGGGCGGTGGCATTGGGCAATCATCCTATCCACATGAGCCCCTGTGGTGGGCTTGGACCAGGTGCCCATAAGAACGTCCGCGAGGGCCTCATTAAACAGCAGCAGGGGCTTCGAAGAGCTCGCTGCCGGCTGAAGCACCTCTGTCAGGAGGTTAGTCCTGACTGCCACAGTAGGTAACTCCAGGTTCAAGGCCTCAGCCGCCCTACGCAACACCACTGCGTAAGACGCTCCCTCCTCCGTAGCCACAGTAGGAGGAGACAACATACCAAGGTCCGGTGAGGTGTCCAAACCACTGGCATCCTCCAGGTCCTCTCTCCAGTCCTGCTCCATCAGAGCAGTGAGAGGGTCCTCAGAGCCCTCCCAGTCCTCCTCACCTTCCTCTGGCTGCCAAACTGACTGAAAAGGGCCAGGAGAGAACACAGGGACAAAATGGCCCCTCGGCGCCGGATCCGGCGTCGGGCGACACCGGTCTGGCACCGTGCCCTCATCAAGGTGGAGGCCGGGGACGACGCCGGCTGGGAGGCCAGGCGGCGTCGGCAGCAGGTGCGGTGGCGGTGGAGTCGGCGCCGGTGGAGGTGTTACCAGGTCGACCGTCGCCGATCCGGATCCAGGCCTGGATTCATGGGGGCCCTGCGGCGCTGGAGCCGCCGGCAGGGAAGGCCTAGAACCCCCAACCGAGTCCGCGGGGCCCGAAGGCGCGCCGGCGGAGTCGGGCTGCCCAAAAATTGCGTGCATGGCTTCGTATAACTGGCGAAGCTGAGCAGGGGTCGCTCCGGGCCCCGGAAAGGGAGGAAAACCTGGAGTCGGCCCTTCAGGCTCCGCACGCGGAGCCACGAGAGGGGCATCTCTCGTCGCGTCAGCCGACCGACGGGGAGAAGTCGAAGAGCGACAGTGCTTCTTCGACCTTTTTGTGCTTAGACTTACCCGACCCAGAGTGCAAAGACTTTGATGACTTGGATGAAGGGTGATGGCTCCGCAACCGGTCCCTCGACCTCCCTCGCGACCAGGACCTCGAACGGCGCAGAGCAGACTGCCGGCGCTCCAGCAGCTTTCGGGACCACCCCCGCAAAGCCTTCGGAGCCATGGAACGGCAGTCGGAGCACGACTTGGGGTCGTGGTCGCGCTCCAGGCAAAAGCGGCACACGCGGTGCAGATCCGTAACCGACATCAGTTGGGAACAGGATCCGCAGGCCTTGAATCCGGGCATCCCTCGTGCACCAGGAGTCGTAGACTCAAAAAAGACGTCGACAAAAGTCGGGGAAAAGTCAGTCAAAAAACGACTGGAGGTACTGCTCTCTCCGGGTCTGCGCTGGCTGGCGTGGAAAAAAAGAACTGACGTCAGCGCGCGAGGGCGGCGTCTAAGTAGCTACCGCAACGTCATCCCGGCGACCACGACGCCTACGACTATCGCGGAGCCGACCGACGCCACCTTTCGACGCGCAGAGGTACTGCTGACGAAAAAACTTTCCGGATCCAGTCTGACGCTTGGGGGTAATCTAAGGTAAGGAATCTATAACTAACGTGTTTCTTTCAGATACAATGTTTATTTGTATTCAGAGCGCTGATATGCAGTGCTGTATGATCGGAGGTGGGCATTTAAGATGGCCAAAGAGGACTGTAACAGAGTGCTGGCATTTGGCGTTCCTGCAACTGAAAGGCTCAAAGTTGCACATTAACGACAGTGCAGAACCAAATCGAGCCTGGCGCTGCAAATCACATTACATGTGTGACTTGGAGCCTCGCAATATCAGGAAATTCACAGAGAGGGAGAGGTGTGCCCGATAGTCAATAACTCAGCTTTGACAGCTAAGGAGGACCTGAAGCAGAACAGTGACAGGCTGTCAAATGGTGGGGGTATATCTGAAAGAGAGAGTGACTGGGAAAGTGAGAGTTTGTGACAGAAAAAGTGAATGACAAAGTGACTGAGAACGAGTGAGTGTTACTCTTTCAGGCTCTTTCACTCTCACTCGTTTGCTCTTTCACATTCAGAAGATGTTGGTGACTGAGAGAAAGTGACTGGATGTCAGACTCCATTAATGGGCCACAGGGCTGAAAGGAGTTACTGGGTCACAGCTGTGGTGGAGGAGGAATCCTGTAATCGACCAGCTATAGATTTGCAAACTGGGACAAGAACACTCTTTCTGTTCTTGGGGAGCGAGTGTGAGCAGTCAAAGGCTTCTCAGGGCGATAGTGTGGGAGGCAAGATCTTAGAACTCAGGGGGAGGACTCCAGAGTAAAGGAGGGCCGAAAGAATAGAATAAAGGGGAGTATAACCCATACAGGGAATTCATCCTCTGCCCCAGTACTTTCCTGAAAGTGCAGTGTATCTACACATCCTAGGTCCAGGCATCCATGAGCATAGAGTGCCCCCGCATTAACACTTCTCCCGAATTGTAATAAGATGATTCCCAAAGCAGAAGGGGGAATCCAAAGTACAGTGTAATCAGGCATGTCCCAAGAGGCGAAAGAACTAGGTTCCACTGGTTCAAGTGTCTAATGTCCCATAATCCAAGATGTAACTGATTAGGCCCTACAAGGCCTTTCAAAGGTGTCTAGTAGTGGAGGGGTGTGACCGATGATCGCCAACCAAGATGGCTGCCTGAGCCTTCAGCTCCCAACCCACATGACATTATGTATTACAAAATGCCCCAATAAAAAGGTCCTTGACAATCGGTGACCCAGAAATGAGGCTGCAGAACTCTTGCTGCTATTATTGCACCTGGGAATTCTGAGCTGAGCAGTCTGTGAGGACAAGGGCCCAGGAGGGTTACAGCACAAGGTGAGCGACACCTGCTGCTTCAGCACCCGCCTGCAGAGACTGGTGATGCCGTGCTGCTCGAGAGGTAGACACCTGCATTAAAGTAAGGTGCGGCCTAGATGGCGGCATCCGCCATTCCTTGAAGGCTTAGGGGGCCTGGTGAGAACACATCATTCAGTAACCCCTCATAATCTTGATTGGTGTTTAGGCCCAGTGAAGAGCAACAGCTAATATCAGGAAATCCTAAATAAAAGAAGAGAAACTCTCCCCTTTATGTGACGCTGTGGTTCAGGCACTGCTGGATAATGTTCTGATAAATACTGCAGGCGATATGTTCTCCGCCATGATTGATTGATATATGACAATTATAAAGTGTGATTGCTACTTCAGAAACAAGTGTCCTGGCACTTATGAGAGACACCACCAGGGTCGTTGAAATTGTCAGTAACCAACATTGGCAAAGCCAATAGGACTCGCCTATGCGAGAGCTAGTGGCTTTAGCAATGTGCTTTAGCCATTATGTACACCAGTGTGGCTGCTACTCAGCATGGCTAAAAGCTAGTGTAGTGAGGTGGGTAGATTAGAGTGGGGTAGATTGGGGCTGAGTTGAATGGGGTAGTTTGGCACAGAGTAGAATGGGGTAGATCAGTGTAGAGTGGAGTGGGGTAGATTGGCGTGAAGTAGAATGGAGTGGGGTATAATGGAATGGGGTGGTGTGAGGTAGATTGGATGAGTGGGGTAGACTGGGTGGAGTGGGGTAGACGAGTGGGGTAGATTGGAGTTGGGGTAGGTGGGTGGAGTAGGGTTGATTGCATTGTGGTAGGTGGGTGGAGTGGGGTCAATTGCATTGGGGTAGGTGGGTAGATAGGGTGGATTGGGGTAGATTGGATTGAGGTAGGCAGGTGGAGTGGGGTCGATTAGATTGGGGTAGGCAGGTGGAGTGGGGTAGATTGGATTGGGGTAGACGGGTGGAGTGATTCGGGTAGACGGGTGGAGTGGGATAGATTAGATTAGGGTAGACGGGTGGAGTGGGGTAGATTGCATTGGGGTAGGCAGCTGGAGTGGGGTAGATTGGAGTGGGGCAGACTGGGGTGGATTGGATTGGGGTAGATTGGAATGGGCTAGATTGGAATGGACTAGATTGGGGTAGAATGAAGTGGGATAGATTAGGGAAGAGTAGGTTGGGTTGGGGAAGAGTGGGGGGAATTGGGATATAAAGTAGAGTAGGGTAGACTGGAGTGGAGTCGGGTATATTGGAGTGGGTGGATTTAGTTGGGTAGAGTGGAGTGGGGTAGATTTAATTGGGGTATATTGGGGTCCAGTGTAGTAGATTGGGTCAAGTGTAGATTGGGTGGGGTTGGTTAGGCTGGAGTGGGGTTAGTTAGGCTGGAGTGGGGTTGATTAGTGTGTAGTGGGGTAGATTGGGTGGATAATGGTAGGGAAGATTGGAGTGAGATAGATTGAAGTTGGGTAGTTTGGATTCGGGCAGATTAGGGTTAATTGGATTAGAGTAGATTAGGGTAAATTGTATTGGAGTGCGGTAAATTGGAGTGGAGGTGGATTGAGTGGTATGGGGTAGATTGAGGTAGAGTGGGGTGGCGTGGGTTAAATTGGACTGGACTGGGGTAGATTTGGGTGGCATGTGGTAGATTGGGGTGAAGTGAGATAGATTGGGTAAAGTGGGGTAGATTCAGTCGCTTGGAGTGGAGTTGGATAGATTGGGGTGGAAAAATAGATCGGGGGAAGAGTGGGGTAGGTGTAGATTGGAGTTGGTTAGATTGGGGTAGATTAAGGTGGATTGGGGTGGAGTGGAGTGGAATGGAGTGGTGTGGTAGATTAGAATGGATTGGGATGTGGTAGATTAGAATGGATTGGAATGTGGTAGAGTGGAGTAGTGTAGATTAGAATGGGTTGGAATGTGGTAGACTAGAATGGATTGGAATGTGGTAGATTAGAATGGATTGGAATGTGGTAGATTAGAATGGATTGGAATGTGGTAGAGTGGAGTGGGGTAGATTTTGATTGATTGGGGTAGACTGTGGTAGATTGCAGTGAGTTGGATTGTGGTGGAGTGGGGTAGTTTGGAGTGGAGTGCAGAGGAGTTGGATGGATTGCAGTGGAGTTTGGAGTGGGGTAAATTTGAGTGGGGTAAATTAGACTGGGTAGATTGTAGTGTAGTGGGTTGGATTAGGTACAGTGGAGTGGATGGGGGATTATATTAAAGTGGGGTAGAGTTGAGGTAGATTGGAGCAGAGCGTGGTAGATTTAAATGGAATGCCGTAGGTTGGGGTGGGGTTGAATGGGTTATATTGAATGGAGTGGGGTAGATTAGAGTGGAGTAGATTGGAGTGGGGTACGTTCGTTTGGGTTAGATTGGAGTGGGGTAAGTGGTGTGGAGTGGAGTGTTGTGTCGTGGAGTGAGTGGCGTAGATTGGAGTGACGTGGAGTCAAGTGGTGTGTCTGAGTGGAGTGGTGTCGAGTGGCTTGTAATGGAGTGGAGTGGAGCCGAGTGGTGTAGTGTGGAGTATGCATGGTGTGGTACCACACCACCATTACAGACAACACATTTTCAATTGAGATGACCATTACATTTACACTGAAATATGGTTTTACTGCACACAAATGATAATGTGTGCAAATGTCATCACCTAGTGTATTGATGTGTTTTGATCATATTCAAATATTTGTTTCCACTACACTTCAGAATTGCAAAAAAGTGCATCATTTGTACTAATTCTGAAATAATCTAAAACACCCGCACAGTTCATTTTGTTTTGTGCTAGAAAAAAAAACATCCTACACCCTCTCCTTTTACATACGGCAGGATTGTCACATAAATTCTCTCACTTTGAAGTCAGAAAGATAAAAGTAAACACTAAGCTCACTCTGAAGAGAGAGCTTGACATTTGACCTTTGTCTTTGAATGCACAGCAAATGTGACAGGATAAAAACAGGATTAAAAGGCCTGTTTACAGAAAGCGAGTTAGTGGAAGAATACAGTAAAACCAGGTTTGGGCAACGGGAGGGACAAACTCAAGCTGGACAGCCAAAAGCAAATAAAGCCAGCAAATAAAAAGCCAGAAAATGTGAGTTGCATACCACAAAGCCAATGGTAAGCAACAGACAGAATGCATTCCTAGGTCAGCAATCTGAATGTCCCCAAGATGTCTACTTGGCTTCAACCCAAAAAGGAGACACGGTAGGAAAGCTGGGCTGTAGTAGCCAGTAGAGAACAAAGAAATTAAAAAGTATGTGAAAATAAGTATGTCTTTAGTTGCATTGTACAGGTCAAAAGATTGGGTTGGGAACACAAGGATTTTGGTAGCTTATTCCATACTTTTTCTGTCACAGCTGCAGAGGATAGACCTCCTTGTCTTGATTTATTGAATCTCTGGAACTTGACTTGTGATAAAAAAAAATAAAAAAAATGATCTTAGATCGTGGGCAGGTGTATACTGGAGATGACACAAATAGTCTTATGGCATAGGCACAATCCCTTAAACATCTCTTCTGTGAAGAAAGTGTAGATGATGTAAAAAGTGTGAACTTCTCCTTAATCACAGAATCAGTCTGCCAGTTGCGTTTTGGAGTGTTTGGAAATGTTGGATCAAAGGCCCACATCACACACGTAAACAAGTACAATAGAAAGTTGTGGCATACCATAGCTAACTCCCAAAATGGGCAAAAACAATGCCTAGCAACCAAAACTCACCTTTTCAAGGCAGGGAATCCTCAAAGAGCAGTGGATCTACAGAGTCCGCCAATGAATAACCAGCACAAAGTGATTCTTCCACAACCATAGAGGACATGAACAGCTTGCTGATGGACCTTAGAAATAACCTAAAAACAATAGCTAAAAAAACTGACAGTGTGACATTGAGACTCAACCAGACATAGGAACAACTAGGCAAGCAAGCAAAGCTGAACGGTGCACATCCTAATCTCGAAGATGGTGTGAAGGCATCAAATGATATGCTTACTTACTTGAAGAAAGCTGTTGAAACTACCAAAGCCCAAGGAGAGGAAATGGAAGCGCTTTTGTTTCTTAGGGATTGCTGAAAGTACTGCCGTTGAATAGCCAGAAACCTTTGTGTAATCATTGTTGATGGATATTTTAGGAAAGAGCAGTTCTCACAATGCTTTATCATTAAGAGATCACACAGGTCTTCAGCCCTCAGGCGAAAGGCGACGCGCCGGCATATCCAGTGCTAAGCTTTTAAATTTGAGAGATGGAGACTGAACTGCAACTGGCAAGAGAGTGTGACAATATAGAGTTCCAGAACGCAAAGATCTGTCTTTCTGGATTTTAAAGTTGAGGACCAGGACGCAAGGCAATCATTTGCTTAAGCAAAGTGGATTCTGCAAGAAATTGGTGCAACCTACTCCATGCTTTATCCCACCAAACTACAAGTGAATTTGGAAGGGTAAGGAATCTTTTCCACCAAACCAGACAACTCTCTCAAGTTCGTAAAAAGCTCAATAAACAGAAGTCCTCTACAACAGCTCCTTTGGTGACTGCCTGTTCTCAGGAGCAACTCGGCAATGTTGAGTAACTTGGATTATGTTGACTTACTAAACTAATAACTGTGCCATATACATTGTTTGGACAACTTGACACAACGGTGAAGCCAGGTGGTATGGTGTTGACTGAATGTATAAGAGTACAAATGTCAGATGTGGAGCCTCGAACAAATCATACAAAAACTGGGTTCTACTACTTCAGATATGTGACAGTACTCTTATACAGTGATGTCTCGGGGTGGATTTAGAATGGTTAGCTGGGTCGGTATACGTCGCACCGTGCAGTCTACATAGTTAAGCTATGGAATTATTCTTGTTCATTCAATACCCCTGTATTTATGAACCAGGATTTATGTCAGAAGTGCATTATCGAAGATATTGAACCCTTAACCACACTGTCAATAGTGGGTCTTTAGTGTGAATCGGAGGAGGGCACCACAGAGTAGTGCATTGCGAGAAAGAAAGGGCATCAATATGTTCATGGATGAGGGAGAGTTGCAGGAGGTATTCCTTCCACATGTGGGTGTGGTTGGCAGTTCCGAGATCAAAGACCACCCATTTTGTTATATCACAATTGATGGGATGGAGATATGGCTGATTTGGGAGCACATTACACGTTGGTTGGGGAGGAGTTTCTGGAAAAGTTTCCTGACCAGAAGTTGTGTGCTCCGTACATCAAATTGATGACTTATGGAAACAACCTATTGAGTTGGCGGGCCATTTGGTGGAATCGTTAGAATTTTAGGGAGTTGAGACGCAGTGCGAAATTTACATTGCCAAGGATGGTTCAAGCTTTTTGAAATGGTCACAGCAGAGAGAGAGTTGATGGCCACAGCAGAGCAAGTTGATGATTATGCTAGATCCTAACCACCCTGACCAAGTGTTAGTAGCACAATCTAGTGTGAGTGTGATTAATAAGGTGAAGCGGGAGTAAGAATGTTTAGGGGTTTTCCAGAAAAAACTAGGTCTGTTAAAGGGAGTTGCGCACAGAATAATATTAAGGGATGAGGTGTTGCCTAAGGCACATAAGCCCAGCAGTGTTCCTTTGGTGTTGAGGGAACCTTTGAGGAAGGCATTGCAAAGATTGTCAGGAGGGCATTATATTAGAGATTGAAGCCTCCGAATGGTTGGTCCTGGTTGTGCTAGCAAAAAAGGGTAACGGGGATTTGAGTTTGTGTGTGGACCTCCACGATCTCAACAAAGGTATCCGAGTTGATTGCCACCCCTTCCCAACATTGGTGATATGCTCACTGCAATCAAGGGGGTTACATTTTTCTCAATGTTGGATTTCCCTTCAGCATATCACCAAATCTCGTTGACCCAGAATCGAGGCCACTACTGAGGGTGTCTATCAGTTTAGGCACATGCCTTTTGGGCTGGCATCCGCGGCAGCTGTGTTTCAGAGTGCCATGCACCAGCTGTTCAAGAAAGACAGGAATGTGACATTCTCACATTAATCAGTGTCACGCTACTCGTATTGAATGAATATTAAATTCAGTTAATGCTTCAAGTTAATTGTCTTTTGAAAAGGATTAAAAATACCTCTGCTCCAGTGAACTGCTCTCCTATCTGCTGATTAGGTTTTGCATATAATAAAATGACCACTTAATCAGGGTGGATTTAGGAAGTAGTTCACAGACAAAGGTCAAACTCCAAACAGTATTCAATAAGGCAACTGCTTCAACATGAATTGTAAATCAGTTTGTAAATGGACAAATGTGAGGAAAAAATGTGACCTCTGCATTAGGCCCAACCACACAAGTGGCACATCGTTTTATCGGCACAAGTAGGGTAACGCTGGGTGGTTGAAATTGTGTGGATTCCTGCAGATTCCGGAAGTTTCCATCACATAAATATAAGGAAAATGTGTGATTTCAGGCAAAGTTTGATGTTTGCATGGCATTGTGGGTAAGAAACCCTCATTGAATCTATGCAAGGCGCACCACCCTGGAATCCTCTGGTTGTCTAGTTTCAAAAAACGTCTTTGGTAGGTTTCTGTGGGTGGCTGCCTAGCACTGCCTCAAATCCCGCTGCTGCCCTTATTGCTGATCTCTCCACATCGTGCACTGGGGCCTTTTGTGTCCACGCCTCTTGGCTCACCAACACAAGTGAGGTACCATTTTTATCGGGAGACTTGGCGGAATGCTGTGTGGTACGAAATTTGTGACT
The DNA here is from genome assembly GCA_963921515.1 of Calotriton arnoldi. Taxonomy (NCBI): domain Eukaryota; kingdom Metazoa; phylum Chordata; class Amphibia; order Caudata; family Salamandridae; genus Calotriton; species Calotriton arnoldi. The sequence goes on along the minus strand of CAWUFW010003291.1, from coordinate 876,428 downwards.
CCTCACTGATTCCATATGTTTTCCTTGCAGATGTGAGGGAAATGTGTGTTTTTAGTCAAAGTTTGAGGTTTGCAGGGCATTGTGGGTAAGAAAATGGTGTGAAATAAATGCAAAGCACACCATCCTGGACTCCCCTGGATGTCTAGTTTTCAGAACTCTCTGGGTCTGGTAGGTTTTTCCAGATGGCAGCCTACCCAAGCCCAAAACATGCAGCCGTTCACCATTGCAATTGGGATGATATTGGTAGTTAGCCACACTCTCCTGGCCCATTTGAAAAAACAAAACCCAAAAGAATCGGTTGTCCTCTCGCTTGCCATTGGGATGGGATGCTTTAGTCCGCCGGGGAGCAGAAACGTTGTTGAGGCTTTAGAGGTGAGGGTGGGCCTAATGTTGGGATGGACCTGACTCGCCCCATTAGTTTATTAAAAACATTTTTTTTTTGCCCCTCAGGCAAAATCCCTGGTGTGAAGTGTATATTCTACCACCTAGGGGCATGTTTGGGGCACGCCTCCTATCTGCCATCAGGGAGGCAGAAAGACACTATAGACCCCACTGAGGCAGGGGTATGGCTCAATTCCAGATTACGCTGCCCCATCCTTTTGTTTGTTTTAGTGCCATTTTCAAATCCCTGGTGTCTAGCAGGCTTTCTGTCTCCTGTGGGGGTGGAGTGGGCAGATAGTGTGTGAATACCCTATCCACCCCCAGGAAGGGCAGAACTTCTATTGGGCCCTGAGTTGTGAGAGGGAATGGGCCCATGCCCTGGGTGGGGGCACCCCCACCCCCAAAAGAAAGTTGCATGAATGCAGTCCCTAGTGTCTAGTGGCCTTTGTTTTTGGGGCGGGGGCATCCCCATGCACATGGTGGACAGACCCCATCACTATTTAAAGAAAATAAAAAAATCTTTCCTTGGCGTCTAGTGGGCTTTTATCGGGGATAATTACCCCCATCCCCCTCCCAGCGGGGCAGAAAGAATGAAATAATCAAATGTGCTGGGGGGAGCAGGATCCCTTGCCTAAGGCTCAGCTTCATTCATCCCTGGTGTCTAGTGGGTGGATTCCTGCTTGGGTATTGCTCTTATGTGGCGATTCCCCCAAGCAGTGATCCACCGGGAAGAGGTAGCATTGGCAAGCGGGTATTCTCCTTTCTCCAATTATACTTCTGCCAAAAGAATCTGTGCTTGGGGGACTGAGATATGTTCCGGAGCACTGATTCAGGGAAAGTTACTTTAACTTCAATGTAATAATGTTATCACGCTGTGCGCGCTAATCATCATTAGGTTAAAAAAAAAATCAATCAATCGGGCTTCTCAGGAAGCTCTTCCCAAGCAGCCTGAAGTAAAACAAAAAAAAATAAAGGGCTCCCTCTGGTAGCCTTTAAATACCTCCCCAGTGTCGGCCAACGGCTGACACACACTGGGTCTATTGGCCAATACCTGCACTTAAAAGTTTACCACTTGTTGACAGTGAAATGCTGTGAAAAAGTTTAACTCCCAAAAAGACACTAAGGCCCTCATTGCGAGTGGTCCGTAATCTCGTTTACTTAGCCACCCTGGAACTGCCAGTAAATCTGGCATCAGGGAAACAGCAGCAATTATGAATTTTTGGGAAATAATGTTTGGGATTTGGACTGTCCTGCATATTTCATTATGTTTTACCCGGTATTCCACCTGGATAATTTGCTGCTTTGATGCTTTAAGCAGGTCAAATGCCTTGGTGAAACAACACAGAACTGTGGTGGTCCTGCAAAAACTATAATTGCTACAGGGCTGCTAACTCTGGTTACTGGCTCCATCTGATTTATTTGGTTGCTCGTACTGAGGCCCTGAAAACCTTTTTTTAGAGTTTAGCAGAGTTCTTTGTAAAAAAAAAAAAAAAATATGATGGATGCCTAGATTTAGACTACCATTGACTATATAGTGCACTTGTAATATGGCAAAAAAGACATTTGCTAAGTTTTTGATGGAGCACCCTGTACACTAAACTCTAAATATGGCCGTTTTTGCATCTTCCTATTGAGTTTTAGCTATGGCGAATTTCACAAGTGTAATCATTGTTTTCAGTTAACTGTTCTCCTTTTTCATAGAATTCATAGTACTACAAACTTCTAATCACAGCACTTGATGCATTAGATTTTTGGATATGGGCTGGTTGTCTTGGTAGTTATCTTCCTCATCTTTTCTTTGTGGTCCTAAAAAGATAGAGGAAATGCAGTGTACTTTATTGAATAAATGTGTGTGTGAATGTTTTACATAGCATCAAGTTCTGAGGCCAGTTGCGATGCTGCAAGGTATAGTTTTAGTTTATGCAATATTCTCATAAAATATATATATATATATATATATTTATATATTGTGTGTGTGTGTAAGACTAGTTTTGTTTGACACCTGCACTAAAGAAAGTGCATTATTGGGGCTATAAAGAGCATTGGCCTAAATATACCAGTTTTGATACATTTCAAAATATTACTGATTGACCAAGATCTATAATTAATGACAGAGAAAGACCATTCTTAAACCGTTTGGATAATTGTGGCATGACTCGTTAGCTTACGGTTTACCGCCCCCTCCTCATTGCCTGCCAACAGCAATGACTAAATTCATATATTTAATAACGCTACGTCTCGTCGCAAGTTAAATGTTTGAGAATCCATTTTGCTTTCTAACCTGGGGAGTGCTTATTGGATATTTTTGTAAGAATGAGAAGGAGACCATGAATTTGATGGTAGACCGAAACTATCTTTTAAGCGGTTGAGGTGGTTGGAGCATTATTGTTATACTGTGGGAGTGCCATGATACTACTGGAGGTGTTTGAATGCTGTATACATAGTTCTGTATGCCAGATGACAAGTTGGAAGGAAGAATAACACAGGGACAGGTTGAACAAACCACACGTGAGAAATGGTTGACCATGAGAAGGGCTGCGACATTGATAGTGCTCTTTGAGTTATTGGGTTTGATATGATTCATATGTTGCACCAGTGTTTGCCAAATTCATCTTTCCCTGCTTATTAAAGGAGGTGGTAGAACAACTGCTATCTCCTTGTTTTTTTCATTATATTCTATAACATTAGTCCTCTTGATAACTAAGCTTGAGTTGATTATCAAATTTAGGGAGGCAATGTTTAATTTAATTTATCGTTAATTGAAACATTGGTTTCTTCCTAGCTCTTGAACAGTATTTGAATCATTATTTTGTTTGCATCAATTGGCATAAAATGAAGCCAAACTTAACTCTGCATCCTTTAAAAACAAATCAATTTTCTCCTTTTTTCAGGTCCTGGATTTTTTTATTTCTATCTAACCGATCTTTTTTGGTAAGTAATTGAATTTATCTTTTTATTATATTCACCCTTTTTACTTAAAGCAGGGCACAATTCACTCTAGACTGCAAGGCTGATGCATACGAATGGAGATGGGTTGCATGCCATTGAATATGTTAGCTTTTTAGCAATGGGGAGGCTATTTTTAGGAATGGAGTGTATGCTGCTGCAGGATTGTTATTCTACCTTCTTTAAAAGGAAGAGTGGGATCTTGTGTTGCTGGAGTGAAATTATATTTATATTTATATATATATATATATATATATATATATATATATATATATATATATATATATATATATATATATAGCTACAACAAAGAAGCTTACAGTCAACTGAATGATCGCACGTGCTACATTCGCACTAATACGCTCAATTTGAAAGCCTCGTACAAGGAATTCCATACCAAACTATTCCGATGGAAAAATACAAATTTAATCAGCATGGATGAATACAAATATTTACTCAATGAAAATCCGACAACACCAACAATGTACTTTATCCCTAAAATTCATAAAGACTTAAAGAATCCTCCGGGGCGACCTATCATCTCAGCCAGGGGAGGATTATTGGAACACACTACAGAATATGTTGATTTTTTCTTGCAGGGCTTTGTACAAAATCTAACATCTTATGTCAAGGATACCAGTGACTTTTTGAGGAAAATCTCCAAATTTGATTGGCAGGATGACTTTTTATTAATTGCCATGGATGTATCCTCATTATACACAAGCATTGAGCACACTGATGGTATAGAAGCTGTAGAATATTACCTGGCACGAAGATCAGACCAGTATAAAGAACACAGTAAGATGTTGATTGAAATTATCAAATTTTGCTTATTTAACAACATTTTCATGTTTAACAGCCAGCTCTTTCAACAAACCAGAGGTGTAGCCATGGGGGCCAGCTTCTCACCTAGTTATGCCTGCCTGCATATGGGCAGGTGGGAGGAGTTGGTCCTCAGGGAACAACACAGTCAACACATACAAAACAATAATGTTAAAATGTGGTTACGCTACATTGACGACTTGTTTATAATTTGGCAGGGCACAATTGAGCAAGCTAGTCAATTTGTAGAAAGCATCAATTCAAATAATGTCAATCTTCACTTCACTGCAAAAATCAGTCCAACCAGCATTGAGTTTCTAGACACAAGTTTACATTAAAAACAGTAGAATTGAAACTAAGTTGTTCAGGAAAAAAACAGCGGGTAACTCTACTCTTCACGCCAGTAGTAGTCACCCTAAACACCTTATCAATAGCATCCCTTACGGGGAAATGCTACGCCTCCAACGCATATGTAGCAACGAATACGATTTGAAGGTGGCACAACGTGAGAGTAGTAGTAGATTTGAGCAGAGAGGCTACACACCTACTGTTATTAAAAAAGCCATAGCCAAATCTATGTTACTAACAAGAGATGAGGTACTTAAGGAGAAAAACATTACCACCAACCTGGAAGACAGCAATAGGGCGCACAATCAAGGCAATGATGATTTTAGATTGATTATGAATTTTAATAAACAGCATAAGTCACTTAATAAGATCATCCAGCAGAACTGGCCCCTTGTACTCAATGATCCGGTGATTGGACCACTGCTACCGCGGAAAGTGTCCATCACATACAGTAAGGCTCCGTCAATGAGAGACAGGCTAGTTAAAACTAGCCCAGAAGTCATTGACCACAGTAACTGGTTACAATCTATGAAAGGGTTTTACAAGTGCAAAACGTGCAAGGCATGTATCCATGGGGTCAACAGAAGCACTTACATGACACCTTTTAGTGACAAAGTCTTCAGAATTTCCAAAATGCTGACCTGCAAAACGGAGTTCGCTGTCTATGTGTTGTCGTGCCCATGTGGGCTGCAATACATAGGCAGCACCAAATTACCGGTACACAAACGAGTGTTGCAGCATTTACGCGCCATCACTAATCAGGATAATACATATCCAGTGGCGCGTCACTTCAGGGACAAACATGATTCCAACAACATTAACCTAAAATATTTTGTAATTGATGCAATCCCCCCCAAGTAGAAAAGGAGGTGACCGTGAGAACAAGTTGAGGAAACTAGAAACCCGGTATATTTTACAACTCGACTCCAAATACCCGGGGGGGTTAAACGCTACTGAAGACTTGCACACTTGTCTAACATAAAGAGGTACATTGCATTCAGCACTTGAAACCTTAGACCAATTCACATAAAAAATCTTATCTTCCTCCTGTCGGTTTATTATCTATATTTGTGATTTTAGAGCATTCACATTTTATGGCAATTTTATTCCATTTTAGTGCGGATATTAATTTAAGCTGATACTAAATATTTATTTATTTATAAAATTTCTACATTGCTGCATATTGTATGAACTGATATATATGATATTTATATATTTATTTATGTATTTATTTATTTATATATTTAAACAGCTTTTTGCACGTAACTTGTTCTAAAAATTAAGTTACAAATTGCCAAGACAATAATAGACAGCACTCTATAAACATCAGGACTGTTATCAGCTAAGATACTGTAATTTCATCAGGGACCAGTTTAACCAACCCATATAACATCTTGATCCCGTAAACCATAATCCCATTTCAGATAGACGTTGTAAGATCTCTATGTTCCAAATCAGTTTTAAGGTCTGTTAACCTTTATTTTTTAATACACTTTTTTAGCAAGTATATACTTTTCACTGCACTCTGCACTTTTTTACATAGCATCACATAATTCGGATTGTATATTATATTAGACATAGTAACATACATGAGTGGAATGTTTTCAATAATGGATTTTATAAAATGGAATCAATAGGGCAATTTTTTATCTTGTCAACCTAACTTGTTTTATATGATATTTATTGTTTCATCTGAGTCCAATGGGGTATTTTACCAAGATTGTAGAAACTTTATTAACATTGTCAAATTTGAAACACTTGGACAAGATAATATCATCAGTAAAATTGCACACTGTATACATTCTATTTTAGGTTATGTATTGCACTTTACCATGTATATATGTGTGGTTTTAAAGATGGACAAGGTGTGTTATGTATATTAACCAGATGGTCATTGGGTCCATAGGAGTATTTTACCAAGAGTGTACAAATTTTACCAATATGTGAAATGTATAAAATATTTGGACGTGAAATGATCATCAGTGAATTTGCACACTAGATACAGACTATTCAGATCACACATGGTATTTTACCTTGTATATGTGTACTTAAGGCGGAAGAGGTGACGTGCATTTTTCCACTTTCTATTTCTATGATACAGAAATCACGTGATGCACTTTTTTATAGCACTAGTCACTTTAAATACTGCACTATTCAAACTTACCACTGTCATGTGAACAAGGCTCGTAGGAGCCGAAACGCGTAATGGCGAAGACAGAGGAATAAAAACAAACAATTTGCACAATACCTGGGTCCGTGTCCGTCTTTTGGAGAGATCCTGTACTGCGACGGCTCTGCATGCTATATATATATATATATATATACATATATATATATATATATATATATATTTTTTTTTTTTGCACTCCAGTTCCACTGTCATACGGAAAACAGGTACGGACCACAGTTCGTTATCGAAAATAAAGTGCTTATTTTTATTTACATATATATATATATATATATATATATATATATATATATATATATATATATATATATTCACTGAAAAAAACCATAGGTTTCAGGCACGTTATAGTTAGAAATTAGCATTTAAAAAACCTTAGAAATTCACTGAAAAAACCATAGGGTTCAGGCACGTTATAGTTAGTTGGACATTGCACTCGTACAAAACCCGTGAAATTCCCCGTTATAGTTAGTTCAGCTAACTATAACTCGCGCCCGCAATGCACTGCTGATGACGTCACATATTACATCATTCATGACATGGTCAGTGACATCACTGATGACATCTCAAATTACATCACTGATGACATCACTGATGACATCATCCACGTGAAAATCTGATGCACCTCACACTCTAATATAACCTTTGATACACCCACTGTAAAATACAGACTTCCATTTTCGAAACCATCGACACGCCAAAATCAGTTACTACATGCGCGCTCACTGATTCCTAGGTCTACACACACATCCACTCATTCACCCATACAATCACTCATACATGCGTTTGCAGAGTGCTGCCAAGGAGGGGGCGTGGCCTCCGGCGCGATGCCGTTTTTTTTTTTTTTTTTAATGAAGGGGGGCTGTGTGGCCCCCCTTTTTCTAATTTATGGGCCCTGGGGACCCCATCCCCCAGGGCCTGCCCCCTAATATTAAAAAAAAAAAAATTTGGAAGGGGGCCCCCCTCCCAAATAAAAATTTGGAAGGGGGCCCCCCTCCCGAGGCCTTAATCGGCCCCGGGGACCCCATCTCCCGGGGCAGGCCTCTTTTTTTAAATAATTTTGGGGAAGGGGGCCGCGTGGCCCCCCTCCCGGGCCACTTGTAGCCCCGGGGACCCCATCCCCTGGGGCTGGCCCTCTCCTTTGGGGACCGTGGGGGGTCCCCAATCCCCCCACCGTCCCGCCGGCTCCCCGCGTCCTGCGGGAGCCGGCATTGCTTTCCATAAGGGGAGCTGCTGACATGCAGCTCCCCTTATGGAAAGGCATGTCTGCTGCTTCATTGAAGCGAGAGCAGGTTTCCTGCTCTCGCTTCAATGAAGCAAAGCAAGTTTGCAATGACAGGGCGGGAGCCGCGCGGCTCCCGCCCTGCCATTACAAACAGCAGTGTCCCGGGGTAGGCACCCGGGACATTGCAGGAGCCGGCCCTGGGGGTGGCGGTCCCCAGGGCCATGGAGGGCTCCAGGAGGGGGCCGTGCGGCCCCCTCCCTTCATTAGTAAAGCCCCGGGAGGTGGTGGTCCCCGGGGCTTTGGGGTCCGAAACGGACCCCCACATTTCTTTTGTTAATGCCCCGGGGAGGTGGCGGTCCCCGGGGCGTGTGGGGGGGCTGGAGCCCCCCTACACAGGTCATTTATTTTTTTTTAAAAAAGAAGCCCCGGGGGGTGGCGGTCCCCGGGGCTGCGGGGGGCCGTGTGCCCCCTTGCCACCCTTATTTAGTTGAAGCCCCGGGGGGTGGCGGTCCCCGGGGCTTGGGAGAGCCTTAGAGGCCCCCCCATACATAAATTTCACAAACCTCCGCATGCCCCCGGGACTTGGCCCACCCTAAGCGCATCCCGCCAATTAAAAATAAATAAATAAAATTTTTAAAAAAAGAAAACTTTTTGGGGCCTGGGGGTCCTTGTGGGACCCCCTGAGCAGGCCTAGGGGGTCAGGGTGTTTCTACCCTGCCCCCTTTTTGCGTTTTGTGCACTTGTTTCTGTGCCTCGGTTCTACCGAGGCACAAAATGGCTGCCAACACTTCCTGATTTGGAGTGTTGACAGCCAGTTGACAGCCAATTAGCATGCAGCTCGTGATCGGGAGGGTGCGCGGACCCTACGCGGCCATAGATATATATGTGATTTTACTTTTGATTTTCTCAGGAACTACTGAACGGATTTACACCATTTAACCAAAAGGCACGACTCTGAACCAAGGGCTACCTTTTTGCCAAATTTGGTGTAATTCCGTTCAGCAGTTCGGGCTGTAGCTGCGACTAAAGGTTGCTATGGAAAATTGCATGGGGAAAACACGTTTTGGGACCCCCCTTTTTTCTCGGCCCCCACTTGACGAATCACCCCGAGACTTTCAGGATGGGAGCGGACCGGAGCGCCCCACGAGTTTTGAAAATTTCGCGAAGATTCGTCAACCGGCGCCAAAGTTATTTCAAATAGAATGTTGCGGATTTCCTATGGAAAATAGGTCCTAACTATAACTATCTACTGGCGACCGCCAGTAGATAATATATATATGTGTATGTGTATATGTGTGTATGTATATATGTGTATGTGTGTGTATGTATATATATATATATATATGTGTGTGTGTATGTATGTATATATATATATATATCAATATAACTGCAACAGTTCAGCGCGCTCTCAGGAAAGCAGAATTCCGAAACGTTAAGGTTCCACAGTGTTTGTTCCACAACGCGTTTCGATTTCCAACGAAATCTTGTTCACGTGCAACATAAACAAAAGACTTAAATAGCCCGAAAGTAAACGTGGAGAACACAATAGAAAAGGGGACCACACTGTTGGTAATGGCGGACATATTGGAGTGGTGGCTTGAACACAAACACAAAATGTTATGTATTGCGACACGAATGCACTGGGATACCACAATGTAGGTACAGCTCACGCATGACACAAATTCAATGCAAAATACACATTTATAATACAAAATCATGCGTAAATCTTGTGGCCGGCAGTGTATTCAAAAGATAATGAAACTTTATCAAAATCTTGAAACTCATCAAAATCTTGAGCCTCACACTCTTGGCAAAAACACAGAGTATATTTTACAAGGTCAAAGAGCAAATTGGCACTCGCTATGTCCTCTTAGGGCAATACAAGGTCTCATCATGTACAGTGTGTACAAAAGCATCCGAGAAAAAAATCCAAGAAAAAACATACTAATACACGGCAAGTGCCTGCAAGTGTATTGACACAAAAACTAAAATAGACACTGCAAAAGGACATAATGACGACTGGATGTCTCACTGCATAATCTAGAGACAGAGGTGTGAGATGTCAGATATATCATGTTAAAATATTGAATAAGTCTCCTCATCTTGAGTAAACTACCCTCGTGATGTAGATAAAGATACTGTCCCACAACATCATCCTGTACCCTGGCGTTGGAAAACTCTATCATGGGCAAGTGCCAAACCCCTACAAGTACAGGTACAGGCCACATAATGCTAAAAATGTGAGTGCCCCACAGAAGAACAGAATCAGAGTCCAATAACTAGCAAGTGTCACTGAGCCAATCAATAAGAAATGTCCATGCCACACGGAGGTCCCATGTTGAATACATAAGGAGACAGAGCCCTGTCCCTCTAGACTCCACTTACTTGTATACAGGTCAAAGCCAATGATACGTGCCGATGTGCAAATGGGGAAAAGGGTAGGTGGCCCGTGCACGTGAATACAGGTGGGTGGGCCCCTTCCTTTCCTCCTAAAAAAGAAACAAAAGAACAGAAAAAAGAGATTAAAAAGTGCGAACACTTGCTACCTACACCAAATGAAAGGAATATATATGTTACATGAAGTAAATTAATATCATGAATTGCTGTTCTGATGCATAGGAGGAGAAGGATATACAAACATATGTATAAAGAATGTATAAAAAGAGAGAAAAGAGAGATTAACCGATGTGGTATAATCCCACCTAGCTCGAGAAGCACAAGCAATTTATATATATATAAAAACGAAAGAAACAAATATGAGATAAAGGGTACACAGAGAGCAAGTCATAGAGGTATATCAGACATACACATCATCGAGATCCAGGATAGAAAAACTAAGGATAAAAACTAATGATCCTTGAGATGTATGGCAAGCTCCTCATCCTGGTTCAATCCCCCAGGAGTCTTAGTCTGAAAGTTTATGATGTGTTTGGACTCCCTCTGTCTAAGAGTGAGAACCCTGTTGCCACCCCGGGAGTTCCTATCGACCTGTTCGCGGATAAAGAAACTCAAACTAGATGAATTGGAAAAATGCCTATCTTGAAAATGGCGTGCTACAGGATATTTTTGGTCTAGGTTAGTAATAACTCTGCTGTGTTCCAATATGCGTTTTTTTGCCATGAGTGTAGTACTACCAATATACCATAGTTTGCATGTGCATTCTATGGCATATATGACGAAGGTCGAACTGCAGGTAAGGAATTGCGATATCTCCCTCTTAACCCCATTGTAGTCGACCTGATTACAAAATTTACTGTTTTTACAGGCCTTACAGTGACCACAGGGGAAGAAACCTTTAAGGCCGTGCATATTTCTATCAGGATAGATGGTGATGTCACTGTGTACCAACAGGTCCCTGACACTCCTGCCTCTCCTATAGGTTATGTTGGGTCTGTTGGGTATGGTGTCCCCAATGACAGTATCAGTTTTCAGTATATCCCAGTTTTTGGTCAGGATCCGCTTGATATCTTTGGAGTCCGAGCTGTAAGTCATGATAACCCTAGTGTTCTCAACATCAGTGTCAATAGGTGGGATAGGTGCATCTGCGATAGTCTGTGTTCTGTCAATGACATCAGATCTCTCCCTGGCATTCTTGAGTACCCAAAATGGGTATCTTCTTTCCTTGAAGCGCTCAATAATGGCATCCCTTTCTAGTTGATAGGCCTCTTCAGTGTTACAGTTTCTTTTTGCCCTCAGCAGCTCACCGTAAGGGATGCTCCATTTCAGAGCCTCCGGGTGACTGCTGAGGGCATGAAGGACACTATTGCATGCTGTCGATTTTCTAAATAGGGCAGTGTGGACCTGATTGTGTTTAATTTCCAGACTAACATCTAAATGTTCTGTTCTTACTGATGTTACCACTGAGTAAGATGTTACGATCATTGTCATTGAGTTTGTCAATGAACATTTGTGCTTCGTGTTCCTGACCTACCCAAATGATAAACAGATCATCGATGTAGCATAGCCACATCGAAACATGTGTTAAGTCGATCTGGAAATTAGGGTCAGAGAATATATCTTCCTCCCAGTTCCCCATAAACAGATTGGCAAAACTGGGAGCAAAGCACGATCCCATGGCGGTCCCAGTTGTTTGTCTGTACAGGGTGCCATTGAACATGAAGATGTTATTCTTAAGACAATATTCTGTCATGTCCAAAAGCATCCGGCTATGTTCACGAAATCTCATGGGTCTAGTATTGAGATAATGGGCGCATGCCTCAAGACCCTGCTGATGGTCTATGATGGTATAGAGACTATGAACATCAAGGGTGATGAACAGATGATCATCTCCCCATCGTACGTCTTGTATTTTCTTAAGAAAATCCTTGGTATCTCTGATGTAACTAGGAAGTTTGCTGACATAGTCCCGCAAAAAATGGTCCACATATTTGGAAATATGTTCCGCTACGCTACCCCGTGATGAGACAATAGGACGCCCAGGAGGTTTGCTGGGGTCCTTGTGTATCTTAGGAAGAAGGTAGAGGACAGGGAGTACAGGATGATCTTTTTTTTTTTAAGGTAAAACAACTCCTCCCATTCCAAAACCCCTTTGTCTCTCCACACGGTAAGTTTGTCCCAAATGGTGATAATGCTGGTGTTGTAAGCCTCCAAAGGAATAGGCACATAGAAATTGATATCATCTAATTGCCTATGTGCCTCTGCTATGTAAAGATCTCTATCCAAGATGACAACATTGCCACCCTTGTCCGCCGGACGGATGACGATGCTGTCATCTTCGGTGAGATTTGAGTATCTGTCTCTGTTCTAGGGTGAGATTATTGTCTCCTTTGTATCCAGTCCTCTTGGTTTGGTGTCTGAATCTATTGAATGCTTTACCAACACAGTCATGGAATGTGTCTATTGTCGTGAGGTAAACTGGGCAAAAATACAGATTTGGGCTTAAAGCCTGTGGACACTGAAGCGTCAGTTATAAGATCACATTCTGCAAGTATTTGTGTGGTGCTGATGGCTGAATTAGATCCACTGTCATCCTTTCCTAATTCAATCATAGTGATCAGAGTGTCTATGTCACCTATGTTGAGATCGGTATGTCCTGTGGCAGTGTTGGTATTAGTGACCCTGCGTGTACCAGTCATCTTGAGTTTATGCCACTTCCTAAGTTTTAATTTACGGACATATTTAAAAAGGTCAATTCTGGCATTTGTGTAATTAAAGGGATAAGAAGGACAGAAGGATAATCCTAAGCATAATGTTTGTTTGTCAACATCACTCATCGGTCTCTTAGAAAGATTGATTATAGTTCTATTAACCGTTGCTTGATCTATTAGAAAGCTTTTCTGGCGCACGTCTGTTTGCTTCCCATGCTGCCACGTCCTCTGCCTCCTCTGCCAGCGTTGTCGGACTCTTGTCCGTCTGTTCCTGCGTTTCCTTGACCCCTGCCCCGTCCTCTGTGACCCCTTGTTTTTGGCACCGGGGTGTCCCTTGTTGTCTGACGACCCCGACGCAGGGTCCGGTACTCGTCTAAAAAAGTCAATGTGCGACCACGTTCTACTCCTGGGGCATTATTCTCTGATATATCAGATTCACTCCCACTGGCAGTTGATCCTTCCGTCGTTGTCGGTTCCAAATTCCTCGTTGCCGTATCATCCTGTACAGCCTGCTGAGTGTACAAGTGATCATATTTCCGACTGAACGTAAGGATTCTCCCACTCTCATAATCCCCATAGTCACGATTGTTTCCTTTGTTTGCGCGCTTTTATGTCATCCTCCTATTTCTTGAGGCGCTCCTTCATGGTGATTAAAGATTTGTTGAGTGTATCTATTTCTACCTGTTTGGTTAGGTCCTCCATTAATTCTTTGATCTGATTCAAAATCTCATCACGATCCAACCACGCATACTTGATCAGAATCTCTAACATCCTTTTGGAGCTTTGTGAGGAATTTTCAGACCATTCCTCAAGCATCTTAGGATTAGGTATCTCATATGTGGGAGTCGTAAAGATTCTCAGACCTCTCGGTACCATACCTTGATCCACATAATTCTGCAACGATATGGCCTCCCACCATTTGGATATTTCTGTCCTCTTAAGTTTCTCAAGTCTGCGTATTTTTTCTTCTATAGGTTGTATGGGATTGGTTGTGCTATCAGTTTTGTAGATAAAGATACTGTCCCACAACATCATCCTGTACCCTGGCGTTGGAAAACTCTATCATGGGCAAGTGCCCAAAGCCCTACAAGTACAGGTACAGGCCACATAATGCTAAAAATGTGAGTGCCCCACAGAAGAACAGAATCAGAGTCCAATAACCAGCAAGTGTCACTGAGCCAATCAATAAGAAATGTCCATGCCACACGGAGGTCCCATGTTGAATACATAAGGAGACAGAGCCCTGTCCCTCTAGACTCCACTTACTTGTATACAGGTCAAAGCCAATGATACGTGCCGATGTGCAAATGGGGAAAAGGGTAGGTGGCCCGTGCAGGTGAATACAGGTGGGTGGGCCCCTTCCTTTCCTCCTAAAAAAGAAACAAAAGAACAGAAAAAAGAGATTAAAAAAGTGCGAACACTTGCTACCTACACCAAATGAAAGGAATATATATGTTACATGAAGTAAATTAATATCATGAATTGCTGTTCTGATGCATAGGAGGAGAAGGATATACAAACATATGTATAAAGAATGTATAAAAAGAGAGAAAAGAGAGATTAACCGTTGTGGTATAATCCCACCTAGCTCGAGAAGCACAAGCAATTTATATATATAAAAACGAAAGAAACAAATATGAGATAAAGGGTACACAGAGAGCAAGTCATAGAGGTATATCAGACATACACATCATCGAGATCCAGGATAGAAAAACTAAGGATAAAAACTAATGATCATTGAGATGTATGGCAAGCTCCTCATCCTGGTTCAATCCCCCAGGAGTCTTAGTCTGAAAGTTTGATGTGTTTGGACTCCCTCTGTCTAAGAGTGAGAACCCTGTTATATATATATATATATATTTTTACACATATATTTACACTCCTCCTGCCTAGCCTACTTGATAATTTGTGTACCTATTTAAACCCTGTTCGGCGTCCTTTCAAAAATGTCATTTGAAATTTTTTTTTTAGATGTTTAATTGATCGGTTGCATGTACTGACAGTAGTTGGTGGAGGCTTTGAGTCTTCCACGTTTTCTGTGTAAGCTGTGGAGCAGCATACTGCTGGGTTAAAGAATGGCTCTCCTTATGGGTTCTCCTTTTCTTGTTTCCAGGTTAACTTGCCTAATTATCATCCTGTGAAGAATGAATTGAGGTATTAAATATGAAAGTCCCCTACGTTTCCCAGTCTTTGTATCTAGATACTTGAATTCCTCTGTGAAATAAGTTGCTTGTTTGCAGTAGTCCTACTTTACTTTGTAGATTGTGTTCCTTTCATAGAAACCTTTTGGTGGTGTTGCAGTGTTTGGTCCAGTCTAGTTTTCTGGAAACTGCTTGACTGGTTCCTTCGAATCTCTTCTGAGAATCTACAGAATGTGATGTGTAAGCAGGTATCTCACAAAACATCCAGTTTAAGGGCTTGAAAGCAGACACAAAGACAATAGGTCTGGGTTTATTGTGCTAAACCATGCAGCGTTAGCATATTAGAGCAAGACACATGGGATAGAACCAGCAGGACTGGACAGAGAGGGCTGCAGTTGCAAAGTAGTCTCTCATGCAGTTTAATGCACGTTTTCGAGGGCGGGTGCAGGAATACACTCAAACGGCCACCTCAGTTAGGTGAAGGATGAACACTCCACTGTGTTAAGCGAAGATATGATTGACAAAAACTGAAGCCAATGGCTGAAACAGGCTTGTGGAAGAAAGACAATGATTGAAAGGGGTGGACTGTAAGCTCCATCTGTTTGTTAGTAATAGGTCCGACAGCTGCACTGGTAAAACCCAGACCTTAAACTAAATCTCTATTCAGTAAACATGTACTAAATATGCTGCTTCCATCGTTGAAGCACTGTTAATTATTTGTTTTTATATAGCACTTCATATCGGAATTCTACAGTTTCTAGATGTTGTAAATAAAGGATGTTCCTATTGACCAGTTTGCTAGCCTTAATACAGATGTAACAACGAGTCTGCCATGCGAGGTTTCAAACTTGAGACGTTCAAAACACCGCAGTGAGCGTTCAGTGGCCCATCCAGCCGGCCACCCCGATACAAATAAAAAGTAATGAGAGCAGTGCTTAAAATCAAAATCTAGAAGTGCAGGTACTCCTTGTCACAGATAATTGCAATTCTTATGTAGAATATGGAAATATCACGTTCTGAACAAGTTAAGAAAAATAACCACAAATGTAAATTATGCAAGCAAGAATATTACCCTTCACGGAGTATTCGACGAGTAAAAAAAAAAAAAAACAGTACACAATTCCAAAACATAACACTACTTATAATTAGGCATGTGCATTCTGTAAGCCATGCTTTTAATGGGAGAGTACTGACACTTCTCAGCAGCAAACAGGTTATCTGTGACAGGGAGTACCTGCACTTCTAGATTTCGATTTTAAGCACTGCTCTCATTACTTTTTATTGTGCTTATTTTAATTATCAATTATATTATCCACAGGAACCACTGTTTCTGTTTATATAATACTTACCCTGGTTCCTTGTGAGTAGGGTCTCCCTTGTCTCCTTTACACGATAGTTAATTTTAAAAGCAGTTTGATTTCTCCACCATTTTGAAATGGACCACCATTAGTTATGAGGAGTTATAATACAGATTATGCTGGGAAATGTTTACAAGCGGTAGCTAATCACCGAGGTCTCGGCTGGTAATAGTACAATGTTTTCTTCAGTGACACTACCTTATCCCGCAGGAAGATGGTTGGTTTCAGTATTGAAACGCCTTGTACTTGCCCATTCGCCACATAAGTCTTCCTTCTCTTGCCATTTTTTGATACGACGGTAGGAGGAAACACCAGGCTTGGATGCTTCATTTTCTTTTCCTTTATTTATTCCTGTGTTCCTCCTTATTCTTTTTAAACCCATGCTAATTTTTCTGAATCTGCATGGAATGATATTGCACATCCTTTCATCATAGTCCTGAAACCCTATGCTTATTGTGATCAAGCTGTTGTGTATCTATGCACAGTTTCTCAAAGTAGTCAACAAATTGACATTGGCTTTTCTCTCATGTGCAAATCTGTAATTAAAGGTTGTGACTGCATAACTTCGTGAATAAAGGTGAAGACAGCATGCTTACTTCAAATATAATGTTTGTGAACAACTAATATTTGAATCCACCTGGATAAGTTACAAGCTGTTTGCTTCTAAGCGAAGACTTACATTTCTAGTTTCGCAAATCATTCTGTTGTATTTTGGTGTAATATGTTAAAAGGCCCGGGCCCATCTTTTTAGCAGCATAAAAGCGTAGAGGGGAGAAAATTCGTAATGCATCCAATCAATTTACAAAGAATCCATTTGGACACATAGTAACCACAGAGAACTATCTAAAGTTAAATTGATTTATTACAAAGCCAAAAGTAACTGAACATAAAGACCCCTCAAGATGAGAGTGTAGAAATGCATTGGAATTAGCATAAAGCCAAATCTGTGTATCCAATTGAGATGTGACATAAACAATGCAATTAATTCGAGAAGCAGAATGCAGAGGAGCAAAAGGCATGAGTCCAAATTTTCCTACATCGAAGGTTGATGAATGAAGAGCATTAATTTATCCCTACTCTAACACTAAGATGACATCCCTACTTAAGCATTTTCAGGAAGGAAGATAAACCGTGTCAGCATGTGGAGTCTTCCTAAGAAGTCTCTCCACAGCCAGTGGGTCATGTAGCATAAAGCTACAGAGACATAGCATGTTATCAAATGCTCGCTCTCTGAAGACAGAAGAAAAGTGGGCACTTTCCCTACTCCCATTTTCACATTATACGTAGACAACTTTCCCAAGATTCATTGTGGATCACGCCATCTGCTCTGGGTACAATCCTAAAGGTGTTTTTCCATAGGACAGTGGTGTTCTTTCCTTGCAACATTTTGTCCTTGGTTCTCAGTCCTTCTCCTGTGGGAAGCACATCGACCTTCCTTACCGACTCAAGCCACATGATTGTAACTTCTTCTCTCCTTGCCTGACTAGTAAAACAAAGACATTATTCTAGCTAACAAGAACGCCTGTTTCACCTGCAACACAAACATGAGGAACAATTCCACAGCAAACGTGAAATTCAAACTGTTAATTCTAAAGCGAGAGTTTCCAGGTAACTTCGTTTTAGGCCTACAAAATTCAACAAACATAAGAAAGCACCATAGGAACTTTATAAAATTGCGCAGGAATTAAGGCAACTTCAATTAATGAATTTACCTGCATATAAATGACCCTATTAATAATCCCATTTAGTACATGAATAATTGTCAGTTTTACAACATGAGTTCTTCACGTTAATGTTTTCTGTTAGTTACATTCACGTTCTATGTTAATTCTCCATGTTACTTTTCAATGGCCTAAGCACATCACATTTCAGGTTAATACATTTCGAAATTCTAACACTTCATGTTATTACGACAGAGGATTATATGCTGATGCGCTGTACACATGTGATCATAATGCTCCTTTACAAATAACATGCGATTTCCGCTACATCAGTGTGAACAAGGTTCAGCCAGCGATCAGCCAACACTGGTTCGTTTTCACCTGGTCAATGACTTTACATGAGAATAGATTTTCTGAAATGTAACTATTACTTTTTCAACCATGTAATATTTTTCTTGCTGCTGGGTTAGTTCCACATTAACCCCATATAATGCAGCTGTTTCAGGTTTTCCCTAGCAGAAGAATCCATTGCCCCTCCTTGCGAAAGGCCTGGGTGGTAAAATGTCAGTTGAGGGCACCGAAAATCCTCGCACTGTCTCGAAGATGAACAGTGCCCTGCTAGCTCAGTAACCACAGAGTTTTGTAATTAGGTGCCTAAGGTATACGGTGATAAAAACCATTAGACTTTGGTTGTGGTCCATTATCATTAGAAAAATATTTGGCCTGTGTGCCTCCCCTACATCTAAGTTACTTGCAAGCGCTCGATGTTCCTTCCTAGAGAAATTGAACAGTGGAGCGTGAAGTGCATAGAGCTTGCCACTCTTCTGTATTTGTTTCGTCGCTGGATTTTCAGGGGATTAGGGAATTGCCATGTTGTTCCTGTGCAAAAATAACATTTACGTTTTTCCTCGCAAGTAAAAAGAGCTGCCCTCGGTGTGTGTTCTTTATTAAAGATGCAGGACCACCAGGTAGCTCCATACACTGAGCCAGCAACTAACGTTGGTGAATGCTTCCAGGCCTGGCCAGTAAATAACAGAGAATTAGAGTCGAAAAGAGGAGGCCTAATTAATTCTGTCTGCGGTGCTTTTAAGTTTGGCCCAGACT
This sequence comes from Calotriton arnoldi, assembly GCA_963921515.1. Classification (NCBI taxonomy): domain Eukaryota; kingdom Metazoa; phylum Chordata; class Amphibia; order Caudata; family Salamandridae; genus Calotriton; species Calotriton arnoldi. Next base: position 857,149 of record CAWUFW010003291.1, on the reverse strand, counting down.
AACAGGGCTGTACAGCACTAGCATAAACACTGCCATCATCTAACAATAAAAAGGGCGCAAGGCTGACAGTGTTTTCTCTATTTGATATCATAATTGGGTGCAAGACGTTAATGGATCTATACAATGTATTATTTGTCTAAAACTTATCTTCAGAAAGATCTTTGTTTCCTAGCAAGGTACAAAGAGATTCTATCCACTGTTTTAGTAATACTCTTAAAAATATTTCTGCACCTATATTTTCGGTGTTGCTGTTATCTTCATCGGTGGTTCACACGGGATGCAAGGTATAATTCTAATTTTCTCAGTTTTCATAGTGCCTTTTAGACTATGTTGCAATTTTATTCGTTATGCTCCAGAGCACGAGGTTTACCCAAACCCTATGTCCCATCACATAACTAAAACTGGTCGCGGCTGTGGGGAGTTGGATGTTGTTGTAAACCAAGTTCCTCCTGAACACCCGATTTTAGCACTTTACTGAAATGTAAGAGAGGGGGAGTTTGCAGCCCTTGATGACTTAAGACATCTGTTTTTTTTTTTTTTTTTAAATAGATTTGCCCTTTATAGGACCAGAGTTCTATGATGTTAATGGTGCCTGTATTAGTGGAATTAGTCTGTTCGAAGTGATAATTCGAACTTTCATCGTGCTGGAGACCATGATCTCAAGTTTTTTCTCCGTTGCACACCACAATAGTGTCTCGTGCTAGAATGTGCACTTTGAATCATTACATCACCCATCCTTCCTTCTCTTCAGCATACGTTTGAAAATCTATATGGGGCTTTCAAATTACTCCAGTTGGCAGTTCAGTGTACACATTAGAAAGAATTGAACAGAGTTCTAAGTGCAGCAGGGCATTAGAACTTGGTGCCACACACAACTAAGGGGAACTCCTACTTCGACCTCCTTTATAGTATGAACCCACACAGCGCTGGGATGGATTCAGACGTAGTGACGGGCTCACCTTGATGAATGTGTGACTACAGGGAGTCGTCCTCGCTCCCTCGCCTTTTCGAGCGTGAACTACAGTGAAACTCTATTTTAATCAGAGTGTGATTACACAACCTACGTATTCATACAGGCTCAAACTTCGTTCTACATATTAAGGTAGGAGAGAAGGGTATAAATACTGGGATCCAGTAGTCCTGATGAAAGCCGGGGAAGACACTAGGTCCGGCTGAAAGATGTCGACAATTTTGCAGAGTGGAGGGGTAAACGGTCCATAACTCGCCAGTTTACCACCAACCACAGGTTTAGCAAAACCTTTTTTAACCCTAGCCTGGGAATCCGCGAATAAAATAGGCATTTGGAATTCCTTGAGTTAGTTTTAACTTTGTTTGTCTGCTCCTAATTCTTACTTGATCCCTACTCTTCTATGTGTTTGTATTATCTCCCCCACCCTATTGCTCCACCTCGAGCGTTGGCTTGCACAGAGGTGTGTTTAGCAGCCCTATGACGAAGCACGCCACAAACTTTTGTGGGTGAGGGCAGTTTTTCTAACATTTCATTGTTGCCTCTCAAACTCTAAAAATAGTGACCTTTCACCCTCCTACTTCTCCTTGTGTGTTGTCCATTAGAACTTGGTGCCACAGCCTCTTAGACTAACTTTGGAATCTGCCAAGGGGGATTCCAATCATTAATTGAGATGCTGGAGGTCATATTGTTCAAAATTAACATGCAACTGCTGTCATAATAATGCGTGAAACTATTTTCACATTTAGGGGTTCATTGAAGGTGAAGTAATAATTGAGTAAATCAGAAGAAAACAGTTTGACTTTTTTATGTTTTAAGCAAGGGGTGATCACGAGCACCTAGAGTTAAAAAGAATATCCCAGGAAAATGGCCGAGTTGATTATCACTATAAACATGATATTCTAGATCTCCGATTTGCAGCTGTACTATCCATGATCCTTTGTATTCCCCACCAGCAAGTTACCTCCTTTCCAGTAATGAACAACTGTAATGACACCACCCAGGTGCCGTGAAGGAAAGTTATACTCCGCTTGGTCAATGAGCACAGTGTGCTCCTTCTTTTACATTGTGGCTGACTAGCAGTATATTCGGCGATCCTGCTGCCCAGTATCTGAAATCGCCATTGTCACCTGTCTGGCTCCCTGTAGGGAGCTGCACTTAGGCTTCACACCACCATCAACATTTTTATTTTTGTAGTGTTATACCCATGAAAGTGTCATGGGGACTCTCTAGTTCTCACCATATGGGGCTTTCGGTGGAATTGCTTGCTCTCAAAGCAAGTCTGCCTCTGCAGCCACACTATATGAAATGGCCATGGAAGCCAGCAGAAATGTGACGCTGAAGCTGGGACACCAACGCAAAACTGTCTACTTAGATTCCTGGCTTACACGTGTTAATAATTCATTAATTGTAAGAAGGGTATTCCATGTAACCGTTATGTTCTCTCTTAAGATTTCTTTACATCACTATACTCCTGGCCTGCTGCACAGCTATCAAAAGGGCCATAAATCATTTTTATGCCTCCTCAGTTATCAGGGTTTTAAATCGAAGGATTGTGCCCTTTATGATTTACCTGTGATCTCTATTCTGAATGCTCTTAAAACGGTCTTGTGCACCACACAGTAATTTTGCAATCAAGGTTCTCTTTAGTCAGGAACTGACATAGGTCCTCGAGGCGACCAGTAAACCACAGCAGAAAGCCTGTCACATCTCACAATAGATGAAAAACAGCTCTTTCTACCCAACTGGACCGTGTTGTAATGCGGAACCCACATGGAATGGTCTGGAATGATCTCCTGCTTCTCTGTCATAAGTCCCTATGTGAGGTTTCACCACTAGTAGACAAAGTAAGGGATTTAACAGTTACGTATGATGCAGAGCTTACCTTTCACCCAGACAGAAGTGCTGTAGTCAAGCAGGCACCTTTGGGAATCAACATACTAATAAAAATGGTCCAATAGCTCTACACAGAGCATTGCATAAAATTCACCAGACCAGTAGCTTGCTCAAGTCAAATATGTGAGAACTATAGGGAATCAACTGGCCAGTGTGTGTTTGGGCCTAAAGACGTTTGACCGTGCCACCCCTGCACTGCACTTTGGTACAGATTTGAGAAGAAATCCCTGTGTGTTTTGTTCAATGCTTAATCTATAGATGCCTAGGCTGTCACCAGCCACCAGTGCCACTTTACCACTTGTTAAAACCCTGTATGCAAACATTCCTAAAACATTGCGCAGCCCAAATTCCTTAAGGTCAAATATTGTGTCGAATCCATCAAAACTATTGTGGCATGATCTCGGTATGATGGATAAATCAGAATGCCCTGAACATTACATTGCACAGGCCAACCTCTGAATTGTAATTCACTTATCACCAGCTCATCTAATGGTGATAGAACCTTACTTGGAAAAGGTATATCACAACACAGTGTGTTGCAGTGTGCAGCGGGCCAGTCGGGTTCCCTTTCAGGTTGCTGAAAGGTGTTGTGAAATGTGAGCTCCAGCAGCTTGCCGAGACCAGGTAGATGTTTGCAATGTATTAGACTTTAAAAAACAAAAAACAAAAAAAAAAATCATCTCCGAAGCATATGCCAGGTAAAATATATTACCCACTTATACTGTGTATTCTCTTTTAAGAATGATGGCACATCTTGGTTTAGTTAAATGTTTACATTCCCAAGCATCCCTTTATAGAACTAGTGCTTTTAAATAATCCCATTTTAGAAGCCGTTCTCAGAATGTTATCCTTCTTGTGATATGGCCTCTAGTATTAAACAGCGTTCAAGATAGGCCCATGCCAGGGATGCACCCGTGTAGCCTATTCTCTTATTTTCTGTGTGTTTTACCCAATTACATATATTTTAATGTTGATCTTGTTCTCACTTTTTGTTTAGCAATTTTAAGGTCATTAGACATATGCATAACACCCTTCTACTAGTCACTTCCTTTTACATCTCACTTTCCAGTCTGCACTGAGTCTGACCAATCATGTATGATAAGTGCATGGCTTAAACAGGATTGATGTTGACCATATCCATTTTTTTTTTGGAACACAGTTCTGGGTCTTGTGAATCGTGCCTCATTTGTTACCCTAAACCTGGGTTGTCAAACCTATGGCAGGTCTTCGTGGAGGCAGCTTCTGTTAGGAAAGCTGGGAGCTCTTAAAATTGTGAGGTGCGTGGTTAATCGGGCATGTTGACTATTTCTATAATGGTTATTCAAATTACGACTGTACGGAGATTTTCATGTAATGTAAGGCTAGTTAGTAAGTCTGGGCGGTGAACGCCGCTCTGTTTGCGGTGTTTTTCACACTCTGTGCTCTCCGGAGCTCGCGTACACGGAGCAAAGACCCCTTCCCTGCAAGATTTCTCAACAAGGGCGGTTGCAGATGGCCGCTACTGCTGGCGTTGAGAAACCTTCCTTTCGCATTGAGGAAGCTGCCGCTCGAGTAGAACCTCTACTCGAGCGGCAGAAAGAAGCACTGCCCTCTTGCACTGTGCGAGATGCCGTTCGCGCTGATTTTACAGCACGGGACAAACACCCGGCGCTAAAAATCAATGCGAATAGCACGAGGTCACCCACTCCGCGCCGCTTGCGGAACTGCGCGTAGCTTGGCAGAGTTTTTTTGTCACGTTGTGGTACCTCTTAAGCTAGCTGCTTTTAAATCTCCTTTCAGCACAGCAGAAACATATTGCAACATTATACATTTCTATAAAGCATTAAAATCGAAAGTGCTTTGGGCAATAATACTGTTTTCACTATGAGGCATCTTCCTGTAGATGTAATTAGTATTTACTTGTAAGAAAGTATGTTTTAAAAAAAAATCTAGGGATCAAATGTAAGGCGCTTGCCACTTGGTCAAAGCACGTGAAAGGCAAAGTAGCTAGCCTTATGCTAATATCAGGAGACATTCCTTCGTTTGAATGCCTAAATTGTACATCCAACACCATGGAAAATGAATCCTTGCAATAATTTTTTCTCTATTTATCTCAGCTATCCTTGTGTACTACACGGTTAAAAAAAAACAAATTGACAAATCTTTTGGCTTTGCCAATGCTTGTTGATGTACCGCTTGTTGTTGGTTTTGCATTTCTGTAACCCTAATGAAGAGTACCCTGACCAACAAACATTGGCAAAGCCAATAGCTCTCGCCTTTGAAACTAATGGCTCTGACATTGCCTTTTGTTCCTGCTGTACAGCATTAGCATTGCTGACTTTGCCCTACAGCATGGCTACAAATCATTGCCAGTTTGGCTGCTGTGCAGCACGGCTAAAAGTAATTATTACAAAGGACTATCATGCATCCAGTGCTAATACATTTTTAAAAAGCAAAAGCGTCGTTGCGTCGGCTCACCATCCTGTGATTCTGGGCAAATCGCTTAATCTCCCTGTGCCTAAAAATGAACATAACCTTGTGTAATGAAACTGGTGCTCATGTAAAGCGGTCGGATGCCTTTGGGTCGAGTTTGGGCTCTATACTGCAAGAAAAAGTACAGGAAATTCGGGCTTGCTCGTGACTTGATAAAGTCACACTATTGTTATTTTGCAGTTTTATATAGGAATTATGTAGGGATTTATTTACAGGACATACAGTGTGTAATTGTGATGAGTAAAGAAACGTGACCTACGAATCTCAATTATGTGATGGAGTATTTTCACATATTCCTAAACTAAAGTTTATACAACAAATAAGACACAGCCTCTAACACTGTTCTGCCATTAAACTGGAAAGGTGCACTGATCCCACTGCAACTGTGCGTGCACAAATACTCAGCGGTACTATTGACTGTAAATATCGGAGGAGGAGACGGGTCTGCGAATGGTTCACAATACAAACATTAGTGATGAATTGTACCTTCAAGAAGATGTACTTTTTGTAAATGACACACACAAAGTGTGAAGGAAAACTTACGCACTGTTTGAGTTATAGACACTAATAAAGCACTTTAATACCTTCGGGTCGAATTTGCGCTATATAGCAAGCATTTTCAATGCACCAGGTCTCGCATTTGCGAAATTTAGAGCTATTGGCTGTCTAAATGTAAGTGTTTTTTACTTATTTGTTTTTGAGTGGAGTGGATGTATGTCGTGTATAGTGGAATTTTGTGGTATGGTGTGGAGTGAAATTACTTGGTGTTAGGGACTTGAACAGCATTTTTGGGGGTATTTGTATATAGGGCAAACTCGAGCCGAAGGCATAGGTGCACTTTAAATGCAGACCAGTGAAAGTACGCGTTTTTAACTGTAGATCCTTTTTTAAGTGAATTAAAGTAATTGTGCGTGTGAGATTAATATCATTACAAATAGCTAAAAATGCACCCCACGCTGCAACATGCGGGTAACACAAAGACCTTTGACTCTCCATACAGAATGGAGAAGTCAGGAGTTACTGTCTGTTACCTGTTACTTTGAAACTCTGTATCTTTGAAGTGACTGAGTTTTGTCTTTTTAGTCTTATTATAATGATAAAATACTTATAATTTGACTTAATTGGTCTGTGAGCTTCACTGAATAATGTCTTCATTTGAGTGATGTGTTGGCACTGCTGAACCTCAATGCACATTCTCTGCTCCAGTCTTCCATCTTGTGCCTGTGCTGCTAATGGCTGTTTATAGAAACAGTGTTTGCCTGACTAGGAGTTAATTTTCCATGGTGGTGAGAGAATTTGCCCCATCCGGTAATCCAGCTCCTGCAGAGAGCAAAAAGTAATGCGAGGATACCCCTTTCATTTTGTTATTGTATCTCAATCTGTGTTTTTACCTATGATATGATTTCAAAGTATTGTGAATCCAGATGAAAGCGAGACAGGAAGTTGTTCTTTCCTCCTCACTGCACAGGTTGCAAAAGGTCATGGAATCATTGTATATGTAACACCAAAGTTTAGTGAGTAGCTCAGTGGGATGCTGGCACCTACCAAAACTGACCCATCCAGCCCGGTCAGTTTTGGTAGGTGTCCCAAAGCAGTTGACATATAAGGCTTCACTTCTGCTGCGACTGGAAGAGGGCAGGGCACATGGCAGGGGGCCCATTCAGGAGCACACGCTGCCCAGCATTACTTAGCAATATGCCCACAATGTGTATTTATTTACCTAAGAGGGATGGAGGAGGAATAAAGGTCAGAGGAGAAGCAATGAGAAAATGTCTTAACAAAGTTGAAAAAAAAGAAAGGAAAGAAGGAGGGATAGAACAGACCTTTCGGAATAGGAGTTTTGTGAGATGCAAGGGGAAAGATAGAGGCCAACACTTATGGTGAGGGTAGAGAAAGCTGTGGGCTGACACGGGCGAGCGGAACGGATTGAAAGAAGACGATGAGGGGACCGATGAGGGAAGGCGGTATAATACTAGGATGAACCGCATAAGACAGATCAGAGTCGTCCGGGATAAATTGTGTTGGGACTGTCATGTTGTACTAAAAGCCCAAGACTGATATCTGTCGACTACATTCTAAACGTGGATGAAGCGACTGATGTGTGTACGAAAGGACAGCTGTTGATATGTTAAAATCAAATAAGGAGCTGTAGTAAAAAGTAGAGCAAGCTGATAGTGCAATAATTACCTTTATTGTGGTGATGAGCAGGATGGAACTTATTGCAACATAACTGCTTACGAGGGAGACGGGGCTTAGTACGCAGAGAGGATCAATGCTTTTAGCAGGGGCTGCTGGCTGCACTGGATTCATTCATTCTGTTTATTAAGGTATTTATACAGCACACGATGAGGGTGGGCAGGGTGACTTACAACACACTTCAGCGGTTGACCAAATAATGCTTCAGTTTTCTAAAAGAATCGTGGTGAAGGGGGAGGGAAAAACAACTGGAGAGTTGAGGTCATGCAGAAAGAAATGCCTGGAGGAAGAGCAGGGTCTATCCTTGCTTACAAAACTACCTGTTGGCTTCGTGTGGAGATGCAGTGGAATGACACAGTGAACACAACATATGGGAGGTCCCCAAACAGGAGTTTAGAACTTATCGTGTGACAGATGTTAGAAATGCGCGAAAAACATTTTGCACTTTGATGGTTAAGGAAGGGTGAAAATTAAAGAAAAAAACCATAACACTGTAAAGTCTGCCTGTTGCCATTATGTTTTTATTTAGGCTGCTTGGAGTGACTGGAGGAGGCAAAGAACAGCTGAGAAAGAACAAAGTGTGAATGAAGATATCAGGGAACCGGAGTGACGGGATAGGATGACCGAAGAAAGAAAATCATTATTTTACTGCAAGGGGAGAGAGATTTTGGTTTAGAATGCTAAAGGGATCCAAGCCCAGAGAGAGGTGTTTAATTGGAGGGTTCATTACAGATTAATACATAAGACCTGATTATAAGTGCCTTCATTAGGTCTGCTATGCGTGGCACTCCTACTACCGCCCATAACAGAATTAGGAGTTTTACGGCACCCTACAATATTACCAGGAAATTTCTGCAAATCTAATCTGCTTGTATTTTACCAGAGGAAAATTACCAGGATACATATATTTTAGTCCAGTAAAAAATAAATAATAACTGCATTTTATGCCTCAAATTTAGGCCAAATCTTACAGTACAGTAGTTTATTGCACTCAATAAATTTGCTGCCTTGTCAGATTTTATCGTGTGTGATAAGTATAGTCCCGTCCCCGTCCCCCCCCCCCCCCCCATCCCCTCGAGCTTTAGGTGGGATGAAAAATGTACGAAGTCCCTGAAAGGGGCAGGCCTATATAATTAGGGGAGTGGCTTAAACATACAAACTAAAGTGCCCATACAGTTCCACCCTACTCGCACATTTGCACAGAATCACAACTGCAACTGGCATGCGTGTCCATTGCTCTGTTGACTTTGCAGAGAGGCCAAGAACTGGATGACCACGTATTCTGAACACCTTTCTGCACCACTGACGGACACTGAGAGAACATCGCACTGCCTTCAGCCTCAACTCAGTTGTGCCCCTATAAAGACACCTGGATGTGACCCAATTGAAATTATGCACTAGGAAGAGGAATATGCTGCCTGGAAAAAAAAAGCGTAACACAGCATCCTGGAAAAAGCAAACATTCATAGTGAATAAAAAATTAAGGAAAGCATGTGAAATATAAACAGGAACGACATGGGTTACCTTAACATTGTTTACACCGTTTCAGAAGTCAATCAGTGTTTTTGCCTGAAAAGTTAAAGACGTGAATACATGTCCCGTTTCAATGTCTATTTTAAACTACTACCTGGGATGGAACCTGGAGAGACCCGGCCCATTTAAAGCCCTTTTACCCCCCCCGCCCCACCCCCTCCAGAGCACTTGCAATCCAAGTCATAGCCTTTAAAGCCCTTATTGAACAGTACCAATGATGGAGTCAGTTTGTTGGGAGTTGAAAGGTAGTTGGGAGCATTCTCCAAGAATAAGCAGTTGAGGGTGGCCTCTTCTGTGAACGGAGGACGTTCTAGAAATGGCTTGCTTATTACGACCCTACTACCCCCAGAGACTGTCAGTTTGTGTAGGTCACAGCCAATGGTGCAAAATGATTAAAAGGGTAAAACATCAGTGAGGGTAACATGCTGGATAATAGAGAGATACACAAGGGTTGTGACTGAGCCAAATTACGAGAGAATAGAGAAAGTGGAAGGTGCCCTCAGACAAGACAAGTGATTTATGACCAAATGAAGACCGAGGCGAGTGGTGTTGAAAGGGCAGTGGTCATGGCAGTGGCAGAGCTCACATCAACTTGTCACACTGCTGGAAATGTCCTCGAGGAAGGTGTTATAAGTGAAGAGTCTCTCTCTCTGTAAGCAGGAGTCGGGGAACCAGATCACACTGGTTAGCAGGTTGCAGATTTATTGTGGAAGGTAAGTTACTGGTTAGTTAGTAGAATGTCGCACCAGGAGCAGCATCTTCTGTGCTCACCTCAGCCTCTTTACCGGCCAGCCCAGTCACCCTTATGACAAACTGATGGTTTCTTATTTTGAGTCGGCAGTAAAATGGCTGCTATCGGTTTTCCAAGAAGTTGCAGCTGCGAGCTTCTACGCCCAGCTGGTTGTCATGGAATTTAATGGGGGCTAAAAATTGAATTCCTCAGTTTGTTATTCTCCGTCAGTATATGTCGGGGGTGGGGAATGGAATAGGAGCGAGGGTGCCGCTGGCTGCTGTTAATAAGACATTAAGTGTGCTTGTATTCACACAGCAGCTCCCGGTTCAAAGGAATCTGTAAGCTCAATAAAGGCGATGATGCAGATATTTTTGGAGCAACAAACAGAGCAACACCGGTGGAGGTTTCCCTTTGTTTTCCTAACCCCTTTCACCGAACATGTGAACCTCCGCCATGGTGAGGAGGGCTGGCTCTGGCACTACTGGTTGGGAGCGGAGTCACACAGACTGGTCTCCCTGGACAGTGAGCAGTGGAAACACGACACTGCTCATCCGGCCTTAGCCGCCAGCATAGAAAATGGTCTTGCCTTGGTTGCTCGCAGCCGGTCTGATCACAAAACGGCCATTTTTACAAGGAGTCATGAAAAATCTGCACAACGTCAGCTGTAGAAGGTTGTCAAAATTATTTCTACTAGAGGCAACATATTTTATTTTAAAAAGAAAATCAAGCGAGGAACCATAGCAAGCCTAAATAAGTCAGGATACCTTTGGGTTAACATATACTGGAGTTGTAAAAATAAACTGGTGTCCAGCAGTGTGGTGTTTACATTGCAAACACTGCTTTACTATGCCTCCTCCCGAAAACCGTTACCAACATAACCTTGCTCTGAATCAGTCGCAATGCTGCATCTCTGTGCTGCAGTTCCAATGCCCATAAAGCAGAGCATGATAGAAGCATGTCCGCCCCCTCCAGTTAAAAAAATAATAAAGCCCAAGCCCCCTTAACAAGAAGCCCAAAACCTACATTCTTACCAAAAGAAGCCTGACTGACTAAAATAATAAGAAAACCAGCAACAAAGCGGGAGGCAGCACAAACACAACTATGGCATTGAGAGGAGATGGGAGGAGGTATGCTATATGCAGATGTAAGCAACCATGGCACAGTAGCTGAACACAGTGAAACAGAGGAGGAAACAAAGAAAAAAGTCCCCAAAAAAACATATAAAGCACCATAGCATAATGGGACAATACTTAGTCCCTGCTCTGTGGGAGGAATGGAAGAGAAAAAGGAGGGATAAAGAGGCAAGACTGACCACTAGCAAGCAAGGATTTTTAAAGGACACTGACATAGACATAGCCAAATGAAAAGCAAAGGCAAGCAATAGGAGGAGTTTGAACTCCAGAAAGCATACACAACAGGTCACTGAGCGACAGCACAAGCGCTGTCTACACTCGACCTAAAAAATGCCTAAAAAAAGAAGAAATATTACCCAAGTCACAGTGCGAGCAGCAGATGGACACTAATTAAACATTTGAAAAGCGTGGACCAAGTACAGATTGACTTATTTTAACTCCCAATTGCTTATAGTAGATATAGGATATGGATAGTTGACTGCATTTTTGTCATGAATGGTAATTAGGATAGAACTAGATTTATAACGCCAAGAACTGACAGAGTATAGAGAGTATCCTGGGCTACTGGCCTGGAAAGCAAGTAGTGCAAAGTTCTGATTCATACAAAAGCAGAGGAATACATTTGCTTAGTAGCCCGCATGGAAGGGAGCTGCAAGATCAGAATTATAATTAATAGAGAGCGGTTAAAACATGCGGTTCACAGATTACTTGTAGTCTGACATTAAAGGATAATATATTAAAATATTAAGTGTTATTTTCTTAAGAAGGATGTACAACAAAGAAGTGAAAAGGATGACAAAAAAGAAAAATGTTACGGTTTGTGGAATCTGGGCTTGCTTTCCTCGAATAAGCAAGGGATATAAACGGTGTTTCTACGGCAGTGAATGGAAGAAGTGCATTTTTTTGGGGACTTTGAGTTCAGACCAAACAGTCCTTTAGCCTAGTTGGCGGCACAGGATTGTGTCTTGAGTGATAACTCGAGTGGTCACTCCTGTCGCTTGGTAGCTCACTAGGGCCCGTATGGCTTGTGAGAGGCTTGCAAGCACTATTATTGGATCATGTGGGGGTATCTGTATTGGGGTCAGTGGGACTAAGACCCTGAGGGCCACCTCCTTGGCCAGTAGCACACAGCGATGAGGACATTGCAGTCTCAGAAACCGGTGGTGCACGGTTGTGCACAGGTTGATCATGGTTCTCGTCACACTCCCCTCTCGCAGGTTAAAATAAAAAAAAAGTGGTGTTTCGAGTGATTTCTTCTTTATTTTGTCGAGCCGTGATCATTGTGCTTCGGTGCCGCGTTACAACCCATGCGTGGCTTTCAAAAGATAACCTGAACTTGCTGCCAGTGTACCGGTCCTTAACAAATATGGTGTCGCCTGGGCATATGCCTGATCATCATGCTCCACGAGAGACACCCTAACATTGGTGTACATTTGCCTTTGGAGCGCCCTTGCTTCATCGGTGGGGCGGGTTCCACGTTAGGTGGTGTGGAATAGTCTGTCACAAACCACCCCATTCTGCCATGCCCTGGGGCTGCCCAGTGGTGGAGTGAGGAGTTTGGTGGTATTCCTGCAAAAAGGCATAAATGGCTCTTTTCTCCGGTTTGTGGTGGCATGTGCTATGCGTATCACTTTATTAAGGGTCCGAATAAAACGTTTGACCTCTCCGTTTGCCTGGGCCCAACGTGGAGTTAGCTTCCGGTGTCTCATACCCTAGGATTGTAGGTAGGCAGCGAACTCCTGGCTCTGAAATGGGGGGCCATTGCCCTTTCGAAGTTGTTTTATGGGTCCATGAGTGGCTATTATTTTTTCGAGCTTGAGGAGGACCTCAGTTGCAGCCCATGATGTCACCAGTTCTACTTTAGGGTACTTGGTGTAGTCATCAATGAGGACGAGTGTAACGACACAGGAAGACCAGGCTGATGCATACCCAGGGCTGCTGGTGACCTCGTTCCCTGAGTATTGGGTAAGGTGCCTCTCGAGGGCCAGTGACTTCGTACCAATAGCAGGATCGCACTGCAGCCTCTACCATTTCATCCATCTGTGGGAACCAGGCTTTTGTCTGGAGGCGGTTCTTGGCTTTTACTATGCTTTGGTGACCGTGAAGCGTGAGCTGCACTGCTTGTTCCGCCAGACTGGCAGGGATTACTAAGCGGGCCCTCTTAGCAAACACCCACTCGCGTCCGTTACAAGTTCATGTCAGACATGGTACAATGATTCCAGAGTCCTTTTCGCACCAGGGGTCCCGTACGGTAAGGGGTCCAGATGGTTCCTTGAGTGGGTGCCACGTCCCTGACCAGATCACAACTGTAGCCAGCTGAAGGCACTGATCTCCTTCCATCGTGGTGCGCATAGCGCCGAGAGACCGCAGCAGTGGTCTGGATCGCTCTACGATGTATCTTACATATTCCTCCATCTCCTCCACATCTTCAGCCTCGCTCTGGGTGGCGGCACAGTGGCGGCACACAGGTGCCGGGATAGGCAGTCTGCCGGATTGTTAGTACCTGGCCGCTATTTGACTCTGCAGTCATACTCCTGCAGTTGAAGCATCCACTTTTCGATGCGAGGTGGAGGTTTGGACGCTGAGTCTTGGAACAGGGATATAAGTGGCTTATGATCAGTGGTCACCATGAAAAAGTGGCTGAAGATGTACAAATGAAAATGTTGGCATGCCCAATGGATGGCGATTGCCTCTCTCTCTATCTTCAAATACCTTTGCTCGGTGGCAGTGAGAGACTGACTAGCAAACTCTACGGGAGCCCAGTATCTATGTTTGTTGTAAAGTGAGGCGGTTTCCAGCCCTTTCGGGCTCGCGTCGATGGCTATGGTCATTGCCTTGGAAGTGTTGAAATAAGCCAGAATTATGTTAGCTGAAAGGGCCTGTTTGGTTGTCTGGAATGCCCTTTCTTACGCCTTGCCCTATGTCCATGGGGCCGCGGCCTTCATGAGATCCCTGAGAGGATATATGAGACTTGTTAGGTGAGGTATAATTCGTCCATTGTAGTTCACCATTCCTAAGAAACCCCTCCCTTTTGAAAAGTTGTTGGGAGCAAGGGGCATCCTGGACATCTTTCACCTTCTACGGGATGGGAGCTACACCACTCACACATAATGTGTATTCGAAGAACCTGATCTGTTGCTATATAAACTCACACTTCTTCTGATGAAGCGTGAGTCCCGAATCGTGGATCCTTCCAAGTATTCCGCGAAGGCACTTGTGATGTTCTCTTACAGACTTAGTGATGACCTTCTGATGCTCGCCAACATTGAGGACGCCAGGTAGCCCGGTGAGTATCTCATGGATGGTATTTTGGAAGACCTCTGCGGCACATTATAGCCTGAAGTAAAGCCGCCAATGGTGCTGGAGGCCCATGTGGGTAGAGAACATAGTGATATACCTAGAGTCCAGGTGTCGGGGCAGTTGGTGGTACCCCGACCGCAGGTCAACCTTTGAAAGCCACTGGGCTACGTAGAGTTCCCCTATAATGCTGTCAACCGTGAGGGTCCGATGGCATTCATGCTTGAATGCGATGTTTGGAAGTCGCATGTCTACACAGATGCAGACCTCTCCCGACTGTTTTTGCATCTTTTGCTACTGCTATGGGCGACACTCACAGCATAGGACCTGTGACTTTCTTGATTATTCCTGCATGTTCCAGTTTGTCAAGTTCCTCCTCCACCTTCGGTCTGAAGTGTAATGCAGTGTGACGATGTCGTAGGGTGACCGGCTTTATCGATTTTGTCTATGTGCAACCGCACAACTTTCTTTCAAACATCTTATTCTTGCGAATACACTTTTCAACCTCAGCCAGAATGCGGGAAAGTTCCTCGACTTGCACTCCAAACACAAACAAGACTAGGCCTAAGGTTCGGCTGTGTGGCAGCTGACCAGCATGCCCTGACCACTGTCTGTGACGTAGGTGGTGGTGTCGATGACCTGAAACATCCGAGCGCGAGTAGCGGCTGTGTTTGCCCATAAGAGAAGACTCTGTCTTTGGGTTTTGCGAGCATTGGTGGTTTTGGTAGTGTCTGATATGTGCTTGCTGATATAAGATCTATGGACGCTCTAGTGTCGATGGTTGCAGTGATGGGATGTTGACCCACTTAGTCGGCATTGGGGTAGTGGTCTGCGGGCAACGTCCGCATGCCCAACAATGAAGACCGTATGCTCTGTGTACTCGGTGACATTGTCATCATCCATGTCTTCTGGTTCGCTTTTAACTTGTGGAATAGTGTGGACAGTAGTCTCTTTTGAGAATGTGTTTCAAAGACCTTCAGACTTTGGCAAAGTTGTTGTATTTGCCACATGCTGTGCATTTTGTGCCTTTGGCCGTACATTTGGCCGGCCTGTGGGACAGCCCTACGCAGCACCCACATGTCTTCTTGCCACCCGGCGGTCTCTTCTGGGTTTCCTCATTGCATCACCGTTGGACTGCGTTGACTAGTTTGATCTTGATTGTTCTGTGGAGAGCGGCTTACTTATGTGATGCATGAGCCTTTGAGAGTACTACCAAGTGTAAGAAAGTCTCTTAATGACTTCCCAGGTTCCTGTAGTATGGCCTCCCTTAGCTTGTCTGATGCACAGCCTTGAATGATTTGGCCTCTGATTTCATCTTGTTCGTCATTGAAACCGCAGGCGCATGCAAGCTCTTTGAGTCTGCCGTAGAATCTGTCTAGCAATTCTTCTGGTTCTTGGTGGGCCTGTCTAAAGATGAAATGCTCATTGTCCTTGTTTGTCATTGGCTCGTAGTGCACATTCAGGGCTGTGACCAGCATGGCGTTGGTTCTGGGCGTTGCTTCTATTAAAGTTTTATATACCTTGTAGATGTCTTTGCCCCCTAAGTGCAGTAGAAGAGCGCGGTGACGTTCCGCTGCTATGTCTGCACCCTCAAGTTTGAACTAGAGGCATTCTACCCAGTCCATCCACTTGGATGCTTGGGTAGAACGGTGCGCCTTCAATGAGGAATGGTTCGATGGCAGGGACAGTGGACATTCTAGCATGGTCAGAGCGGCTTACAGTTGCGCAGTTTTCCCATCTGAGGACCTTGGGTTCTGGGAGCACTACTCTCGGCACGAGCACTGCTTGCGCTGGGGGTATGAAACAGCAGACTGGCCAAGGGTCAGAGGTCAGGCAATGAGTCTCCTGGCTGTGGGGTGAGTCCACAGGCCCTCCTGTGGAGGTGTCACCCAGCTGAGTCGGGCGTGTTGTGGGCCAGGCCTGGGCTGATGCTCTGGGGCGTGTCAGTGATGCCAGGAGGCAGAAGGAATCTCTCTGGGGCCCACCACGGGGGAAGAAACCTCTTGAAGGTCCACCACAGGCAAAATTAGGCCCAGGTAAGTCAGTCGGGCCCGCGTACTCTCCCTTGTCTGTGCGGGACGAACAGGGCCCAAAGCACCCTCCCTTGACTGCGTGGCACGAGCACCACCAGCGTGGCTTCCTGCTGGGCGGCCACCCCAATGGAGACAGTCAGATGCAGTTGGCTGGATAAAGCGGGACGCAGGTAAATACCGGCCTCGTTGCCAGTGTGATGTTCGCAGCTGGGGGGAAGCCAATCACCAACGTGGTCAGTGTGGCCTAAATGACCACATGGAGCCAGTATTATCAGACAGCATCTGGTGGGTAACTGCCGAGCAGCCACATCCTCTGCTTTTTATTGGCCGCTTTATGTGGCGTGCAGGGAAAACAAATTAACTCTCGTCTGGGGGGGGGGTTTCACGCGATCCCCCTCCACAGACTTTGGTAGTGGACGACACTACATCAGAGAACAAGAGGGCATGGGTCATGGCAAGTCACTACTACTCAGTGCAGGGACATGAGAGGGAGAGACCCTGTGGAAGGATCCGAAGGGGCAGCCTGGGAAAACATTCAAGTGCCTCAGACATCAGTTTGGAGTGGGGCAGGGATGATATGATTTTTTTCTACTTCTTTTCCAGCCGCACCATAAGCAGTTGATCTTCCAGTCCCGGAGAAGCTGCCATCCTGAAGCAGAAACCACTGTGCACTGTACATGCACTTGCTGTCTCAATAGTGGCATAACTTAGGCCCCTGTGGTGTGGGGTGGCCTGAGCTCCAGGGGGCACCCTTAGCACAGAACCTTGGCCTGAGAGCTCCTGACTGACTCTGGAGGGGGGCCCCTTCATGTACTTTGCACTGGGGCCCCCTCAACTTTAGTTACGCCACTGTGTCTCAAGCCCAGAAAGGGTAATTTATAAGCGAGGGCTACCTAACTAAACCCAGCTCAATCGGATTATGATGCCGGACATGAATGCTAATGTACACCACAATAGCTGGTGGTTCCCAGTACAAGGGTGCGCCGTCTCCTGTTGAATTTGAGTGATGTGCTGCAATCTTTTCTGCTGCAGCACAAGTGTAGTAGGAACTCTTTTGTTTAATACGAGTTTCATTAACACGGCGCTCCAAAATCGGCACTTGCCATGGAAGCAACAAGAAGAAACCGGGGAAAAAAGTAACTCAATCTGCGGGCGAGCTCCGGTGGGGCCTAATAAAACCGTTAAGTAGTACTTGGTTACTGCTCGTTGATCCATCGAAGGGATGAGGTATGGAAGAAGAAACTGAAACGACGTTCTGACCAAAGAAAAGCAAGGAACTGAGAAGGACAATGGAGCGAATCAATAGTAAGTTGTGAGTGGGCCAATGGTTAGTAGTGGGTGGGCTATAAGCCGCTTTTGAGATTTATTTTGTTTTCAATTTAAGGAACCGTAGTGTCGCTAGTGACAGCACATATGCGCGCGGTTTGCAGGCTCGGCCTAAAAACGAGGGTGGCCTTTTCACAACCAAGAACAAGATTGGTAGGTTGGGTGGGCGTATGGAATTTATTCCTTTGATGTTATACACAACCACATTAAAGTAAATATAAAATATTTTCTAAAGGGCGCTTTTGCCCTTTTTTTTTTTTTTTTTTTTTTTAGCACAGCCAATTCAAACAAAATTATCGCAAAAACAGCGATACTTTAGGTACGTTTCTGAACAGCAAATGACTTTCTGAAAGACCCAGAAACAGCAGGAGTCTTCCACAAAAGAGTCTTCCACAAAGTTTCAGGCAACACAAAGAAAGCGTAACTTGACATAGATGTCCTTGCATGTCAAACACACACCTCTAAAACACACGCACTGCTCCGTCATAAACCGTCAATGAAGCCTTATTGTGCTTGGTGTAATTTGCTCAAATCAACAGACTGTTAATTTCAAACACGTTAAAACTTTATACAGTAATTCTCTCCACTCAGTTGTTTTTTTCCCCCCAAGTATTATTTTCTTTGCTCCCAGTTTATATTTGGTTCTTAGAAGAATCATTTTTGGTAAATGACACTTGATGTATAGCTGGGTGATTACGCAATTAATAAGTTAAGTTGGTTTTCTCTGTTGCTTTTTGAAAGCTGTCTTACTGGAGTTGAAATTCGTCACAGCAAAACTGTTCGGTTGTTGTGAAGTTAATTATTTTAGGGACATAAATTGTATTACTTTCTACCCTATAAGAAAAGGATTGTAAACCTATGCAGCTTTTTCACACCATTAAACTCCATATATCTGTGGCACTATTGCCTTGAGCCGCCTCTCTTAGATAGTTTCTTCATGAATCGAGGGAGGTAGAACTAAAGTTCTTGTTAGTTTAATTCCTCAAGGCAGAGCGGTTTAGAGGTATTTGTCTCTGAGGTGGTTTCCTTTTGATGGGTTATAAATTGACTTGACTGCAGGACCAAATCCAGAATTTGTTTTGGCGTTGGCAGGTGACTAACAACTCACTATATATTTTTTTGGTTGCTCCCAGTGTTTGCTACACGCCCGAAGCCCTTGATGTTTTCTTGGCAGGTCTAAAGTAAAGTCACAAATCAAAACGTTAAACTTGTGCAATGCTTTCATTTAACTAATATGTTTGTTGTATGTAGGGTTTCCCTTAAAACAGTTCACATAAGTGTAAAGCTCTGACTCTGTCAACCATATCACTGCATTGATTTCAATATACCATATCTGTTTCTCTCAGCAGGGTTTGTCGGCGCTCTGTTTTTCTTTAATAAATAATTGAAACCACTTCTCTGTCAAGCTGTTCTTATTCACTTTTTTTTATATAATATTTGGATTCACAGGGCTCGATATGTGTCTGTAATTAAAGAAAATGCTTACATAAGATTTAGTAAGGTGCTGCTTTTATTCTACTCACAATCTGTTTTGCACGCTGTTGTTTTTGCACTTTGACTCTCGGGTCATTATGAGGTAAGCTAGTGGTCTGAACATTTTTTAACTGTGTTAAGTGGCTTTGCCTTTTAAAAAATAGGCTTCTGCTATTCTATTTTTTTTAACTACTCAATCCTACCTTTCTTAGTGCCTCTCCATTCTCTAATCCGCCACGGGTGTTCGTCCCGTTTGTGCGGAGAGAGTGCTTGGTGGGGTCTCGTTTTTTCTCCTCTAGCTAGCTGCCATATTTAGTAGTTAGCGGTCCAGCTATTTGTGCTTCTGGTTGGATTTCTGGGCAAACCAGGGATAGATTAGAATAGAAACCCGGGCGCGCAGCGGACATAAGAGTTAATAAGGCGCTGCTTCTATTCTACTCTAAATCGGTTTTGCACGCTGTTGTTTTTGTACTTTGCCTCTCGAATCATTACGAGGTAGGCTAGTGGTCTGAACATTTTTGATCTGTTTTAAGTGGCATTTCCCTTTTAAAACATAGGCTTCTGCGATTCTATTTTTTAACTACTCAATCCTACCTTTCTAAGTGCCTCTCGACTCTCTGATCTTCCGCGGGTGTTCGTCCCGTTTGTGCGGAGAGAGTGCTTGGTGGTGTCATTTTTTCCTCTCTAGCTGACCGCCATATTTAGTAGTTAGTGGTCCAGCTCTTTGTGCTTCTGGTGGGATTTCCGGGCACACACTGGATGAATTAGAATGGAAACCAGGGTGCGTAGCGGACACGCGTAGTGGGCGCGCAGCTGGCACGGCAAAAGCGTGCCAAAGGCAAGCCCGTCTACGCCTGGACGGCGGAAGGACCCCTGTTCAATTGATCAAATATTCGAGTGAAGAACTGCAGGCCAGTCAGAAAGTTGGTAAGCTGTCTCTTTGCTGTCCCCATACCCTATCCCCCAATCTAGAATGCTACAACTGTCCAGCCTGCAACTTTGACCTTAAGGAGACCTATATAGAGCAGCAGAACCTTAGTAGATTCCCTTAAGCCCCTGTAGGAAAAACTGAGATTCAAGTTTTAGGGAGGGAGATCTTGTGTATGCTTCTCAACACAAGATCTCTTATTAAAAATAAATGCGATTTTGCAGACTTTCTGAACCAATATAATCCAGACATAACCTTTGTCACAGAGACTTGGGCTGATATTTCCTCCGACCCAGACATCAACATCGCCATTCCAACAGGCTATAATATTGAACGTTTGGATAGAATAGGCAAGAAAGGTTGAGGTGTCGCGATTGTGTTTCGCAGCTCAATAAATGCTAAATTTCAGCCAATACTACATCTGGACTGTGAAGCCCTTGGTTTTGCCCTGAAACTGAACAATAGATTCACTTTCCAGGGCTTATTGATTAATCGTCCACCAGGACTTCATGGAATCTTGCATAAACTACCCTAGGTTTACGTTAGTGGGCGATTTTAATTTCCACTTGGAGTTGCTGAATAATTCGGACACAAATAACCTGGCTGAGTTTGAATTTAAATCAGTTAATAATAGAACCCACCCATCTTGCCAACCATACTCTTGATGGAATATTTACTAACAACCAGGAGCTAACAGTAGAGAAGGCCTTGCCAGCAGTATGGTCTGACCATAAGGCCATCTTCTCACTCAGGGTTCCCTCATATAATTATACGGACAATTCTAAATCTAGAAGCATAAATTTCCGGCCCTGTAAAAAGCTTAATGTTGAGGAACTGAGGGACACTCTTCAATACTCACCCAGTCATAGACTGCAACCCGAATAATGCGGCGGTTAACTATACTCACTGGTTAAACTCCGCAACACTGAAACTGCTGCCAGTAAAATCAGTAAAACGTTATAGGAAACATCCATCAGCTCCTTGGTTTTCATTAGATTTAAAAGCTTTCCAAGGGAAATGCAGGCTGCAAGAGCGTCTATGGAGGAAGGACTATTGTCTAAACAAAAAGGTCAAATATAAAGAACTACTGATACAATATAAGGGCTTCATAAAAACAGCCAAAACGAAATTCTTTTCTGAAAGCATAAGCTCAGCAAGAAACTCAAACAGAGAACTCTTTAAAACAATCAAATCTTTGTCAAAATGAAACAATGGTTGTTCTTTTAGTCCAGATGAAGTATTCTGTAATAAGCTGGCAATTTTCTTCCAGTCTAAAGTCAACTCCATTTATCAAAATTTTTCACCTTCTTCAAACACATTCAGTACAGTTGATGTTTCAACTTATGTTCAGGAGCTTGACTTACAGAAAACCTCTAGTTACTAAGGGAATCCACAATTTGGAAGTTTTTCTCCTTTTACTAAAAAATAATCAGTTTCATTAACCTTATTAAAGCCGGGGCTCCATCGGATCCTTGTCCACCACAGGTTCTTAAGCAGGCCACCAATGTAGTTGCCGGTCCGCTTATAGAACTTTTTAATGAAATATTGATTACAGGGCAATTTCCGAATATATGGAAAAAGGCATCTGTCCTGCCACTGATAAAGAAACTCTCCTTAGATCCAATGATGATGGAAAACTATAGGCCCATTTCCCACCTACCTTTCCCAGCTAAAATTCTTGAGAAATCATTGAACGAGGAGATGCTAGCTTTTTAGGATGGTAACCAGCTGCTTGACCCCTCACAGTACGGCTTCAGAGCAAATCATTGCACTAAATCAGCTTTGGTAGCAGCCTCTGAGGAACCTAAGAATGGCGATCGACAAAGGTGGAAAAGCGTCATTGATTTTATTGGATCTTTCCGCAGCTTCTTTTGACACGGTTCACCATTCACTCCTCATAAAACGTCTCCATCTGCTTGGTTTCAGAAATGCGCTTCGGACTTTGCTGAGCTCATTTCTGAGTAACAGACAGCAACGGGTGGAGTTGGGGGATGCAAGTTTGTCGCCTTTCTCCCTGCCTTGTGGTGTTCCCCAGGGGTCTTCCCTCAGCCCCATGTTGTTTAATGTTTGTTAGCCCCCTCATTAAGCTTAATCAAAGCTATGGTTTAGCTGTGTTATCCTATGCCGAAGACACTCAGATAGTGGTTCCTATTTCATCGGATGTAAACAAGGAGGCAAGAAACTTCTGTAATTGCATGTCCCAAGTTATCACGTTGTCATGTGCTTTTCATCTCCTGCAAGTGCTTCACGGAGGCTAACGTGTAACATGAGCACTTGCAGGAGATGAAAAGCACATGACAACGTGATTAATAGCTTCACTACAACAATGCAGGTACGGATTAAACACTGCGAACATTAAAGCTGAATGAGAATCCATCGGGATTCCATGTAGGAATTACTTAATGGCAGTACCATGCATTGTGGGACTTGTATTTTAATATTCAGTCATGTGACCTCACGTATAAAGAGCACGCACGACGCACTTTGCAATTTTAAGTATTTCCACCTGTGACCAAGGCGAAAGCTGAAACGCGTAAGGACATGGAAATATGTGCTGCTGTCCTCTGAATAAATGCTTTGCTTTCTGAAATGGGCCTCATCTGTTTGGACTTTGAATATATATATATATATATGTATATATGTAAGTTGCTCGTTGGCGAAACAATCCTTGTGAATAAACGAGAGTAGACCCAGATTTTGTGTAATTTTTCAGTTTATTACACCGAGAAACCAGTCCGCCATGGCGCGTTTCGGCAGATCCCTGCCTTGATCACATACACATACCAACCACTTTTTCTCCTTTGAAAGAAAAATGCTCCGGACACTCCAAGATGCTGAAATCTGTTTATTGCATAACAGACAGCCTCCTACCGACGCGTTTCGCCTTTACGGCTTGTTCAACAAGCCGTAAAGGCAAGCGTCGCGTAGGAGGCTGTCTGTTATGCAATAAACAGATTTCAGCATCTTGATTGTCCGGAGCATTTTCTTTCAAAGGAGAAAAAGTTGTGGTTTAAATTGAGGAACGCCGGATTCCGCTCAGGACCGCCGCGTGGCAAAGCCCCGTACTACCAGACTTACGTGAGTGAGATATATATATATATATATATATATATATATATATATATATATATATATTCGTAGACTTCGCCACAGTAATCCCAAGTCACAGGCCTCTGGAACAGACGAATACAGACCCAGTTGTAGGTGCAAGGTGAGTTTATTAGAAGCTTTGCATGCCCGCCATGACGCGTTTCAGCCTTCAAGAGGCCTTGATCACATGTCGCCTTAGGAGGAGTATAACAGTATTTAAAGAGCAAAGTGCAAACAACGTGAACTGCGATTGGCTAATCACACTCGGGTATAGACATAGAAGAAATTCATCCATTGCAAAACTTGCTGTGTAATCCTTAAAGATCATTGCAGATGACAGCACTTAAAAACATATCACTAGTACTTGAAATAAACATGGTTGCATGAATATTAAAAGTAATAAAAAATGAAACTGTGATATAGTCCGAATTTTCTTTAAAAATCAGGTAAAAAAAACCCCAGATATTAAATAAAATGACAAGCACTTGTGCAACATCTGCAAAGAGATTATAGAACCCAAGTGGGTTATACCTTGTCTTAAACTGTATGAAGACACAGGTTACTGCTATCCAATATGCACAACTCAGAATATGGAATCTAATGAATGCCATAAGTAAATATTAAGAGTTGTTTAAAAAGTTTACACAACAATTAACCTGTAGTCAATAAAAACTTCAATAAAAAGTTTCCATTAAGCCAATGCAAATCCATAAGAAAATTATATATACTGCTAATCAGTCTCCCTGAAAACAGAGAGATTTACAGATATATTGAAAAAGTGCTGATGTGTAGGATGGGAAAATACACGCCCATATGGGCACCATGTAATGCAGCAATATGTCCAACCTTAAAAAGTGCTAGTGCAATAAAGTGCTAAAAGTGCATAAAAAACGGCATATTGTTAAAAGATGATTTCAAAAGTTTCAGAAGCAAGGCCAAGAGAAACGTCATTAAAAAGATGTGCAAAAATACAAAGGCTAAATCCTTATTACAAGCATGTATAGAAGTCTTCACTGGAATTTAAACCTAGCCTGGAATTTAAACATATATATATATATATATATATATATATATATATATATATATATATATATATTCACTGAAAAAACCATAGGTTTCAGACACGTTATAGTTACAAATTAGCATTTAAAAAACCTTTGAAATTCACTGAAAAAACCATAGGTTTTAGGGACAGTTATAGTTACTTGGACATTGCACTCGTACAAAACCCGTGAAATTCCCCCGTTATAGTTAGTTCAGCTAACTATAACTCGCGCCCCGCAATGCACTGCTGATGACGTCACATATTACATCACTCATGACATGGTCAGTGACATCACTGATGACATCACTGATGACATCTCAAATGACATCACTGATGACATCATCCAGTGACTGTGTGTTTCTGTAAAGTTTAAATATTTTTAAAATATATAGGAAAAGACGTATTGAAGAATGAGTGGGTGTCTAATTGTCTGTATGGATGATTTAGTAGGTGCGTGACTGACTCTATAACTGAGTGATTTAACGTATCTTACTGAATGCATGGGTTAGTGACTAAACTGGGTGTATGTCTGTATCCGTCTGTCTGTTGCTGTGTAAGTGGCTGCATGTGTTTGTGAATAGCTAAATGATTTTCTATATGAGTTATTGAATGCTTGTCTGAGTATCTGTATGGGTGCCTGAGTGTTTGTGTGGGAGGGGTGTGTGCAACTCTGTGCATAGATGTGTGAGTGGGTGATTCACTGGGTGGATGGTTTCAAGAGTGCATCTGTGATAGACTGTATGGGTGGGTAAGTGTGTGTAAGAGTGTGTTAGTGAGTGAATGTATGTCCCAGTGGTACATGTGTGAGTAACTACATATGTGAAAGGCAGTATATATGTGTGTTGGAGTATATAAATAGCTATAAGCAAGAGTGAGTGATTGTGATAGTGGCTGTATGGATGATTGTGTGCTTGTATCAGTGATTGTATAAGAGCGTAACAATGTGCTACTATTTGTATGAGTAAGTGAGCTGGTGTGTGTATAACTGTATAGGTGAGTAAATGGCAGTGTGTTTAATTATTTGCATGACTGACTAGGTGTGTGAGTATCTCTATGGATGAGTGGCGTTGTTTGAGTGTCTATATAGGAGTAAGAGTGCATATGATAGTCCTGTACTGAGTGACCGTAAGTATGAGTGACTGTACGGGTGAGTGAGTGGATGTGTGTGTGTAGACCTAAGAATCAGTGAGTGGGTATGTAGTTATTGGTGTTGGAGTGTCTATGGTTTTGCGAATGGCAGTCTGTAATTTAGAGTGGGTGTATCAAAGATTATATTAGGGTGTGAGGAGGTGCATCAGATTATCACGTGGATGATGTCATCAGTGATGTCATTTGAGATGTCATCAGTGATGTCATCCGTGATGTCACTGACCATGTCATGAGTGATGTAATATGTGACGTCATCAGCAGTGCATTGCGGGCGCGAGTTATAGTTAGCTGAACTAACTATAACGGGGGAATTTCACGGGTTTTGTACGAGTGCAATGTCCAAGTAACTATAACTGTCCCTAAAACCTATGGTTTTTTCAGTGAATTTCAAAGGTTTTTTAAATGCTAATTTGTAACTATAACGTGTCTGAAACCTATGGTTTTTTCAGTGAATTTCAAAGGTTTTTAAATGCTAATTTGTAACTATAACGTGTCTGAAACCTATGGTTTTTTCAGTGAATTTCAAAGGTTTTTTAAATGCTAATTTCTGACTATAACGTGCCTGAAACCTACGGTTTTTCAGTGAATTTCAAAGGTTTTGTAAATGACAATTTTTAAATGTATTAATTGTTATATTAATTTTTTCATACTGATTTACTACATTTTTAGAAACAATTTTTTTTACATATTTTATTTGTCAAATTACATTGTAATTACATTATACATTACATTACAAAAATACTTTCTCAGAATGAATTACTTTAGTTTAAATACTTTGCAGATAGGCAATAGACTTTTAAGTACAGTAGTTACAGTTGTTGCAATGGGCAACACATTTTCAAACACAATGCAACATTCAGCTCAATGTGAATTTCTAGTTAAATGCAATTAGTTACTTTATGGATTACTTTTGTAACCACAGGACTGGATCCTAGATTCAGTCCTGGTACATCTCCTGTAAACAGTTGAGTAAAAGCGTTTTGGTTACAGTCGTGATTTTTAAGGAATATTATTGTATTTTAAAAGTTGACACTTTGAAACTTTTTCTCATAGAATCACCAATGTTATCCTATGGAAGGAAATTCACTTAGCAGGTAAAAACTGTTATCGTTACTTTTTCTTACTCAGTGTTGGATCCTGGATCCAGCACTGGTGCATCTCCTGTAAACAGTTGAAAGAATGCGTTTAAGTCATACAGGCGATTTTTAAGGAATATTTGTAGTTTGTGAAAATCAACACTTTGAAACTTTTTGCTGAAAACCAGTCAATGTTAGCCTATGAAGGAAATTCAAGTTACCGGTAAGTACGGTTAAAATTACTTTTCAGGATCAGTACTGGGCTGAAACATGCAGCACTGAGGTCTCTCCTTATAACAGGTGAGTAAATCGGAATTCGGATTTCGGCTGATTTTAGAGGAATATTTGTATGTTTCAAAAATCAACACTTAGAAGAATTTCCAAGTGAAACCAGTCAATGTTAGCCTATGAAGGAAATTCAAGTTACCGGTAAGTACGGTTAAAATTACTTTTCAGGATCAGTACTGGGCTGAAAGATGCAGCACTGAGGTCTCTCCTGATAACAGGTGAGTAAATCGGAATTCGTATTTCGGCTGATTTTAGAGGAATATTTTAAAGTTCCAAAACTCCACACTTAGAAGAATTTCCAAGTGAAACCAGTCAATGTTAGCCTATGAAGGAAATTCAAATTACCGGTAAGTACGGTTAAAATTACTTTTGAGGATCAGTACTGGGCTGAAAGATGCAGCACTGAGGTCTCTCCTGATAACAGGTGAGTAAATCGGAATTCGTATTTCGGCTGATTTTAGAGGAATATTTTAAAGTTCCAAAACTCCACACTTAGAAGAATTTCCAAGTGAAACCAGTCAATGTTAGCCTATGAAGGAAATTCAAGTTACCGGTAAGTACGGTTAAAATTACTTTTCAGGACCAGTACTGGGCTGAAAGATACAGCACTGAGGTCTCTCCTTATAACAGGTGAGTAAATCGAATTCCTATTTCGGCTGATTTTAGAGGAATATTTGCACAATGGTGAAGGGAGGGGCGGGTCCTGAGGTGACATCTTTGCAAACGCGCCCCGTGGCGCGTTTTAAGTTGAGGGGATTAAGTTCCCTTGAATCCTGAGGGTCCCTAGGGGCCAACTAGACCACCAGGAACCTCCAATATGCGCCAGAGGCTGCGTTGCAGAGACGTGTAGAGAGGCCACACCCTTTTACACCTCTCTGCAACGCAGCTCTGTGGCGCTTTCTGGATGTACCTGTTGGGCTGAGTTGGCCCCAGGACCCTCAGGATTGAAGGGATTTAATTCCCCATCTTAAAACGCGCCACGGGGCCTGTTTGCACACATGTCACCTCAAGCCCCGCCCCTCCCTTCACCACTGTGCAAACGTGCCCCGTGGCGCGTTTTAAGTTGGGGGATTAAGTCCCCTTGAATCCTGAGGGTCCCCGGAGTCCAACTAGCCCACCATATACCTCCAAAAGCGCCATAGAGCTGCGTTGCAGAGAGGTGTAAAGGGGCGTGGCCTCTGTACACCTCTCTGCAAGGCAGCCCCTGGCGCATACTGGAGGTTCCTGGTGGGCTAGTTGGCCCCAGGGACCCCCAGTATTCAAGGGGAATTCGTTCCCCCTCTGCAAACGCGCCAGGGCGCGTTTGCAGAGTGGTGAAGGAAGGGGCGGGGCCTGCGGGCCCGATCGTTTTTTGTTTTTTAAAAAAAAAATTTTGGGGGAGGGGGCCGCGTGGCCCCCTCCCGAGCCACTACTTGCCCGGGGACCCCATCCCCGGGGCTGGCCCTCTCGTTGGGGACTGTGGGGGTCCCCAATCCCCCACAGTCCCGCCGGCTCCCCGTGTCCTACGGGAGCCGGCATTGCTTTACACATGGGGAGCTGCTAAGATGCAGCTCCCCATGTGGAAAGCTGTCGGCTTTGGATATTGGAAGAGAGAGCAGGTTTCCTGCTCTCTCTTCCAATATCCAAAGCAAGTTTGCAATGACAGGACGGGAGCCGCGAGGCTCCCGTCCTGTCATTACAAACAGCAGTGTCCCGGGGTAGGCACCCCGGGACACTGCAGGAGCCGACCCTGGGGGTGGTGGTCCCCAGGGCCATCAAGGGCTCCAGGAGGGGGCGCGCGGCCCCCTCCCATTCAGTGCACAGCCCGGGGAGGTGGTGGTCCCGGGCGTGTGGGAGGCTGGAGCCCCCACACAGGTTTTAATTTAAAAAAGAAGCCCGGGGAGGTGGTGGTCCCCGGGGCTGCGGAAGAGCTCAGAGCCCTCCCGCACCATTGTACATAAAGCCCCGGGGGTGGTGGTCCCCGGGGCTTGGGAAGCCCTAGAGGCCCCACACATAAAATTAACCCCCCCAGCATGCCCCCGGGACTTGGGCCACCCGGGGGCCAATTAGCTATCGAAGCGCGGGAGACCGCGCTCGATTTTTTTTCCGGCAGGGTTCGCGCTCCCTGAGCGCATCCTGCCGATTTTAAAAAAAAAAAAAAAAAAAAAAATTTTGCCCAGGGGTCCTTGTGGGACCCCTGAGCAAACCTAGAGGTCAGGGTGTTTCTACCCTCCCCCTTTGTGCGCTTTGCGCACTTGTTTCTGTCCCTCGGTTCTACCGAGGGACAAAATGGCTGCCAACATTTCCTGAATCGGAATGTTGACAGCCAGCTGACAACCAATTAACATGCAGCTCGTGATCGGGAGGGTGCGCGAATCCTCCGTGCCCATAGATATATATGTACTTTTACTTTTGATTTTCTCAGCAACTACTGAACGGATTTACACCATTTAACAAAAAGGGTTCTTTCTGAACCAAGAACTACCTCTTTGCCAAATTTGGTGTAATTCCGTTCAGCAGTTCGAGGCTGTAGCCGTGTCTAAAGTTTCCTATGGGAAAATGCATGGGGAAACGCGTTTTGGGACCCCCTTTTTCTCGGCCCCCGCTTGACGTATCACCCGAGACTTTCAGGGTAGGAGCGGACCGGAGCGCCCCACGAAGTTTGAAAATTTCGCGAAGATACGTCAACCGGCAAGAGAGTT
Organism: Calotriton arnoldi; assembly: GCA_963921515.1. Lineage (NCBI taxonomy): Eukaryota > Metazoa > Chordata > Amphibia > Caudata > Salamandridae > Calotriton > Calotriton arnoldi. The sequence continues at coordinate 827,833 of CAWUFW010003291.1, read as the reverse complement.
ATTTCAAATAGAATGTCGCGGATTTCCTATGGATAATAGGTTGTAACTATAACTATCTACTGGCGACCGCCAGTAGATAATATATATATATATATATATATATATCTATATATCTCCTACTGGTAGTCGCCAGTAGATAGTTATAGTTAGGACCACGTTTCCATAGGAAAAGCATTTTTTGAAGTGCTTATAACTTTGGCGTCATTTGACGAATCTTTATGAAATTTTCCAAAAAGTTCCTCTTTTCAGGTCAGCTGCTATCCTAAAAGTTTGGGGGGAGGGTTCGTCAAGGGGGGGGGCTAAGAAAAAAGGGGGATCCCAAAACGTGTTTTCTCCATGCAATTTCCATAGGAAACTTTAGACAAGGCTACAGGTCAAACTGCTGAACGGAATTACGCCAAATTTGGCACAGAGAAAGGTCTTGGTCCAGAAAGCACGCTTTTGTTTAAATCTGGTAAATCCGTTCAGTAGTTTTAGAGAAATATCAAATTTTCCAGATATCCATATTTAAGAATTCTGACATCTGATTGGCTGAAGCGTTACGAGCACGAGCTTGCGGCTGATTGGCTGCGAACTGTTGAAACTAGGAAGTGTTGGCAGCCATTTTGTGATTCAGTCCGTCAGCTCACAACTCTCCCTCTACAAGGCATCAGGTCCGTAGTTCTACCTCTGCGAGGCAACACTAAAAATATCCCGCAGGTCTGTCTGTGCGAGATACTCCTTTTACGCTCCCTCTCCCCACATCACCAGCTCGCGGCTATGCCTTTAGAAGCCAGTACGTCGGCTCGCAGCTCTGTGTCTGCGAGCCGTGGGGCCCGCAGCTCTACCTCTGTGAGCCACCTCGTTAGCTCGTAGCTGTGACTGTGCTAGCAGGCCCGTCGGCCCGTTACTCTCCCTCTGCGAGTTAGCCCGTCGGGTTGCAGCGATGATGCAATGTATCTTGCCTTCTGGACTGCGTCATCTGCAATCGCGACTCGATCTGAATTGTGAGCCCGGCTGACCGCAGTGTAGGCCGGAGGCAGTGGTCAGGAAGAGTCCACAGCCACGTGGCGTTCACTTGAGCTGCATGGAGTTAGTGGTAGGTGTGGCACTCAGCATGTGCGCAGCCAGCGATGATGCAATGTGTCTTGCCTACTGGACTGCGTCATCTGCAATCGTGACTCGATCTGAATTGTGAGCCCTGCTGTCCGCAGTGTAGATCGAAGGCAGTAGTCTGTACAGACAGAAGTCTGTGGTGCTCTGCTGCTGAGTTCGCAGGGGGCCTGTGTCGAGGAGGCCGGCGATCACGGCAGAGGCCTCGTGGCAGGTTGAGGGCTGCTGCCCTAGCAGATGCTTTGGCCTTCCCACAAGTGAACCACACCCAGAGCCCCAGCCTATTTATTCATACTCCTATGCTGGAGTGGGGTACGTTGGACCAGCCCACTCCGCTTCCGGGGGAGACAACACAGCTACATGACCGAGATCTTCCCCACTGCCTGAGGTAACATGGTTGCGTCTATTGTCCACAACACTACAAGCACCAGCAGTATATGTCCACATGGAGAGGTTTGTGCTCTGCATAGTGAGGTCTGTCCACCACATCACCGCTACACTTGGTATTGTGTGCATTTTTATTGATGGGTGACTTGCGTCCTTCACACATACTTGGTTGCCACATCTCCCAACATTCAGCTATTGTGTGGCTGAGGGACCATGCCGTTTTTGGAGGGTCCGCTGTCCTGCGCTGCCTCGGTGGTAGTAGGGACGGGGGTGGTCCAGGGGGGAGGTCCTGAGGGTGATGGCAGTGGGTGTTGTGGCCTTCTTGGGTGTCGGAGCTGAATGGTCAGTAGCTCTATGACATGTGTTGGTCTTTAGATTTGGTTATGGGCTGGGCTCCCTTTCACACTGTAGGTAGTCGTCCTGCTTTACACCAGTAAAAGGCAGATGTTAAATTCTTACTGCTAACGCAGCTTATCGCCTGTTTTTGGATCGCACCCCCAGATTTGGCTGCTCGTTGAAAATATCGGGAAGTGGTGTTTTCGTGTTATTTTTGCACGGAACGCCAACTCTGCATATTATTAGCGTTAGTTGTCGCTCTCATTTGTGGCGAATTTTTTTGCGGAAGCTATTGTTGGAAAACTGGCGATATCGGCTGTTTTCACTAGGTTGAGAATGGAATGATTTAAAATCGCTGAAATAACCATAGGTTTAATGAACATTATAATTAGAAATTCGCATTTAAAAAACGTTTGAAATTCACTGAAAAAAACCCAAAGGTTTCAGGCACGTTATAGTTAGAAATGAGCATTTAAAAAGCCTTAGAAATTCACTGAAAAAACGATAGGCTTCAGGGACGTTATAGTTAGGTGGACATTTCACTCGTACAAAACCATAGAAATTCCACCGTTATAGTTAGTTCAGTTAACTATAACTCGCGCCCCCGCAATGCACTGCTCATGACGTCACATATTACATCATTCATGGCATGGTCTGTGACATCACTGATGACCTCACTGATGACATCACTGATGACATCACTGATGACATCATCCACGTGATAATCTGATGCACCTCATCACACCCTAATATAACCTTTAATACACCCACTGTAAAATACACACTACCATTTTCGAAACCATCCACACACCAATACCAGTTACTACATACTCACTCACTGATTCCTAGGTCTGCACACACATCCACTCATTCACCTATACAATCACTTATACATGCAGTCACTTATCAATACAACACTATAATATGCACTCATACACCTATTCAGACACTCACACACCGCCACTCATCCATGGAGTTACTCACACACCTTGTCAGTCATGCAAATAATCAATCACACTCCCATTTACTCACCTAAACAGTTGTACACACACCACCTCACTAATTCATACAGACAGTAACGCATAGTTACTCTCTTATGTAATCACTGAAACAAGTACAGACTCATCCATACATGCCACTCTCACAATCACTCAGTCTCACATAGTTATTTATATACACCATCACTCACATATACTTCCTTTTACATATGTAGTTACTCACATATGTACCATTGAGACATCCATTCACTCACCAACACACCCATACACACACTTACCCACCCATACAGCCCTTCACAGATGCACTCTTGAACCCATACACCCAGTGAATCACCTACTCACACATCTATGCACAGTCACACACCTCCAACCCACACACACACACACACACACACACACACACACACTCACACACACACACACACCCCCCCATACAAATACTCAAGCAAACAATAAATAACACATATAGACACTAATGTAGCTACTGACCAACCCATGTAGCAGCTTACACAACAACAGACAGACTGATAGACATTCACACAGTTTAGTCACTAACCCATGCATTCAGTAAGACATGTTTAATCGGTCACTTATACAATCAGTTACATATCTCCTAAATCCTCCATCCAGACACTTTTACACCCACTCATTCTTCAATACACCTTGCCATTATATAAAACATATTTAAACTTTACAGAAACACAGTCGCTGGATGATGTCATCAGTGATGTCATTTGAGATGTCATCAGTGATGTCACTGACAATGCCATGAATGATGTAATATGTGTCGTCATGAGCAGTGCATTGCGGGGGCGCGAGTTATAGTTAACTGAACTAACTATAACGGTGGAATTTCTATGGTTTTGTACGAGTGAAAAGTCCACCTAACTATAACGTCCCTGAAACCTATGGTTTTTTCAGTGTGTATATATATATATATATATATATATATATATATTTAGTTGCATGTAAAAATCCTCCTTTTTAGGTTTTGCACGCAGATGTGTTTAGCTTTCTGTTGTGGAAGACCTATAGTATACAGCACCATTACTGTTCAGCCTGTTTGTTATCATTTGCTGGCTTTCTTGCCACTCATTTTCTTGCCTCTTATTCGATGACTTGACTTCCTCTACATGTGATTGTCACTCCCCTGACTTCTATACAATCCTTTTAATTGGTTGAATAATATCCTTCCACCGCTCGCATCCAATAACAACTTAGTTTTTTTTCCTTTGAGCACAATCGGGGCTGTATGAGTTTTCTTGCGTTCTTGCTTGTGCTGTTTTACTACCTCACCCCCACCCAATTGCATTCTCCTTGTTGCTCGTCACTCCTCCTACTCTATCTGTAAAAGCACAGCAACTGGTATATTTTTGCCAAGAGCAGACTTTATCGGGTTAGTTTTCTTTTTTCTGCTCTCTTCCACATGTTACATGAAAGCCTAGGCCTTGGCACACAAAAGAAGCCAGTTCGGCACAGAGGGACGGACAGGCCACTGCCCTTGCTCATTCTGAAAACCATAAGTCTGCTCCCCAGATTCACAGGCCACCCTGAAAAGTATACGCCCTCAACCCACCATACGTGTAGTGACTGAGCACAGCCCGAAGCATCTGACCTATCAATGGACGCTATCTATGATCTAGACAACCCGTGTGCAATGACGGGATATACTACGTGTCCTGTAAAGTGGGACAATCCGTTGCCAGTGGGAATGGGAGCAAGGCCATACTGCACCTCCCCTCCCCACCCCGCCTCCAACATTCATACAAAGTTATAAATTCCACCAGGCTCACCAGGATGCATGAGTTTTGAGGGGCGGGTTTTGTTTTCTAGTTTAGAAGAAGCATTACTCAGAAGTACAATATGAGCATTACAAAGTCTCATACTGCTCTCCTAATTCTAAGCTAAGGCTAGTGAATAATAATTGTAAAGAGACCGGTCTATCAGATGCTGAGATACGCCTAACTTACTGATCATGTAAAGTAGAAAATGTTGCAATGCAAGTCTGAAAGTGCTAATAAAATTTGCTTTTTAAAAAGAAGTCTGCTCTCCAGGCTGCTGCAGAACACCAAATGGCTGGATTATTTGTTCCACCTCGTAGTGAAAAGTAAATGGAAAGCATCTTCCTTTAAATTCTGGCACATCCTCATTCATCTGTTATGTTTTTTAAGTACCAGCAACTCTTCCCCTCTGTGTGGGTTTTTATTTTTTAACAAAACATTGTTGCTGATTTTAAACCTGAGACAATCACATTCATGGTTCCTGTAAAGCTAAATAGTACCAAGAACTATCACATTAGACAATCAGAACAGTATGGGCAAAAAGCACACAGTATTACTTTATTTAGAGCAGCTACATATTTATACATAATTCTATCTTGAAATAACTTCACCAGATCTCAGGTCTCTTATGATGCCCCCAATATTCCATCTGTTCTCCCACCCCTTTGGTTTTTTAGGTCTCGCCTGAGCCAGCACGCATGCGCTGCTCTGCGAGGCTTCTAGTAAGCACTTCTAACTCGGACCACACGCTCGTGCGTGTGTTTTTTTGTTTTGTTGCTCACACGCTATTGGCCTTTGTGTGCGTCTTTCTAAGAAAGACCGCACGCAATTGGCCAAAGGCGGGTGCATGTCCCGCCTTCTCTCTCCCCTGGCCTAGGGAGCTCAGGAGCGAGCAGCAGCGCGGCCGGGTGCCAGCTGCATACCTCGCATTCCTTGCAGTGCGCGCGCACCGCGCTTGTTCTGGAATGTTTCCGGGTCATAATTGAGAAGTTTGCCTGGCCCTTTTTCGGCTGGTCGTAGTAGGAAACATTGTAGTGCTCTTCATGGTCAAGATAAGCATTTTGTGAGATAACAAGAGACTGCAAACGCCGGACACTACTCACAGGAAAACGTGCACATCTAGGAGCTGGAAAACAGGTAACGCGACCAGTGGAAAAACAAAAGTTGAGTGAGCTTAACAGCGAGAGACAGGAAAAGATAAAATATTGTGGGTCATGTTCTGTTCTTGTCATCTCAGCGTGTCCTGATTCAAAGGTATGGCTGTCGCATTCATGGAAAAAATGTGTCTGGGTGGTTGATAAAGGCTTTATTCCGCTTTCAGAAGATATGCACAAAAGCCCCCGAGAAATAGCAACGAAGAGCTGAGGGGTCAACTGTTGCTCAGCGAAGAACTCTAAGCGAGAGTGACACCCCGGACAACAGTGGAATCCTTAGGCGCGAAGCACACAATAATATATTAGAACTAATGATTTAAAGAAACCTATCCTCGCAATACAACATATCCCTTCCTACAAAAACAGAAAGGAAAAAAAAGGTCTATACAATCATTAATAGTTGAACTTCACCAGCATAAGACTTTCTTTTAGAAACAACATTGTTTACAACACCACCCCACGCAATAGCAGAAGTTACAACAGTTACGACTTTCTTCTCCATTACCCCCAGGATTCACACTTTTCTGCTGAATCGGTGCAGGTACACTCGCTGCTAGGAAAGGAGATTATATTCATCAGAACACAAATCCCACATAGAATAATCATTACCTTTGCACTCATTCTGTTTGTTCTCTATCAAGTTCTTTTGATAAGGTTTAATATTAACATTTGTTCCCTTGTTCCACTACCCCTGATCTTTTAATAATATTGCAGTGCGAGATACATGTACAACTTGCACAGGTGTTGAAAAATTAGATTCCGTTTTGCCAACTCGCTGAGGTTTTTTGATTGGAACCCAGTCAACAATACTATAGTCTTTTTCCCCTTTCTTTAAATCATCAACATTTTGGCCAGTTTCCTCATACTTTTTGTTAACACGATCTCTCCCACACTCATCCAAACTCGAATGATTCTTCAACATATCAACGTGAGGATCATCATAAACACTGTCTTCCCACCCACATGTACGCAAACAGGAATTGTCCTTAGAAAAGGCTATTCTACCTTTCCGCCCAAAAACATTATTGTGAAACCTTCAGTTCTACACCGATTACTTTTACAGACCAAACAGCAACACGCTACCTAGCAGCTCGAACTTTAATTTTTACCTAGCAACATAGTTTACAACGCACGTTATTTGCTATTTTTAAAAAACATGCGAGCAGCATTCCAAGCTTAAAAGCTACCATGGCATAAAAGTGAGTGTCTTTTTGCTTGTTTACTTTAGTCAAAACTTATTTTCCTACTTTTTGTATTAGACATTTTTTTCCTTTGTTGTTCGTTTTGAACAGGTAGGACTTCAGTGTAACTAAGGAAACGCAATACTTTAATACATAGATAATGCACCACTTGTCCAGTAATCAAGTGGGTTTAAAATGTCTTCCTTTAAATTATGGGAATGACCGGATTATTAACAGGATAATGTGCTGCATGGCTAAATATAAGTTCCCAAGGGCGAGACCTCTTGGCTATGCCAATGCTGGTTTCAGTGGGTATCATACAAATTTAAAAATCAGTACCTCTAATGTCATGCAACCGTCAATTGCACGTTCCCAACTCTGAAAGGTAGGCATTTTTTCCACTTTTCCAAACCTGAGCTGTACTATATTTTGCAATTAATTTATTTTGTATCTGTTAGCATCTAGGTCTAGAAATATATGCAAAAGGAGCAATTTTGTGTTATCATCTGTTTGCCATTGTGTTCCGTTTTGTAGTGTATTCATCACTCTTTCCAAGAATGGCATAATCTTGAGGCACAGCAATGTAATGTTCAAAAGGTCATCACATCTCAAGCAATCTGGGCAGTCGGTCTTCCCAAACCTCCATATTCTATCCATTGTGAGATATGTTTGATGGAGAGTGGCACGTTTTTAAGGATGGAGAGGACCTACCCCTCCACCTTTTTCCAAGGCATGAAGAGTGTCTGTCAGGCTGAGCAAAAGTTAGCCTGACCGACACTCTTTATGTTCTTGTCATGTAGTCAAGTGCTGTACATGCACTAACTGCGCAGGCGCCTGGCTGCCTTAGATTCAATTTGCCGGACTGAAGATTTCACAGCCCGTGGGCGTGACCTCATCAGTCAGGCAAAGTCTTTTGTGAGTCTCCCTCTTATTGTGAGGGGGAACGTCACTGATAGACTCAGACCTGGGGCTTTATTTTTCAGCCCTAAAGTGCTTGGGTCGAGTGTCCATCAGTGACCCTTGTCACAGAATGGGATGGGGTCAGCAAGTCTCATTGACCCCGAATGTCACTCTGTGATAGTAAGGGTCTGCCACCTCCTCTCATTGGATGAAGGTCAGCTAATGAGAGGAGATGGCAGTCCCAAACCTCTAGGAACCACAAGGCTTTCTTCCTGCCACCTGACATGCGGCATAGTAAGTTATGTTTTTGTAATGTTGGGTGAGTGCGTGCGTGCATGTATGAGTGAATGAAGTATTCTGTTGGTAGTGTATTGTGTTAAATATGACTTGTAATGCAGCACACTGTTTTGATGTTGGCCCTGTGGTGAGGTTGAATCATTAGATGTCTTAGTGAGTGTATGGGCCCTGGGCTAGTGTTTTGATGGCTCGGCATGCAATTAGGCACTTTGTCCTGATAGCTGAGCATAGCCTGAGGTATGTTATTTTGATTGCTGATTCGATTTTAGGACACTGTTTGACTAACGTGACATATACTGTCTCTTTATACTGTGAAAAAAATAACTTTTTTGCAACACTCCATACTTAATGTGGGCACTGGAGTGATCGAAAGAGAATGCCCATGGAACAAAAGGAAAACTGTATAAAGGCATTTGTAAAATTTACACAAATGTTAAGTAGAAAGATGTTCCATAGAAAAGTGTCGGCTGACCCGACACAAGGCTCTCTATCTGTTGTAAATAGCAATTGTATTCTGAAGTTACAAAGTTAAGTACCAAAATCAAATAAGTTTTGGGGTCAGTATGTGTCCTAAACTGGAACCAGTCTACTGATGGGAGCAAATGGTAGACTGGTTGCAGTTTAAGGCATATACTGTCGCCAAAAATGATTTGATTTTGCACGGACTGATTGCTCCCCAACTGAAAACGGATTCACATGGACTCAGGTGAAGAGTGAGAGTTGCAGCAGCATCAGGGTTAAGTTAGTTATTTTCGGATGGCCAAGAGGAAAGAATGCACTCCACATTGAATAAGTTTCCATATCCCTGTACCAGATAACAGCCACGTTCTTGATATCTTCAGCAAAAGATGAAAGGTAGCTGTTGACAGATGTTTGGGGTGTTAAGGAAGGAATGGTGACACAGCACAAACTAATTGTAAACCAACATTTTTGGCAATGAAGGGTAAGCATTCTGGTAAGGAAAGAGCTAACCTCCTGGGGCTCCTGTCAATGATGTGTGTGATTCATTTTCAGTTTTGCCAGATCTTGTAGATATGGGTCTTGTCATTGGCTAAGGATGCAGCATCGTAGGCTTGCTACCTTCATCATTTGTTCCTTTGGAATGACACTGAAATGTAGAACTGTGCCAATTAACTGCAGGAACAAGAATTAATGTAGGATCCCGTACTGGTGGAGAAAGCCCCATGGCTTGTTTAAGAAGCTCCTGACGTTCATTTCTTAATTGTTTGGAGCTCGGTGGTCGAAAGAGCCACTTGATAAAGAGTGATTCTGATTTTGCAGATGAGTGTGTATACCCCCTGTACATAACGTAGTCCGCAACGCCAGAACTAGCCTAGAAAAATTTAAATGATTCCTTTTGAGCTCCTCTGTGCTATATCTTTATGCTTGCATTGCTTTGAAAAAGGTCCAACACAGAGCTAATAGCTAATATGTGGCAGAATCAAATTGAGGGGCTATTTAAGAATGTCCATTCTGTATGTTCTACTTCCTGCTCAAAGGAACAATCTAAAAGATAGTGCATGATACCTAGCTGTTAGAGAACAATAAAGCATGGCATATTACGTTTTGGAGCGGACTTGCTGATATACAGAGCACCAACATGCAAACTAATATTTCTGCTTTAGTTTAGTCCTGTTCAGTGTCGGATCCTTCAGTGTACACATACAGAAAAGTAGCAGAAAGGTTTCAGATATTTTGAGCAACAACTTCTTACTGCCTTTTATTAAGGAAAAAATGTTTTCTAGTGTGCATAAGATGTTTTGCTAGCAAACCAGCTCTAATCGTTTTTTTTTTTTTTTTTTTTTTTGTCGTGTATGGCTTGTAGATTAGGTGAACTATTTAGTACTAGAAATGTTAGGGAGTGTTAAAAGCAAGGTTTTAATGTGCACATGGGTCCATAGTCCCTGATGACGTATGAGGTTCCTGTTAAAGGTGCATGAGGGTGGAAAAATAAAAAGTAAAACTATCTTCAATTAAAGCATTAAGTTTACTAGGTAGTGAGACACCATAGCTGATCTGATATCGACATACCTTGAATCCAAAATGTTGATCCCACATTTTCCAAGTATCCAAAACTCTGCTACCTGATATATAGCTGGAACTAGACCGTATCATAACCCCAGTATTAAAATATTTTAAATAACACCATGTGTCATTTGTGAGGCTCCATGTCGGACCTCTCCTGCAAATCCAATAGGGCTTCTTTACTGTGAAGTGTGAAACGGACTCCTTCTTTTAGCAGTGTTAATGTCCACTTCAAAACCCTGAAAAATGAACAGAAAATGAGCTAGCTTTTTCTTTAAAGGTCTCCGTGTTGTAGAGGTGTTGGTCAAGTCAACTGCTTTCCAGAAGTTTCTCTGACATACTTATTCTGCTGAATCTCTTCAGGCGCTAGACTGGATCTGAAAAATGTCTCCGCAACAGATCCCACACTCTGGTAGAAGGCTCCATTGACCTCTGTTGCAACTCCATATTCCAATGGATGTGGCGAAATGGATCCACATATAGGCGCCACCCTTCAGCGCTGATGCCGGTTCCTCTTTTTTCTGCACCCTTGAACTCAGAACCGGAGTTCAGCTCCTACAATTTTTGGCTATTCTTGCTGAAGATTTCAGAAAAATTCTTGAATGCTGTGTAGGGATGTCTTCCCTAAGGCGGCAGGTTTTTAAAAATGCTGCACCTGTTGGTAGCAGATTTCGGTCACTGACTCATTAAGCATGCCTTTTGGTTTCTGAGTATCAAAAACAATTCAAAGCCATGTGACAAGTGCTCCCCGATGCATGCAAAGTCTATCCATGAGCAAGAAGACAAATTCTAAGTAACTAAGTACAAGAAATGTGGTAGTTCTGCTCAAAGTCGCAAGACCGTTCCTGGACCCGCTCCTGCTCTCCATCTTTGGGTTGAGAAAAAGCACCTCTTGTCCACTTTAAATCAAAAGGAATACAGGGAGTCGGAGGTAAAAACATTTGGTTTATTCAAGCTTGAACGGATGCAAGACCAACAAGGAAAAAGCTATTCCGTGTAGGTAATGAACAACCACACCGAATTCTCCTTTCATATTTATACTTCACTTCACTTTCCTCCCCCTAATCCATTGGAATATTCCTTCCAGTTATACATACAAAAAGAATAGCTAACCACACTACATTTTCAAGATAAGTGATCTCAAGCCATTGCTTAATTGCAAATTGATGGGAAAAAGACCAGTGTGACTTTCCATCTCAGAGAAGCACAAATGATTAACAAAGTGTAATTATTCTAACAGCCACTCGATACTTTTCCAAGGACATGGAGAGAAAAAAATAAAAGAATGTACAATGTCAGAACGTGCATGGAAAATTCCTCAAACAACGTTATACAAAGTCAGGTGGATTTAAAAAAAATGTCTGCACTCATGTTCATATTATATAACCTTTTCCTCGAATGGTCCTAGAACATGAGTTCAACGTTTACCAATTGCCTGCTATCACTAACCTATAGAATCAATAATAGATAATTTGATTTGGCCATTCATATTATGACAGTACTTCATTTTCAGATATTCTCCATTATAGGATTGTTAACAGAGAAAATAAGAAACAAATGGGTTTTTGTAAGAAGGCTAATCTGTGAGGGCACCATCACTAATGTTCATTAAATCCCATATTTCTTCTTCTTGCATCATAAGCATATTCTGTTGTGGAACAGAAACTGGAGGGGGCTTGCAGGCTGAAAGGAGCATACTGCAACACATGGGAAGACAACTGACATATAGACAGCACCCTAAAATAATCCCTCCTATAACCAAGGCTATCACTAATAGTTTCCAACCCCATGTGAGCAGTACTTCTCTAAACCAACCTGACCAAGTCCAGTCTCCAGTATCCGGGTGTATTTCAGCAGCAATTTTGTGAAGTTTTTGAATGGCCAAATTCACATTAGGAGCGTTATCTGGGATATATACACAGCAGGAGCTGCCAATTAATTTGCATACCCCCCCATTCTCTGCTAAAAGAATGTCTAATACAATCCGGTTTTGAAGGGAAACAAGACGAGTAGCTTGCATTTCTACAGTAATGTTACTGAGTGCACCAGTATTCTCCTTAATAACAGCTTCCACTACTCTGATCAATTGGCGCACCTGTACACTATTGGCCATAGGACCCCAAAAAGGCACTATACCCTTCATTGCATCAATAAATTGCTGCAGCATGGTATCTGTCTGGTCAACCTGTACTTCCCGTTTATTAAGTCAATATGTCCTGTGATAATCAGATGGTGCAAGGTAAGTGGGAGGAAGATTAGCATCTGCCTGACCATCCTTTAGGGAGCCAGACATAAGCCGGATTACCACAAACAAAATGTGTTTTGTGAAGCCACAAATGATGGAGAACTCTAGTACAATGTAATATCACTGTATGGGAACAAATACTATTCCCAACAGCAAGGGGCCCTTCACCTTGAACACAAAAGGGGGCGTTATGGGCATGCACAGGTATGGGTATCATAGCCACCTTGGACAGTTTTCTCTCATTAAAGGATAATAACATAGAGGAGTTATCGTAGCCTGTAAATTCCTCCTTCTCCTCCATAGTGCCATAGATTCTAACAGCATCTGGCCAGCATAGATAATAAAGGTGATCCCTAAGCTGGCTCTGTACTGCTTTATTAGTAACTTTGATATAAGAAGCAAAATTCAATTCCCACCAGGCACTACAAGACCCATTCTAGGATAAAGGTAGAGGAATAAGAGGTGCCTTCCTTTTGACTGAAGATGGCAGAAAACCACATATCCAGCAATCTGTAGCATTATATCCGAGATGGGCATTATGTAAAACCTGAATGAATGTATTATTCACATATTGCAAGCGATGTGCTTGCTTATGAGGGGCAAGGGTTATGTACTGATGCTCTGGTATTGGTGTCGTGACTGATGTCACTGATATAGAGACTGGGTGGTTTTCTTCTAACCACCAGAACAGCCCTAGCATTCCTATTATTATCAAAAGACACAGAAGCACAATAATTTTCACTTTCTTGGTCCAAAATTGTTGTATACCAGACACTGGAGTCTTTTCCTCCTGCAATAACTCAGAGGGTGATTTCCCAAACGGTCTCAGTTCAATACTCCTAGTCTTACCCATATTGTATTATTTGTGTGTGATGTACAAATGCCTGTTCTTGATGAGTGATACTTCTCCTAATATTTTGTCTTTATTCTCAGACCATTCTCCTTTTTTTCTTCTCCTTTTCCAAAAAGAGAACCAAATCAAAAACACCTAACAGCCAAAAGCAAAGTAACGTGGCTAAGACCTCCTAAAAAAAATCCCTGTCTATTCTACCAAAGAACATCAAGAGTTCCCAGTGTCCTTTACTTCAAAGCCTCACTGGCAAGCTTATGTACAGGTCCAGACGTTGGTGGTCTTGACCACCGGCATGGGTTGCTATCTCTCCCGAGATTGTTTTTTCATTCAAAGTCTATAGTTTTTGACAGTCCTAGGTCTCAAATTATACCTAGGCGAATCACAATCCGGATGCTCAAATAAAGGTATTGGTATCAATTTGGGCTCAACATGAGTGAAGTTGACCAGAGGATGTGCTACTTCTCCTTCTTCAATCAGCTCACCATCATTAAAAGATACTTGCTGTGGAGGAATTCCTCTCTTCACACATTGATCATAGAACAAAGGCGATGTAGCTTTCTTAACATGGTGGGCATGCAGCTAATGTTTGTGTCTCATGCACTTTACAGCAGTCTGAGTGGCGAGTAGCACTTGAACCGGTCCTTTCCAGCATGGCTCAAGACTGGATTTCCTCTGAAAGTGACGGGTGAAGACCCAGTCTCCAGGCTTCAGATTATGACCTGAACCTTCAAGACAAGGAGGGAGACTGGCCTTCACCTGTCAATGAATCAAATGCAATTCTTTAGTCAATTGGTCACAATAATCAACAAGCAGAGGATATTCAATTTCACAAAATTTCCTAGGTCTAGGTACACCCCACACCTTTGCAGGCCTCTCCATTACTACCTGAAATGGGGATAAACCCATTTTCGAGTGTTCAGTATTGCGCATTGAAAACAAAGCTATGGGCAAAGCATCGGGCGATTTTAATTTTGTTTCAGCACAGATCTTTCCCAGTTTTCCTTTCAAGATACCATTGTATCTTTCCACTAGGCCTGCAGCCTGTGGATGTTGGGCAGCATGAAACTTTTGCCTTATCTGCAAGCCCTTGCATACCAGGTCCATCACTTGGCCAATGAAGTGTGACCCATTGTCGCTCCAGAGCACTCTGGGCAAACCAAATCTTGAGGAGTACTCCTTCTGGAGTATTTTTGCAGTACATAGGGCTGTGCTATCTCGTAGAGGGGAAGCCTCCACCCACCTACTAAAGGTGCACACCACCACTGAGACAAACTTAAGCTTGCTCACTCATTCCATTTCTATGAAATCCATTTGCAGGACTTCAAAAGGCAAATCTGGAGGTGCAAAATGGCCTGTCGGGACTGGGGTACCTTTTCCTGGATTATAAATAGCGCATATCATGCATCTTTTGACATGGGACTCTGCCACCCTGGGAATCAGTTTGTTGAACCATACGTGGTCTAATGTTGCCACTATTCCTTTGGCACCAATGTGAGCTGGGCTATGTGCCATAGTAACAATAGCGTTAACATAACAATTAGGAAGCATCCATCTTTGTTTCTCTGACAGATCGATCCAACATCCGGTATCATCTAATCGACCATACATCGGCCATGCCTCTTTCTCTTCCATGGTAGCTTCCTGTTGTATCTCTCTAACACATTCTACGGTATTGTTAAACATTGGTACTTCGGGGACTCCTCTAGCTGGTCCTGTAACATACATTAAACTATATTCAGATCTGGCTGTTTGCTTGGCTGTTTCATCTGCAAAAGCATTTCCCTGACCTACCTCATCAATAACTTTTTTATGGGCACTGCATTTAACGATGGCAACTTTTTTGGTAACATCAGAGCATCCAATAATTTTACTATTAACTCCCCATATTTTATCTTACTACCATGTGCAGTCAAAAAGCCTCATTCTTTCCATAATCGCCCAAATGAGTGGGCCACACCAAAGGCATACTGACTGTCAGTATAAATATTTACAATCGGATCTTTACTCAATTCACATGCCCGTGTAAGGGCAATTACTTCTGCTGACATTTGCGGTATTTTACATGACTCTACCACTGTTTTCAAAGTGGTGATGGCATATGCAGCAGTGTTTGTACCATCTGGTAATTTGAAACATGAACCAACCACAAACCACTCTCCCTGTGGGTTAGATATGGGAGTATCTGTTAGGTCTACCCGTCCCTTGGTTTCTTCTTCAGTGGTGAACACACAATCATGGTGTTCTTCCCCTGAATCACTGGGGAGGGGTAGCATTGTGGCTAGGTTCAAAATGTTTCAGAATGATATTTGGAGCAAAAAGTGTTAACTCATACCCTGTTGAACGTGCACTGGTCAGGTGCTGGGTCTGAGTTGTGTTTAGTAGCACATCCACGGCGTGCGGTACCATAACTGTCAAATTGTGACCTAGAACGTATATGTCAGATTGTTTGACTGCAACAGCAGCAGCTGCTACCGAGTGCAAACAATTTGGCAAAGCCTTAGCTACTGGATCCAATGTGGAGGAAAAATAAGCACAAGGTTTATTCCTCCCCCCCATGGGATTGTGTTAAAACCGATAGACCACAGACATCTTTCTCATGGACAAACAAAAAAAAATTCCTTAGAATAATCAGGGTTACCCAAAGCAGGTGCATTGCATAAAGCTTTTTTTAGGTGTTGAAAAGCATGCTCACACTCATTTGTCCAAGGGTGTGGGTTACTAATATTCTTAGATGTTAGAGCAATCAAAGGTTTTGAAATTAAAGAGAAATTGGGTATCCACTGCCTGCAAAAGGAAGTCATACCTATAAAGGCACGAACATCAGATTGGGTCTGGGGACGTTTCATTTTCTGTACCAAATCAATTCTTTGTGGGTGCAGTCTTCTACCCCCTTTTGACAGGAGGTGACCTAAATAGGCAACCTCCTGTTGACAATATTGCATTTTAGATAAGGACACTTTATGTCGAAGAGTGCTAAATGATGTAACAAATTAACTGTTGTCTCCTTACAACCTTCCTCTGTATCTGAGGCAATAGATCATCAGTGTATTGGAGTAATACAGAGCCTTTTGAGGGGGTAAAAAGATCTAATTGTTTTTTCAAAGCTTGACTATATATACTAGGGCTTTCTGTATACCCTTGAGGAGCACGCGTAAATTTTAGGGAACGCCCTTGGAATAAAAATGAAAAAAGGTATTGACTTCCTTTAGCAATGGGCACACTAAAAAATGCATTTTTTTAAATCAAGCACAGTAAAATATTTGGCTGAAGACTGAATCGTGGTAAAAATAGAATTCATGTCCGGAACAGGATATTGGGGTACTACAATTTTATTTATAGCTCTAAGATCAATCACTAATCTATATTTTTGAGGGATTCCCTCTGTGGTTTTTTTAAGAACAGGAAGTATAGGACGATTACATGGGCTGCCTTCGTTTTTTTTTTATTATCCCCTCATGTATTAAATCAGAGATAACCTCTTTGAGACCTTCCTCTCCCTCCCGGGACATTTTGTATTGAGGAATGCGGGGTAAGGGAACACCTTTTAGGTCGAGCCTAGCGCAGCTCGCATGCGCTGCTCTAGGAGAGGGCCTCTTGGAATCACTCCAGACATTCAGAAAGCTTTCAGAAAGCTCGTGCATGTGGTTTTCACATTCTATTGGACTTTGCGTGTGGCTTTCAAAAAATGAAAGCACGCAATTGGCCAAAGGCGGGTGCATGTCCCACCTCTTCTTAAAATGTTCACTCCCATGGCGTTTTTCTCTCGGGAGCGAGCAGGCTAGCAGCTGCATTCCTCCTTGGTCACGTGCTTTCGTTTTTGCTTGTTATCTGCTAAAGCAATTTATTGCCTTTCCGAACGCTGCCGCCCTTGCTTAACCTCGTATCCTGTTACTAATTGATTTTAACGCGCTGCCCTGCTTTTCTTTGAAATGCTTTTTAATTAAGCACCGCTGCTTGTTCACCGCCCTCCTCCCGGGGAGGTCTTGACATCCACATTTTCGCTGGTGAAGACGTGTCCCTCGGCTGCAGAGTTGTCATAACAAGAGATAAGGCCGTGGAATGGCTCCAGGGTGCGCTCTGTGTAGTTTCACCACAGACCCCCTCCCCCCCTCCCCTACCCACCCGGCCTTCGGCCACTTCTGGGCCGTGAGACGAGGTGGCTGTAACCGAGGCCGCGTCTCCTGGGGTGCGTTCATGATGCACATGGGCTGTTTCGGTTCACGCCGGGTAGCGCTGCAGTCATTGACTCTGCCCCAGCCCTACCCTCGACTGGCTTCTCTCACGCACAGTCCTGTTAGGGTTGGGCTGGGCCAAAATACAGGCACGATCACCAAAACAAAACACACGGTTGTAAGCGGTCTGTGTTAACCCCTTCGCCGCGGCGCGAATTCCGCCGCGGCGCGGGGGTGTTAGGGGGTGAGTGCGGCGCTT
Organism: Calotriton arnoldi; assembly: GCA_963921515.1. Classification (NCBI taxonomy): domain Eukaryota; kingdom Metazoa; phylum Chordata; class Amphibia; order Caudata; family Salamandridae; genus Calotriton; species Calotriton arnoldi. The sequence goes on along the minus strand of CAWUFW010003291.1, from coordinate 810,153 downwards.
CGGTGCTCATGATGGCACCACGCCGTCATGAGTCACGGGCGGCGTGTGCTCATGACGGCGTGGTTCTGTCATGACCACGCCCGCTCATTAATTCGCCCGCACAGGCGGGGAATTAATGCCGCGTGGGCGCAGCGGCATGACGGAACCACGCCGTCCTGAGCACACGCCGCCCGTGACTCATGACGGCGTGGTGCCGTCATAAGCGCTCAAGGGGTTAAAGAGCAATAAACCAGTAACATTGTGTAAACTGCATGGGATTTTAAATATTTCCTCAAATTATAAAGATTCTCCGATAAAAGAATCTAGGGAAATGTTGGTTACAAACGATGCAGTTTAAGGCACGTCATTAAGCTCGTCCAGCTCTCTTCAAGGCCTACCGGCCTCTCGTGTCACTTAGACTGGCCTGTCTGTGCTCACCAATCACTAGCACCATTCTAACATACATGCAACTGGTTCTGCTCCAGCCCTAGCGGCCTCTCTTGTCACCTAGAGTGGCCTGTTTGTGCTCTCCTTTCACAGGCACCATTCTAACATGCGACTGACTCTGTTCAAGCCCTACCGGCCTCTCTTGTCACCTATGGCCTGTCTCTGCTCTCCTTTCACAAGCACCATTCTAACATGTGACTGATTCTTCTCCAGCCCTTCAGGCATCTCTTGTCCCCTAGACTGGCCTGTCTGTCCTCACCTTTCACATCACTGTCCCGAAATGTGTTTCATTCAGGTGGGCCCTGCTGTTATTTCAGGGGACTCGGCTTCATACTTGACTTACTCTGCCCCGGCCCTTCTGGTCTGCCACGGTACTGCCTTGGCGTGACTGGTTGTGACCTAGCACAACAGGGCATCCAGGGGACAGGCTGAAGTGTTATGGACTCTGCAGGTATCCACAGGCACCGGCCAGACACGTGACTGACCACCGCCTTCACCATCCTTTAAAGGGAGCTGTCCTGGGATCTGACTGACTCCGTCCCAGCCTAACCCGGATTTTAATGTACCGTCCTGTCCATAAACTGTCCTGTTCCCTCGCCTCGCTAATACTTTTCACTTTATTCTTGCTGGCATAACTTCTGAACCCAGCTTCCGCTGCACGTCTTGGCACTCTCAAATAAGTCACTTGACAGCCTTAATGTGCAAAATACTCCCCCCGCCCTTGCTTAACCTTGCTGTTACTAGTTCATCCAGCTATAGCTTTCGTTGCATGTTTGGCTATACCTGTATCGGGTTACTATTTGACCTTAACGCGCCGCCCTGCTTTTCTTTTAAATGCTTTTTCAGTCGTGGCATGGGGCGCTGCAAAATACCTCCCCCCTCCCATGAATACGCCTTCAACTACAATACCCTAAAAAAAATCAACTGCTACAATTCGATGCAAGTTTCCCATTTATCAGGCATTTTTCAACAGATTACTTAAGGAAGCCTTACATTCTGCAAAACTAATAACCCCTCCCAAAGGCGAGACCTATTGGCTATGCCAATGCTTGTTTTAACAGTGATTACTATGGGATGTATGTCCATTTTACCAACATCATTATCTCCTGATGCCCAGACCATTTTATCAATTGCCTGTAATTCAGGTGGTAGGTGAGTAGCATCTATCATTGTAAAACATTTGCTAAAATTATCAGAAGCTATTGATATAAAGACACCATCTGGAAAACAATAAATGTTAGCATTCAGTCATTTCAATAGGTCCAGACCTAATAAGTTCTCAGCACAATTTTTAGTAAGCACAAATGGGACAGAGGTGGTGAAGGGACATATAGTAACATCTAGGGTTTTGGAGATGGGGCTCTGGTTGGGGATACCTGAGAATCCCACTGATGTATTCATTCTGCCGGAGAGGGGAGCCCCTGGAAATTGGTCATGAGCCACAGAGGTGCGAGTGGCACCTGTATCAACAAGGTAGTCGCGTACTTCCCCTTCTATATCCATGGTGACATATGGACCTGCTTGATTAACTGGAATCATGACCCTATTTCCACCCTTTCCATTGCTGTCCTATTGTGAATACTCAAAGGTATTGTAATCAATGTCAGTAAAATCTTCAGTATAAAAACTTCTGTCGACTTGTTGACTATCAAAATAATTCTGATGTCGTCATTCTGACGCTGGCCTATTTGTGCCACCTCCTCCTATACCCCTTGGCACTGAACTACCTCTTCCTCTTCCCACAGTTGCTTGGCCCTGTAGGCTAGGGCATTCATCCTTCCAATGACTCTCTTGAAAGCAATAGGCACACTGATTTTGGCCTAATCCTGCTCTGTGTTGCTGCGCAAGAGCTGATGAGGCTCTGCCAGCCCCTCTTCCACGTTCACTTTCCCTCACATTTCCCCTACCCCTTTGTCTTCCCCTGTCTGGGAATGCTTGCTGTAGCAAAACCTTTGTTTTTAATTCTTTCAGTTTCTTATCATTCTTTTTCTTTATTTATTTTCTGCTAATTCTCATAATATGTAGCCATTACCAAAAGATCTGCAGGTTCTTTAGTTGGCCAGGTGCTCTGATACTTTAATCAACTCTCCTAGTTCTTTCATCAAATTTGTCAGCAAACATTCTTTTCCCTGTGACAGTTGCCAAATCCTAACCACTATGAGCCCTGAATATTTCCTCCATCCTAGTGAAATTGTCTGAGACTTCTTCTGTAGGTCTTTGTTTACAAGCTGCTATTTTATCCTAATTTACATCTTCCCTTGGTATTATTCGTAGCAATTTAGCAATAATAAGATCAGGTAAATCAAGTATAAGTTGATCTGGTCTGTCTCCTGGTCTTCTCCGTCTGTCAAGATTTTCAAAATGTACCCAAGCATGTCCAAAGTGCTCTACATCATCATGTCTACGTATTCCATATTTCTCTGGGAGTAAGGCATCAAAAAATAGATCCACGTCCTTGAATATCGTTACACATAATTTAGTGGCTGATTCTAAGGCTTCATAAAACCTCTTTGGGTTTTTCCTAAAGTCTGGCAAATCTTTCTTTATTGCCATTAATTCATACCTATTCCACGGAGTATGAACAAATTGAGGAATGGGGTTCTGAACAGGAACACCAACAGCAGCAGGGGTGCAGGAAGGGGGTGTATTTCCCTCATGGGATATTCCCCATTCATTTTTTGATATTTTCTTCTAACCTTAACACCCCAATGCAAACAATTTTCAACAGCCCGTGGGACATCTGGGGAAGGGATCATGTGAACTTGTGCATCATGCCACAATTGTAACACCTCTTGTGGGGTATTTTTATTACACCATGTCCACCAGTCCTCTATCCTTTCAGTCATCTATTGAATGAGTAAGTTTTGCTGAAAAACATCAAACCTATTTACAGTTGGCATAATCGTATTCATGGTGCCATTATTTATGTCATCAATCCATCTATGGGCTATCCTTTTTAACTCTTATGGATCAGCTCTCTGTGATCCATATCTAGAATTAGGTCTGTCCCTCCAATTCCCACTCCTATCTCTCAAATTACCACTATGCTTGTGAACCAAAGGTGGGGTACCTGCAGGCGTATTTCCAGCAGAATGGGATGCAGAAGAGGTTTGTCCAGTCACTAGCGTTGGTAAAAAATGTACCTGAGGGGTAGTCGATACATTTGGTGCTCGTATCGCTTGTCCTGCTTGTGACTGCTGTTGAACAGCAGACGGATTAAGTATTGGTCTGGGTGGGACAGGCAGTTGCTGACCTGGTAATGGAGCAGGAAGGATTGGTACATTTAAAATGGGTACTAGAGGTGCATGTCCCTGCTGACCCATCTGTAGTGGTACATTTTGTGCCTGTGCAGCAGGTATGGGAACCTGTGGGACATATGGTGGGGGATTCTCCAATAGGCTCTCTAATACCTCATCCACATGTTCTTTCTCTTGTCACATATGTCTTGTTAGTGTTCATTCTAAACTCTGTCCATACATTCAATACTTTCAGTTTGTTTTAATTGATCATATGCTTTGGCTTTCTGCAACACTCCCTTTTTCTGTTCTTGTTCCTTCTCTTTTTGTTCTTTAATTACTAACATTGTAGCATGTTTTTCCCATTTATTAAAACTGTCCCACATTGCTTGTCTGACCTTTTTCTCAAACAAACATTGCTGCAAATATTGAATTTTATCTAGATCAAATGAACCGTCCAGCAGTCATCTCAAATCCTCAAATCCCTTAGTATATCGATGCCATAGTCTGTTCCACAAGTTCACACCTGTCCCATATTTTGTCATCCTCTTCCACGCAGGACAACCCCCAACTGGTACTGGTTGGGACTCATCCAGGCGTGGACTCCTGAAACAGCAACAACGACACTGTGAAATATATTTCATTAGTTTGCTCATTGTGCCTTAAAGTCAAAGATCATCTAAATGAGAAAACTGACCAATACAATCAATACAGGCCTATTTATCAGGTCCAACCTGAAACCCAACCAATATAATGCAATAAAATTCTCAATACCAATAACTAATCAATAATTCAAAACGCTTGTTACAAAATAACTCAGAACAATCTCACCAGGTATTTGCTGAAGACGTCCAACTCTCTGTACTCTGCAATTCAGCCACTTTTCGCTTGACCAGTTTGGAACCTCTGCCGGGGAGATCCTGTTGCCGAGGGACAGCAGTTTGGGACTTCAGATGGCAGCTGCAAGAAACTAGTCTCATTAGCAGGGGCCCCAGTGATCCGTCAGCCTCGGGTCGTGTCACCTCAGCCACAGACATAAATGCTGTTGGATTTCCCACGTCGAGTCCTACGTTGGGCGCCATTTGGGAAAAAGCTCCTCTTGTCCAGTTTAAATCAAAAGGAGGAATACAGGGAGTCGGAGGTACAAACATTCGCTTTATTCAAGCTTGAACGGATGCAAGACCAACAAGAAAAAGCTATTCCTTGTAGGTAATAAACAACCACACAGAATTCTCCTTTCATATTTATACTAAACTTCAAACAAGTCTGCCTACACCCCTTCACTTCCCTTCCCCTAATCCATTGGAAAATTCCTTCCAGTTATACATACAAAAAGAATAGCTAACCACACTACATTTTCAAGATAAGTGATCACAAGCCATTGCTTGATTGCAAATTGAATTGAAAAAGACCAGCGTGACTTTCCATCTCAGAGAAGCACAAATGATTAACAAAGTGTAATTATTCTAACAGCCACTCGGTACTTTTCCAAGGACATGGAGAGAAAAAAATAAAAGAATGCACAATGTCAGAACGTGCATGGAAAATTCCTCAAACAACGTTGTACAAAGTCAGGTGGATTTAAAAAAAATGTCTGCACTCCTGTTCATATTATATAACCTTTTCCTCAGGGTAAATCAAGTCAAAGAGGAAGTCTATGAAATCCAAATGTTGTTCTTCAACCTCTTGGGCCACACGCTCTAGGGATTAATCCCACATTAGTTGCTACAAAGGTCTGGCTTCGATTTTAGTACCCATTTCGGACTCAATTGTGGTCTTTGATCCGATGGGCTCCGAGCTCCCTTTGACATTGTCAACTCCACAGCAAACTGAGGCTTTCAAGGAGGCCATGCAGCAACTTTTTAAGAAGGTCCCGGATCTCTCTGGTGTGCCCTTTGGCCCTAATGATCTGTTCGGATCTTTAGTTACATTCCTTCCCCGATGCCAACTGACCCTGTTACACCCCAGCCACTGGCACAGAGCTGCACATCCACCCTATGTCTCCAAGCCCTGCTAGTTGTTCCTTTGACAGTGCCCCACTATCTCTACTGGTGCCGACACTGAATCTTGCTCTGACTTCGGCCTGGACTCTACACCACAACCCAGGCACATCCCATATCTGAGGTCACCTCACCTTGAAGGCAGTATGATAGGAGGATGTAGGCCATCTTTGGCTCAGACTCGGATGCTTTTTAAGGTCTAGAAAAAATCCTCCACAACAATAAAAGTGAGGAAGCAGAACATTTCCTCCCTCTGTCTCCCCCGATACACTGATACTGGGCTGTAACTAGATTTGTAGAATTCCATGGAAACAATGTTGTATATCTCAATAACTGCATCTGTGGAAGAAAGTGGTAGTCAGTAGAGCTGCAGAAGTGCTGAAATTAAAATTACCTACAGCAGAAACTGAAGCAAATCCTTGACCGAGATTTTACAACCTGGGCCTTCTACTTCCAAGCCCTTGCCACAGTTTATCAAAGCCTTAACTGCGTCATATTGGTCTGTTCACAGCCTTGTTCGGCCCTGCCAGTGAGTGATTCTGTTGCATGCTGATATAGGCGTGCCCCTGAGGATCAAGCTTTTCTGACACAGGACCCCGCTCCAGAGAGTCTTGTTGGGCAGGCTTCTGTGAGCAGAGTCAATCAGAACACTTTCTTCAAATGGAGTCAAATAAGGATAGACTTTTTCTTCAGTCATCCTTGGTCTTCGTTTACTGAATGCGCTTTGTCTCAAGGACATGGCCAGTGAGGTTTTCCCCATTGATGCCTTAGAAGTTTTGTAATTCATTTTACTATGCTGTTCAGGATGGCCAAATACATGGAAAATTGGTGCTTTGGTCCGGCCTGGGCAGTATGGATTGTGAGGCAATGAGTAATAGTGTGATTGTCTGTCGGCATGTTTTAATAGCTGCCACTGGGGTTTCTGTTTATGTCCAGGATTCGCTTATGAACGTCCCTTTTGACAGAAACAGGCTGATTTGCGAGAAGTCAGACTCCGTACTGGAGCGCTTCAAGGAGAGCAAAGCTATGTTTCACGTTTTTGGACTGGAGCCATTTTTTTCCCTTGCTCCCTGATTTCAGAAGCAGTACTCAAAATTTGCTGAATGTTTGATGGTTCTTGCCTATTACCAGTGATAGCCCTTGCAGCCGCGCAGCAATCTGTTCAGCTTTTCATGGTTGTAAGGGTATGGGTGGTGGTAGAGACCATGGCCACCAGCAGTGGCAGTTGTCTTCTGTTTCACTCGTTGCAGCTGCCGCTAAACCATTTTAATTTCCCTTCCAATGACCTCTTTGCTCCTTACCAACAAATATTTGGGCATTGCCTCTTGGCTTTTTTTATAGACCAAACTCTGAGCAGCAACTTTTAATTACCCCTTCATATCTCTCATCAAATAGGTTCTCCGCCCTCTCTGATCTTGATAGCTTAGATTGACCGTCAATTATACCAAAACTCATTGATGTTGCCCCTTTGACATCTATGTTGGCTATTCCAGAAAATGATGGCTTCGAGCCTGTGGCCACTTCAGAAAATGATGGTTCTGAGGCTTATGACCCAATGTTACATGTGTTAAGTTGGAATGTCGCCGGCCTGGCTTCTAAATTAAGTAGCGACGATTGGGTCAAGACGGTAAATAAATACGATATTTTAATGTTTCAAGAGACTTGGGCAACAATAGAGTTATATCTTGAAGGGTATGAATGTTTTAATATTACCTCACCCCCCTAAACAAGGCAGACCCTCGGGTGGTTTATCTATTTGGGTGAGCATTGCGTCGGGTGGCAGTGTAAAAATAATCCCCACTAAAAATGCTAACATCCAAGCATTGATATACACACGGGGGTTTCGATTTGTTTTATTAATTTTTATAATAATGATTTTTAACTTCACCGAATCCAAATTTTGTTAACCTTTTTAACTTTATTTCGAATATACCTAATTTTACAGGAAATCAAAGACTTGCTGGGATTTGTCTGGGTGGTGATTTTAATGCAAAGATTGCAGGGGGAAACATTTCAAATCCCCCTGTCACTTTCTGGTCAATCCATGCAAAAGGGGCTTGAGTTATTGGACCATTTATTAAATAGTAGTCTGTCAAGTGTTATGGATATCGCAGCCACAAACAATGTGGATAGCCCCGTACCCACTTATAGAGGTCATGGCTGCGCCTCAACAATAGATTACGTTTTTATAACGGCTACACTAGAAGACTACTTAGTTAAAGCCGAGGTTAAACCATCTACTTTTGGGGATCATAATCCAATTTCAGTTTTATTTAGGGTTGCTCCCAGACCTGATCCTAGAAAAGAGATGGGGGCCGGTAACATAGTATCCTCAACAGATAATTTAAGGGTCAAATGGAAAGGTATTAATAATGATAGTGTGTTTCATAAAATGTTAACAACTCATCGATCACTTTGTGAGACTTGTCTTTCACCTGTTGATCCTAACCCAGAGGTAGTTTCCGCATTTGTTCAATTATGTGCAGGTGTTAAAAAATTTATTTCTGGACCAGCACTTGCATCCAACTCTAACCCTAGGTGGTTTAATAGCATTTGCTCCCGGGCAAACAGAGAGCTTAGAGCTGCTCTCTCAGCTTCCCCTAGGGACCCAAGCCTCATTAGATCATTGAGGCTTGTTTACAAGAGAGTGACTAAGCAGAGGAAAGACGAGATCCTAAAAGAACAATGGAACAACTTGGCTTGTGCTGCAAGATTTAATAACTCAAATGGTTTTTGGACAGCGGCCAAGTCACTGAGATCACTGGGCATTACACTCACTCCGTTAAGTTGTAATATAATGAGTGAAGCTTGGGTAGCCCACTTTTCCAATATATATGCTGCTACGCCCAGTGTAAAGATACTGATGATAATTTCATTGTCACCCGAATTCAAATATCAATATCGGAGGTTGAGGATGCTATTGATCAAAGTTTGGGTAACAAGGCCCCTGGCCCAGATGGGCTCCCCATTGATCTTATAAAATCTAGGCCAGAGTTCTGGGCCCCTCTTTTACTCAATGTTTTTAATAATTTAACAATAACTGAAATCCCTAATACATGGTCCACATCTGTTATCGTTCCAATTTTTAAAAAGGAGACGGATCCAACCCGAGTTGTTACAGACCAATTTCTTTAATTGATAATACCCTTAAGATATTGGGGAGGGTACTATTTAACAAAATCAGAATCTGGGCCGAGGAGGAAAACATTTTAAACAGATGTCAGCTAGGTTTTAGAAGCAATCTTGGAACGGTGGAACAGTGTCTTAACCTTAATTTGATCATAGGTAAATACACCATAGCTCGACACGGCCCCATCTACCTAGCATTTATGGGTCCTTACCTCGGCCTTTGATTTTGTTAATAGATCACGGCTTTGGAAATGCCTTTTAAACTACGGGTTGGATGAGGCTATAGTGTATTTTTTAGCATATTTACACAGGGATCTAAAGGCAAGGGTGAGAATAAATACGGATGGGGCAGTCTCAGGGGATATAGTGGTCGGAAGAGGTGTAAGACAAGGGTGTGTCTTAGCCCCACTCTTGTTCATTTTATATATTAATGAGCTACACAATGTGCTGTCTGAACTGACTACAGATGTCCCAATGATTAATGGTAATAAACTGCCCGCTCTTTTATATGCGGATGACGCGGTTTTAATGGGTCGTACACCCAATGCATTGCGAATATTAGTTAGGGGTTTTGTTGATTTTATGAATGGCCTGAACCTTTGTACGAATTTTAAGAAATCCTTTTTAATGTGTTGTGGTCCTAAAAAAGTCTCATTAATGCTATTAATTCTGGTTCTGAAATTTTACTACGCACACGCACTTTTCCATATTTGGGTTTACAATTTTCAGACAATGGATCTTGGGTATCCCATTTGGCTTATGGTCGGAGTAAATTCTTAAAGGCAGTTAATTCGATTTTAAATCTCCCCCAACCGAAAAGATTTGAGGTAGTGTTGTCCCTACTCAAAATCTATAGAACACAGTGTGTACCCACTGTAACATATGGGGCTGAAATCTGGGGCTTCAGGTCGAAGAAAACAGATTTTGTAGGAGAATTTTGGGGATACCTATCTCTTCTTCCTCTTTTGTCTGCCATAATGAGTCTAAATTATTTTATTTAGAAGATTATATTAGGTCCCGCCCTGCCTTGTTTTGGTTGAAGGTTTGGCAAAATCCGGCAGCCTCGCTAACCAGGGAAATTATAGTCGACTGTTTAAAATGCGATAAGGGTGGAGATATACCGTGGCTTGCAGAAGTGAGGGCAAGTTTAACTAGAGTAAATCTTGGATACATTTTTCACAAACCAGATCAGTTACAAGGAATTAATAAAAAGATTATTCGTGAGGCTATATATAAATATTATGGGGACATAAGATATGCACGAGCTTTCTAAAGTATCCGTCGCACGTTATATATTAATGGTAGACGACGTATTTCCTTCTTCTTATTTACCAGTTAGTTACCTTTTAAGAGATATTACTCGCTGGGAACGAAGTTTGCTCTTTCGCCTTAGATCTGGTACATTAAAATACTTGTTGTGTTCCCCCTTAGGCTTTCAGCCTAACATTGAGGAAATGTCTTGCCCTTGTGGCAATCAAGGTAAGCAAACCATGTTGCATTTTCTGTTCTTTTGTAATTTCTATCAAAAGTACAGTAAGCAACTTTTGATTCCGTTTTTAGGGCTAGTGGAATAACTGACTTCAAGGTTGCATACGGGACTATCCTTCAGCTTAATGGGGAAAACTTAACACTTCGTATTTGTACTTTTTTGAAAATGGCTATTCGTTCACGTGCTTCTATGAACCCCTGATAAGTGGACTCGATTGTATTATATGCAAAAATATGCTGATTGGATCCTGACTAATATTCAAATGTGTGGAGTTTTTCTGCTTGGAATTCAATAGTATATTTCCCCCTGCTGCTATTCCCCCATAACTATCCGCACTTTGCACTTTATTATACGATGCTGCTACATATATAATTTTATATATTTGTGACAATCCTATGATGTTCTATCGAATTATTTTTATGATTAACTTTGTGAGATTTGTTTGTGCTTTTATGGACATTTTATATCCGAATAAAGATATTATGATATGACCACTTTAAGGCTTGTAAGTTTTGAGGATTTTGTATTACCTTTTTAACTGGTATTCCATTGGTTCCTTCAGATTCTTCATTTTGGTTACACCCTTCACTTTTTGGATGCTTCAAATGTTTTTGCTAGGCCATTTGCAAACCTTGCTGATATTATCTCTGGAGAGTTGCAGCTGTTACTAGCCAAGAACACTCTCAAGCTTGTGATCAAGGTGGGAAGGAGCCAAGGGGGTTACTCCAGGTACTTTCATGTGCCCAACAAGAACAGGAGGCAGAAGCAGATTTTAAATGTTAGGCTCTGGACCTCAGGAAGGACACATTCAAGATGTTGATGCTTTGTTCTGGTGGCTTTGGACCCTGAATGAGACACATTCTTCCATTTGCTGGTCCTGCAGTCACACAGAGGAAGTACCTTTGCTTTGAAGTAGGGTCAGACCACTACCACTTCACCATCCTGCTCAGCACTAGGGGTGCCTTTTGAGCAACATCTGCATTTCAAACGAAGCAGCTCAGAATGCTCAGTGGTGAATGTAGAATGACACCGTGACTTGACGCAGACTGTCCTTTTTACCATTGGTGGTGATGGATGATTCATCTTTAGGGAGGGGTGCCACCTGCACAAAGAGATCCGAGGCCACTAGTCTCCGGGGTAGCAACTCCAGCTTATCAGTCTTCTGCAGCTGCAGGCCATTCGTCTGGTCCTAAAGGCCGACTTGCCTTCCATCAGGGGGAAGAAGTCCATGTTCTGATATACAACACCAGCACCATGTGGTAGTGCAACAGGCAGAGGTGTGTGGGGTTTAGTGCTCTTTGGAGACTGTGGTTCTGACTGGTTCTTCACAAGCTTTTCCTGACAGCCAATTACCTGGAGGTGTCCCTGAGCATGAGCGAGGATGAGCTCAGTGGGCCTCCTCTTCCTGACCCCAAGTGATGTTTGCACCTAGATGTGGTTCGACATATCTTTGCATAGTGAATCTTCCCCTCAGTTCAGATCTGTTAACTACCCCTGAAAATGATCACTGCATGGCGCTTTGGTGCCTGGAGTCTCCTCCTAAACGTTCGTTATAGAATGCATTTCACCTTAAGTGGGACTCTGGCTTCCTACCCCTGCCACTGATCCTGAAGATCCTGTTGAGTCACACGAGATTGATCGCAGCTCATTCTCGTTGCCCCAGTCTGGGCTCAGAGATTCTTATGCTTTGAGCTCTGGATCTGAGCATTTACCCTCCTTTTTGACTGTCTCTTCGGGAGGATTTCGTGTTTTTGCAACAGTGCAGGCTGCTTCTTCAAACCTACACAATCTGCCCCTCCATGTGTCGAGATTGTTGAGAACCAATTAAAGGGGTTTGATTTTCCACCTGGATTGTCATTCTCGCTGCTAACTGCCCTGCCACCAAGTCTGTGTATTCTGGATGAAGGTTGTAGTCTCATGGGAGGAAAAACAATGGACCCTCTGAATGTGAGTGTGTCTGATGTGTTACTCTTTGTATTGTCAACAACCCAGCAGAGCTTTTCTGTCCGCACAGTGAATGGTTATTGGTCAACCCTTTACACCTTCCTCTGCTTACTGAATCAGTCCTTTTTATGTAAATCACTTGTGCTGCATTTCTTAAAGTCATTGATGCTTATGTTTCCTGCTGCTCCCTTTACTGTTCCACAGTAGAACCTGAACTGTAACTTGACCTCCTTGATGTGCCCTCTTTGAGCCTTTCACATGTGTACATTGATGCTCCTCACCCTTACCACAGTTACTTCTACTCATTATATCAGCGTGCTGCAGGCTTCCAGTTCAGCCTTCATATACCACCTTTTTCCCTTGACAAACTGTTACTTAATACCACTGCATCCTTTCATTGCAGGTTATGTCTCCTTTCAATGTGGGGCAGTCCATCACTCTGCCAGCATTATTTTCTCCTCTGTAGCCTGCTAAGGGGGAAACAGTACTTCACCGGCTGGATAGTAAGCGTGCTTTTAGTTTTCCTAATGGTAGAACAAAGGAGTTCTGTATATATAAATGATAATTTGTTTGTTGGGTTCACTGGTGTGAAGAAGAGGAAAGTTGTTCAGAAGCTAATCTTATCTGATCAATTGTCCTCTGCATCAAAATGTGTTATACCTTGGACATGAAGGAGCCTCCTGCAGGCTATGGAGATCACTACACAAGAGCAGAGTTTGCAATTACTGCTTTAGCTCAGGGGGCTCCGGTGTTAACCATCTGCCAGGCAGCCATGTGGGTATCTGTCCATTTCACCAGGCAGTACCATATTGATTCTCATGTCTGCAGAAAGGGCCATTTTGCCTGGTCGGTCTTGCAGGATTTCCTGGTATGAAGTCCATTCCTCAGTCCCACCTCCTTGGAAGGGATCGTGTTGGTATCAATTCACAAGGTGAGGAGTCTGCGTTTAGAACTCTCCATCAAAAGAATAATTTACTTACCTTGATTATCATTCTTTCTGGTGGGTATTGTATATAAACATTGATTGCTCACCCCCTCCCACTTTCCTGTTATATGTAGAGGGCTTCTAGGGGTTAATGGGTTCGAAGGTAGATTTTGCACACTGTATTTTCGCCTATTTGCTGCTGATGCAGTGTCTCAAGCATGGAAAAGCTGATGGATGATCTGACATCAGTGCACAGTCAATGAAAATGTGTTGCAGAAGATTTGACATGTACCTGAACCACACTAGGAATATTCTTTTTTTGAACTTGTTGAAACTTTAGGCACGTGGAGGCGGAGGTCTATGATTAGCCAACAAAATGTGTTCTCTTTATGCTGTAGAGCTCAAAATAATGCATCAAAGGACTTATGACATGCCTGTAGCAATCCAGGGATCTCAATTTTGGGTATAAATCCATTCTGAGGGATGGGATCACATATTCCATGCCAACCCATTTTAGATGCCTCCTATGAGCAGATTGCTTACTCATTTGCACACTGTTCTATTTCTTGTACAGGCAAGGATTAAATGTTCTTCTTTATATATGCTTTTCTAGTTATGTTCATAATTAGTTTGTGTAGTCCACCATTAGTGATAGTTCTGGGGCCTTGTCAGTCTCTTACAGTTTCCACCAGTGTAGTTACGTGTGGTAGCTACCAGAAATGTATAGAATTCATACTTAGTACCTGCTCTAGTATCAGCTCCCTAAAGGTTTGGTGGTGGTTGAGGCCTAATGCCCATTGTCTTTTTTTTTCTTTCAACTTGTAAATTCCCATCAATGAGAGGGGGTGAGGGGGTCGCAGAAAGAACTGAAACCAATGCTAGAACATTACACAGACGCTACACTGTTCGTATCCGGTTACGTTGCACACCTAAGCTGGAATCAGTGAAGATGTAAATGTTTCCTTCTTGGGTACTAGGTTAACACCCTGTACTTCTGGTACAATGCCAAATATTGTTGAAGACTGCAACAGGGAGGGTGGGGAGGAGTGGGTGTGAGGAAACATGGGGAGGAGCAAAGGAGTGAAGAGTGCAGGATAGCAATGGTGGAGGTTGAGGGGAGAGCAGAGCAATTGAAAAGAAAAAGGGAAGGGCAGGAAAAAAGGGCAGAGGGAGCAATAAAGAGCAGATGGATGGGTGGGTGTTTGAGTAGGGAAGCACCACACAAGGGAGAGAAAAACAAAACTCATGCTAAAAGACACTAGTGTTCACCAAATGTGAGCAGGGAAAGTACACAAGTCATACATTCAAAAGGAGGGTAGAGAAGCTATGCTCTATCAGAGATACAAATGCAAGGAGAGGAAGAAAGGCCATCGAATAAGAAGCAAACAAATGAGATTGGCAAAAAAACAACCAATAATAAGCAGTGGGCTGGCCCAAAGCTCAGTGTATGTATTGGTATTATCACAATAGTAAACTATAAGCAGGAGCATGCTTAAAAATAAATTGTTATAACAAATTATGGGTTTAAATTCACATTTTGGTATTTCTTTATCTCAAACATATTGTATTCATAATAAACACTTTTCATAAAAACATAGTGCCATTTTCCCATTGGGTGTGTTGTTTCAAATCCATCTCGAGTTCTACCTCTAAAATTTTATGGATGATATAATCAATTTGCTTTTCTCATATTTGTGCTCTTTTTAAATGGAGTTATTAGTCCATACCTAATTAAGGAAGATACAGAAGAAAGGCTGATCAAAGAAAAGGACAGAAGAGTTTAGAAACAACTAATTGACGAAGAAAAACCAGAAGAGTGATTGACGTAGAGAAGCCAACACGTGTTCCGTAGCATTCTGCCGCTTTCTGAGGCCTCTAACTTGTCACACATGTTAAAGAAAAAATGAAAAAAGGGATAGAACAAATAAAGATGCAGTTATGTTCTTATTATAAAACAAGAACAAGCTTCAGTTACATTACACATTCTTAATTCAAACATTGTGTACTCCGACTTATAGCAAAGGTTTAACAAGAATGCAGATTCTAAACAGTTCAGACAGCCTGTTACAAAGTTAATTCATTTTTGTAAAATTATTCATTATTAAAACACATTATTCATTATTGTAACAAAAGAGAGGGACAACTCAATTGTTTCAGGAACTTGGGATCTCTGTTGTGTGTAACACACCTACCGACAATTGTATAAATAGGAACTTATTTAACCTGGGTCCAGGTCATTCTCCCACTCACACCACACATGTTTCTGTACGAAAAATCTGAGAAAATAACAATGCACAAAAATGCAAAAGTAAACAGCAAGACTTAAAAAACGGACCAAAAAAAACTACTGTTATCCTGCAGTTCGTTACTCATATTTCCACATACTAATGTATAGAAATCGATAACTGCCTACAGACTGCCACAATTTACACTGAAGATACACAAACCTCACAAATGTTTCTTAACTTATTTTATAAGCTCAAATATAACATCATCAGTTTTCATATTTAAGAAACAAATATTGTCAGTGAAGGTTGCTGATCATTACTTGGTGGCAGAGCCAGAAACCAATTTTTTTGTTGTTGAAAAAGTCAATCAATTTTATAAAGAGCCAACATTATAGCGTCTTCACTTTTACTACACTCCTAACCTCGCATACAAACATTTGCGAGTTATGAAAAAAGAATTCAACCATTCCAGAACATTTGCAAATATTATACCTCCTATTGATCTCAATGTTGAAAAACATTATTCTCATAAATGCCTCATAACACCTGAAACAAACTGCAGGAAAACATTTTTATAGGACTTGAGCTCAAGAGCCTATCTCACTCGAAGTTTATCGCAAAGCAATTACATACCCAACAGCTTCCCACTGAACTCACCTCCTTTGATAGCACATTCTCAGCAAATGATACGCTAAGCCTACCTACTAGAGTACATACTTTAAAAAGTAGTTAAATGCGCCCCCTCAGTTAAAATCAGCGTTTGCTAGCACAGTCTGCTCAATTGCCCGCTATTGTTTGAAAATGTCCGTTATTCCTTCAAACCAAAAATGTAACACTCTTCATTAACTACATCTTTTTATATCTAGAGTATCTATAAGAATCGCTGGCATGCACACCTCCAGTTACAAAAGCTAAGTCTGTTTTCTAGTCCACAAGGAAAAAACAGATTGTTTTCAGAATAATCAATTAACAGTAAGACCTACATTATCCTTTCACTGGAGTCAAGTCCCCAGTTACAACATACTCAACCAATGTATCTTCTTCCACCTCTCGCTGGGCTAATGGTTTACAGCGTTTGAGAGTTCGCGCGGGAATTGAATACTGGTTGAACCCGATTTTTATGTTCTTTGTTAAGGAATCCTTGTTCACAGTAGGTTTTCTACACAGCTGAGAAATGTAAAAATATTCGGTCGCTGTCTTTGTATGTAACCTACTTGTTTAAAAAGACTCCATAGATTCTAACTTGATTTTCAGCATCTGAAAATACTGCCTTAAGCTTGCTTTTCTACATTCAGTGGTAAGCTATTGATGTATTTGTTTAATCTTATCTCTATTGTCCCTGTTGTGTTGTATGTACACTTCAAGGCTTTTTGCTATTTGTATTATCGTTTCTCACTTGACTTTTATCCTACTGCACTGTTTGTGTTTTCGTTGTTTCCAGGATGGTCTTGTTGCCTCTAAGTGTTTAGTGCAGCTTGAGAGGGCTTCTGCTTTTTAAGTTTTTGAAGACTTGAAACCTGTGGCCAGACATGGTCACTGACCGACTTTCCTGAGCTGACACACACTTTCACAGGGAGCCGGTCCGATGAGGATCGTCTCTGGGGGGAAAAAACGTGTCTTACTTCTGTTTTACAGAATTACCAGGGCAGCCGCTTCTCACAAAAATGGATAACTGGACAGAATAGGATAATGGCCTTATCCTTTCTGTGGATATTTTTTTTTTTTTTTTTAGAAAACGGACATATGAAATAAAATACGTCGCACCTTTTTTTTTTTTTTTTTTTTTTTCTACGTTAGGAACCACTGTTTTTGCACATTAAAAATCCAGAAAATAAGTTATGTACTACAGATTTAATTTCGATTAGATTGGTACCACGAGGCGACCATAAGTAAGCACTTTAGAATTTTGAAATGATCGCAACCAGAATCTGAAAGGTTTCCCAATTAACATTTCTGTGATGTTAATATATTCTGTCAGTTTCGCTGCAGTGTCTCGCCGATATCAGTTAAACCAGGTAAAGTTTCTCCCTGGAGAAAAACTCGAAAAGCAGTGCCCAATTACAGGCTTGTTAAAGGGAAATTATCAAATTTTCTTAAGTCAAAAATGGCAGTGCTTTCCCAAGGCAGGTAAATGGTGGACTTTGCCCTGGAGCATGCACACGTAATTGGGAATTAGCAAGGTTTAATGATTGACAGACTTTTATTTAGGCTTCTGTTATCACGTGGGCAGGTTCGCAACAGTACGCTGAAGCAAGCTGAAAGGAACTGATAGTATGTGTATTTGGTTGGTACGTAATTGTTTAAAGATAATCTGACTATAATTCAAAGTAGAAGGGGTTGATGTAAACTGTCGGAAACAAATGGTATCTTCTAAGTTGAGCTTCTACTTGAAGTGCTGAACACAGTTTTATTACTGGATGAAGCGTTTAGCGTTTGTAAAACACGTTGTTTAGGTCGAGACTACCAGACAGCGCAGCTGTGTGGTTGCGAAAGTCATTTTGGGCTTACCAAGAAGATGCAGAGGCTTGCAACCCTCTCATTGATTACCATTGGAAGGCTTTCTTGTAGCACTTACTTACCCCCCTAAGTGGGATGCTGAAGCACTTGCCTACATGAGTAGCACGCTGCTCCATGTAGAGTGTTTGTTGTCTTTATTTTGATTCAGTGTGGGAAGTGTTTCCATGTTGTGCATAATGACCACCTAGGTGCAGTTATTGTGTTATGGGACGCAGCACTTAGCAGTGTGATGGATGGAGGGGTGTGAAAGACAAATGTTCGGTTTGTGATTTTTAGTATGCAGAAGGTTGAGCAGCTCTATAGGTCCCTTTATGGTATTTGTTAATGATCAACCTAATGGGGTACTGCACTGGGTTGTCCATTCTGAGGTATTTTGTTTAAAGTTTATGGTCCTGAGCATGCATAGTTTTAAGGGGAGAAATGGTGAAGAAATCGGCTGGGTTGGACTTTGTTAGCATTATTACACATCTTTTTGTAATTGTGAGATGTCAAGAAGCGGTCGTAGTATGTAACGTTTGGGACCTGCAGTAGTGAACTAAATTAAAATCAACCATTGGCTAGTGGCATATCTCTTCAGTTATTCCATGCCTGGTCTGTTCATTTGGCGACGGATGGTTTATTTACTGTGTACTGGTACAGTGCTGGTTGATGGACATGACCCTTAGCAGTTTTGCCTTATGGGAACTATTATGCAGCTTGAATGAGCTACAATCGACTGCCAAACTGCTGAGTGTTATGGTATTAGTATGGGTTATGTATTGTATTGTAATCGCATTGATATAGCACCTGCCACCCCTGACCAGGTGTTGTAGTGCTTTATGCCCAGCAGTATGCTGTTCCGGAACCCTTGGTTAGTAGTTTTTTGTTTTGGTTATTGGGATTAGTTTTGTGCTCTTAAGGAAACCATGCCATTTGCTTACTCCAGTTTCCTATGTGGTACATTAAAGTATAGGAGTTGCATGTTATCTTTAGTATGAAAAGGGCATATGCGAATTCATGCATTGGATGTTGGTATTAATAGATGATGTACACAAGATTGTGTACTGTTAGGTTGTAGGGCTATGCTTTTTAAAGGAGAGGTTGTGATCTTTAAAATGAGGTGTGGACAATTTGCAGAGATGCAATAGGGATTAAGGCAAACATGCATGTGACTAAGAGTAGACTGTACTCAGAAGAGAGGAGACATGCAGAGGATGGAAAGTAACGACCGGGGCATTAAAAAGAAAAAGAGCTGTCATTCTGAAGTTTTAAGCCAAAGTCAATTGCTCATGCAGGGTTTTAGGAATATTGTGGAGACTTTTGAGATTGAAATAATGTCTCTTTCTACACGTTTGCATGCAGTGTTGCAATTTCACTGAAGGCCATGAGAACATCATCATGCAAGGGTAAATAGAATAAAAATAAATGAGGTTTCATTTTTCCATAAAACCCAATGTAAGGAAAACTCCAAACAGGAATGTAGTTTGTTAAATGTTTGTGCTAAAGATGCGCTCTGCCCCTTTATCTCTGATGCTCAGGGCAGGATGAAGGATGACAGTGTGCTTTAGTTAATTTTTGTACAGTAATGCTTCTCAGTCCAGGAGCCGTCTCCAGTCTTGGTGTCCCAGCTTGTCAATCCTATGTTTGTCCCTCGTGTGGCACATAGCCTCTTTTCCATCCTTTTTAGTTGGCTGGTTTCTATGCATCCATTGTGTTCTTTTCAAGCATTATTTTCCTTCTTTTGGGTTAAACACTCCATGAGTGTATGTGTTTTCCAGATATCTCCCTCGTGTACCCGTCTTTCCCTGCACTTCATGTTGTACCCTGTTGCCCTTGTGCTTCTCCCCATCCATGTTACTCAGTCTTGTGTACTTCCACCTCATTGCTTTCTTGCCTGCGTGCTTCATATCTGCCAGCTCCCCATTGCTCTCTTCCCCATTGCTCTCTTCCCCATTGCTTCTCCTTCCCACCCTGCCCTCTGTGTTGCTTCTTCCGAACCGCAATCTCCTTCCCGCTTCCCTGTTGCTTCTCCTCTCCACCCCTGCTCTGTTGCTTCCTCCCACCCCACCCTCCTCCTATGTTGCCTGTTGCTTCTTCCCACTGCCCTCTGTATTACTTCCGTCCTGTGCCGCTTACCTCACACCCGAGTGCTGCTCCCCATTTGCGCTCCCCAAAAAAAAGCTTTCACACTTTTTTTTTAAATTGACCGACCCACCTCGGGAAAAGAAAAACTTGTGTAATTTAGTAGGAGCGTACATGCATGATGAGTGCACCCACAAAGTGACCTCTTCATAGCCTTTTATTTTAGTTTGTCTTATTTAGGTATGCTGCACAGCATCGTTAAAAACCATTGACAAAGCCAATAGGTCCCAAAGGCGCGACCTCTTGGCTTTGCCAATCCTTGTTTTGATCATTACTAAGGGTTTGAGATGTCAGTACCTGGATGATACAAACCCTTCGTTCTGTCAAAATAGACATGTATTTTTAGTTGATTAAAATCCTTTACAATGCACACATTTGAAACATCATACTTGGAGCACAATAACAGGTGAAAATCAATAACATTATATATACTTTACAGAAGGCTAAAGATTATATTTAATCATAATTCATCATTTTATTTGCACTTATTTTTAGCCTACTACAGACATTCTAATTAACCAAAGCATTCACTGAGATAATAAAAATGGTCTGGCTATTGAATTATATTGAATATTGCAAATCTGAATGTTAGTCACTCTCCTTATTAATGATTCACTAGACTTTTACTATAACTTATTATGAGAACAGCAAAAGGATGTAACCAAACCATACCACCACCCTTGAACACCTTATCCCTACCAAGTTCCACATAGTGTGCCACTATTTTCATTATTCAAGAGGATTAACTAAAGACTTGTCCATATGGGCCATAATTCTTCAGATCCGTGTCCCCCCCCCGTACTTTAACATTTGTCACTTTAGGGCTGCTTATACTGTAAAATTTGCAGTGCTCTCTGACCTCGGACAGGTTAGTGTATTGGTGTCTTCTGAGGAAAAAGTCCAGCATCGCAGACCGCCTTTTGGAAAAGTCCCTATTCCTTCTATATCATGTGAGATGGTGACATGTCTTTTGTTAAGTTTTGTCCCTGTTATTAGACCGATATGGAATCTATAATACCAATATATAATTTTTTTTTTATTGCAATCCATAACGTGGTAGAATACAAATTCATTTCGTAAGTGATGCATACATCAAGAAGCATCCATGTTTCTAAAAAGGCTAAGACAAATTCATTATAAGAGTAATACAGGGTAAAAACAGCACATACACAGTAAAAACAAAAAAAAGATAAATAAATTAATATTAATCCTTCATATGTTCAATCATGGGCCCCCATATCTGTAACCCTAGTTTCCGTTTTCGCACCCCCTTAAGAGCATAAATACTATGTTCCAGGTTAAAAATAACATAAAATCTAGCTCTCCAGATCTCAAAGGTCGGGGTTGACTTCTGCAACCACATGGAAGCTATACAAATACGAGCAACAGCAACTGCAATAAAAATCAAATATCGGAATTCAAAGGTTGGGTGTCCTATCCTCCCCTATACCCAGCACCATAACGGATTGTGTAATTCTTAATTCAACCTCGGTAATTTCCAAGAGGAACTTTTCCTCATGGCCCAAAAACGGAGAATTTCCTACACATAAAAAAGATATGTGCAATATCGGCCGAGTCTGCACCACACCGGAAGAATTTTCCATCATTAACTCCTCCCCATTTCAACATTTTCGCTGGGGTGTGGTATAGATTAAATATGGTCTTAAAGTGCTGTGCTTTTAGGTTAGCAGAAATACAAATCCTCCCTGCCATATCAATCGATTGTTCTATATATACACCTTGACACCCCAGTCGATTTTCCCCCATTTCATATTTTTAGCCTCTCAATCATCTTTCTGTGTATCTAACAAACAGTTGTATATCACCCCAAGCCGCTGTTTACGTCTAATGGCCTCGACTATCGAGTTCAGCTCTATTATCCTCTGTCTTTTCCTCAAAAAGTCCTGCATCTGCAGAAATTAAAAAAATTCTGTTTTAGGGAGTTTGTATTTATCTGCTAACATTGAAAAAGGGAGCAGGTCCCCTTCCCTATATAAATTGCCTATATATAAAATCCTTTTATTTTTCCACTTTTGCACTATCCTATCAGAAAAGACAGCAGGTAGTAAAGTGGGTGTGGCTATAGGTGTATAGTGACAGACCCCCTCAATCTGCAGCTTTCTCCGTACCACTTTTCACACCTTATAAGCAGCTATTATCACCTTAAAGCGGGTCTTTTTGTAGTAGTTGAATTCCAACATCTTAAATAAACAGTTCTTAATCCCCGCACCCAATAACATCTGATATATAGATGGAAACTCTGCGGGGTTGCCTACCTCCTCCCCTGTCCGCATTATCCGCATGTTTTGTAGGATGCACGCATAATAATAAAATGTAAAATCCGGTACAGCCCAGCCGCCTTTCTCTCGGGGTAATGACATGAAGCGCATTGCTCTACGTGGCTTCCCTTGAGACCATACAAATCTAGTACAATATGATTGTAGCTGCTGCAGCTGTCCCCAAGATAACTCCAGTGGCACAGATCTAAACTAATAAAGGACTTTGGGTAAAATCATAATTTTTAAAATATTACACCTCCCCACCAGTGAGAGGCGGAGGCATTCCACATTCTCTAGTTGTTGTTTCACACTCGTGAGGATAGCATTCCAGTTAACCTCTACTAATTCCTTTAAACATGTCCTGATCTTAACACCCAAATATGTCACTTCATTGGTCACTCTGGGATCTCCAATACAGGTCTGATTAGTGCAAAGGATCTGAGTCTTTGATGTATTGAGTTTATAGCCAGACACGGATCCAAACCTGTGTTCTAGTTGTTCTATCTCGAGTATAGCTACCGCTGGGTCAGATGTTACGACCGCAATGTCGTCTGCATAGGCTAACACTCGGAGTTGCTCCTGTCCACAGTCTACAGGTTTAATTCTCGGGCTCCCTTATAACATAGTTAAAAACAGATTTATGTATAGCGCAAATAACAATGGGGAGCACGGGCAACCTTGTCTCGTACCTCTCTATGTGCACTGGCTCCGACTCTAGGCCATTAATACAAATTCGAGCCTTAGGGGTCCTATACATAGCTTGAATCGATTTAATAAAACCAGGACCCCAAGCGGCGTAGAGCCCCTCATACAAAATTCCATGAGACACGGTCAAACGCCTTCTCTGCATCTAACAACTCCAAGCCTAGCGTGGTACCCTGCCCATTAGCTGTATCCAACAGGGCTACCACCCTGTTAATGTGATTGACCGTGCCCCTGGTGAGCATAAACCCATGCTGTCTCAATGATACTAGTGGGCTAATAACCTTAGCCAACCGGGAAGCTAGGATTTTGGTATAAATCTTCCCGTCGCAATTCACCAAAGAAATAGGTTGGTAAGACCCCGGAAGCTCTGCTGGTTTATCCTTTTTCTTAAACACAATAATATTTGCTTCTTCCCACGATGGCAGCACAACCCCATATTGCACTTGTAGCAGGGTGGCCAACATATTCAATTTTAGTTACTGAAAGAAGGTTCTATAAACCTCCAAGGGCAATTTATCTGGGCCCACAGCCTTACCACTACTTAAGTTGTTTATTGCCTCCTCCAGTTCTTCCATGGTAATAGGGGTATCTAGAGTAAGTGCTTCTTCCCAGCCCAATTTTTCACAATTTATACCCCGTAGAAACGTCTCGACCACCTCACCCTCATGGCTGTCTTCTGTATATAGAGTCTTAAAAAATGTAGGAAAATCTTTCAATATCTCACGAGGAGTATCCACTAATTTACCCTGTGTGTCCTTCATACTCTTAATCATCTGCGCAGCTTCTTTGGAGCGGAGCCTTTGTGTAAGACATCGCCCAGTGGCTTCCCCAAACTAATAACTCTCCTCTTCAAACAGCTTATATTTAATAGTTCTCTCCTTGCTCCAATGTGGATTAATTTTGGCTTTGCTACGGGCGACCTCCGTTTGTAAAGGGGTGACATCTGCTCCGATCTGTATTCCTCGCATAAGCTCTTCTTCCGCTGACCTAAGTTTCCCATATAACTCTTGGATCTTTACTCTCAATTGCCTCTGTCTGTGTATCCCATAGCTCAGGACTTCTCCCCTGAATCCCGCCTTCAGGGCATCCCAGACATAGGCATATGAAGTCAAATTACGGTTGACTTCTAAAAACTGCCAGGTCCAATTATACATATGGTTTATAAAATTTGTGTCTTTTAGGAGCTTCCGATCAAACGAAAAGGACCTCGGGAGGGGAAGGTTATTACTGTTGCTAATCGGAATGCCTATCACTAGTGGACTATGGTCTGCTGTAATTCTTGGGTAGACCTGTATGTTGGCGCCAGAAAGCAATGCTGATGAAACAAAGAAATAATCTAACCGGACCACTTTATTGTGAGGATGAGAATAGAATGGGAAGCCAGGGTCTGAGCTTCGTAATGTAGACCATGCATCCATCAACCCATGATTCCCCATCAAATGATATAGTGCCCTAAAAACTTTAGGTTTCCTGCCGTTATAGGACTTCCAACCCTTCTGAAGATTTTGGCAACCCATATGAATATTAAAATCACCACAGAGAATCAGTGGGGTAGGCCATGATGCCAGTTCTAAATTGAGACCCTCGGGGACTGTTGCCTCATCCAAATTGTACCCAAAGACTTTACACAAAGTAAACGTAAAAGTCCCCCTTGCACATTCAATAACCACCCAGCGACCCTGTTTGTCTACCAATGTTCTACCTGTGCCCTGGATCCCATTTGTAGCCAAAATGCCTACCCCTCGATTCATAGTAGACTGTTGTGTACAGGCCAATAGTGTATAGCCTATCTCATCTAGCATCTTCCGCTTACTCCATGGTACATGCGTTTCTTGTAGAAATACCAGGTCAGGTTGCATCGCACTTAATTCGGCAGCCACCTGTTGCCGTTTCGCATTGTTATTTACCCACATACATTAAATGAACATATGCGCAATCTGGATAGTGACATCTTATCCCCATCATATACTGCTATATCTCTCCAATTACTAGCCTTACCACATAGTTTCGTACATCTCCATGCCTTTATCTTCCACTTGTTATGAATTGCATTTTCTTTTCCACCCAGTCCCCTCTCTTCCTGCCACCCCCGTGCACCGCCAAACCCCCCTCCAAACACTCCCCAACCCCCTCACCCCCCCCCCCCTCCATCCCCCCCCCCCCCCCATCCATCCCATCCCGCCCCCCCCATCCATCCCCTCCACGCGAGGCTGGCAAGCTGCCTCACACCCACCCCCCCACCCAACCTGCAGTGAGTCTTTAGGACCAATGGAATCTACAATACCATTACATGAGTCTCCTGAGCAAGGGACCTCTTTAGTCCCAAAATATGTTATGCATATTGTCCTTATTTGCAAGTTGGAATGTTTGAACTGGAAAACTGGTTTTTGATGAGATGAATTAAATAAAATGTTATGATTTTTCAAATTTATGAATGTTCTTCAACAATAGTCAGACATTACCAAATTCCAATGCTTTTAGAACAGTACACAGAGTTGTTTCCTGTGAAGGTCCTAGTATCTAGAAAATAGTTTTCTATATTACCAGCATCCCTCTCTGTCTGTATTACCAGTCTAATACAGCTGGGGAATTTACCTGCCCACATTCCTAGCAATGTTTGTTTATTCACTGTGTAGAGTACCAAAATTAGATTTCTGGTAGCCTTCAGCGCACCCTCCCTCACTTGGGCACAGGCATCCGGTCCACTAGAGTTCTTGTTGCTACTTGAGACTGTATCTTAACCTCGCATACGAAACATGTAATCTAAGATTGCCCTCCAGAAGCTGTGGATTTTAGGGTAGAACCACAATATACGGCCGATTGAATCTTTTTTTTTTTCTCCACACCACTCCCAGCAGGACTCGGATCGCTTCTTGTCGAACGTGTGTGTAATCGAGCTGGTATGTAACGCCATCTGTACAATATTTTAAAGCGTGCTTCTATCCCACTGATGCATTTTTGACTGCCCCTTAAAATAGCATATTGTTTCCACACAATTCCTCATCATGAATCATCTGTACAATTCTTTATCCCATAAGCTTTAAAACCACCTTCTGATCGGGACCTCCGCCAGTCGTAAGATATGATATACTATAGACCCTCGTGCGTTTGTCAGGCACTGTTTAAATAATCCTTGAAACACAGTCTAGGACTGTAGCCACAGCATTAAAAACATCCCGGTGCTAGTTTTTTTTGCTTTTCTTAAACGGAGCGTTTCATTCTAAGAAAGCAGAGTGGACTTTGTCCAGGCGCTGTTACACAGTAGTGTGTTCAAAATCAGCTGCTCCGCCTGTTAATATTCCTCTTTTCCATTTGTCATTTCGCCACAGTATTTACACATTGCAAATGAGAGGGCTATAAGAAAAGCCTGTGTACTAGTACAGCACATTTCCATTTGTACTGCTCTATTCTTGTTTTGGAGGCTAGGGAACATTAACAGTTCTTGCATTCTTTTTTGACTGGAGTAAAGTGCATCTGCTGACTTTCTATTTGTCATTTTTATTGATTACTTGAACGATATAGGATAGTATCCGGCTAGGCTGTGAAAATCTAATTTATTGTTTAGTAAAGGATTATTTGGTATAGTGGCTAGCTTTATTACGTCATGAGTTAAATAAAAGCATTATTTCAGTGGATGTGTTTGCTGAGGGACTTTGCTTGTGTTTTATTCTGTTTCTGTGATGGTGTCATGTTGTTCTTTCTAATGTGTATTGCTGGTATAGTGCAATATAAATTGATATGGATTTGCTGTTGGGGGTTACATTCTTAGCTAGCTGCTTGGAGCGCTGTTAGATACTGTTAGCACTGATATATATTTAGACTGAATAAAGTTAAAGGTCAGTTATGGTTCAGCGAAAACAAAACCGAAATTCTGCAGTTATATTGTGTATCCCACAATGCACTCCCTAACTTCTCCCCTCACTTACCAAGTTTTTCACTTTGTAGACCTTTGTTTTTAAATACCAGTGGCTAAGGGATGTACTGAGAATGGTTGAACTTGGGTTATGGTGTGCATTGTGTGTTAGGCACCATAGCGGGCAAATTTCAGGGCTTTTTTGTTTGTTTGCTAAACCATAACTGAAGGTTAACCACGTATTTTTAGTGAATTTCATGGGCTTTTTGTTTGATATACTGATTTTACTTGTGTTTCCAGACTGCGTTGTTGACGGGCTTTGACCAGGACCCCCGCTCAATCCTCTTCAGTAGCGCACAGCAGGGGTTGTTTGTAGCGTCTGCCTAGCCTTGCACTGAGCATAATTTGCTAGCGACCACATTTAATGTAGATTCATGTAACACCTCTAAAAAAAATGTATACTGTTTTAAACTTTTAGTGCCTTTATACTTTTTTGCCCTACTCCCCAATGGGTCTGTTTAAAGCTTGACATAACCAGTGGAATGCTATTAGTGCTAAACGTCTGCCAAATTTTGCGTGGATTGATCAAACTGCCAAAGTTATTAGTAAATCAAATCTTCTTTGCCCCCTCTTCCCCTATAACTTATCAATTATAAAAATAAAACCTGAAATACTTGCAATGGGTGTTACTTGTTGTCCTGTTGCCAAATTTGATGGAAATTCATTAAAACGTACCAAAGTTACAAACAAGAGAAAAGTTTCTTGACCTATCCACGTTTTACTTTGTGCTTTAATGAATAGGCACAAAACTTAACTTGCCAATAAAAGACTAATTCTTCTAAGCCTGTAACACATTTTGTGCAGATTCCTCGCACTGTGCCCAACTTAATAGCAAATGAAAAGTAGTTCTCAACATAATGTGCCAATTTTTATAAATATTCATCAAACGTTGCCAAAGCTATCAACAAATGGCTTTTCAAATGATAATGTTAACTGTTTGAAGCCAACCCGGCACATTTTTAACAGATTTAGACCAAACCAGAAAAAGCACGTTTTCTGTGTAAAGTTCTACTTTCATGCTACGTTTGGTGTAAATCTGTTCAGTGGTTTTGGCTGTAGGTGTGAGAAAATTCTCAAAGGAAGCCAAAATGGAAAAACACACCCTTAACTTTTCTTTCTCTGCACGGAACTTTACTAAATGTGGAATTCCTAATCTCAGTTGAAATTGCTAATTGAATGTAAAATTTGTTGCCAGTCTATCAACGGGGGCTGGGGTTAAAGGCAAATCAAAAAATGCCTTTTCAATGGAAAGTGTGGCCAAACCAGAACTAAACAGTGGTGAATACCACTGTTTGGTATATATTTGTTATTTAGAGCAATTGTACTAATAAACATGCATTCAAACATTTATTACAAGAGTGCAAAGGTCAAATTGTAGTTTTATTACCACACTATAGCAAAGGTGACAAGAGAAAACCACTTTTTATTGCCTCAAAGACTGCATATAAAATTTACCTTACACAAAGAAACAATGTTGCTAATAGTTCTATCTTGATGGTGTTTTTTTTTCTTTACCTTGTTGCACAAATTTAACCACTTGTATCCTGGTTTTATTCACACATAAAAAATGCCATGGGTGGCATAAACCATATATGCAGTTATGCAAAGTAGAATATGCCCTTATTACCATCGTTGAGGGAGTGAAGGTATATCATTACCCGCTCAAGGTTTTGCCTACTGCAAGTCATGGCTGCTTGCATAGTCAACAACGGTAATAAATAGCATATTACACTGTGTATCTGCATATATGCCACACACACATACACAGTCTAATGTTTTATATAAATGTGTGTATAAGTATGCGGCCGTCAGTGCTTAGTTCTAGTTAGGACCATTTTTCATAAGAAAAGCGTTTTTTGACTTGCCTATATCTTTTTGCTGTTTGAATCTTAATGAAAATTTCAAAAAACAAGTGTGCCAGTGATTCTAGTTGTACATGGAAGGTTTCGGGGCGATCCGTCAAGCGGCGGTTGAGAAAAAGAGGGGGTCAAAAAGTGTTTTTCCGGTGTGATTTTCCATTGAGATTTTAGACATGACAACCGCCCGAACCGCTGGACGGAATTACACCAGATTTGGCAGAAAGGTAGCTGTTGGTCCAGAGAGAGCCCTTTTAGTTATTTGGTGTAATTCCATTCAGTAGTTTCCAAGATATTAACTGAAATCCAAATGTGTATATCTAGTGACCCTGATCCTCCTTGGATGCGCAAATGCACGCACCAACAGCAATGCCGTGATTGGCTGGCCCAACCTGAGAGAAAAGTTAACTGGGTTCCCAGCGGAGAAAATAAAGTTAAAAAGTGATAGAGGTCAGGGTAGAGGTACCCTGACCCCATGGGACTAATGGAGGGGTCTGTGAGGGACCCCTCATGGTCGAAAAATTGTCCAAACCCCCCCCCCCTTTTTTTAAAATTTTTTTTTTTTAACCATACTAGGATCCAGAGCCCAATTAAAAAGAAAAATACTCATAGATTCACACACCTACTCCCATGCTCACTCACACCCTCACACACCCACTTACACACCCTGACAGCTTTCACACACCCACTTAACCTCTTACTCACCCACTCACATACCTATACAGCCACTCAGACTCGCAGACCCACTCACAGGCACACACAGGCACTCACACACACCCCCACTCACACCCCCCACTCACACCCCCCACTCACACCCCCACTCACACCCCCACTCACACCCCCACTCACACCCCCACTCACACCCCCACTCACACCCCACTCACACCCCCACTCACACCCCACTCACACCCCCACTCACACCCCCCACTCACACCCCCACTCACACCCCCACTCACACCCCCACTCACACCCCCCACTCACACCCCCACTCACACCCCCACTCACACCCCCACTCACAGACACACACAGGCACTCACATACCCCACTCACAGACCCACGCAGCAACACTCACAGGCCCATTGCACCACTCACACATCCACTCACAGACCCATAGTGCCACTCACAGACCCACACACCCACTCACACACCCACTCACACACCCACTCACACACCCACTCACACACCCACTCACACACCCACTCACACACCCACAGACCCATAGCGCCACTCACAGATGCACACAGGCACTCACACTCCCACCAACTCACTTAACCACACAGGCACTTTCAGACTCCCACATCCCTCACAGACCCTCACACACCCACACAGGCACTCACACACCCACAGACCCATAGCACCACTCACAGACCCACAGACCCATAGCACCACTCACAGACCCACAAAGGCACTCGCACACCCACCTACAGACCCACACAGGCACTCATAAAGCCACTCAGCCCATACAGCCACTCACAGACCCATACAGCCACTCTCAAACCCACTCACAGACCCATACAGTCACTCGCAGACCCAGTCACTGACCTATACAGCCAATCACACACCTAGTCTCAAAGTTTACAGGTTACAGTTAGGAAATACATTTTGTTTAAAAAGTAGAAATCCACTGGAAAAAAACAAAGGTTATAGGGACGTTATAATTGGGGAAATGTAATTAAAAAAAACTTAGAAATTCACTGATCTAAAGGTTACAGGGATGTTATAGTTAGGCTCAGATTTCACTTGTACAAAACTAGTGAAATTCAGCAGTTATAGTTACCTGAGCTAACTATAACTTACTCCCCTGCAGTGCACTGCTTATGCCCTCATATATTACATCACTCATGACATGGTCAGTAACATTACTGATGACATCTCAAATGACATCACTGATGACATCATCCAGTGAATGAGTTTCTTAAATGTTTTTGAGACTTCAAGATATATAATAAGCTACTGCATAAGTTAAATTACTATTTTTTTCTGTACTACTAATTAGTGATACTGTTTCTAACATGTTATCTATAATCCTGTTTTTGAAACGGGTGTATTATGCATTAGTAAACTAGCCTCTACAGTGACACAAGTCCCCTGCTGTTGTATGTGTATGGTGGTGCGTTGCGACAGTCTAAGCTGTTCATTGAGACTTGACTCCACAGTGATGGCTGAGTATAGTTCTGTTTTATGACATGCTGACCAGTTTCCTTAGACCTCTCGCCTTTGTTATAAATAACTGTTGTAGTAGATTGCAATAAGTTCATCTGTTCACTAAGACCTTTCGCTAGGGTGATGGCCCAGTGCAGTATCCATTTACAACAGACTCGCCTCTCTGCTCACACCTTTCTCCAGGGTAAAGAATCATTTTACTAGTGGTTTCTCACACAGTGGCTTGTCCGCTAAGACCTCTCTACTGGTTATATGTTGTAGTGGTTTGTGTAAATATGACATTTACTCTAAAATCTCTTTCCAGGTTCATGAATAGTGTTGCTGTGGTTTGCAATAGACTAGCATATACGGTTAGGCATTTTACTTTGGTCATTAGTGTTTAGAGTAGTGGTTGAGAAGAGACCGGACTATCCGCTGAGAACTGTCTCTTAAGTGATAAGTTAGTGTATTTATTTATTTATTTTATTTATTTATAAAGTTTTAAATAGCGCGAACTTGACCCTAGAGGGTATTGGAGCGCTTTACAGATTAGTTAAATAAGTAGAAAATAAATAACAAAGAAACATAAACGATGACGATGTCCGTTGCAATCAGGAGTGGGACAGTGAGTTATAAATCAGTACTTAGACGGCGTGCAAGCCCTGGTTGGAGAACAGCTGGTCAGATCAGTATCCAGAGAATGAGTTTGTGGGTTCAGGGTAGAGATTTGTTCATTAAAAGCAGTTTGACTTCTTTTTTGAATGAAGTAATTGAAGGGATCAGTATGATTTCAGGGGGCAGGGAGTTCCAGATTCTAGGGGCCAATCCGGAGAAGGCTCGGTTGTAGGTTTTCTTTTTTCGAAATTTTTGAGGTATCAACAGTAAAGTGCTGGTGTTTCTAGATGATCTGCCACCGCCGGACTGTTCCAGTTTGTCAGCTAGGTACTTCGGTGTATTGAAGTGTAGGGCTTTGTGGGTCATGCAAGCAATTTTCATCTGAATCCTTGCTTCATAAGGGAGCCCGTTTAGTGCCTTCAGATCTGGAGTGATGTGGCTGTACCTTTTTGATCCAGTGATGAGCCTTGCAGCAGAGTTCAGGGATGCCCTTAGTGGAGCCAACTTGGATCTTGGCAGACCACATAGGGTAGCACTCCCATATTCTAATCTGGGGATAACTAGCGCTTGCACCGCTGATTTAAAGTCGTCGCAGGGGAGAAAGGTTTTATTTTTCTTAGAATACTCATTTGAGAGTTTGCTCCTCTGGTGGCTAAGCTGATGTGCTCTTGCGTGTTGAGATTCTTGTCAAGTGTAATTCCTAGTGATCTTGTGGAATCTATAATGTGTGGAATGCAGTTAAAAACTGTTAGGTGTTTCAGCCAATCCTCGATGTCGAGGGATCTTTTTGGGGGGGCAACTAAGAGGAATTCCGTTTTGAGCGAGTTGAGTTTAAGGTGGTTTCTGGTTAGCCAGTTTTGGGTTTTTTGGAGAGTTGTGTTGAGTAGACGGATATCCTCAGGAGAGGAGATTTTAAGGTATAGTTAGTTGGGTGTCGTCTGCATACATGTGGTATTGTACATTGGAAAATTTCAGTTAGAGGCTCCATGAACAGGTTAAAGAGAGTAGGTGATAAGGTGGACCCCTAAAGTGACAGGAGTGGTAGTGGACAAGGATTGGTTACCCTGAATTCTTTGAGTTCTGTTGTGTAGAAATGAGGCAAACCAATTTAGGACAACCCCTGATAATCCCATTCTGTGTTCAAGTAATTCAAGGAGGCTGTCATGTTTGACCTTGTTGAAGGCTGAGGATAGGTCTAGGAGGCAAAATTTGTTCTGATCTAGCATTTTAAGTGCGTCATCAACTATGTGGGTAAGGACTGTTTCCGTGCTGTGACCCGGACGGAAACCAGATTGGAATTGGTCAATAAGGTGGAACTGATCAATGTGATTGCATAGCTGGGTATGTACGCATTTCTCAAGGAGCTTTGCCAGAGAGGGAATGGTGGAGATGGGACGGAAGTTATCGGGGTTCGTATGATCCGCTGTGATTTTTTTTTTAGAATGTGTAGTAGTTGATAAGGTTACAGTGAGCCATGTGCTGTACATCTTTCACCTGTGTTCTTTTAAAAAAAAAAAAAATGGCATTTTATTGAGTATATTGAAGTTTAATTTGCTGGATGATGTAATCAGAGGTGTCTTCAGTGATGTAATTTGTATACTTCTCTCCCCTCTACCCGTGGGCTTATCTTTGTCCCCCTTCTCTCTATTTTGCTGTCTATCGCTTGTTTGTTTATCTCTGCCCCCATGTTGCTTTCCTACGTGTGCTAATTTTCCCCTACCCCTGCCCACTCCCCGTTGCTTCACACCAACTCCTACGTTGCTCTCTCCCCCCCTGGGCTCCCTCCGACCCTGAAATTTGTATTATTATTATTTTTTTAAATAACTTTTTATCTTGGATCGGTAATTATAAAAACAAATTATGGCGCCAGTGTCACAACATATATTATGAGGCATGCATGCGTATACAAAATGACGTGTGGCCCCCGTTATCGTGCTTTTTTTTTTGTACTTTTGTTAATGCTGTACAGCATGGAAAAAAAGCATTGGCAGAGCCAATAGGTCTTAAAGTTGAGACGTATTGGCTTTGCAAATGCTTGTTCAGAGTAGAAATGACTACTGGTTGATGCAGATGCCATTTCTTCCTTCCTGCCAGGAGCCCTCACAGTGCCATTTAGGAAAAGCTCCTGCTGTTCTGCTTGTGGTTTGCACATCCGATCCGTACTTCTGCAGCATGTGTGCTTTTCAGTACCTTTGGTTCGGTCCACATATCTTTGACTGAGCTTATTGTAAGATGTATTTACAACACTTTTGTCATGTCTCCTAAACCTCAGAGTACAAGCAGACAAACACTGACATTTGAGCATATGTAACAACATTAAAGCCCATTACATTAGTAACCTCCAGCAAGCCTAGAAAATTGCAGTGTAGCTAGTCTAATTATATCTCATAATTAATGGGATGGAAGAAAACTATGGCTTGTAATTCATGGGTGTGATAATGCCGTCCAGCAACAGTGTTAATTGAAGGTCTGCAGCCATGTGTGGGTAATTAGTTACATCACATGACTGCAAGCAAGAAACATATGTTATTTATAAGGGTTACTAAGGCGTGATTGCCAAGTAGAAATGTTTTAAATATTGTAAAGAATGTTCTCTCTCATGAAGTACTCACTGTGGATTTTACAGTAAACATCCACACCTCTCCACAATTATGCAGACTGGAATAGCCACACTTCAATTTTTTCATTCTACCTGTTGTGATGAATGTTGGGACCCTGATATTGTCTGGTGTTTATCACTGGCTCTTCGGCCCAATGAGTACTTTCTTTTCCCATACCAATACATACATTCAGTCTTTCAATGGCATGTTGTCAATCTGTGGTCCTGTTTCTTTTATCTATGATGGGAGGCAACCACTACTAAGGCAAATTGTGACTCAGTAAGCTGGCCCATGAGGTTGGGCAATCTTTTCAAAGAGGTGTGAAGGCGATGGCGCAGCACCTTGGCTTGGTACTGGATTGTATACAGAAAAAGATTGCACTATTAACATCAGTGACTAAGCTCAGTGCTGCTACTTTGCTCTTGTAATCATGCCTACATGTAGATGATTAACACGAGTTAGGTTTGATGAGAGTGACCCTACGCTAACATCCTTTCTAGATAAGTGGTTCTGCTGCTTTAATACTCCTCAAGGTACCAGCTCCATTTAGGAGCTTTAATCAAGTTATATTGATGAAGAAACTGAGGGCTGGATTCACAAAGGGCCTCCGCACTCATGACGGAGGCCCGCAGTTGGTCTCCGAATTGAGATTCCACCCCGAGTGCAGAGACTTCTCCCACGGCTGCCGGGCCTCCGCCAGGAGTGTGGAGGCCCTTTGTGAATCAGGCCCTAAGGCATTTTCAAATCAAAAGTACCATGGTACCCTGATTTTTGTGGTGCATTCCTTAAAGCTTACAACTGCTGAAACTCAATTTCCTCTCCCATTACAAAGATGTACTATTTAGCATTTCTTGTGGTTCAGGAGTATTACACTGTATTAGAACATTGGAATGTCAAGAGCTCCATTGAAGGTAATAGAGTAGCTCCAAGCTTATAATGACTGGGATAAGCCTTCTGCTCCAAGATTCAAATGTTTGTCCATCTATTTCTCACTTTTTAATTGAGAATATTTTACCCTCAGTGGGTGGAATGTTCTAATAGCCTCATAGCCTTTCTGGCTATAGCAGTTGGTAAAGGCCCTCTCCCCATTAAAGTCCCTGTTTGAAACAGTGGAGTCCTCTTATTCGACTCACTTCTACCTGGCTGCTCCTGAGGAGAGTACATTTATCTAAAGTGCCAACAGGCTCCCCTCTAAGAAAACAGGCTTGCTTACTGAAAAGAAGTGGCGGCACAGTTATTGTAAACTGTATGGTTCCTGAAATATCTATGAGAACCTATTCTAATGATATTGGCCCTACTTAAGCAAGATCTGCAAATGGATGAGAGGAGCAGTCTTCTTTTCCTGGACCTTTTCCACTCAACCCAAGTCCAGAAGCAAGCAGTCCACATGGTGTGACAGAAACTACGGTTTGTCTTCACTTCTTCAGTGTGGTATATAGTGAGACTAAAAGCAGTGAAAGATAACTAGGTTGACTCGGCAAGCTCATTATGAAGAGGTTAAGAAGACTGCTGAGTGAACAGGAGTTGTCCAGAAGTATTAAATCATGTTCGGTGCTGCTTGATTGTTTTCTTTGGGCCACATAATCTCTTAGGCGTCTAGGAGACCTTGGATGCTGAAATTGACTATTTAGTTTGGGATAAGTGGGAAGTCCCAATAATACACCTGACCATTTCCTCATACCATTTCTTTCCTTGGTTCCTCTCATTCCATTCTGG
Source organism: Calotriton arnoldi (assembly GCA_963921515.1). Classification (NCBI taxonomy): domain Eukaryota; kingdom Metazoa; phylum Chordata; class Amphibia; order Caudata; family Salamandridae; genus Calotriton; species Calotriton arnoldi. Next base: position 774,312 of record CAWUFW010003291.1, on the reverse strand, counting down.
TGGCTTATGAGTACTTTCCCCTTCCTATTCCCTAATGTACCCATTGGTGAATATTTGTATAGTCTGTATAGAAACAACTAGAATACATATTGAAAGACCCAGGTAGGTGCTTTTCAGTCCAACTTTTTGAGGCTTTATATTAGACTTTCCTTAAATGTACGTAATAGAATGTTATTTTGTTAGGCTATTTCTGCCTTCTATGTCTGTCCATTGATACTGCCTTTTTCCAAACACTTTGCAGCCGTACTCAGACCTTTAGTGCATATAAATGTAAAGTTAATAAATGAGTAAATGTGTAAATATCTCCATTAGTTATTGAAAACTGATGTAATTTGGTCTAATGAGAGCTCAAGGTATAAAGTGAAAGGTCAATGGGACAAAATTGCCTGCCCTGGTTTTCATTGATAATGTTCTTCTCTATCCTTTTAGTGAAGGGAATTGACTGCTCTCTTGCTGATGAAAGGAACAATTCACCTGCTAGTATTAGTGTTTGCTGACTCTTGCAATACATTCCTATGTATAGCTCGTTGGATATTATAGTATTGCAAATTACGTTTGTGACAGGAAGTGATTATTCATGTCTTATGCCTGCAGTGAAATAGGTTTCATTAATGGCATAAAACTACTGTCTTCTGTTGTATGGACTCTTCCCACCGTTCTGAATAATGTCCTTTAGGAAGCTACAGGTAGGAATTTCCAACTTCTATTAGGCTGCTCGTGTCATGTTTATTGAGAAGTCTGCCCAAATTTCTTTCTGGTTCCAGTTTCTCTTATTAGGTTTATAGCCTCCCACACCCTTACCATATTCAATTATATACATACAAGCGATTAACATATTGTGCATGACTCTGGTGGGTCACACCCAAAGCAAAACACTTCCTTCATAGGCGGCACTTAAGTTCAAGACTCTGCTAACCCTTGTAACTCCATGATGAAGCATGCTACTTATCTGGTTGTTTGGTTTGGCACGTTTTAAGGGGTATGAAATGATCAAATAAAATTAAATACAGTAAACTACAACTCAATGTATTTGGGATAGCGATCACTCATCTTTCTCGTAAGCAAAATAAGAACTAGTAGAAGTAAAATCTTCCCTATTCGTAATATATAGGACCCTGGTACCCTAATTTGGGCAGAAATGTAATTTTCCTCCTAAACTTAATTATACCTTTTTTTGTATTCACAAATCTTCCAAGTAGTATACTTGCGAAGGTGGTCTAAATGCAGAGTGTAGTACCGGTAATGTCATGTGAGTCCTAATTACTGTAAAACTCAGCAGAAGCCTCTAATGCAAATGCGCATTTATTTTATCTTATGAGAAAAAAATCCTCCCCACCAGACAGCTATTCCACTCTACCTTTAGAAAATTTGGATTTGATCCTTCCTGTCATGGAAGGGGAGGTAATCAATCGTATGGCTCGATTACATCTTTTAAACATTTCTAGGGTGGAAAGGGGTCAGAGAGGAATTTGGGAATATCCACAAATGTACATATTTATGGGCGTTTAGAAACATCCAAAGCAAAACATGCCTTAGAACACCCACTTACCACTCTTCGAGTGTCATTTACTACTGCAGATTTCTCTGCTCTCATGGCTGGAGAAATCCGCAATTGCTACATACATTTATGCCACCTGGAATCCCTTTGTCAATTCCTGGGCGGGATAAAGAAGGCAGTTGTAAAACATATGTTTACGACTGAAAATGTCTTTGTGACTTGGGCCCATAATCTATTAATGCAAAAAAAAAAATGTCATTTTGCTGTTCCTTTAGAGAACTTTAGTTTATTCATTATCAAATGTGAGAAAATAAGTACCACATGTTAGTATTGTCTCTGTCTTGGCAAAGCTGACTCCAGGAGTGTGCCATAACTCATTCTAAGATATCAGTGTTCTTCCTTTACATTTACTCCACTCATATTCGCATTAATTTGCCTCTTTGTACCAATGACTTTAATAGTCACTCATGAAATCAATAAACTTCACCAGCTACTTCATCATTGCTCTATTTAATTTAGGGACATGAGGATATTAATAATATATTGCTTTATAATTTTGTCAATAGCTACCCAACCAGTGGTGAAATGTCTTGATAGATGATAGAGACATCTAGCCGCAGATTCTTTAACTTAGAATTTCCCCCAGGCGCCAGTCTGGATCTGGAGATTTGTCAGCAGTACCTTTGCGTGCCGGGGGACGGCGTCGTATGGCTCCGCCCTGATGCCGTCCAAGGATATGACGTCAGTGGAGCCATATAAGTCCCTCCCGGTGCGCTGACGTCAGTTTTTTCTTTTTCTTTTTTTCTGCGCTGCAACGCGGATCCAGGAGAAGCGGTTCCTCTGGCCTGTTTGTTTTTGGCCTTACTGACGCCTTTTATCATCCAGGAACAGTGTGCTGATGCCTTGTGGCTGTAAGTCGTGTGAGTCCTGTACGTGGCTGATGTCGGTGACGGATCCCCACACGATTTGTATGTGGTGCTTGGGCGAGCCGCACGACTCCGAGGAGTGCGGTGCCTGTTGGAAGCTGAAGCCGAAGTCCCTACGGGAACGTAAGATGAAGCTGTTATCCGCCCGGATGTCCCGTTAGGAGTCCCGGCGTCGTCGGTCTCCTTCTCCAGCTGGAGCCCCGGTTCGCGGCAGGTCGCGGCATCATGCCCGACGTCGTCACTCGTCTCCCTCAGGTAAGCACAAGCAGAAGTCATGGAGGCCTTCTGCCTCTCCTAGTCGTGACGTAGGTGCCCGTTGTTCCTGGTTCTTACCGGACACGGCCCCTCCGCAGTCGACCCCCGTCTACCCATAGATGGAGGCCTATTTTCAGGCTTTGCGGGCCATCTTTGAGCCGATCCCACAGAGGTGGTAGGGACTCTGATTGGGAGCTTGCCGGCGGATTCGTCCTCGGCGCCAATCGAGGACCCTGACTCCGGAGTCGCAGCGACGTCAGGAGCCGGCCCGGTGGGGCTTCCCATTCAGACATCAAGTTATAGTCTGCCTCCACCGTTTTGGGACAGCCCGGTGGGGCCCCCTGGAATGGAGTCTACTGCGGCCGCAGCGGAGGACTTGGCCCCGAGTCGAAGCCGCCCACACGGCAATCTCCTATCGCGGTGGATGTCGGGACGCCGCCGTCCGACGCCGATCGATGGACCCTCCTTCGACGTTCGTCGGCATAGATGCTGTGCCTTTTCGACACCAGAGACGTCCTTTGCTCCTCCTTTTCACATGGAGGACGAGGCCCCTGGGGGTTCGCCGTCCCCAGTATTGATTGAGCATTCTTCGGAGCATGTTGATGGGGAGCACTTGCAGGCCCATGGGCAATCTCGGGCTGCAGGGCCTTTGGCGGAAGGGTTAGCCTGCAACCGTCCCCTAACTATGATTTGCTGTCACCTCCTAGAATGGCGCCGGAGGCTGGTGCAGCGTTTGCAATGGCTGTTCGCAAAGCTGCTGATACTTATCTGAAAGAGACACGTTAGTGACAGATTCCTTACCTTAGAATATCCCCAGGCGTCAGGCTGGATCCGGAAAGTTTTTGCGTAGCAGTACCCTTGCGCATCGGTAGGCTCCGCGTCCGTCGTCGGCGTCGGGATCGCCGGGATGACGTCGCAGGCAGTACTTAGACGCCGCCCCTGCGCGCTGACGTCTGTTCTTCTTTTTCCGCGCCAGTAAGCGCAGATCCGGGAAGAGCAGTGCCCTAATCATTTTTTGACTACATTTTTGGTGATTTTTTTCACTGTTTTCTCAACGAGTCTCTCGACTCCGAAGGTGTCGGTAGGGATGCTCGGCTTCCAAGCCCTGCGACGCCTGTGGTCGCATGATGTCGATCACAGACCCGCACTTAGAGTGTCTCTACTGCCTCGGCCGCGACCACGACACAAAGTCGTGCCCCGACTGACGGGCCTTGCACCCGAAGGCTTTGCGAGAGGGGTCTCGAAAGCTCCTCGAGGTCCGGCAGTCAGCTCCGCGCCACACCAAGCCCCAGTCACGTGAGAGGTCGAGGGGCCGGTCGCGGAGTCCTCATCGGTCGTCTGGGTCCAAGTCTTCGCACTCCTCCGGTAAGTCGAAGCATAAAAAGTCTAAGAAGCGTCATTGCTCGACGACTTAGCCTCGCCGGTCTCGCGACTCGGCTGAGGCTCCTGTCGGCACCGTCCCGCGGCTCCGGGAGTGCCTGTTGAGCCGCCCCCACATTACCCGTCCTTCCCGGGTTCGGGGGCGACTCCGGCCGAGATACAGGAATTCCTGTCGGCCATGGCCCGCCTCTTCGGGCCTCAAGGTCCCCCCGGTGCGCCTTCGGGCCCTGATGGGGTTTCCCCGGCGCCGCCGGCGACTCCGGCGCCGCCTGTCACACCAGCCTCTGTCCCGGCCCCGGCCTCGATCCCGGCTCCGGTGCTGCCACAACCCCCATCGACGCCGGTTGACCTAACTACACCTCCGCCGGCGCCGATGTCTCCGGTGCCGTTCCCGACGCCGCCCGGGGCTCCGGGCGGCGTCGTTCCCCGGTTCTCTCCGGATCCGGACACGGCGCCGGACCGACGTCGATGAGACCTTGGGTCCCCGGTGTTCTCCTTATTTTGAACCTGAGAAGGACGAAGAGAACAGGGAGGGGTCGGATGACCCTCTCACACAGCAGTGTGAGTTTGAACAGGACTGGGCTGAGGAACTTGGGGATGCCAGTGGTCTGGACACCTCCCCTGACTCTGGCATGCTGTCTCCTCCTTCCGTGGCAACGGAGGAGGGAGCAAACTTTGCAACGGTGTTGCGTAGAGCAGCTGGGGCCTTACACCTCCAATTGCCTACAGTGGCTGTCAGGACTAACCTCCTGACGGAAGTGCTTCAGCCGGCGGCTACCTCCTCGGAGCCACTGCTGCCGTTTAATGACTCGCTTTCCGACGTTCTTTTGGGCACCTGGTCCAAGCCCGCCACAGGGGCTCCTGTGGATAGGAACGTGGCCAGACGCCATCGCCCCGCTCCGGGCGACCCCTGTTCCTCTCCCAACACCCCACTCCTGAGAGCTTGGTTGTCCAAGCCTCTGCTTCCCAAACCGCCTTCCCTACCGCTCCTCCGGATAGGGAATCCAAACGCCTGGATCAATTTGGGAAGAAGGTCTTTTCTTCCTCCAGTGCTGGCTTGCGGTCTGTCAACACCGCTTGGCTTTTGGGCCGATATTCCCACTCTCTGTGGGACTCGGTGGCGCAAGCTTTGCCCCAGTGTCCTGAGGAGGTCCAGACACTGCTTTCCCGTGCTATTGCGGAAGGAAGAGATGCGGCTAAATACACCATCAGATGTGGCCTTGATACCGCCGACTCGCTGGGCAGATCGATTGCAACGACAGTGGCGCTGCGCCGTCACGCCTGGCTGAGAACCACTGGTTTCTCGGGTGATGTCAAAGCACTCTTATGGACATGCCCTTTGATGGGGTCGGTCTTTTTGGGAACAAGGCAGACCCTGCGCTGGAGCGTTTTAAGGACTCGCGGGCTACGGCCAAGTCCCTGGGCCTTTCTGCTGTACGCCGTCCGCAGCCATCTGCTTTTCGCCCCTTTCGTGGCCACGGAAGGGGCGCCCAGTCACGTCCGCTGCCCAGCCACCGGCCCGTGCAGCAAGCGTCTTCGCGTGGTCGAGGACGTGGCTCCCGCCGTGGCGGGTCAGGCAACCAGCGAGCGGGTCAGGCCACCAACCCCGCCCCGTCCGCGGCCTCCAAGCCCTCCTAGTCCTTCCTTTCAGGTGCACAGCACGCCAGTAGGGGGCAGGGTCCGCCATCACCTTCACCACTGGCGTGCCATCACCTCGGACAGGTGGGTCTTGGACATTGTCCGAAGGGCTACTCCCTCCCCTTCGAGACCACCCCCAGCCATGCCACCTCAATTCCACCGCATGTCAGGGGATCACTTGGTGCTTCTTCAGAAGGAAGTTGCGGCCCTCTTGGCCAAGAGGGCCATCGAGCGCGTTCCGACCCCAGAAGTAGGTCGTGGTTGCTACTCCCACTACTTTCTGGTGCCCAAAAGGACAAGGAGGACATGCGTCCTATCTTGGACCTCCGGAACGTAAATCGCTTCCTCCGGAAGGAGAAGTTCAAGATGCTCACCCTAGCTCAGGTCTTGACTGCCCTCGACCCTGGAGATTGGTTGGTAGCGTTGGACTTGCAGGACGCATATTTTCATATCCCCGTCCTGCCAGCCCATCGGCGTTACCTGCGGTTCACGGTGGGCCTCGAGCATTTTCAGTTCACTGTGCTCCCTTTTGGCCTTACCAGCGCCCCTCGGGTGTTCACGAAAGTGATGGCGGTGGTCGCAGCTCATCTGCGCCGGGCAGGGGTTCCAGTCTTCCCCCTACCTCGACGACTGGCTGCTGAAGGCGGGCTCGTCCCAGGCAGTCGTCTCCCACCTCCAGACTACGGCCGAACTCCTGCACTCGCTGGGGTTCTCCATCAACGTGCCGAAGTCGCATCTGACTCCTTCTCCACAGCTCCTTTTCATCGGAGCAGTTCTGGGCACGACGCAGTTTCGGGCCTATCCTCCCGAACGGCGAGTCCGGGATATTCAGGCTATGATTCCGATCTTTCGGCCTCTATCCTGGGTTTCGGTACGGATGACCCTGAGGCTGCTGGGCCTCATGGCCTCCTGCATCCTGCTAGTCGATCATGCCAGATGGCATATGCGGGCTCTGCAGTGGAACCTGAAGTTCCAGTGGGCGCAGCACCAGGGCAACCTGTCCGATCACGTCCAGATCTCGGAGGGGACTGCAAAACAGTTGCAGTGGTGGCTCTCGAACCGGCAATGGGTCAGGGGCAGATCGCTCTCCCTTCCCCAGCCAGAGCACACAGTTGTGACGGATGCGTCCCTGCTGGGATTGGGCGGTCACATGGGAGAGGCGGAGATCAGAGGCCTCTGGTCTCCGGCGGAGTCCCGGCTCCATATCAACCTTCTGGAGCTCCGGGCGATCCGACTTGCACTCAAGGCATTCCTTCCCTCTGTCAAAGGGAAGGTAGTGCAGGTGTTCACAGACAGCACCACCGCCATGTGGTACTGCAACAAACAAGGCGGGGTGGGGTCGTGGACCCTATGTCAGGAGGCTCTGCGCCTCTGGACATGGCTGGAACATCAGGGCATCTTCCTGATGGCTCAACACCTGGCAGGTTCCCTGAACGCCAGGGCAGACAAACTCAGCCGCAGGTGCATGATGGATCACGAATGGCGTCTTCACTCGGAAGTGGCGCAAGGACTCTTTCTACAGTGGGGAGAGCCTTGGTTAGATCTATTCGCCACCGAAGAGAACGCGCAATGTCATCAGTTCTGCGCGTTGGAATTTCCAAGGCGGCACTCGCTCGGCAACGCTTTTCGTCGCGAGTGGAGTTGCGGTCTGTTGTACGCTTTTCCCGCCTATACCACTTCTACCCAGAGTGTTGAAGAAGATTCGGCGCGACCGGGCCCAAGTCATCCTTGTGGCTCCGGACTGGGCTCGAAGAGTTTGGTATCCCGAGCTACTCAGTATGAGCGTCGATCCCCCGATCCGTCTGCCTCTTCGGGAGGATCTTCTGTCGCAGCAGCAGGGGACGGTCCTCCACCCGAACCTGTCCAGTCTCCACCTGCTTGCGTGGAGATTGAGCAGCGGCAGTTGATTCCTTTCGACTTGCCTCCCGAAGTTTGTGATGTGATTCTGGCAGCCAGGCATCCCTCCACTAAAGTGGTATACGCCTGCAGGTGGAACAAGTTTGTGGCATGGTGCACAGCAAAGGCTGTGAATCCCCTCTCTGCCCCTCTTTCTGAGGTTCTTCTGTTCCTTCTTTCTCTGGCCCAACAGGGTTCTGCCCTGGGTACCATCAAGGGCTATCTTTGTGCAATCTCGGCCTTCCTCAGGCTCCCTGATCAGCCCTCTCTTTTTAAGTCCCCTGTTGTTAACAGGTTTCTAAAAGGCATTACACACCTCTTCCCTCCTGTTCCGTTTGTCATGCCTCAGTGGGACTTAAACTTGGTTCTTACCTTTTAATGTGCGCTCCCTTTGAGCCTCTCCATAACTGTCCTCTTCGTCTTCTTACTCTGAAGACAGCCTTTCTGGTGGCCATCACCTCCGCTCGGCGGGTGAGTGAGCTCCAGGCTCTATCATGCAAACCTCCCTTTCTGTCTGTCCATCCAGACAAGGTTGTTCTTAGGACGCGTCCGTCCTTCTTGCCAAAGGTGGTTACTGCCTTCCACATTGGGCAGACCATCACTTTGCCCACCTTCTTTCCGCCTCCGCATTCTTCCCGAGAGGAAGAGAGGCTCCACCGTCTGGACCCAAAACGTGCGCTTTCCTTTTATATCAACCGCACACAACACTTCCGGGTGGATGACCAGCTCTTTGTTGGCTACGTGGGCGCCAAAAAAGGTCGGGCGGTGCACAAGAGAACCATCTCCCGCTGGGTAACCTTGTGTATCAAAGCTTGCTATTCTTTGGCTAAGAAGGAGCCTCCTGTTGGGCTGCGTGCCCATTCCACCAGGGTAACGGCTGCTACCATGGCTTTAGGCCGCGGTGTTCCGCTGCAGGATATATGTCAGGCAGCTACGTGGGCCTCGCTGCACACGTTTACCAAGCATTACTGCCTTGACAGCCAGGTCCGGAGGGACGGCTTCTTTGGCCGTTCTGTCCTCCGGGACTTCCTTGTCTGATCTTTGTTCGCAGACCCACTACCGGGGTTGGTATTGCTGGGGTATCTATTCTAAGGTAAGGAATTTGTCACTAACGTGTCTCTTTCAGATGCACAAGTTACTAACTTGTGTAACGATATATCTGTAAGAGACAGTAGTTAGTGACAGATTCCTACCGCCCATCCATGCTCCCCGTTCTGCGAACTGATTTCTAGGGTTAAGGACATCCCTTTCAGGGCCCTAGTATTTTGCAGACACCTATGTCAGCTTCTTGCATGGCTCTGCGTTCCTGGCGCGGAAAGTCGTGTACAGAACTGACGGCAGCGCGCAGGGGCGGCGTCTAAGTACTGCCCGCGACGTCATCCCGGCGATGCCGACGACGGACGCGGAGCCGCACGACGCCGCCTACCGACGCGCAAGGGTACTGCTACGCAAAAACTTTCCGGATCCAGCCTGACGCCTGGGGATATTCTAAGGTAACGAATCTGTCACTAACTACTGTCTCTTACAGATATATTGTTACACAAGTTAGTAACTTGTGCTGCAGTGCCAGCCTCCTTCTATTTCTTAGCCCTCTAATCCATTGTTGGATTTGCTCCACCAGGGTAACGCGGAGGGTGAGCCCTTGCTGCCTTGTGGTGCGTCATTGTATGACATTCTTCTAGGGACCTGCCGAGGCCCTCGTCAGGGGACTCGGTGGACCGTGCTATCGCACATAGTCACCGCCCGGCTCCTAATTAGCCAGTCTGGTTGTCCCTGCACACTAGCGTTCAAGGGCTATTCCAGACAGCCTCCGCTTCGCTGCCCTTGTCCTCTGCTCCGATCCTTCCACCCACTAGGGAGTCTCGATGGTTGGAGACATGTGGTCGGCAAATGTTTGCGTCCACAAGCTTGGCCCTCCAGACCTTGAACACGTTTTGCGTGTTTACTCTGGCTACATGTGCCCTCTGGGACTTGGTGGAGCCCTTCCTTCCCTCCCTGCCGAAGGCCCCCGGGCTGACCTGGCTCGGATACTCCAGGATGGTCGTGAGCTGGCTCAGTTTTCAATTCGGTCCGCCATGGACACCACTGATTTAGTGGGTCGGGCCATGGCCAGGTCAGTTGCTTTGCGTCGCCTTGCTTGGCTGCGTGATGGCAGTTTTCCTGAAAATGTTCAGGAGCATCTTTGGGACTTGCCCTTTGATGGCGCTTATCTAAGCGGTTCAGCGTCTCATGTCTGGTTTGCAGTGAATTACATGGTTTCTAGTCCCTTGTTGCGGACTTATTAGCTTGATTTGCTTTGGTTGCAGTATTGTTATTGCTTTTCTCTGGTGTCGGTCGCTGGGTTCAAGCTGTTATTTCCCAGTCGGACTGTACAGCTTCACAGCTGTTTGTGCCTTTATTTTTGATTACTCTGTCTAGGAGCTAGTCTCGAGGTGCCCCTTTTTATAGGGATGTTACATACCTTATGTGAGGTATTCATTGGTTATTGTATAGCCATTCTACCTTATCACTGCTCCAGGGAGAGTTCTTCCTGGGTGGTGTACGTCCTTCCTGAGGATGCAGCAAGGTCCTCTTAGGATTGTTATTTATCTCCTCTTTGGGGTGTTTTAGTCGCTCCACTTGCTGTTGTGGAATTTCTTCTCTGGACACGCCCAACAGGGTGGCATAGCTCTCTTTGAAGCTTCCATGTTTACATTTTGCCTTTGGTCAGTAGTTCTCTCCTGCCTCTGCGCAGACCTCTCCAGACTATTGTTGACTTTACTTCCTGTCTGGCTCATCACAGCGTACTCGCGCATGCTCCCTTTTTCTTGTCCTTGGATATCTTTTCAAGCGTTCTGCTGTTTTTCCACCATTTTGCCTATGTTGGTTGTCTTTGCCGTAAGCCGGTGTCTCTTGTGAGCATGTTGGTCTGTTCCGCTTCAGGAACAGTTTCTTCTCTGTTTTCAGTTCTGGCACGGTGTGTTAAAACACACCGGTCGCGTTCACTGGCATGCGGTGCTTGCTGATCCAACTGGTGCCACAGCATTGCCTGCATTTGATTTTTGTGGATTTGTCTATTCCTTCCCTCTGGTGTTGGACGTGCTTCTGTCCTTGGCCTTCCCTCATGGCTCAGACCCTTCTGATTTTTCCCTTGCAGGCAATTGGTTCTACGCCGGACACCTGGATGGTGTACATTGTTTGTGCCCCATTTTTCATGCGCACTTCCCAGACAAGGGCTCAGGCCGCTCTGCTCATAGCCTCGACCAGATGTTATCCATTGCAGTTTCTCTATGTAACTGCAAAGGTAACTTTGTACCTTTCTACACATGTTTTGGGCTGTGTGTATGCAGGTATATATGTATGTATGTATGTATGTATATAATGGCGACATCGCAAGAATAACCAGAATTTAACGCACTGGAAACTTGGTCCGGGTCCGTGTTGTAGCAGGATTGCTTGCGAGGGAAATGCGGTGTGTGGATATATATATATATATATATATATATTATATATATATATATATATATATATTTATATATATTATCTACTGGCGGTCGCCAGTAGATAGTTATAGTTAGGACCTATTTTCCATAGGAAATCCACAACATTCTATTTGAAATAACTTTGGCGCCGGTTGACAAATCTTCGCGAAATTTTCAAAACTTATGGCCCGCTCTGGTCCGCTCCTATCCTGAAAGTTTCGGGGTGATTCGGCAAGCGGGGGCCGAGAAAATAGGGGGTTCCCAAAATGTGTTTTCCCCATGCAATTTTCCATAGGAACCTTTCATCGCAGCTACAGCCCGAACTGCTGAACGGAATTACACCAAATTTGGCAAAAAGGTAGCCCTTGGTTCAGAGTCGTGCCTTTTGCTTAAATGGTGTAAATCCGTTCAGTAGTTCCTGAGAAATTTGAAAAAGAAAACACATATATATCTGGGCGGAGCCTAACCACACGTCATCGTGAGATCTGATTGGCTGTCAGCACTTCATCCTGGAATTGCTGGCAGCCATCTTGGGACCAATATAAATGATAGTACCCCATTGAAATGCATTGTAGTGAATCGAAGATTTTGAGGGTTACCAAAAGGAGAACTATAAAGGGTGATAACAGACTTTAGTTACCTTAGAATTCATTTGTTGATGGTAACAGACTAATTTCAGGAATTGTGGTGTGTTCTAAGGTGATTTTACCCTGTGAAAAACCTTCTGCTGGGATATCATGAATCGTGTTTGAGAGAACTATTTTCACATGCTTGTCCCATATAGTTTTGAAAGGTGCTCCAGAAGCTAAAATGAGAGCATATTTTCTGTAAATTCACATTATCTTTCTCAGTCATGTGAGAATGAAGTCTGACATTCTCAGTAAAACATGTACATCCAACAAGGGCAGAGACTGTCAGTTGATTCCTTTGTGTTCTACTGCAGCTTCCCAGAGTGTTCTAAAGAACAACTAGAGTGCTAACAGCCTTACGTATGACAAAAGTATGGCACACCTGAAGCCATCTTGATTGGAATAAACTGGTAACCCTTAAAACATTTAATTTAAAAAGGAACAAAATGAGGGGGTTCATTTTGCCATAGAAATTATGGTTAGTGCTGCAGAAAGAAAATTTAGGGCATGTTTTAAGTGAGATCTCAAATCCTCTTCTATTTCATTAGAAAATTCTGACATGCAGACTGAAACAATAACTTTCAATACCAGCAGTAGACTTCCAGTTAACTCCCTGGTGAGCAGTAGCTTTACTACAGTGATCTAATGAACAACTAGAATGCTAACATTCTGAATTTATGGCAAATGTGTGACACATCTGAATGCCTTCTTGATGGAATCAAAGTAAAAAACTGAAAGCATTTCCTACTGAGGAGACTGCAGTAAATGACGAAATTAGGAAACTTCATAACAAATAAGTCTCCCAAGATGGCCACCAGAGAAAAAAGAGCCCAAATGTAGCACAAATATCACCCAGATGTAGCCCACATATAGCCCAATGACAGAAGTGTGCAAAACACTTTTTATTTTTAGTTTTTCTGCAGTTTTATATAGTGCAAACTTGTCCGGTATTGGAGCGTTACATCTTACTTGGACCCCTTATTGCGTATTTTGCACGAAGTACATGAGATTGATCTTGCGAAACATTGAACTTTACGATTCTGTTAACCTGAAGTTGCTCTGAACCGGGCTTTGTAACACCCGTTTTTACCTACTGGTTTTAATTAATTCTCACTGTATTGTATTACGAAAGAGGATTTACTGTTTTTATGTACACTTTTATGATCTATGTTTCTAAATCAGATCAAATAAAGTTTAATGAATTCTATGGCAGGACGGAGGCGAGGATTATGCATATCTTTCCTCACTTTATTTGCATAGCAGTTCAAAGAAACCGTAACACAACAATCATTAAACAAAAGACTACACAACCCATGAACCATTAGGGGGTAGTCTCCAAGGCAACTATAGTCCAATCATATCACAGTCCATCGTATATAATATCGTGACGTCCCTTCCGCTTCCTCTTTCTTCACTGCTCGTCAGTTAAGTGCATTCCTTACATTCTTGGCTTAATCTGACGTTGTTGCTGTTTGTATAGCGGTTTCTTGTGCACGTTATTAGCATTATTGCCTTGGTATTGTTTCATATTCCCTGCGCAGCAGGCTCTTGCCCGAGCGTTCTCCCCCTCGCAGTTTCTCCCGCTGTGTGCTCTGCGTGCGGTGAGATCCTGTCAGGCGCGTCTGGTCCGAGCGAGGCAGCTCCGTCGAGCGCTCCCGCTGGTCTTTACGCGCGTTTGGGAATCCGGTCACTCCTTTAGTGTCCGCTTGATTCCCGACCAACCTCGCCTCATTTTGACACCGCTACGCAGTGATTTCCCCACATGGCCACGTTAGTGACCAGCGCCACCTGGTGGTGGTAATTGGTATTGCGCCTCAGTCTATTCTTATAACCGCTTCGGGGAAAGCCCAGCTGTTGGAGCACCGGCGAGGGGCTGTCTTAAGGATTTTAAGGGCATTTGTTCTCTGCTCACACCCTCTGCTATCATGTCTTCTCCAGAAGACCATTTTTACTCCTCCTACCAGGAAGTGGAGGAGGAATGGCCCCCCAACTTCTCCCTCCAGCAGTGGACCAAGCCCTCTCTCTGGCTATTTCTAGGGCGCTGGCTCCTCTTAGGGATCAGGTTGATAAGCTGGCGAAAAGCATCCCTGGGGTGTTCAGTGACCCAGATCTGGTGGCGGGTCCAAGTAGCTCCCAGATGGGGAATAAAAGGGCCGTTAAGCATAACGCGGGGCACTTGGAAGGATTTGATAAACTTACGGAGACCTTCCTCAAGAGTGCGCGAACGCTAAAACATGCACCCTGCCGGGAGGAGGAGGGGCCCGGAGAAAATTGCGACACTGTCACCACTATTGTAGACCCCGACGGCGGGTTTCCCTTAGAGGGAGAGGGTGTATCGGAGGACGATTTCTCCTCCAATGAGGATAAGGACTCTGGGCGTCCCTGGCGTCCAGAGTCCCACTCCTCTCAGTCCCCGGTTGGGGACGGGGTCCACTCGGACATGTTCGAGCCTACCCAAATTTACCATCCTAGGTCGGCAGAGTGGACACCTGACGCCAAAGTGGCAGAGTATGTGGTGGGGAAAATCCATCAACCCCTTGAAAGGGAGGTCAAGAATAGGATGAGGGGAGAATGCCCCAGGCCCTCACTGAAGGGGAAGATGGCACACACGCCTGAAATTGATGAGAAACTATGTACCTTTTTCTCCAAGTATATGAGGGATCCCAAGAAAGGAATTGATAGGTCTTGGACGTGGTAGGGCCCTTAAACCAAATTATTCAATTGACGGAGCGTTCCAAAGAGTCAGGATCCCCTTTGTCCACGGATATTGTGCCTGGTTGGGCGCACTACCCTAAACCCTAAAACACTAGCCCCTCCACTACCCAAACACCACTGCACTACTCTAAACCCTAAAACACTACCCCCAGCACGACACCCTACACTACCCAAACACCACTGCACTACCCTATACCCTAAAACACGACCCCCTACACTACACAAACACGACTGCACTACCCTAAACCCTAAAACACTACCCACAGCATGACCCCCTTCACTACACAAACACCACTGCACTGCCCTAAACCCTAAAACACTACCCTAGCACTACCCCCTACACTACCCAAACACCACTGCACTAACATAAACCCTAAAACACTACCCCCAGCACGACCCCCTACACTACACAAACACCACTGCACTACCCTAAACCCTAAAACACTACCTCCAGCTCGACTCCCTACACTACCCAAACACCACTGCACTACCCTAAACCCTAAAACACTAACCCAGCACGACCCCCTACACTACCCATACACCACTGCACTACCCTAAAACACTACCCCCAGCACGACCCGCTACACTACTGCACTACCCTAAACCCTAAAACACTACCCCCAGCACGACCCCCTACACTACCCAAACACCACTGCACTACCCTAAACCCTAAAAGACTACCCCCAGCACGACCCCCTACACCACCCAAACACCACTGCACTACCCTAAACCCTAGAAAAGAAACCTCCACCCCATGCCCAATCCCCCTTACCTCTCACTCCTCATGGTTCCTCTCTCCTCGTGGTTCCTGCTTCACGTCATCTCTGAGGGGCGGTGCACGTCGTTGTGAGGAAACGGAACATCCTCTGTTTCCTTACAACGACATGGATCGTCTACATGTTTTTAGAACGCATGGTCATTTACCATACATACCTTTACAACAAAATTCGTTGTAAAGGCATGCGTGGTAAATGACCATGCGTTCTAAAAATGCGTAGTAATGACTTTGTGATGTACAACGCATGTGTGGTAATGCATGCGTTGTAATGGTATCGCAAAGTAAAAAAGTCGTTGTAACGGCTGTTTACCGATCGAAGCTAGTCCCTGTTCTTCAGTGAGACGTTTATTTGATTAATTAGGAGGAAGGAATGTGGTTTTTACCGAAAAGTGCATTCCCGGCTGTTGTATTGTGAAAGTGTCCGCGTGGCCTGGTTTCACTTCCGGTGAGAGAGTGGAAGAGTCTGTTTGGATCTAAAGGAGTTCTGTTGGACGGGGCCGGCGCGACATGTCATCAGAAAACATAGCTAATGGAAGCGTCCTCCCTGAAGTGTGGAGCAGTGCCATGAGAGGTCGAGTGTGCGTCCCACCGCAGTATGACCGTACCGCGTGACCCATGTGCCGCCTCCAGGGTACGGGAGGCAGAAGCGGCATCGCAGGTCCTCTTGAAGACCGTTGTAGCTTTAATTCTACATTTTGGTAGTAGGGCATTTTAACTTCGTTGTTCCTGCCAGATACAAAGAGAAGATCCTGTGTTATTCAGTGCCCTCGTTACCTTCTGTGTGGCTTTGGGTGCTTGTCACTTCGCTGCCCCGCCGGTGCACACGACTGGGCACCCCACCTCGTGTGCCATCTGCAGGGCCTCTGCCCTCGGATCACTGGTTTCGGTTTCTGGAGTGGCAACAAACTGTTGCTCCCAAAGGACTAGCCTGAACACTTAGGTGAATATCCCCTGCACAGCATTCCACGGAAATTCTTTCCTAGCTCTCCCACGTCAACGAGCACGGCTCCGCTCGCGACACCGTATGACGTCATCGGAGCCATAAGAGGACCTCGTCGGCGTGCTGACGTCAGTTCCACCCATTTTTTCTGTGCCACCGAGGCAAACAGGGGACCGAGACATTTTCACATGTGTATATATAGTTTAATATATATATATTCACTGAAAAAAACCATAGGTTTCAGGCACGTTATAGTTAGAAATTAGCATTTAAAAAACCTTAGAAATTCACTGAAAAAACCATAGGTTTCAGGCACGTTATAGTTAGAAGGGATAGTACAGTTCTACCATATTGCAAGAATCATGAATACATACATGAATATAAAAAACATTATGAAAAGTGCGCGTACTCCTACGATGCCTAACTAGATGTACCTGAGTGTACCTAGCATATGTGTAGGTCTAAAAGCCTAAGAGCCAAGAATCCTTCTAGGATTTAGTCGAACCCCATTACCTGAATAGAGAGTGTGGGACCCGTCCTGGTCTCGAGTTGGACACCCCGTCAGGGCTGTGTCAGACCGCTGTCAGCTGGAGCGAATGCATGCAGGAGCCTCAGCGTCTCTGGTCAGTGTGTCAGCATGGAAGTCTCGGTTCCCTCTATCTTACCATGGCAAGATGTGGTGTATTTATACCCAAGTGTCTCGTCCCTCAGTATGGTTTGTATTGGTGTTTGTTAGACATGAGGAAGACGTCAGGGGTGAACTTTGTACATACATATTATGCGGGAGATGTAGCTGGTGAATGCTCATGCATAATTTGAGTATATTGTAGGCCTGTGTTTGGGAAAAACCCTGCAGTGTTCTAACCACAGACTAGATAACGTTCAACCCTCAGAGTTTGTTGTGTACTGTAGGGAACTAATGTAGGTGAAAGATCATGCCTATATTAGGGCATAGGAGATCATGACTATAATAGGGCATAGACGATTATGACCAAAATAGGGCATATATGATTATGACCATAATAGGGCATATGCGAATATGACCATATACGGCATATATGAACGCGTCTATATTAGGGCCTCTATATGAAACATAACAGGCTTTCTGCCTCCACCTGGGGGGGCATATTTGAGGTAATGACATCTTTATCTACGGGGGGTTTGGCAGAAAGTCTTTTTGGCCTGGGGAGCGGGGGTAGCGCTATTTCCTCCAAAAACAACTCCCGGGGTACAGTGTGTTTTCTGCCACTTCTGGGGGAGAGGGGGGTCAGATTGGAGAGAATTACCTCGTGTCTACCCCTGGGGGGAGGCAGAAAGACGTTTTGGCCCGGGGAGGGGGAACTCTAGGCCATTGCCAGTCTGGCTGCCCCCCCCCTCCCCTCCCTCCATCCTCCCGAAATAACTCCCTTGGGTTTAGTTGGCTTTCTGCCACCACCTCCCTGGGGCATTAGGAAATAAAAACCTCCTGTCTGCCCCCTGGGTTGGAAGAAAAACTGATGGGGTTATTTGGAGGGTGGAGGTTTGTCCCGCTAACTAGGTGGGCTGTCCCCACCCTTTGTTCAACTTCCTAAGCAATCTTTATGTCTAGTGGGCATTCTGTCCCACAGAGGGGAGGGGGGCTGCTTGCTGGTAATTACCTCCTATCTGCCCTGGGGGGTCAGGGGGGACGAAGACATTTGTGGCAGGGAGAAGAGGGACCACTAGCCCATTGCCGGAGGGGGGGGGGGGAAAGTGTTCACCCCTCCAAAACTACTCCCCTTTCCAACTGTGCCTCCTCCATGAAGATTGGTGCTCGGGAGAGCTAATCAGCTCATTTTACTTTTACTTTCACTTTCTATGTAATGACATCCACATGCCTTGCATACTGGTCCTCATTACATAGAAAAAAAATAGCATTGGGCTGCTGAGAAAGTTCTTTCCCAGCAGCCCGACCTAAATGTAAAAAAGGAATCCCTCTGGTGCAAGCAGCAGAGAGTACTTAAAAGCCCTCCCCAGCGTTGGCCAGTGCCACCAGATACACTGGGTAGTGAATGCGGTGATTGGCCGGTGGCCTACGCCCGCACTAAAGAGGTTAAAGTAGAGCAATCAGCTCTGCAATTACTGGTTGAACTATTATATAAGACTCCCTCGCGACCTCTATTTCTTTAACTATTTAGAAAGTATCTAGTATGTGCTAAACATTGTTGTATACACAATTCAACACTTGAACAGTATAATTTGTTTGTCATAGTTTTATTATTCATAACCATTATATCAAAATACATTTAGTTTTTTTCATTTTTTTATAAGACCATAAAAACATACATTTTCATTTATATTTAGTTTTTCTTCCTATACATGGTTGCACGCTACCAACACGTGGTAGGCTTAATATACCATATTACTCCGGACCCCTAAATAATAAAATGGTACAAGACAGTTTTCTTTGTGTCAATTCACAAACTCACTCAATCACAACCACACACATTCATACATCACCCAAAACTAATTATCTGGATCATGGAGAGACTTAGAACTAATTAGTCTCCACAGCCCTGTCGGATGAGCTGGTACAACAGGGTATGACCATAAGGTCGACGCGCGTCTTCTCCCTGACCTTAGTTTCCCTTAGAGGGGGTCCCCTTTGCTAGTAATAATTACTGGCTGAACTGCCAGTTTTTATAATCATCTGCTTTACTTAAGCAGCTGTGTTCTAATATTACTAACCAATCTCTCGAGCAGAAATGCATTGTTACCAAACGGCTTAGCTTGGATCTCATGCAGGTCTACCACAGTCACTGTACCCCCAACAAACTTGGAGACAGAAGTCTGGTAAAATCAAAGCTGAGCTTTCAGCAACCAGACAGTGGATACTCGCTAAGTGTTTTGGCATTCTGTTACCCTCCTTTGAAGTGCGCCCCATATGTTATATATGTAAACCCAGCAGACTTGTCTTTGACACTGTAATGTCAAAAAGAGTCCCCCTGTGATTGGGGCCGGACTGGCTGGCAGTACAAAGAAGGGCCCTGCCCAAGTGTCATCTAACATTTGCCTGTGACAGGGAAGGCCTCTTTGAAGTGTGCCCCAAGTATCATATGAAAAATCCCAGCAGACCTGTCAAATAGGATGTGACATTCAAGCAGGGCTTTAATGAAATGACAAAGAAGATGCTCTTAGGCTCCCCTGCATTTTCTGTCTGGTTCAGATGAGTCATCTCTGCCCATTCAAGTCAGCCTATTGTTTGCTCCTGGCAGCAGTTCACACCAAACCACAGGGGAGCCATCAGCTGCCAGGTTACATTTGGAAGGTACTAAAAGGCCCTAGAAGTTTAGGCAGGCAAGGGGCACCTTTTCTGTAAGAGACAAAATTTGACTTTACCATTATATTTTATTTTTGTTTCGCTACTAAAAAGACTTTGAAATATTTATCTAGCTGTTTCCTAGGCAGAGATAGCATTTATTAAACTTGATATTGTATCCCAAAGCTTTCCTATGCAACAGCAAACACTGCTACAGTGAAAGTAGCCTTTTGGGCCTTTTCAGTGTACGGGCATGATTAACATTAAACTTTTACTTGTCCTTCTCTTAATTAACATACACCTTGCCTTAATGGGGAGTAAGAGCTAATTATGGGTGATTTATTTATTAATATTTAAAAAGTGGGTTTAGGCTTATCAATAGGAGTTATTTTGACAGGTCGAATTTGCTGTTAAAACCTGCACCACTGTGCTACACATGAAAGAGCTACAGTAATATTTGCATGGTCACTACAGTGGGTGGTGCAGACCCCTGGTGACATTTAACTTGCATATATGTTGATTAAATATTTAGAAATCCCATTATGCACTAGTGAGAAAAAGCCATTGTGGGGTGAAATATTACGGTACAGAAAAATGGGAAAAAAAATATTTTTTTGTGGTGATTGTTTGCTTAATATGGTACAACATTACTAACCAAGGAGCCAGTCCATACCTTGAATGTCGGCCCTCACCTGAATTATGATGGTGATCCACATAACACAAGGTCATTAATGCGATCAGTAAATTTTAACCAACCCCTATTCCGTCTAAAAATAAAACAGCAGCTCAGAGTCTGAATTTAGAGGAAAGTTAGCAGTCCAATGAATGTTATTATGAAAGGAGTTGTTTGCTGTGCTAAAATGTTTACTATGTGTAATTTAAAATCTCTCCTTTTCTCTCTCGAGCTCTTGTTAACTTCATCCATTTCGTTTTCACCTGCCAGGAATACAAACAATTTAAGTGTTTATCAGCTGCATCTCCAGGCATGCTATGTCATGTTAGTGATGCGTGGATTCGTTGCATAAACAATAATTATTCTGAACAGATTCTGATTTTTTCATGTTAAGCCATCTCCTGTGAATCGTGAAGCAATAGCATTTATTTTTGCATCTCACCTATGGACAAATTTTATCTGTCGTCGAAAGACTTAGAAGGCTTTAGGCCTGTTCATTGTTTACTATTAATCCCACATCTAGTCCGTGTTTCCAACCGACTGCAAGAAGTTGGTGACATCTGTAGTATACTGCCAGGTTATCCTTTCTTCACCATAGTGCAGTTAATGGAAGAAGTGCACCTAGAAAACTGGAAAGGTGCTATTACCCTGTGGGTGCACTCAGATTTGAAATACGTAAGGATCTGTATCCCAAATAATTCAGATTATTTTTTTATTTCCAAGAAATAAATTCTTACAGAAATATTGCACATTACCCAATTCATTGACTTAATTCATTTACAAATATAATAAAATCACCAATAAATAGCACTTAGTTAAATCAGTACAACCAGCACATAACATCAACATAAAACGAATATAAAAAAGTATATAAAGTGAATTATCATCTACTATAACACATTGAGCGGTCTAAAGCCCACTTATCCCACATGCGTTTGTTTTCATTAATACATGTAGCAGCTACTTGGTCATCCAAACCTACCTTCAAAAAGAATATAGTGTGAACCGAGAAGCACAAGTTGGTCAGAAAGAACTAAAACTCCTGTTTGCTAGCACAAACTCATTTCAGCCTAGCCTCCTAAATGAGAAGAATACTGCTACAAAATTAATAAACCGCATGTGAATCCAGAAAACATTCATGCTGCAAACTGAAATGGCTATTTACCTGTAGGAATTGTTTTGCAGCTTGAAGATTTTTCTGGATTCACAAGCGAACCTCACACAAGGTGTGGAGGGGCAAGGTAAACTGGAAGCCCATGTACAGATAGAAATTGCCAAAGTGGAAAAATAATCTAAAGATGGCAACCATGCTCCGGGGCTTCTGAGGCATACGTCTGATGTCACAGGAGGATGGACGTGACACCAGATGATGTTCGACAGCGCCCAGAGAGGGGGGGGGGAGGGAGGGGGGGGGGCAAGGTACTTGAGAAATCTGGGCCCATCCACTAAATGGTGAATAATGCACAGAATGTGAATCCAAAACAAAAAATTCTTCAAGTTGATAAACCTCTCCTGAAGGTCAGTAAACATTTTGTTACACAGCAAATAGGAAGAATGATACTGTCTTATTCTTGCAGGATCACATACACACTCCTCTTTACCCATCTTTATCCCTATCCAGCACCTTTCCATCATAATAATATATATCTTTTTTTAAATAGAGCTTGATACTGCCCTCTGTGGTTTCTAAGCAATGTAAGAAGAAGGTGCTAATATTAACCATTTTAACGGTAATCAGTTTGAATGTGAAAGATGGAATACTGAATCAGTTTTGCCAGGACACAAACTTGTGTGACCTGCAGCCACTTTATGTGGCCCTCCGGTCTTTTTAAACTAATTGGAAAGCAACATGTTGTGATTGGTACAGAGAACAACAAAATTGAGAAAATGATAAAAATGTATCTAATTTTTATTAAATGATTGTTTTTTATTTTTTTCTTGCCATCCCTACCCTGAACACTTCAACGGATTAGATAAATGAAACTGGATGCACATGCACAATAGCTGTAAACAATAGGATGTCTGTGGTGGCCGCAATAGTATTTTGGGCATCAGCTGGCAAAACAAAAGTAACCGTGAATGAGAAAATATTTCTTAACCTTTCGTTTTAAACGGGCACTCTTAGGGGTGACTAAGTAGCATTTAGATGTTAACGAACAGGTGTTGTAATGTAGTATTATTTGAGTTCCTAACTTGTTTGAGTAAGAGATTATTGGTAAGGAAGTTGGGGTATATGGAGTCACTTGTGTAGGGAGGTTTGGAAGCGTCATTTAGGCATCAAGTGGAGCAGTGAATGCTGTGCATGGGTTTCCAGGGGGTGCTGATCATTTCCTGATGTTGCCTTTTTTGTAGCTGTGTGTGGTCAGCAGTTGCAGGCTGCAGATAGATAAGGTATAACGGATGTAAAATACTATCCTTTTCTAAGATGACATAAGTGTAAATTAGTTATTTCTTATAGTGAGCAAGAACAAATTTCACACGTTGGCTGTCTCTACAGATAAGGAAATACTTATGTTTCTGGGGTGGGGTAGAATGTTAAGGAATGAAGTCGGCTTGAAACCACTCCATACACAACCAGAGGAAATCTTGGACAGATGTTGTCGCATAGGACCACGCTCTTGCTTGCACATTCTTGATATGTTTCAATGGCAGGTTAGAAGGAGCGCTAGCATATTCTTGGCATGTCAAACTAAAATGATGGCACCTGAATGTGATTCCGTAAGCTTACATGAGTCAAGTTGTGCCATAACAGCACCATTTTTGGGACTGCATTTTTGTTCGCTTGTGACCCAAGTTGGAACCCAAATTCAGCATTCCCTTCAAGGTGGTAGTTGGATAGGTAGTCCAAGTTCATAAGGCCAGATTGCTGTCAGGAACTACTTTTCCCAGTTTCTACAACTGAAAATCTGTTTTTGAGACTTTGAGTTTGAGTTTTTGGGGTCTGCGTGGCATCCAGTTGTCCATATCTTGGAAGCATTAACCTAGAGAGCAAGCCTTTAAGTCCGGACAGCTTTTGAGCTTTAGAATGATAACCAGATGACATACCCTTAAATTTATCAAGGTAAGTTGAGCACCTGGATACCGTCCCAGCTGATAGTGCTCTCTACAAATCTGCATGATATGACATGATCTGGTTCTGGGTGGGGGTATACATTGAAGTGTATTGGGGAAACGGTAAAACAGTTTTTAGGATGCCTGTGTGGGATTTGATGGAAGCTGATAATAAAAGCTGGAAGTAAGACTATGTCGGATCTTTCAGCAATGTAGGTGGAAACCAATCCTGGATGTTACCTTGAATAACATGGTGCTCTATCTCTGAAGAGGAGCCTCATGATGTATCGTGTGTGGACTGGCCTCAAGGGCTGATATTTTTGTGTGTTTACAGAGGAACTGACCACTTAAGATTAGTAAGAAGCTACTGCATCAGACAGATTGCATCCTTGTTTCTTTAGTCCCAGCTTTATTTGGATATATGTGGGAAGCCAATGATTCACTGATGGCTGGGACTGGGTTTCGTAGCAGTGGTGAATGAATGAATAGTCTTACAGAGTGCGCGGATGCTTCTAGAAGGGTCCCATCGCTAAACTGCATGAATGGAATGTTCTTAGAAATCTGCAGTAGCCACAGAATCATCTATATGACCTGTGTGTCAGGTGTATATAGCAAACTAAATTTGGCCATTACACTAAAACCTGTATGTGATCACTTGCTAAAATGTACAGCGAGAGTGTTCAAAAATATGACACAAAGTAAGCCTCTAGCTAAATTGAAATGCCTGATTTAGAGTTTGATGGTGGAGATACACCATCACAAATGTGACGGATACCATGTCCACTGTATTTCAGGCACATTATACCCTTCAACAATTGTAATATGGCTGCCAGGATATCAGTCACATTTCTGAAAGAAGATCCCATCTTACCAAACTTTAAATCAGGATCAAAGTCTAGAAAAGGTTAAAAAGTTGAGGCTGTAAAGGAGGGGCATAATACGAATAGTTGCCTCTGTGTGCGGCTTTGGCTATGTCTCGTGAACATATAGTACATTGTCGTGTCACTAGACTCATTAGGATGTACATTTCAGTGCATCTGTATGACTTTAACAGTGAGAATGAACCTATGGGTATTTTATACTGTATGTGCCACAATAAAGAAAAAAATGAAGATTATGGAGAACTAAAACTAGACATAAAATTAAAGCAAAAAAATTGAATTTCGAGACTTCAAATAAGATGAAAACCATTGGTAAACATGAGCATACAACTTACCATTAAAAATGAAATAAAAAAAGAAGCATCAATTGACATTAAGGTAAGGAGAAGTACTCTGTTTCACAGTATTGTTGTCCTCTACATGCTAACACCATACATTGTGCAAACGTATCCTCACATTGTAAGCAAAATCCTTATTGTACCTGCTAAAGCATTGTTGTAAACAAAAAAATTGCAGCCTCCTTTAGCAAGTGATAAACTTGAAACAAACACAAAAAGCACAGTAACCAGAATTTTTTCCATCACCCTTATAACTTAAACAGATCATTAGATGTAATACATAAAGATAAACAATTTTATAAATTAGAGCAAAGAACATTGTAAATAGAAGTGATGTCATCAGTGATCTGTGTGATGTCATAGGCAGCTCAAGGGGGTGACACGTTATGACATCACTGTGAATGCTTGAACCATATGTATTGTAATCTGTGTTGTCACAATGTCATCAATGATGTGTTTGATGACAGTCACAATGCAAGGAGAAGGTGATAGTTGTGGATTGCACTGCACATTATAACTTGCGAACCTCAGTGGTTTCATAAATCTGAACCAGCAATTGTTTTTAGATTTAATTTAATCGAAAGTGGTTAAACTAAGCATTTTGTTACAGTTAGGTCTGGCAGCAGCCACGTCAGACTATTGTGTATCCAAAAACATTATATGTAATATACATACAGTTGGATTATGGTTAGCCAGCTTCATCCATTGGTCAGTAAAAATTGTCATTCATATTTTCTTTCTACCAGGCTCGTCATACATGTTGTCGCGACTGGTCATCCCAATTTTTCCATTGATTCCTTTCACTTTGAGCAGCTAGAGAAAGCTGTGCACATTGTTTACATCCATCTAAAATAATTCCTTTCTCTTTTAAGACAGTTATTTCAAAGTATGCTTTTTATTCTGTTAATTTGTATAGTAATTTTAATACCTGATGTTTTATTTTGCCTGTCATTGGGTGGCCAGTTAAGTGGTGATTTATTTTTTGTCTTTTTAGTTTTAAAGATTTTGTTATGAAGACCTTAAGTGACTTGTGACATTGTAGCTGCGTGTGACTTGGTTGCTTGGTTAGGTGGTGATTTATTGTTGTGCCTTTCACAAACAAAGAACAATAAAAGTCATGGCAGAAATGAAAGTATTGTTATTTACAAAGACTCACTAGTAAAAAACAGCCACATATGGATTTTTTTTTTTTTTAAATTAAAAGCATGTGGTGACCACCATTGGTAGGTAATGGCATGTTTAAAAAACAAAAAACAAAAAAAAAACAATTGGCACGTGTTTGAAATTAAACATTAAAAAAATAACTATTACATCAGTTTACAAAGGCTAGACCTATTAGTTTTGCCAGTGCTTGTTTTGTCTTTGATTCTGCGGTGAAATACCAGGATTCCAATAGGATATTATATGCAAATTTGTGCTTCCCTGTAATGTATTACAGATGCTGCTCAACCATTGTTTACTTTCTAATAAGCCACAAAATAGTTTTTAATATTAGTTTTACATTATTCCTTTTCCTTGTACCTAAATTTTATTTTGTGATAGATGTGTAGATTTACCCTGTAATCACTTTTCTTTGAGAGAAAAAAAAAAAATATATATATATATATATATATATATATATATATATATATATATATCACCTATTACTCTTATCTTAAGTAATCTGCGGTGCAAAACCTTTAGAACAAGACGCCATAAGCCTATTGTCCTACAGTTCAACATATATTGTTTACAAGGGACGGTGCCAGAACTCTACTTTCAGAAGCAGATGTTAACCACAGCAGTATGCATTTTATAGGTTCTAGTACCTTACGTTATTTATTTAATGTGGCTCTTCACCTGAGACTTTTTTGTTGACCTATGAGTGAGGCAAAGGGCATACTTAGACTATCCTGTGTTACGTTTAGATATCTAAACACTAATAAAACCCCACCGAAACGGAAACAGCACTCATCAGTGTAATCATATAGACAACGAAAAGCACCTGCACAACCACAAACTAAAACACTATCGAAAGAAAGGTAAGTAAGAGAGAATGAGTTGTTTTAATTTCTTCCTGAAGGGACCAACACAGTGTAACTTTGTTATACAGAGTAGCAGCAAAAAAGACTGATCAAAGATTATTTTGCTTGAATTTTGTTGGTTAAGTATGTCACTAAATATTGTTTATACTTCCTTTTGTTTCCTCCAGTTGTGTGCGTGAATTGAAGGTGCAGGGTTTAGAAGCATGGTGCAAGTCTAATCTAATTATTTTAAATACTAGACAATCTGGGAATATATGATCTTTTTAATTCTTTCACTGATTGGTGAAATGGCTGGCTTATAAGAATTTTGGCCAATATGTCCCATCACATTTACTCACAACACAGAATGGGTAAAACCCTTTCATACAATAGCCCTCTTTTCAAACAAGTCATATCTGAAAGAAACACGTTAGTTATAGATTCCTTACCTTAGAATTACCCCCAGGCGTCAGACTGGATTCGGAAAGTTTTTTTCGTCAGCAGTACCTCTGCGCGTCGGAAGGTGGCGTCGGTCGGCTCCGCGTCCGTCGTTGGCGTCGTGGTCGCTGGGATGACGTCGCGGCAGCTACTTAGATGCCGCCCTCGTGCGCTGACGTCAGTTCTTTCTTCTTCCGCGCCAGCCAGCGCAGATCCGGGAAGAGCGGTACCTCCTGTCATTTTTTGACTGATTTTTTGTCAACTTTTGTCGACTTCTTTTTCGAGTCTTCGACTCCTAAGGTGCACGAGGGATGCCCGGCTTCAAGCCATGCGGTTCCTGTCATCGGATGATGTTGGTGACGGATCCGCACTGCGTGTGTCTCTTTTGCCTGGAGCGCAACCACGACCCCCAGTCGTGCTCCGACTGCCGGTCGATGGCGCCGAAGGCTTTGCGGGAGCGGTCCCGAAAGCTGCTTGAGCACCGGCAGTCTGCTCCGTGCCGTTCGAGGTCCCAGTCGCGAGGGAGGTCGAGGGACCCATCACGGAGCCACCACCATTCGTCCAAGTCTTCGAAGTCTTCGCACTCTGGGTCGGGTAAGTCGAAGCATAAGAAGAAGTCGAAGAAGCACCGTCGCCCTTCGACTTCTACTCGTCGGTCGGCCGCTCCGACGAGGGACGCGGGTGGTGCCCCTCCTGCGGAGCCCGACGAGTCCGCGTTTCCCTCCCTTTCCAGGACCCGGAGCGACTCCCGCCCAGCTTCGTACGTTCTACGAGGCGATGCATGCCATCTTTAGGCGGACCGAACCCGCCGGCGTGCCTTCGGGCCCTCGCGGACTAGGTCTGCTCCGGCCCCGGTGCCGCAGGCCCCCCTTGGTTCCAGGCCTGGATCCGGATCGGTGCCGGTTGACCTGATTACGCCTCCACCGGCACCACCACAGCGTTGGACGCAGGACGGGCCCCCGGCCGGCGTCGACCCCGGCCTCCATCCTGACGTGAACCCGGACCGGCGTCGCCGGATCCGGCGCCGAGAGGGGTTTTTGTGCCGCTGTTCACTGAGGATGAGGAGGAGGACTGGGAGGGACTGGGAGGGACTGGGAGGGGTCAGGTGACCCTCTGACTGACCAGCTGGACAGTGAACAGGACTGGAGAGAGGAACTGGGGGATGCCAGTGTTTTGGACACCTCCCCTGACCTTGGCATGTTGTCTCCTCCTACCGTGGCTACGGTGGAGGGAGCGTCATATGCAGTGGTGTTGATTAGGGCAGCCGAGGCTCTCGAGCTTCCTACGGTGGCGGTCATGACTAACCTCCTGACAGAGGTGCTTCAGCCGGCTGCAAGCTCTTCGGAGCCCTTGCTGCCGTTCAATGAGGCCCTCACCGACGTCCTGTTGGGCACGTGGTCCAGGCCCAACACGGGGGCTCCCGTGGACAGGATGATTGCCCGACGCCACCGCCCGACCTCAGGCGACCCCACTTTGCTCTCCCAACACCCCACCCCGGAGAGCTTGGTAGTCCAAGCCTCCATTTCCAAAGCGCATTCCCTACCGCTCCACCGGAAAGGGAATCCAAGAAGCTGGACCACCTTGGAAAGAACATAAACGCAATCCTCAGCACACGTCTTTTAAGTAATATGCAATTATCCAATTTGTTTTAGTAGAGAATGTTTCTCGCACTCGAGAACACGGCGCTGATGTGGGGACCTACACGTCCTTCTTACGTGCTCTAGGTTTGGCTCATGACGAAGATCCACGGTTAAATGCGACGTGGACATCGGAACATAGATTTTAATTTTCCAGTGGGATGGAATAATCACCACTGATAAAGGAACATTTTGGACTCTTGTAAGCCTTGAGAAAGTCGCGGGACAAAATTCCTTTGTGCGACGAAACACCTGTTGGCTGATGCAAGAACAAAGAGAATAAAGAAAAGAAACCAAGCTCGAAAATTTCTCTATCATTTATGCTTGACTAAAACAAATTGGATAATTGCATATTACTTAAAAGACGTGTGCTGAGGATTGTGTTTATGTCTATATTGGTTTCGACCACGTGTTTGGGGAGACTGGTGGTTCTTCTCACCTTTTAGCACCGTCCATATAAATTTCTCAGAAATCTAAATAGAGTGTAAGTGCTACTCATTCTTGGAGCGCCATTTTACCTATAACCATACCACTGCACCGTCGTGAATCACCTTGGAAAGAAAATGTTCTCTTCCGCCAGCTTAGGACTGCGGTCGGTAAACACTGCATGCCTCTTGGGCCGTTATTCCCACTCGGTGTGGGATACGGTGGCGCAGGTGCTGCCGCAGTGTCCGGAGGAGGCCCGGCAGTGCTCTCCCAGGCTGTTGCCGCCAGGAGGGATGCAGCGAAGTTTGCCATACGTTGTGGGCTGGACACCGTCGACTCTCTAGGCAGGACCATTTCAACGTCGGTAGCACTTTGTCGCTACGCCTGGATGAGGTCGACTGGCTTTTCAGGGGATGTCCAGAACACCTTGATGGACATGCCCTTTGATGGCCGTAGTCTTTTTGGCGACAAAGCAGACAACGCTCTAGAGCGTTTCAAGGACTCACGGGCTACGGCCAAGTCCTTGGGCCTCTCCACTCGCCGTGCGCAGTCTGCTTTTCGCCCCTTTCGTGGCTACGGA
Organism: Calotriton arnoldi; assembly: GCA_963921515.1. Lineage (NCBI taxonomy): Eukaryota > Metazoa > Chordata > Amphibia > Caudata > Salamandridae > Calotriton > Calotriton arnoldi. Next base: position 744,892 of record CAWUFW010003291.1, on the reverse strand, counting down.
AGGGGTGCCTTGCTACGTCCCACCCAGAGCCACAGGCCGCAGCAAGTTACCCAACGTTCGCGTGGCCGGGGACGTGGGAACAACCGTCGTGGTTCCGGGGGGCAGCGGGCGGGCCAGTCCACCAACCCACCCCTCCGCAGCAGCCTCCAAACCCTCCTAGTCTGACCTTTCAGGCCCATCAAACGCAAGTGGGCGGCAGGATTCGCCATCACCTCCCCCACTGGTGCACCATCACGTCGGACAGGTGGGTTTTGCAAATAGTCCGAAGGGGCTACTCCCTCCCCTTCGAGACTACCCCTCCAGCCATGCCACCTCAATACTACCGCATGTCGGAGGATCACCTGGGCCTTCTCCAACAGGAAGTTATGGCACTCTTGGCCAAGGGAGCCATCGAGCGCGATCCTGGGCCAGAAGTAGGTTGTGGTTGTTACTCCCACTACTTTCTGGTCCCCAATAAGGGTAAGGGCCTGCGTCCTATCTTGGATCTCAGGGACGTCAACCGCTTCCTCCGGAAGGAGAAGTTCAAGATGTTGACGCTTGCTCAGTTCTCGTCTGCCCTCGACCCGGAAGACTGGATGGTAGCGTTGGACTTGCAGGACGCTCATTTTCACATCCCCGTCCTGCCGGCCCACCGGCATTACCTACGGTTCACGGTAGGCCACGAGCATTTTTAATTTACTGTGCTCCCCTTTGGCCTTACCAGCGCACCTCGGGTGTTCATGAAAGTGATGGCGGTGGTCGCAGCTCATCTGCGCAGCTCGGGGGTTTCAGTCTTCCCCTATCTCGACGACTGGCTGTTGAAGGCGGGCTCGCCCCAGGCAGTTGTCTCCCACCTCCAGACTACGGCCGACCTGCATTCGCTGGGGTTCTCCATCAATGTGCCGAAGTCTCACCCGATTCCTTCTTAGAAGCTTCTCTTCATCGGAGCAGTTCTGGACATGACGCGGTTTCGGGTCTATCCTCCCGAACAGCGAGTCCGGGATATTCAGGCTATGATTCCGATCTTTCAGCCTCTATCCCGGGTTTCGGTCAGAATGACTCTGATGTTGCTGGGCCTCATGGCCTCCTGCATCCTGCTGGTCGATCATGCCAGGTGGCATATGCAGGCTCTGCAGTGGGACCTGAAGTTCCAGTGGGCGCAGCATCAGGGTAATCTGTCCGATTGCGTCCAGATCTCAGAGGGCACTGCACGACAACTGCAGTGGTGGCTCACGAACCAGGATTGGGTCAATGGCAGATCCCTCTCCCTACCCCAGCCAGACCACATTGTGGTGACGGACGCATCCCTTCTGGGATGGGGCGGCCACATGGGAAAGGCGGAGATCAGAGGCCTCTGGTCTCCGGCGGAGTCCGGGCTCCACATCAACGTTCTGGAGCTCCGGGCGATTCGTCTTGCACTGAAGGCATTCCTTCCCTCTGTCCGGGGAAGAGTAGTGCAGGTGTTCACGGACAACACCACCGCCATGTGGTACTGCAACAAATAAGGCGGGGTGGGGTCGTGGACCCTATGTCAAGAGGCCCTCCGCCTCTGGACATGGCTGGAACATCAGGGCATATCCCTGGTGGTTTAACACCTGGCAGGTTCCCTGAACGCCAGGGCGGACGAACTCAGCCGCAGGTGCATGATGGATCACGAATGGCGTCTCCACTCGGAGGTGGTGCAAGGTCTCTTTCAACAGTGGGGAGAGCCTTGGTTAGATCTATCTTTCGGCCATCTCTGCCTTCCTTCGGCTTCCAGATCAGCCTTCCCTTTTCAAGTCCCCAGTTTTAAGCCGCTTCTTGAAAGGCATAACTCATCTTTTTCCTCCTATTCCCTTTGTTATGCCTCAGTGAGACTTGAACCTGGTTTTAACTTATTTAATGTGTGCTCCCTTTGAGCCGCTTCATAACTGTCTTTTACGGCTCTTAACTCTCAAAACTGCGTTCCTGGTGGCTATCACTTCTGCCAGGCGAGTGAGTGAGCTCCAGGCGCTTTCTTCTAAGCCTTCTTTTCTCTCTCTACACCAGGACAAAGTTGTCCTTAGAATTCGTCCATCCTTCCTGCCCAAGGTTGTCACTGCCTTCCACATCGGGCAGACTATCACTTTGCCCACCTTCTTTCCGCCTCCGCATCCTTCGAAGGAGGAAGAGAGGCTCTACCGCTATCTGGATCGCACAAAACAGTTCCGGGTGGATGACCAACTCTTTGTTGGCTACGTTGGTGCCAAAAAAGGTTGGGCCGTACACAAGCGAACCATTTCTCGATGGGTCGTTTTGTGTATAAAAGCATGTTATTCTCTGGCTAAAAAGCAGCCTCCAGCGGGGCTACGCGCCCATTCCACCAGGGTGAGGCAGCCACTACTGCCTTGGGGAGAGGAGTTCCTCTGAATGACATCTGTCAGGCAGCTACGTGGGCATCGTTGCACACGTTCACCAAACACTACTGCCTGGACAGCCAAGTCCGGAGAGATGGCTTCTTTGGCCGTTCTGTTCTCCAGGATTTTCTGGTGTGATCTTGGTCCGCAGACCCACCACCGGTGTTGGTATTGCTGGGATATCTGTTCTAAGGTAAGGAATCTATAACTAACGTATTTCTTTCAGATGAACAAGTTACTTACCTTCGGTAACGATATATCTGTAGGAAACAGTTAGTTATAGATTCCTTACCGCCCCACCCATCCTCCCCGTTCTGCGAACTGATTTTTAGGGTTAATGGACATCCTTTCAGGACCCTAGTTTTGTGCACCAGTGGTCAGTGTCTTGCATGGCTCTGCGTTTCTGGCGCGGAAAGTCGTGTACAGAACTGACGTCAGCGCGCGAGGGCGGCGTCTAAGTAGCTGCCGCGACGTCATCCCAGCGACCACGATGCCAACAAGGGACGCGGAGTTGACCGACGCCACCTTCCGACGCGCAGAGGTACTACTGACAAAAAAACTTTACGGATCCAGTCTGACGCCTGGGGGTAATTCTGAGGTAAGGAATCTATCACTAACTAATGTTTCTTACAGATATATTGTTACCGAAGGTAAGTAACTTGTTCTATTTATAGCGGATCAACTGCCAACACCTTTAAACATTCGATGCAAGGTTTAGTGACAGAGTCCTATGAAAAGAGTGCTGCCACCATGCACATGGAATTGTGCTGAAAATTTGATACAAGATTTTCTATATACCAAAAAATTCGTAGCTGCAAAATGTGCCGTTATCTGTGATACCTTCAATTAATCCCGTCTTTTTTCCCAACTGCTCTTTACTGCTGGGCGTTCTAAGCTCATAGTTCTAACGTTAACCCCATCATATGAAGTCACAGAACACAATGTCATATCTGTTAAAAGGCCAGGGCTGGTTTAAAGTCCGATAATCCCATTGGGACACTTAGCAGCTTTGAATGTCCACACAACAAGAGCACCACCTTACTGTAGTCAGGAAAAGAGTGCTGAAAAGTGGTCACGAGCATGCTTAAAGCATCCAGTTGAAGGTGCTAAAGAGTGCAGAACTAGAAGTTAATTTGACATATTTCAAAAGGTAGTATGTTGTTGGCAAGGTTGATCACCTAATATTCAGTAATCAGTAGCTAAGTGACCCCCAACTATGTTCAGGAGTTTGTTCATTAAAGCATTTGACTATAACACTATTACTTTTTAAATCAATTTATAGTCCTCTAAACAAGAGTCCTGACCGAGTCAAATGCGATGGGATGGAGAGTGCAATTTAGACACATTATATGCTTTAAAACAGTCTAACATAAGTCTATTGGGCGTACTGCCAATGTAAAGACAATACATATCCTGCATCAATTAGTGTTTAAATTACAAATGTGTTTTAAACAATCACTGCAAAAAGCAACCTGGTTTGGGGACACTGGAAAAACACAGTTTTTGTCTTTTTGCGGGTAAAGACCTAAATAAACACTGATTTCATAAGATTTGTCGAACCCTGAGAAAGCCGCTTAAAAATTCACAAAAGAAACAATGAAAACAGGACAGTCTACATATAGTCATTGCCACTTTGAATTTTCTTCGTTCAGGCTCTAGAAAGGAGTTTAAATTTTTTTGTGTGTTATATGAATTTTGTATTATAACTTTCCACTATTTAAGGTTTGCGTTCATCATCAATTTTTTGGTTCTCTGTTTGCATGTATAATCATTGAACACAGTCTCTCCAGTCAACCTGCTTCTTGTATGTTTAATGGGGAGGTACCAGTGAGCTGGATTCTCGAACGGGGTGAAGTGGGGGTGTTGGTGTGGAGAGGCTAAGTGAAGTTGATTTTGATGGTGATTCTGTATAGTTCAAATCTAGTTCTGTCAGATTCAACTATAAATAATTAGGTATATTTCCAAACCTTCCAGCTATGTGCAAGTAAAACTTGGGTGCAAGGTGTCTTAATCTGCATCCTCTAGGAATTTACCAAGGTCAATAATATAAAGTTTACGATTATTTTCTACAAGAATGTATCCCAGAAAAAAATCATTTTAGACTGGATATGGATCAATAACGTTAAACATTTTGCCAATCTGCACCACAGACACACTTGTAAATTCAGCCTGACTGTGATTCCAGTAAGTTTGTTTATTCTAGTTAAATGCACTTCTGTATACAATAAAGGATCTGGAAAACGTATGGTCAAGTTTTACTTCGTCATTAACATTATATGTTGCAACAATTTAACATTAGACAATGTAACTAGACTTTCGTGTTGCATTTTTTTGCTGCAAACCTGCTCTACTAATCCAACAAATGTGGTTCATACTTTTTTTTTTTTTTTTTTAAATCTCTTTATTGAGCAGCTTGCAACAGAATAGTACAGATCCCGGGAACCGCGGACAAATAGTTTGTATGCAGCAATAGACAATACAAGCATTTTTCCCCTTTTTCCCACAGAAACAATACCCCAATAGAACGAGCCCACCCCGGAGCCCCGGCACTGCAATGTTATTTTTAAACTCGATGTCTCTAACTATCTAAACACTACATATTCCAAGAAGGTGGCCATTGTCCCGCCACCTCAAGCAACCAAAATGTCATTTACACTGTCTACTGCAAATCTGGATGACCAAGCAGGTACCCCGTGAGCTGAGCCCAGAAGTCCTTAGGTCGAGAAGCCTCTGGTAACTCCTCCGCATAAGTCTCCAATTGTTCCCTGCAGTACAGCAACTCACGGACCCACTTCTTTACTGTCGGGATATTTCTGGCGCCCAGCTTTGTGCAACCGCACGCTTAGCCATTAGAAGAGAAACAGCCACCAGTCTGCGATTCCACGGTTTCAAGCATTTCACCCATCCAAGTAGGCAGACATCCGGCGCACACCTCACAGTCTCCAGCACCACATCAGTGAGCACTCTGGTAACCTTGTGCCAGAACACATATATGCCAGCGCAGCGCCAAGCTAAATGCAGAAAATCCGCATCATCCTGTCCATATCTCACGCAGCGAGCATTCTCCCGCAGGCCAAATTTGCATAGCTGGAGAGGCGTGTAGTATAGCTGGTGTAAATATTTAAAGTGGATAATGCGGAGGTTGCAGTTCGCCGTCAGGCGGCTTGTCAGTGTGCAGCAAAACTTCCAGATATCCAGTGTAAATGAAGCCCCAAGTTCTGCATACCATTTGTTGTAGGAAGGAGTTTCGGTAACGTCCAGCTCCCTCAGAGATGTGTTATATAGCTTAGTTATAATGCCCTCACGAACTTCGCCTACCAGCACCGCCTGCAGTGCCAGCAGTGTCCTCGGTTCCGCTGGATAATCAGGATAGATATCTCGGACAGCCTGCCTCACGCCCACATAGGTGAACCCTAGCATCATATTGTGTGCCCGCCCAGCTTGTATCTCCGACAGCGGCCGGAACTGGCCGTTATTATAGAGGTCGCCCAGCTTGGCAATCCCGCAGTTCTCAGCACACCCACTGTGGCCTGCTCCTATGTGGCAGAAATATGCTGGTGAGCCGCCAGCGGCAGGGCAGGAGCGTAAAGATAGTCCAATTGTGCCCTTCTAGCAAGAGCTTTCCATGCCCACGCAGTGCATTGAACAGGGCTGATTTCAGTCCGCGGCCCACCCATTCCACCTGTAAGGGCCACCGCCACAAGTGGTACAGGTCGCACCGAATCCGCCTCCACAGCGACGTGCGGCTGGAACCGCTGCGGGAAGAACCAATAATACGCAAACTGCGCCTGTGCACATAAATAGTAGAGCCTCATATCAGGTGCTTCAAAACCTCCACGTTCAAAGGGCTGCACCAGTAGGTTCCAGCTGCATCTAGGTTTCTTGCCCCCCCAGACAAACGACAACAGAGCTGACTGCAATGTATTGAATAAGGCGACATTCAGTCGAATCGGAATGTTGGCAAACCGGTACAGTAGTTTTGGCAGTACCGACATTTTGAGAACCACTATTCTATCCACTAAAGAAAGTGGTAATTTTGCCCAACGAGAAGCCTGGTCAGTGATCTTAGAGATAACCCTGCCATAATTCGAGGAGATTACCACCTCAGGATCTCTATGCAGCCATATGCCTAAATATCTTACCGGGTCAGTAGACCACGTCAAAGGGAAATCTAGATCTATTTCTCGGGTACTAGCCGTTAAGGGGAACACCGTCGATTTTGACCAATTGATGCTCAGACCAGAGTATCGTTCAAACTTCATATATTCGCAGAGCAATTCCGGTAAGTATGTAGCGGGCTCGCGGACGTATAGCAGCATGTCGTCCGCATACAGCGAGACTATCAGCGGCCGCTGATGAAACCGCAACGCCGCCGGCGCATGTAGCTGGCGCAGCTTACACGCCAGAGGCTCTAGCGCCAACGCAAAAAGTATCGGCGACAGAGGGCAACCCTGCCGCATCCCTCTATTTATTGGAAATGTTTCAGACACCCAGCCATTCACAAGGATCCGCGCCACCGGCGCGGCATAGAGAAGATGGACCCATTTGAGAAAGAATGGTGGCAGGCCCATGCGCAGCAGCACAGCAAACATATACTCCCACTGCAGAGAGTCGAACGCCTTAGCGGCGTCAAGCAGCACCGCTACAGCTTGAAAGTCCGACTCAAAGTAGTGCAGTGTGGCGAACACAGCACGCAGGTTATGCGTCGTCGATCTGTTGGGCACAAAGCCCGACTGGTCCGGGAGTACCAGGTTAGGAACTAGGGGCTGGAGTCTACTAGCTATCATCTTTGCCAAAATTTTGGCGTCAATATTAATAATGGATAGGGGCCTGTAGGAGTCGCGCACATTGACTGCCTTATCCGGCTTCAAAAGCATCACAATTAAAGCCTCTCGGAGGGAGGGAGCCTGCCTGTATCATACGCCTCCGCGAAGACGTCCAACAGTCTAGGGGCTAGATCAGCGTAGGTCTTATAAAATTCGCTCGGGAGTCCATCAATGCCTGCAGCTTTGCAGGTCGGAAGCGACATGATAGCAAGTTTAACATCGTCAACATCAAAGGGCTGCGTGAGATATTCACGCTGATTGGCGGATAGCCAGCCCAGCGCTATGTCGTCCAAATAGCGGTTGATTTAGTCAGCTGGCACCGCAGATCGACCCCGATATAGATCAGTGTAGAAATTGAACACCACCTTGCTGATCTCTGGGGTTCCGAAGTGCGCATCTCCATCTTTGTCTAGCAACTCAGTGATGTATTCCTGCCCTCTGGGCTCGGCTAGTTTCTGTGCCAGGGAACGGCCTCCCCATAATAGCGGGCCTTGCTTCGACGAGATCTATGTGCCAACTCCTGATCTACGGTCTCATTGTGTTCCGAGACCAAGTCACGAATCCGTGCCAGCTTTTCTGGAGCGGCGTTCCGCTCATACTCATGCTCCAATACGGATATCTCAGCAGCGAGCTTATTGATTCTACGGCGTAAGTTTTTCAGGACCCCAGCTTGCGCACCAATGCACACACCACGTATCGTGGCCTTGAACGCCTCCCAGAGGACCCCTGCGCTTTCCACCGTGCCAGCGTTCTCCTTGAAATAATTGCGAATCGCTACGCCAATTGTGCACTTAAAGACCGGATCAGTCAGTGAGGTTTGTTGTAAACGCCACACAAACTGGGTCCTCTCACCCCCAGGTGTACCCGCAGTTCGAGCAGCACTGGGGAGTGATCCGAGAGTGTCTTAGCTAAATGTCGGACATCAACCGCCCATGTGCAGACAGCCTCTGAGACCAGCCAGTAGTCCAAGCGGGTCCACGTACCATGTACCGTGGATATGAAAGTGCTTTCACGTACCTCAGGATAACGCATGCGCCAGACGTCAAAAAGGTTCCTAGCATCTAAAAGCCCCAGTAGCGCGTCAGTAGCCTGTCTGCGTCTCACCTCCCCGTTGCCCACCCTATCCGCTGTTGTCAAGGCAGGTATTAAAATCGCCCCCCCCCCCCTGCCCATATAATTTCAGCGGAAGGAAACCTAGCTATACGGCGCCATACATCCGCAAAAAACGAGTGGTCGTCCACATTCGGGCCATACACATTAACTAGCAGTACTGCCACACCACCAAGCTTACCATGCACGATAGCCACTCTGCCCTGATCATCCGTTTCAGAACTAAAGACCGTAAAAGGAACCCCTTTCTTGATAAGGATCAGCACCCCTCGAGAGTAGGAGGTGTAGGATGAGGCAACCCTGACCCCCGCCCACCGCAGACCCACCCTGTGCTCAGCCGTCTTTGTAAGGTGCGTCTCCTGCAGAAAGGCTACCTGGACATCTAATTTGTCTAGCTGGGCCAGAACAGAACGGATTTTCTTGGGGTTCTTTAAGCCGCGAACATTCCATGTGACAATCTTTAAGTTACCACCTGCACCCTGCAGTTAAATGCCTATACGAATCAACAAGACATTTGAGTGCAACAGTGCATTTCCAGGGTTCAAAGTCAAGCCATGAGTAAGTGCCGTTCCCGCTCCTCCCCTCCACCCCCCACCCACTTCAGCGATCCCAACTTGCTAAAGCCATCCCCACCCTGAAACAAAATACCCCTACATAGAAAACCAACAGCTTGTATCCACTGGGGAACTCACATGTGGGGAGCATCAGAGAGCTACTAGCCTCCTACAAGTAGGAGGTGGCTGAGCAGAACTTTCACCCATGCCAGGATATAAACATTCAGTTGGAAACACCATAGTGCAACTCCGCCCTTCAGCAGGCGGCTACTCGCTTTACTCAACCGGCAAGCGGCCAACACACAGAGCACTCTTGCTATAACCACCCTCAGCTCGAGCATATGGGCAGTGGGTGTCGGACTCAACCCATCACCCACAGGGGACTCATCACCCCTCCTCCATCAATACAGAAGGCAACCTAGAACCATGTGATGCAAACTTGAAACATGCTCCTTATGCAGGAAAACAGTCAGACAATACCAGAGCATATAATCTGTCCCCCCACAAACAATTTACTGTTCCTCCTGGTCCAATTCAGCCGGGGGCTCGCCTCGTCGCCGTTTCAGTTTTTTTGCATGCTCCATTGCCACCTTAGGGGTGGTGAAGATTTTAAAGGCGCCCTCCTGGCCAATCCTTAAGCGAGCAGGATACAACATGGCATTATCCTATTCATCTATAATTGTATTCTTCTATGCTGATTTTTCTCCTTTCCATGTCCTACTCTTGTCTCCAATTTATGACATGTAAAGCGCTCTGATACCCGCAAGGGTCTTGTTCGCGCTATATAAAACCTTCAAAATAAATAAAAAAATAAAAAATAAATAGAGGATGCCCTCAGACTGCAAGAGTTTCTTCACAGTCCCAAACTCTCGCCGGGCTTCTTGGACTGGAACAGTGAAGTCAGTGAAAAAGGTCAACGAATTCCCCTGATAGTCAATGAAGCCCTTTTCCCTGGCCAATCTCAAAATGGCGTTGCGGTCTCTGTAATTTAAAATCCGAGCAATGATGGGTCGGGGCGTGGCGCCAGGCACCGGTCTAGCTGCCAGGGACCGATGGGCACGCTCGACTATGAACATGTTGGACAACCGCTCGGCGCCAAAAACCTCGTTTATTAGCGTCTCAATGTAAATCTCCATCTTGCCGGTGTTGGTAGATACAGGAAGTCCTGTAATTCTTATATTATGGCGTGACCTAGCCTCTAAATCCTCGTTCTTTGCTTGAATTAGCGCCAGAATTTTTTCCATATTCAGTGTCTTGTCAGTGTCCTTCGTGGATACTCTTTGTTCCATCTCACCCATCCTCGTGCTCTGCTTTTCTAATTGCGCCGACATATGGTCTAGTCGTTGATTGATGCCTGACATGTTCCCCTCTATAGCCTGTAGGCTCTTCTGCAAGGCTACCAGTGTAGATTCCAGCATGGAAGGGCCTTCATTCTGGCCATCTGCCTCTGAGTCAGAGGCCTCCTTTTGCTGCGCCTTATGACTTTCGTGCCTCGAACGTGAGGCGAGGCTGTGATCTGTCTATTTTCCCCATTTCGGACCCTAGACCAGAGCAGCAGGGTGAACTGAGGCGCGGCTGACCGTGCAGTGGATCCAATCAGAATGGGAGTGCTCACCGCACCTCCGCGGGCACTTCAGCTACGGCACAAGGCCTTTGTCTTCCGACGCAATCCCAACAGCCCCCAGTCAGTCACACAATGCCATTACCCAGCCGGGTCTTCGGCACCAGGAGCGCTAACACCACCGGATTTTGCCTCCCTCCTCGTGTGCACTGCAGCAGATTGCGTGACTGTGTCCGAGCCAGGCCTTAACTCAAGTGGTGTCCGCTGCGTCAGGACGCCAACCCAGGGCTAGCCAGCAGGCGTCACGGAACCCGGCCAGACCCCTTAAGTATCTGCAGGCTATCGGTGCAGGTAAAGCATGTACCGTTGGCTCCAGCACACGAAACAGGGTTTCCAGACAGTAGACTATGCCAGCCTCACCACTGTGTTAAGCGGGCCTGACGTGCTCGGCCCAGCAGGGAGCCCAGTATTCCTCAGGCCGGGGGAGAGCCCGTATTACACACTCATGCACACAAACCACGGCTCTGCAGGCCATGGCCAGTACCCAGGCCCACACCCGCCGCCGCAGCTACAGGCCCAGGCTGGGCCGCGCCCCACTCACCGCAGTCTGCCGCCGGCGCCTTAGAGCTCTCCCCAACGCCTCCGATCTTCAGTGGGGACTATCTAGCACACCCACCTGAACTGGGCGACTCCGTCTCTCGTCGCTCCACACCCCGTCACAGGTCTCTGCTCCGACGGGGCCTCAGGTGAGGGACTCGGCCGCCTCGCCGCCCACGGAGCTCCACAGCCAGCTATTCAGAGTGGGTTGGAACCGGCCGCCTCCAGCAAAGTCCGCGATGTGCTTCCCCACTCAGGGCCCCAATGCGTTCAGCCTGCAGCCCTCCAGCCCGCGCTCTCTCTCAAACGCTGATGCAGGCGGCCGCCATGTTGTCGCCGCGCCAGCCGATCGTCTCACTGTCGAAACCTTAGTTACAGTAGTCTGAAAAATGCAGCGGTGCCGCCGATGAGTTCGGGAATGTAGCGCCCTGCAGGTCGTTCAATTTTCCAACTGCGATGCAGCAATTTTGAGGCGGATTTTGGGCGGATATCTGCTCAGCCGGGCAGAGCTACATCAAGATGCAGCCATTTTGCCAGGCGCCCTCTAGCGCCCCCCCCCATGTGGTTCATACTTAAGAGCGCTGTAATGGATGGAATGCTGAATGAATCAAACATTCACCCCCAGTCAACAGATCTGGGTTAAATCCATCGTTCTATTGCTCACTGCTCCACCGTAGCTCGCTGTGCCACTGGATTCAAGCTAGCCTGGCTGATGAGGGGTGTTACCCCAAAACCAGTCCCAGGATGCTTGTTTCTGGTCCAGGGAGGACCAGGCTTGGCAGTTCGGGCTGGACTGTTCCCATGAGGAACAGGGTCAAGACTGATTTGCATATGGTTGGGTCCAAATTGGGGTGGCGTAGTGAGCAAAAGAAGATGGATTCAACCCAGATCACTTGACTGGGGGTGAATGTTTGATTCATTCTGCTTTCCGTCCATCATTTGTTGCTGCAGCACACAATGCGTTATTTTGTAGGCACACATTTGGAATAGAGAATGCATATTAAATGATGTGGCCGCATGAAAGCACTTTTTTAAATAAACTTTTTGCCATGCTGCACAACATAGCAAAAAGGCACCGGCAAAGCCAATAGGTTCCAAAGACGAGACCCACTGGCTCAGCCAGTGCTTGTTTTAGCTCGGATGTCTCTGGTGATTGCTGCTTGGCAAATGTTCCCTTGCTGACATATCACAATATGTTTAGTAGGTGTTCTAGTTGCAGGGGGACTGCACCATCGGTACTGTGGGTCATCTGGTCTCCCACAACTCATTACTCGTGAATGTTCAGTTCAAGCACCTGCCCTTTCTGTTAGACTGTTTAACATCCGTCCCAGGGCGGTGCTTGAGATGGTGGAGAGTGGCTGAAGTGAATTAATCTTTCTCTCTGTCTTTATGCTTCCACAAGGAGGCTGTCTTTAAATACCAATAATACATCTTTCTCATGTTTATCTAATGTTTATCCTCCTATTATTTTAGCCTACAGCAGCGTGATGATGGTAAAATGGTTCTCATTATAAGTTTCCTATTTTGGTAGAATGTGTGTTCTCTTGATTGCAGAGTATCATGTGCTGGGAAGGATTTGAAACCTTTAACATCCCCCATCCTGCAGCCCACGTGCTGTGTCTAAAAGTACTACACGGCCAGTGTTGAAATGGCTAAGTAAACGGATAATCAGCAAGCACTAATTAGACCAACTGAGCTCATCCTCTTGTCATAAGCCTTTCCCTAGCATGTTGAATGTTTTTCAGCAATGCAGAGAATGTTTATCTCACAGGTCTGCTTACTAACCTAGTGCAAATTTGCAAAACAAGCTTTGGAAGTTCAAGGTAAACAAAGGTGTGTACATCCAATGTGGCATGTTCATATTCTTGCAATTTAAGTAATGTGTTAAATCCATTTTGACTAAATAAGAAGAAATGTCGATTCGATGTATATCATTCATGCTAAAAGCACTGTGGTAGCACATTATAATTCTCAGTGGCTGAATTATTCTTTATTGGCTACTTGGGACAGATTAGCTTTTGAACCTATTGTGTGGATATTGGAAGAGCAAAACGTTAACCCAGTTTTCAAATTACATTGCAGTATGCAAAAATGTTTTGTAAAGCTTCCACATGTGTATGACATTTCCAAAATCATCAATTTATTATTATAGGCCACAAGGAGATATCAGCAGGACCTTTAAATAATGGTGGACAGTGTCTTTGCAGATAAAAAATATTTTGCATATAATTTAATGGTTTAATGTGGTGAATAAGCTTTACGACTTGAGGTGTGATATCAGCAATTATGAGATATCGATGAAAAGCATATTTGCCAAAGGTTGCAGCAACTACAGTCATTAAATATACTCCTTATGGTTTTAATTTAATAATTGTTTAATCCTCTGTTTGAACATTAGGTTTTCTCCGATCCATAAATGTTAACTGTGATGACGTTTTCCAGTTTTGTATCTTTTTGCTCAGCCAAGGCGATGGCTAGGGTCAAACTTGGGAGGTGAGACGTTTCCTTCTGTACCCTTTACTTGGTGACTGAGTAGAATACCTTCCATCGGTATGAAGTCGCAAACAATTATTTTTATTGAAATCTAAACGTTATGAACCTGTAATTAGGAGAGGAGCATGTGATGTATTATTGCAAGATGTACATAATAACACTAGCGTAGATACCATAACTTCTTAGCTGGCCTGTGAAAGAGTGTTGTATTTATAGTACTCTGATAAAGAAGAATGATTGGGTGGCTTGGGGTACATTGGATGTGATGGACATTTTTCTGGGCTTTAGCCCAGATATCTCCATCTGCTTCCCTAACCATTATGAATTCCAAACACTTTAAGTACCAAATGCTATGGTTAGTATTTACCTCTCGTGTGGAAATCGTATAAAGGGCGTCTTAGTGGGGACCAACACATCTTTTAATGATGTTCTGGACAATAGCTTGAAGTAAATTGCATTAGGAAATGCCTTAGTATCTTGAGTTGCAGTTTGACCACATAAATATACTCCCGGGGCATCCTTGAGTTACCGAGCACTATATTGTAATTGGCCAAAAGAGGAGAGCGAGTTACTGGGAGGCTTTTCAAGTCAAATGCATTATGTACCTAGAAGCGTGAAAGTTTGTGTGCTGATTTATAGAGGGGCTTACTATAATCAATTTGTACTGGATGCCTAGTCTCCATGAAAGCAGATTTGCATTTGATCTATATATATTCACTTCACTGAAAATAACAAAGGTTAAAGTGACATTATAGTTAGGTGAATTTCTCAGTGACAGCGTTAAAGTTTTAAACAAAAAAAAAGCACAAAAATTAGGCAGCTATAGTTAGCATCACTAACTACTACTTGCGCACCGTCATGCACTGCTTATGACCTCACGTATGACATCACTCATGACATGTTCTATGACTTAATCTATGACATCACTGATAACATTGCAAATGAAATCGTTGATCATCTCCACAGTGGCCATATTTTATTTACATTTCAGGACACTAGTCCATCAGCACGTTCTATGACTCATTTGTTTGCTAGAGAGCTAATTTGTACACTTTAATGGATTTTCCCAGTTTCCATTTCAGCCACGCGATATCATTGTTTCCAGTGATATGAATTTTTAAAATCCAAACCTTGAATCTTTAGACATTTCATTGTTGTAGGAAGCTTGCTCTCTATATTGTACACTAAAACGAAGCACACTGTGTAGAGTCCAGGGAGTCCCCTATTGGTTTACAGAGTCAAAAGTAGATAATACAAACGCTCTATTTGTGGTAGTGTGGGCAAGCAGTTAGACTTATCAGAGGGTAGTACGAAGCATTGGTTGTACTCACAGAGGCAATAAATGAGACACACAATGAATACATTGAGAACAATTTGCAAAAGATAACACAGACCAAGATTTTTGTTCACATGGAAAGTACTTAATTTCTTATAAATTATTTAGGTTCAGAAAATAGTTTACAGTTGTGCGAAATTACACTCAATGTATCTCTATGGGATAAAATAGCAAAAATGCATAGAAAGTAGCCCGGACGGTTCTAGGGGGTCACCTTCTGGATTCGGAGTTGTAACCCATCAGAGTTTAAGAGACCACCAGGGGTTCGTCAGGAGAGTCCCGGATTCAGCCAGGAGCAGGGTGCTGCAGGCGTTGGTAGCTGGTGTGCTACGAAGAAAGGGGGCCACCTAGAAACAGGCTGCAAAGGGGGACTTGTAGGCAAGACCAGGAGCTCCCAAACGGGGGCTCAGGTCGCAAGGGCCTCTAGAGCACAGGAGCATAGCCGGTTCGTAGGTAGACAGGGTACAGAGCAGGTTAGTCAGCCAGGCTCTGTGCGCAAAGGCGGTCTTCGTGGTCATGGGGAAGCAGCTTGCAGGGACTATTTCAGGACTACTGGGCCACTCACGGAGTAGGTCTCGGGGGTCTTGACATCCTGATATGGGTGCTTGCTTCCTGAGCAGTTGGAGTGCGGATAGGACTCTGTCAGTCCGTGTTGTTTGCAGGGCGTCTTGTACCCTGGGTATTGGTATGGCATAGCTCTGGTCGGTCCTGGTGTCTTCACCCTCCGTGGGGAGACAGGGTTGACTTTCCAGAGTACAAGTACCTCTTCCAGGGTGGTTGCGGCATCGGTCGGGCCGGGAAGCTTCAAGTCGGTAAACCGGACTCTGAGTGTTCGGTGCCTGCAGTCTGTAGGAGAGCAGTTCCTATACTCCAAGGGAGTTGGGTGATTGGCGAAGGTCTGGGGGACCTCTGGGGTTCTTAGAGGGCTCACAGTTGCAGGACGAAACAGTTCACGATGGTCAAGTCGTGAAGCAGCAGGCAGGGTTTTGCGCCAAAAGTCCTGGACTACAGTCAAGCCAACATGGAGCTGGGGACTTTGTAATTATGAGAGTCCAGCCCATGTAGTTGTGATGGCTTCCCTGTTCACTTACAATGTCCAAGAATAGACCTAGGCATTGTGGGGTCATATCTGCTCAGGCAGATGTGTCCACACATGGGATATCGTACACCCTGCCTGCGAGCTGTAAGACCTGCTAAAGGCGTGACTTGCCTATATCTCATGCAGTGTCTGTTGGCATGGCACACAGGACTGTGTGCCATGTCGACTCTTCGGTTTTGTTTGCACCGAAACACACAGCCTGCAATGGCAGTTTGCATGATCTTGGTGAGTGGTCCCTAGGTTGGCACAATTCATGCTGCAGCCCTAGTGGATCCCCTTCAGTCCAAGTGCCTTAGGTAACAGGGGTACCATTTACTAGGGACTCAAATGGGGGCTGAAGTCATGCCAATTGTGGAACAAAGGTCCATTTTTGGGAAAGAGCTCTGGCAGGGGGGACCTGGTTAGCAGTGACCCTGTGCACTTTCAATCGAAATCACATCAGGTATCAGGCAAAAAGTGGGGGTGACCATATCAAAAACGGGTGATTTCCTACAATTGTGCACTGTATTTGCAATTGCATCCTGCCCACATCGTCAAATGATAATATTCAATATACATTTTCAAATGCTCAATGCATTTCAAAGATCTACGGAGTGAACAATTTTTATATGTTGATTTGTCATGTTAGGATACATGATTCAATCAGTCTTTATTTTGCCATTCTTGGGCAGTTCGATGTTTATTCCACCATCTACCATAGCTAATGCGAAAAAGTGGCCCGTAAAATTTCCTACTAAAATGTAGATTAACTCATCTCCAATTACGAGCTATAATTCATTATGGAGATGGTAGGGGAATCCAACTGAGGTTACTATATGTATGTTAAAATGGAAATCGCCCTTCTTCCTCTTTATTTCTCATTGCACTCATTCAAAAATAATCACTATCTATTTGCTGCAATATTAATACGGACAGATATTTATTCTCATATCCACTTATTCGACTCCCCCTCGCTGATTTAGATCAGTCTATGGGCTAAGGTGACAAATGCTGAAAATGGCTTCTAAATTTTTATTGCAATTCAGCTATTTATACCAATCTGAAAGAAACACGTTCGTTATAGATTCCTTACCTTAGAATTACCCCCAGGCGTCAGACTGGATCCGTTCATCAGCAGTACCTCTGCACGTCGGGAGGTGGAGTCGGTCGGCTCCGCGTCCATCGTCGTGGTCGCCGGGATGACGTCGCGGCAGCTACTTAGACGCCGCCCTGACGTCAGTTCTCTCTTGTTCCACGCCAGCCAGCGCAGATCCGGGAAGAGCGGTACCTCCAGTCATTTTTTTGACTGACTTTTTCTCGACTTTTGTCGACTTCTTTTTCGAGTCTTCGACTCCTAAGGTGCACGAGGGATGCCCGGATTCAAGCCATGCGGTTCCTGTCATCGGATGATGTCGGTGACGGATCCGCACCGCTTGTGTCTCTTTTGCCTGGAGCGCGTCCACGACCCCAAGTCGTGCTCCGACTGCCGGTCGATGGCGCCGAAGGCTTTGCGGGAGCGGTCCCGAAAGCTGCTTGAGCACCGGCAGTCGGCTCCGCGCCGTTCGAGGTCCCGGTCGCGAGGGAGGTCGAGGGACCCGTCACGGAGCCACCACCATTCGTCCAAGTCTTTGAAGTCTTCGTACTCAGGTCGGGTAAGTCGAAGCATAAGAAGTCGAAGAAGCACCGTCTCCCTTCGACTTCTCCTCGTCGGTCGGCCGCTACGACGAGGGATGCGGGTGGTGCCCCTCCCATGGAGCCCGACGAGTCGACTCCGCGTTTCCCTCCCTTTCCGGGACCCGGAGCGACTCCTGCCCAGCTTCGTACGTTCTACGAGGCGATGCATGCCATCTTTGGGCGGACCGCACCCGGTGGTGCGCCTTCGGGCCCCGCGGACTCGGTTGAGGGGCCTAGGCCTTCTCCGCCGTCGGCACCGGCACCGCAGGCCCCCCTTGGATGCAGGCCTGGATCCGGATCGGCGCCGGTTGACCTGATTACGCCTCCACCGGCGCCGCTTCCTCCGGCACCACCACAGCGACCCCGGCCTCCATCCCGACGTGGAGCCGGACCGGCGTTGCCCGACGCCGGATCCAGCACCGAGAGGGGTTTTTGTGCCCCTGTTCACTCCTGGGGTTCCTTTTCAACCAGAATGGCACCCTGAGGAGGAGGACTGGGAGGGGTCAGGTGACCCTCTGACTGACCAGCTGGACAGTGAACAGGACTGGAGAGAGGAACTGGGGGATGCCAGTGGTTTGGACACCTCCCCTGACCTTGGCATGTTGTCTCCTCCTCCCGTGGCTACAGAGGAGGGAGCGTCATACGCAGTGGTGTTGCGTAGGGCGGCCGAGGCTCTCAACCTCGAGCTTCCTACGGTGGCGGTCAGGATTAACCTCCTGACAGAGGTGCTTCAGCCGGCTGCGAGCTCTTGGGAGCCCTTGCTGCCGTTCAATGAGGCCCTCACCGACGTCCTTTTGGGCACGTGGTCCAGGCCCAACACGGGGGCTCCCGTGGACAGGATGATTGCCTGATGCCACCGCCCGGCCCCGGGCGACCCCACTTTCCTCTCCCAACCCCCCACCCCGGACAGCTTGGTAGCTCTGGGCGATTCGTCTTGAAAAGAAGGCATTCCTTCCCTCTGTCCGGGGAAGAGTAGTGCAGGTGTTCACGGACAACACCACCGCCATGTGGTACTGCAACAAACAGGGCGGGTGGGGTCGTGGACCCTATGTCAAGAGGCCCTCCGACTCTGGATATGGCTGGAACATCAGGGCATATCCCTGGTGGTTCAACACCTGGCAGGTTCCCTGAATGCCAGGGCGGACGAACTCAGCCGCAGGTGCATGATGGATCACGAATGGCGTCTCCACTCGGAGGTGGTGCAAGGTCTCTTTCAACAGTGGTAAGGTAAAGGTACATTTTTATTATGCTTGATTAATTAAAACCATTGCATACATGAATACATTTTGAATAAAATATCTAGCTCTTATGCTATAAAAAATGCTATTAAAAGGACCTAACATTTTTGCAGTAATAAATAGTAAGAGTAAAAAATCTTAAAAGGAGGGCTCAAGTTGTTAAAAGCTTCTGCTCCATCCTCTTTTAAATCTGTTGATGTTATTCCAAACAGTTAGTTCTTAGCCAATACGGGCACGTTTTTCAGTCTTTTTGCGGTTATGTCAAGAAATTTAGTTAGCCGGCAATTTAGCTGTGTTATCTCTGGATTAAAACACATCATTACCGCTTGTCGGCAGGACCTAACTCCGTGCTGTCTGAACGTTGGTTTTAGCAAGGTTATCCTTGTATCTCTTAGGCTGTTACAGATGCATATAATGTGGATAACGTCCTCGATTCCACAGCAACATAAACGGCAGGGTTGGTCTCCTCTACTTTTCTCCCAAGGAGGTAAGAATTCATTGAAGGGCCCAACCCCGAACCGGAGTTTTAGGAATTTTTCCTTGGTGGTGATTTTTATTCCCGTTGTCAAGTAGGATTGGGGTTTAAGTGCTTTGTATGTGTTCAATACTACCCAGCCGTGAGCTCGTTTGGTTAGTGAGTTTTTGACCTCTATGACAGATAATAATCGAGTAACCTTTGTTACAGCTTGTTTTAAAAGCAATGTGATTCATTGAGATGTTCCACAAGTCTGTTAGGCCTTGTTTGGTGGATACCTGCAGAGATTCTCTTGCTGGAGATTTTTCGAGCCGAAACAGTTCTTTCCAGAGTTGGTTGTTCAGAGGGCCTTCATCGCTTTTAATTTTATGCCAGCATTTCACATATGCTCCCCTTCTTTCCATTGACTGTTTTTGAAGCCCAAATTCCAACCGTATTTGGGCTGGGGAAACCCTTCTAGGAAGTTGGAAGATCGCTCGGTAAGAATTGGATATTATGTTGTCGAGAGTAGTTGCGTCTTTTCCTTTCATCGATTCGCTCCCGTAGGTTATTGTGGGCTGAAGCTTAGCTCGCAAGACCCTTAACAAGGGGTCAAGCGTCCGGTCCGGTAGTAACTTCTTCAGTGGTTTTAAGGCTAGGTAAGTCGTTACCCCCTTTCTCCGTAGAGATTCCATTTGTGGTTTGATTGAGTTGTTCTGGTCTAGTGTTAGACCGAGTAACAAGCTACAAATACCTGGGGATAAGCGTTGACCGTCCAGGAACCAATTGAGGTGCTTCTTCTTGTGGTAGTTTATGACCATAGTTTTTGTTTTATTGAAGTTTATTTTTATTGCGTTTTGTATTGAAAAACTGTGAGTCGCGTTCAAGAGATGCTGAAGTCCAATAGGGGTCCGACTTATTAAAACTAGGTCATCGGCATATAACCAGTTTGACAGTGTCATGTTTCCTAGTTTTGGTGCGTGGACTGTACATCTGTTCAGCTCCCCCGGGAGAACCGCTAAAAAAAGGTTAAAAAGCAATGGGGCTAGGACGCACCCTTGTTTTAGCCCTTTTGAGGTGGGTATGTTTTTTTTATATATGAGAACCAGCGCCTAGCTTTATCCTGACCCATGTGTTGGTGTGCAGGTTCCTGAGTTGATCTAGGAGAGGGGGCGGTATCCCCCAGCCGTCCAATTTTTGCCATAGTTTTGTTCGGTCGACATGGTCAAACGCAGCTGTGAAGTCTATGAAGCAGAGAAACAGGGGGTATTTTCCCTGCTTAGCTGCATCCATGAGCAAGGTCAGTGCCATAATGTTAGTTGTTGTGCCTTGTCCCTTCCGGAACCCTGTTTGCGTTGGTGGAATTATATGGTTCTCTGAAGCCCAAGTGGCTAGGTCGTTTAGGATGAGCCCCGGGTAATATTTAGCCTCGATCTACGAGGGCTATCAGCCGGTAGTTTTTTGGTATGGACCTTGCACCTTGTTTATAAATTGGGCTTATGAATGAGCCTCTCCATGACTCAGGAATTGTGGAGGTTCTGGCTGCATGCTTAAAAACCGGTGCTAATGCGTTGCTCCAGAAATCCGGGTCGTTTTTTAATAGCATTGGCGGAATGCCGTTGGGGCCAGGTGCTCCCGCCTGTCTGCCCCTTGTTATTTGTTTCTTTATTTGTAGTACTACATAGCTATTAAAATCGTCCCCTCTTCCGAGTGTGTGGTTTTGTTCAGCAATTGGTTCCTTCTCCCGTCTCTGTTGGGTTGACTCTAGGCTATCCCTTTCCTCCGTTAGGGCTGAATTTGGATATGCCGCTTCCTTTGCTCGCCTGCTGGAACTTTCATTACCCAGGTGAACGGAAGGTATTGCCTTTAGCTCTGATTCGTTAAAGTGGTTAAAAAGAAAGTCTACCCAGGCTGCTTCTGTGATGTGGGAGTTGATGCCGACATGGTTTGGGCGTTGTGATTTGTTAATAGTTTGCCAAAACTTGGCGCTATTTTTCTGTTTTGCGTCATGAAGGAGTTTGGCCCAAAATTCGTTATTCTTGGTTCTTTTGCTAGCCCATCTTCTTTGCTTGAAAAGAGCCTTTGCTTCGCGAAGGGAATGCTGCAGACTCATTTCCAGGTGAGATCCGGAATTGCCTTAATGTGTGATTCATCGTTTTTTTCAGTGTCTTAGAAACCGGGCTCCTTGCATTCATCATTGGCTGGACTATTCTGTTCCTTTGTTAAAGGCCAGTTTTGGTTTTGATTTTCTCGCCGAGAGATATGACAAATGTGTCCCAGCTTTTCAGCGGCTGAGTTATATTGTCCTGAGCTTGGTTGAGTAGGTCTTTAGCTTCAGTTGATACTGCTTCAATATTTGTTGAGTTGCACCTTATTCGTTTGAGGTTTGTTGTTCCTACCGTGAGTATGGTTTTATTGACCTCCAGAAGTAATGTCGAGTTCGCTTGCAATATCATTTCTTGCGGCATGTGGTCACTAAGTTCGTTGTTGCCTATTTGGAAGGAGGCTATTTTATTAAACAAGGTTAA
This sequence comes from Calotriton arnoldi, assembly GCA_963921515.1. NCBI lineage: Eukaryota > Metazoa > Chordata > Amphibia > Caudata > Salamandridae > Calotriton > Calotriton arnoldi. The sequence continues at coordinate 723,089 of CAWUFW010003291.1, read as the reverse complement.
AGTCACAAATGTGAAATCTAAGTGAGAGGATATTTTGGCTGAGTGGTATGTGGGTGCTGGCGGGTTGTCCCCCTTGAGAGGACCATTGACTGCTCTCATTTAGGTGCTCTAGTTCTGAAAGAAGATAATTCGAGCACCTTGCTGTTTTGACTTCTTTTGAGCGGCCTTGAGTCGGAATCCCCCATGCACTAGTAAGATCTTGTGTAGTCGTCGTCTTGGTCGGGCCCTAGGAGGTGCATATTAAAATCTCCTGCCAAGATGATGTTGTCCGTGTCCTCTTCTTCCATTACTCTAACTAGCTCTTTGATCAGCTCCTTGGCTGCCTTTAGTTTGTGTTTGGGATGTATGTAGACGTTTATTATTATTACCTTCTGAACGGTCTGATTTAGAATCAGTTTAACTTTTGAGGCCTGGATGCAACTTGGAGGGGCAATGTGAATCTTTAAAGGAAGAATTTCACCAATTTGTGTTAGGCAGGATAGAAATAGTAGGCCCCCCGATCAGCGGCCGAAGGCGGATCCCTTGGTAGCCGGGATAAAACTAGAGATGTAGCCTTGTAGTTCAAAGGGTTTGTCCTCCCAGGTCTCCTGGAGTAGTATCATGTCGAAGGTTTTTAGGTAGTTTAAGACTTCATGGTCGCTTGATTTGGAGCTTAAGCCATTGATGTTCCAGATACATATTTTTATGTCGTTGCGACTCGGTAGAGGGTTTAATGAACTAGGTATCCGATGTCAATTTAGTTGTGCTGGTAGTATTGTGCGTTGTATACTCTGCCAGTTGTTCATTAGTGTTGGTTCAGTCGAAAGGGATTGGCCATCTGTTGGGGAGCGACCCCTTGCACCCCTTAGCACAGAAGTGGACTTTCTATTTTGACTGCTTGTTTCGCGGGTTAAAAATGGTAATGGGTATAGTGGTTTTGGCACGGTTTTCAAAGTGATCCCCCAGCTTTGGCATCTATTTCTTTCTTGAATGATTCTGTTTGCTATCTCCGGTGTTTTCCATCTGGTTTTGGACAATTCGGAGCATGGCAGGCTGTTGTTTGGCAAGAACTCTATGGAGAGTAGGTCAGTGGTGTTGATGTTAGCTAATTTTGGGATGGCTTGCAGAAGTCGTAGCACGTTCCCTCTGTTTAGGATGTCTGCTCGACCTCGCGACTTATAATAGGGGGAAAATATGATGGTATCTGTTCCCTCGTCCTTCATGGGTTCCTGGGTCGAAGGCTGGAAGCCGTCGCTGGTCGTGGCTGTGTTCAAATAAGGCCTAAAGATAGTAGAGACATTTGCTTTACTATCAGTACTGTTTTGAGAAGTTGGCAGTGGGTCTTGTGCTGTCCTGATTGTCTTGCGTGTCCATGCTGTGCACAAGTATTTTCTTTGGTGGTTGATGAGGCGCTTTAAGTGTCCTGCAGACCGCTGTCTGGCGCCAATATTTCCGATTGATCATCTACCGTAGGTGCACTGCATGTTTGATGGGACTTGGCTTTCGCGTATGTCTGGTGCACAAGCTCCTCGGTATCGCTGTGAAATTTTGTGCTTATTGATAATTGACTAACAGGCCGTCTTTTTGATGTTACGTGAGGCACAGCCTCAATTTGATTGGTTTTAGATGGGGGGGTGCGGATCCCCTGATGGTGTTTGTTGCCGTTTTATATTAATTGATGAGTCCATTGTGTCTTCTTCCAGTGAAGGAGCTGGGGAGTGTAGAGTATTTGTAATGCAAGCATTCGTAACCGGTAGCTGTGACTGTAGCTTGTTAGCCGGGTGTTGGGTCTGAAAGGATATTTTCTTCTTCCTCCCCTTCCTTTTTTTCCTGCAACAGTGATTCACTGCTGTGTTTTTATCAGATGAATCGGGTAATATCACTTTGCTGGGTGAATCCTCATTGGAGTTTTGCAGGGACCCGCTCCTTCCTATGTTGTAAATCTTGTTTGTTGTTATCTCAGTGGGTTGGGTTTCTGATTTTATTTCCCCTTTTGTTTGTGGTTCCCGGCTTGCTACGTTCTGAGTATCAGTTATTGTTTGCATAGTGAGTAGTAAGTCACCTAGTAATGATGGTAACATAGATCATTTGTCCACTATTGGAGCGCAGGTACATTCTTGCTGTAATAGCTTGTCATTAAATGCTGCTTCTTGCCCTCTCTTTATTAATGCGTTTAAGTCTGCTAACTTCCTGTCGATCCCTGAAGTAAAGTCTGCTAAAGTTTTGAGCACTGTGAGCTGTAGATCCATTTTGTGGGATTGGTATTGCAATGCCGCAGTTGAATTTTGCAGCATGATTAATATAGTTGACCAAATTGAGTCTTTAGTCGTTTGGTTCTTGTCACAATTCTCTGTGTTCGCACTGTTTGTTGGGATTTTAGGGTCATGACTGTACGAGGCGACTAATTCCACCCACTCTTGAGAGGCTAGAAAGGACATGTCGCTATTGGAGTTTTGGTGGTCGTCTTGGGAGGTCACCTGGCTATGCTCTGGCGGTGTGCATACTGCTGTTTTCAAGGCGGCCATCAGTGTTACTTCTTCCTGTTGAGTAAGTGGCAAATGTTGAAGGGAAGAGCTGATTGCTTGCAAGTTACATTCCCTTAATTTTTGCTCTTCTCGCTGTACTGTATTGCTTCGGGTTGCCTGATGGAGGCTTGAGTCTGGTGTGGTAGTTAAACCCAGTTGTTTTGGTATGCTTTGAGTAGTGCTGGCAAGATGAGGTTCTTCTATCTGTGAGAAGAACTGTTTGTGCTTAAAGGTTGGTCCAGTTTTTGGCCCCCCTTGCTGGTGTGGTTTCGGCGTGACTGCCTCAAGTTCGCATCTTGCGGTGAGCACGGGGGGGGGTTGAAAGAGTTGATCGATTTTTAAATTTTTTTTTTTTTATGTACGGTTAGCGGGGTGGTCCCTGAGCCATCCTGTTGTTCCTGTTGTTCGTGTAGTCGGTCATTATCAATGACATTATCAGCGACCCCTAAATGCAGTTTATTGTTGGGGCTCTTGAGGTCCGCTGTTGTTAGATTCTCTAGTCATTTCAGGTTCATCTATTACTTCTTGGTCTTGATTTTTGTTTAGCTTGTTGATGTTCGAATTGCTGTTAATTATTCCATTTGTTTTAAGTTGCAGAGATTCCTTTGTGTGTATTAATCCGACGTTTTCATTTGTCTGAGGTTTTATTCCGAGTTGAGAGGTTAGGTCAAAACTTCTTGGTAGCAAAGGAGTCTGTAGCCCTTTAATTTCGCCGGTTTTGGAAAATATTACAGTGCCTGGGTCTTTCAAAAAGCAAATTTTGTATATATCATGGGTTGAAAGAAGCATGGGTTCATCCTTTTGGGGGACTCCTCTATTGCTATTAAATCTTGTGTGACCAAGCCTGGCCTCGTGTTGACCACAAATTTTGGCTCTGTTTCCTTAGGTGATGTCTTACCCTGGTTTGGAGATGCTTTATGAAAGGTTTTATGAGAGCTGTTATGGTATAAGCGGTTTGTAGGGAGGTTTTTGGGAAGGTTAGAGGCCGCAATAGCTATCAGCGTATTGTTCTTGTCCTCGAGTTTCCCACGTTTTGTTTTTTGAGTATTTAAATCAAGGCCAAAAGGACCGTCATCCTTACTCCCACTTTCAGTCTCTTTTTTCCTTTTTGTTGTTTTTGTTGCTTTTGGCCTTGGGATAATTGAAGTCTTTCTTTCTCTGCCGGACCTTATGATCACTTGTTTCCTTATAATTCACGGTGACTGTGACAGTAGTACAGGATGTAAGGAGCCAGCAGATCGAAGGACACAGGACGCAGGTCGCAAGGTAGCGGCAGCGGCAGCAGCGTAATTGCCGTGTGTGTACTCCTTGGCCGCGATGGTAACGTTTACCGACTGCTCTACCTGCTCTGCGTACAGGCTCAATAGGGCGTACCACGTGTACTTGGGGGAGTCAACTTATACTTGTAGCTGTTAGAACCGGCCCCCAATAAGCAACAGAGGTGAGGCAGAGGACGTGAACTTAAGGTTATCAAAGTTCAAAATCCAGACCGTGACCAAGAACTCCCAACTAGGGCCCAGCGAAGTCCCGATGAACCAGCCGGTGAACCAGCGGGGGGCTGGCAGGGGGGGCAGCCTGCAGGCAGGATGAGGCTGGCCACTAAGTCTCTCTCAGCAACAAGCCCCCAGATGTCAGCCAACAAGTCCCACAATTCCTCAGGTTCCACAATCCCCACGCCGTAGGTTCACCTTCGTCACCAGCACACAGCGGGCTGCAGTGGTGCGGTATTGATGTACCAATGTGATCCGGAGCTGGGCCAGAGCAGGCAAAAGCAGAAGTACCAGGTAGGGAGGCGGCGGGGGGCAGCGGGTCTTAAGGCCTTAGGCCTTAGGTGGCGGATCTTCGGTGGAACAAGCAGGACTCTGGCAGCGCAGCACACCGGGATACGGAGCAGTCCGGCAATCCGACAGTCCTGCCACGGAACAAGCGGAACACGCACGGAGCAGCCAGCAAACAGTCAAACAGTCAGGCTGCGGACCGCGGCGGCAGGCAAACACTCTGGGATAATGAGCAGTCCAGCCACGGAGCAAAACAGCAGGCTGCAGGCAGTCAAGCCGCGGACCGCGAGCAGCGGCGGCGGGAGCAACATCGGTAGCGGCTGCAGTGTGTGGCTCCACCTCTTCCTCTCGTAACCAAGCTGTGAGTTGCAAAAGGGACGGGTGAGTCATTGGCAAATGTGGGGAGATCCTTGGTAAGATCTATTCGCCACCAAAGAGAACGCGCAATGTCAGCAATTCTGCGCATTGGAATTTCCAAGGCGGCACTCGCTAGGCGACGCTTTTCGTCGCGAGTGGAGTTGCGGTCTGTTGTACGCCTTTCCGCCTATACCACTTCTGCCCAGAGTGCTGAAGAAGATCATGCGCGACCGGGCCCAAGTCATTCTTGTGGCTCCGGATTGGGCACGAAGTATCTGGTATCCCGAGCTGCTCAACATGGCCATCGATCCTCCGATCAGACTGCCTCTTCGGGAGGATCTTCTGTCACAGCAGCAGGGGACGGTCCTCCACCCGAACCTGTCCAGCCTCCACCTCCTTGCGTGGAGATTGAGCGGCGGCAGTTGTCGTCGTTTGACTTGCCTCCCGAAGTCTGTGATGTCATCTTGGCAGCCAGGCGTCCCTCCACTAAGACGGTATACGCCTGCCGATGGAACAAATTTGTGGCATGGTGCATAGCAAAGGCTGTGGATCCCCTTTCTGCCCCTCTTTCTGAGGTCCTCTTGTTTCTTCTTTCTCTAGCCCAGCAGGGCTCTGCTCTGGGCACTATCAAGGGCTATCTTTCGGCCATCTCTGCCTTCCTTCGGCTTCCAGATCAGCCTTCCCTTTTCAAGTCCCCAGTTGTAAGCTGCTTCTTGAAAGGCATAACTCATCTTTTTCTTCCTATTCCCTTCGTTATGCCTCAGTGTGACTTGAACCTGGTTTTAACTTATTTAATGTGTGCTCCCTTTAAGCCGCTTCATAACTGTCCTTTACGGCTCTTAACTCTCAAAACTGCGTTCCTGGTGGCCATCACTTCTGCCAGACGAGTGAGTGAGCTCCAGGCGCGTTCTTCTAAGCCTCCTTTTCTCTCTGTACACCCGGACAAAGTTGTCCTTAGAACTCGTCCATCCTTCCTGCCCAGGGTTGTCACTGCCTTCCACATCGGGCAGACTATCACTTAGCCCACCTTCTTTCCGCCTCCGCATCCTTTGAAGGAGGAAGAGAGGCTCCACCGTCTGGACCCAAAACGTGCGCTTTCTTTCTATCTGGATCGCACAAAACCGTTCCGGGTGGATGACCAACTCTTTGTTGGCTACGTGGGTGCCAAAAAAGGTCGGGCCGTACACAAGCGAACCATTTCTCGATGGGTCGTTTTGTGTATATTCTCTGGCTAAAAAGGAGCCTCCAGTGGGGCTACATGCCCATTCCACTAGGGCGACGGCAGCCGCTACTGCCTTGGGGAGAGGAGTTCCTCTGAATGACATCTGTCAGGCAGCTACGTGGGCATCGTTGCACACGTTCACCAAACACTACTGCCTGGACAGCCAAGTCCGGAGAGACTGCTTCTTTGGCCGTTCTGTTCTCCAGGATTTTCTGGTGTGATCTTGGTTCGCAGACCCCCCCACCGGGGTTGGTATTGCTGGGGTATCTATTCTAAGGTAAGGAATCTATAACTAACGTGTTTCTTTCAGATGAACAAGTTACTTACCTTCGGTAATGATACATCTGTAAGAAACATTAGTTAGTTATAGATTCCTTACCGCCCCACCCATCCTCCCCGTTCTGCGAACTGATTTCTAGGGTTAAGGACATCCTTTCAGGGCCCTAGTTTTGTGCACCAGTGGTCAGTGTCTTGCATGCCTCTGCGTTTCTGGCGCGGAAAGTCGTGTACAGAACTGACGTCAGCGCGCGAGGGCGGCGTCTAAGTAGCTGCCGCGACGTCATCCCGGTGACCACGACGCCAACGATGGACGCGGAGCCGACCGACGCCACCTTCCGACGCGCAGAGGTACTGCTGACGAAAAAACTTTCTGGATCCAGTCTGACGCCTGGGGGTAATTCTAAGGTAAGGAATCTATAACTAACTAATGTTTCTTACAGATATATCGTTACCGAAGGTAAGTAACTTGTTCTATAGGTGCAAAAAATTCAGATTATGTTTGCACCCTTTACTCTATGTAGATAGCAGGCTACAATAACGAGTGCTGTATAAAACACCTTCCTAATCCCATAGCACATCAACCATGCTAATACAAAAGTCCAAAGCTTATACATGGATATTACTCCAACTCCTCCAGTGTGCACCACTGTTATTATCTGTGAGAGATAGCTTTGTCCTCCTCACCAAGTATATAGCTGTAAGGTGCCTAAGCCTTATTGCACTTAATAGTTGTTTGCACAATATCCAAATTAAAGTGTCTGTGCTTAACCAATAGGTGCTTTCCTAGCTGTAATGCACAACAGTTCTCCTTATTGAGAGCGTGAAGTGCCTGTGCGTAAACATTATTGCACATAATAGTTACATTTCACAGTATTTGAATTAAAGTGTCTGTGCATAACCAATAGATGTCCTAAATATATTGCGCAACAACCCTCCTTATTAAGATCATAAAGTGCCTGTGCTTAGTAAATAAAGTGCTGTTTGTTTCTCATGTATCAAGCGGAGTGCTTAGTATCAACTGATATGTTTCTATTGCACATCACTTATTCGTGTTTGCAATCGACTTGTACATTATTGCACTTCACAGGTGTATTGAACAATACCCAAATTTCCTATACCTAGTTGGTTAAGTTACAGATGTTCCCCACAAATATTAATCAAATAAAGTGCCAGGAGCAAGAATAAGATATTTTTAGCAAACTTGTTACATATCCGCTATTGCGATATGAGTGCTCATCATCACATCGATATAAAGTGCTGCGTGTGTGTATAAGTATAGTTCTATAACTATATAATTCGGAGTACTTTAGAAATGAAAATTGTGAAAGTGGGAGGGAGGGAAAGACAAAAGGAAAAAGGGGAATATTGGTCTCTATTAATGTTACTTTTCCCTATTCAGATAACACAACGCACTCCGACACTTTACTCCTGACTATACCCATTCACTCCACTGTACAACACTGTAAGCTACTGTATAACACTACTCTACTATAGGACTCTGTATGCAACTCTTTGTGTGCCACTGCACACCAATTTACTCCATTCTGCTCTGACACAGTACTCCACTACTCTACTGTACACACTCTTCTCTACACCAATCAATGCCATTGTACTCTATATCGCTGTATGCCAATCCATTGTACCACACTCTACAACACTGTACTATACACCACTATTGAAAAATCAACTGGACTGCATTCCACTCTACTGTACTCTACATCACTTTCCAATCTGTACGACACCCCACTACACTCTACTTTACGACACAGTACTTCAATTTATGGCACTTTACTCAATTGTATGCTACGCCACTCCACTCTACTGCACTCTACACCACTATAGTCTACGCCACACCACTCCACTCTACGACATGCCACTCCACTCGGACACTTTATTCCACTCAACACTACCCACTCCAGTGTACTCCACTATGCTGCACTCTACTACACTTTATCCCACTCTTACCACTGTACCATACTCCACACTACGCAGCTCCACTGTCCGCCACTCTACTCTATGTATGCAACTCCAGTCTACAACACTCCACTCTAGGCCCATCCACTCTACACCACTGTACTACACTGTATGACACTTGAAGACACGCCACTCAAATTCTCGCTACACTACATCACTCCGCTATATGACACGGCACTCCACAACACTCTCCTCCACTGTACTCGTAAGGTACTCCACTTGATGATACTCCACTTTGTGAAACTATACCTCACCCTACTCCACTCTAAAACACTCCACTCTGACGCTCTACGACACCCTCCCCTACTGTTCGACACGCCATTCCACTGTACAACTCGCTGCTTCAGTCTACGATACATGACTTTACTTTGTGAGACCCAATGCCACTATACTACATATGCTACTCAACTCGATTCCAATCGACAAGACTCCAGTCTATGAGTGTAGACTTTACAACACTCTACTTTCTTCCACTGTACTGTACGACACTCCAGGTAACTCTCCACTTGCGACACTAGACCCTACGATTTAAAACACATTTTTATTATAAATTTGAAAGATTGAAATTCAACAAAAAAAACAAAGGTTAAAGCTTTGTTATAGTTGGGAAAACTTGTTTTCCTGATGCAAACCAAGTTTAAACTACACAAATTTTTAAAATTCTAACATTATAATAATTTGAAGGTGGTGGATAAATTGTAAATAAGTTATAACTTTAAGTAATGGACCTCGTCTCACTCTTTTCAGATCACTAACTAGGGAACACTAACTATAACTGCCACTCTACCATGCATTGTGTTCTCATAAATAATGATACAGCACTACACTGTACGAGACTTTCCGCCAGTCTATTGCACAGTCTATTGCACATCACTACACTGAACTATATGAAACTCTACTCCACTCTATACTCTACAACACTTGGACACTAGACTCTACAACACTCCTTCACTGTACTGTAATACACTGCACTTTACGGCCCTCCAATCAATGACACTCCACACTGCGATCTGAGACACATTTTTATTAAAAAATTAAAAAACATTAACATACATTGAAAAAAACAAAGGTTAAAGGTAATTTATATTTAGAAATTCCTTATGTATTCTTTCTATACAACCCCACCTTAAAATACACAAACATTAAAAATTGTAAAGTTATAATTATAGCTTCAATTTATCATTCACGCACTACCTTCAAATTTTTATGTTGTGCACCTCTGGACAATCTTTTTGCCTCACTGCCACACTACATTAACTATAACTCATGCCTTTTCCATGTACTGTCTGTACCATTGCATAGTACATCACTTCTAGCTTGTGAAATCATAGCATTCATAACAACACTTATAACTTCTCAAGTGACGTTATTTGTCACAACACTGTGCATGGTAGAGTGGCGAGTTATAGTTGGGTTGTCTAGTTAGCGAGCTGAAAAAAGTGTTTAGCTAGGTCTGATACTCCTAATAATTTGGAAGTGGTGGATAAGATTTTAAAGTTGGTGTAGTTTAAACTTAGTTTGTAAATAATTTTTCCTAACTATAAATATTCGTTAACCTTTTTTTTTCCATTGATATATATTCACAAGCAAAACCAAAGGTGAAAGATATGTTATAGTTAGGCATACTTTATTTATGTTTAGTATACAAACCCAACATTAACTACACAAACAGAATTTGTACAGTTATAATTATATCTTAAATGTACCATTCAAGCATTACTTTCACACTAATACAAGTCATACTTATGATTCACATTTATACCTGCGCACTCACCTTAAAATTCACATAACTCGCACACCTCTGTACACAGTCTTCTCACCTCACTCACAACACTACTATAACTCTGCACTGTACCATGCAGTGTGTTCAGGCAAATCATGTGATTTCACATGTGCTATTAATTAAGTAATTTAACCTGCTCTAACTTCTGTAATACGCATGGGTATAGGTAGCGGATGGAGAAGGGGCGAGCTATAGTTAATGTAGTGTGACGCGTGAGGTGAGTAGACTGTACAGAGGTGCGTGGGTTATTTGAATTATGAGGTGCATAAGTATAAATGTGAGTTATAAGTATGACATTAGTTTGGAAGTGGTGCTTAAATGATAAATATAAGATATATAACTATAACTGTACATTTTCTAATGTTTGTGTAGTTTAAGTTGGGTTTGTATACTAAGTATAAATAACATTTGCCTAACTAGAACTTATCTTTAACCTTTGTTTTTTGTTTTTTTGGGTGATTTTCAATGGTTTTTGTAATGTTACTAACAAATGAGTAATCTTGGTACAGTTTAGTGATGTGGAGTGTGGTAGAATATAGAGGAGGATAGTGTTGTAAAGTGTACTGTGGTAGAGTTTATTTTGGTATACTGGAGTGGAAGAATGTGGAATAAGGTATACTGAAGTGGCATACACTGGAGTTGCGTAGAGTGAAGTCGCATACAGTGGATTGGTGTACACTGAAGTCATATACAGTAGAGTGGCATATATTGCAGTGGCATACAGTGTAGTGGCAAACAGTGCAGTGGTATACAGTGGGATGGCATAGTGGAGTGTGGTAAAGTGGACTTCCGTCCTGTAAATATGGTATAGTGTATTCACATAGACTGTAGTGACGTACAGTGGAGTGCTATTGAGTGGAGTGTTGTATAGTGTGGGGCATATATTGAAATATTCTATACTAAAATAGCAGTGTCGAGTGGTGTACAGTGGAGTGTGTTACACCTGTGTCTTGTAAACTGGAATAACATACAGTGGAGTGCCATACAATGGAGTGCCATACTTTTGAGTGGTGTACAGTGGGCTTACATAAATTTGAGTATCGTACAATGTGTTGAAAAGTACAATTGCATAAAGTGGAGTGGCGTATATTGGAGTACTGCACATTGCACTGGTGCAAAGCGTAATAGCGTACACTGCACTGGTGTACAGTGTAATAGGGTACAGTGGAATGGCACATACGGGAGTAGCCTAAGGTGTAGTGCCATACATTGTAGTAGCTTAAATTAAGTAGTGTTTATTGTTACAACGTAGAGTTTACTGGCCTTAAGTCTTGAGACTTGCATTGGAGTGGCATATAGTAGAGTACTGTATGGACGAGTGTTTTGCAATTAAATAGTGTTAATTATAGAAGTGTAGAGTCTAGTGACGTGAAGTGTTGTTTAATGAAGTGACTCTGAATGTAGTTTAGTAAAGTGAAATAGCATACAATACATTGTGGTACACTGCAGTGGCATATACTGCATTTTAGTAGATTTGAGTGGCATAGAGTGTAGTAGCGTACACTGTAATAGCGTACACTACAGTAGCGTACCATAAACTGGGGCATAGTGTAAAAGCATATAGTGGAATAGCGTAAAGTGGAGCTGCGTACAATGTAATAGCGTTCACTTGTGAGCAGTACAATGTAGGGTCGACCAGTAAACTGGCATACACAAGTGTAGTAGAATACAGTGAGGAACAGTATAATGGCATACAGTATAGTGGTGTAGACTGGAATGGGTACATTGGAGTTGGGTGAAGTGGAGTAACGTACAGTGGATTAGTGTACAATTTAATGGCGTATACTGGAGTGTTGTCAAGTGGAGTTGCATACTGTAAATAGCGTAGAGTGCTGTTGCGTAAAGTCAATGCTTATACATTGGAGTGGCGTAAAGTAGAATGTTTAATTAAAATGAAAGTTTCCGTAAAATTATGTGAAAATATGTCAATGTTCTATTTGAAAAATAAGAATTTTAATATGTAAAAGTTGTATTTCTGGCTGTGTGTGTATGTATGTGTGTGTGTGTGTGTGTGTATATATATATATATATATATATATATATATATATATATATATATAGGAGTTGTAAATGTATACGTTGTATATAAAGTATTTCTATATTGTGCTATGGTATACCGTGCAAAGTTCACGGTATACCACAGTACATGAGGCTTAACACTGGTGATGTGATTGGTTGATGGCTGTGTTTACCAAAGATGGAAATCAGCTTTATGGCTTTTAATGACAATTGTGCCTTATTGTACGGTCAATGTTTCCCTGACTTCTAGGTTAGAGTGTTACATATAGTTAATTATTACGTTTTATTATTGTTAACAATCAAGTACCACTTTTACGAAGTAGGAATAGGTTTAACGTTTTTGTTTTGAAAAATGTATAATCAACCTATTGATTTTTAAACATTTTACACTTTAATAACTTTGCACCCATTTGAGGAATGTTGGCACATTTTTTAGCAAACTTCTTCCACCGGTATAATTGTGGAAGGAGTAAAAGTTTTGCGGGGTTAACCGAAGGGGGTGTAAAGGAAAAAATGGGGGTCCCTAAATGTGCTTAGTTTGAATATATTTAATATACATTTTAAAATTTTGTGTTGCGTGAAATCTGGGAGTCATACTTTGTTTACATTTTGCAGGATTGCATATTACGTTGTGCACATGTTTATTTTGTGTAGTGCAGGTAAGTTATGTAATAATTTTATACGTTTTCATGTATTGAAAGTAATATTTGTTGTTTCTCCATAGTACCACGCTACATAGTTATCACAAGTCATTAGCGGATTAGGTAATCATTGGCTTTTCAAAAGTTAAAGGCATACATGTTGTTTTTAGGTACACTTACCCCATGACGTGCATTACACCATCCGTTGTAGGTAAGGGTTAGGTTTGATATTTTTTGCCCCAAGTTGGTAATAGATAGAGCAAAATAGTTATAACTTACTATATATTTTTTATAAAAATACAGAATAGTTTGTGAGTACTGCAGTACCCTAAATGTTTTTAAAAGGTTAACATTTTTGTTTATACATTGTTCTTCATTTTTATACCAGTGTACGGTGAAGTGCATTTTTTATAGTAGCGCAGTAATTTTTTGTAATTACCACGCTACTCTGTACACTTTTATGTGCATATTTAAAAAATTGAAAAAACACTTTAGCAAATTATATTATTAAAATAGTGTCTTATAGTGTATTTCCAATTTTTTTCGGTACTGCGGTATTTCCATAAAAAAAAAAATATGTATAAATTATAAATATTTTCCCTACCTATTACCACTTTACTAAAGTAGTAATAGGTATGGGAAAAATACCAAACCTAATGCTGATCCACATTAAATGGCCTAAAGCAGAACACAGGGAAACTCGAGCTGAAAACAATATGGCTGCCTTTCACTTTTGTAAAGGCAGTCATTAGCGAATCGGCTAATGACTTGTCATCGCTATATACCTTGGGAGTACCACGGTACTACTGCGGCCACAAATATAACTAGATTTAAAAACGCTTAAAACTTATGAAATACTTAACCTACTTACGTTCAGTACCACACAGAATCTGCGCACCATAATATATAATCCTTCCAAATTTTGTCAAAATCTGACTGACTGTTTTCGCACTACATGAACTACAAAAGTTTATGGAAAACGCATTGGATTTCAAGCCCGTTTTGGGACCGCACCCTTGACGTAACGCCACAAAACTTTCAGGACACAAGTGGACTTCATCCTCCGAGCAGCAGTGCGCCAGAAGCCGCGTTTGCAGCGTGGTGTAAAAAGGGGCGTGGCCTCGGAACACCTCTCTGCAACGCAGTTCTGTGGCGCTTACTGGAGGTACCTGGTGGGCTAGTTGGCCCCCAGGACCCTCAGGATTCAAGGGGACTTAATAGGACGTTATAGTTAGAAATTAGCATTTAAAAACCTTTGAAATTCACTGAAAAAACCATAGGTTTTAGGGACGTTATAGTTAGAAATTTGCATTTAAAAAACCTTAGAAATTAATTGAAAAAACCTTGGTTTTAGGGACGTTCTAGTTAGTTGGACATTTCATTCGTACAAAACCAGAGAAATTCGGCCGTTATAGTTAGTAGACATAACTATAACTCGCGCCCCCGCAATGTACTGCTGATGTCACATATTACATCACTCATGACATGGTCAGTGACATCACTGATGACATCACTCATGACATCATCCATGTGATAATCTAATGCACCTCCTCACACCCTAATAAAACCTTTTATACACCCACTGTAAAATACAGACTACCAATATCGAAACCATAGACCAATAGCAGTTAGTACATACCCGCTCAGTAATTCCTAGGTCTACACACACACATCCACTCATTCACCCATACAGTAACTCATACCTGCAGTCACTCATCAATACAGCACCATCATATGCACTCATACACCTATACATACACTCACACACCACCACTCATCCATAGACTTACTCACACACCTACTCAGTCATGCAAAGAATCAATCACACCCATTTACTCACCTATAAAATTATACACAGACCACCTCACTTATTTATACAAATACGAACACATACTTACTCTCTTATACAATCACTGATACAAGCACACACTCATCCATACAGCCACTCTCACAATCAATCACTCTCATGTATAGTCATTTATATACTCCAACACTCACATATACTGCCTTTCACATATGTAGTTACTCACACATGTACCACTGAGACATCCATTAACTCACCAACACACCCATACACACTCACTCACCCACCCACCCACACAGCCCTTCACAGATGCACTCTTCAAACCATACACCCGGTGAATCACCCACTCACACATCTATGCACAGTCACCCACCCCCCACCCACTCACACAGACACTCAGGCACCCATACAGATACTCAGACAACCAATCAATAACCCATATAGACAGTCATCTAGCTACTCACCAACCCATGCAGCCACTTATACACCAACCAACTGACTGACTGATACAGACATTTACACAGTTTACTCACTAACCCATGCATTCAGTAAGATACGCTTAATCAGTCACTTATACAATCAGTCACTCACCTACTAAATCATCCATTCAGACACTTATACACCCACTCATTCTTCAATACACCTTGGCATATATATATATATATATATATATATATATATATATATATATATATATATATATCATATATATATATATATCATATATATATATCATATATATATATCATATATATATATATATATATATATATCATATATATATATATATATATATATATATATATATATATATATATATATATCATATATATATATATATATATCATATATATATATATATATATATATATATATATATATATATATATATATATATATATATATATATCATATATATATATATATATATATATATATATATATATATATATATATATATATATATATATATATATATATATATATATATATATATATATATATATATATATATATATATATATATATATATATATATATATATATATATATATATATATATATATATATATCATATATATATATATATATATATATATATATATATATCATATATATATATATATATATATATATATATATATATATATATATATATCATATATATATATATATATCATATATATATATATATATATATATATATATATATATATATATATATATA